>OW203742.1:9870492-11070492 GCA_934045075.1 Yponomeuta sedellus | reverse complement strand
AAAACGTCCTTGTCGTTGGGGAGGCCCTGGACAATGCTAACAGTCCAGGATTAATTGAAAGTGAGAGGGACCAAGAAGAACATGTGGATGATGCTCTCACACCAGTGCCTCATGCATACCCTGAAAACGAATCTATACTCCAGATAAGAAAACTGCAGTCTAGGCACTTTCCAGAAGAAGTCAATGGTAAAATCACGCACTTAGTAAGAAATCTTGGCCTATTTGCAGACATCGACGGAGTTCTTAGATGTAAAGGTCGTATGGCAAATACGAACTGGCCCTATGACAAGAAATACCCAATCCTTTTGCCAAAGGTCAGCGAGTTTACTACAGAGCTAATAAAAAGTACCCATGCTGATAATTATCATGTGGGAGTAGAACATACTCTCAGTATCATCAGGCAAAAATACTGGATACCTCAGGGTAGAGCACAAATCAAGAAAATATTGAAAAGATGTCCGAAATGTATCAAATATGGTGGAGGCCCTTACAAACTTCCGCCAACACCAGCCTTGCCCACTGAAAGAGTGAATTACAGTACTCCGTTCACCTATGTGGGAATTGATTATCTGGGCCCACTTTATGTTGACATAGGATCTGGCAAAGAAAAAAGATGGATTTGTCTCTTTACTTGCCTTGCAGTTCGCGCAGTGCATCTTGAGTTAGTAAATGACCTAACAGCCGAAGAGTGTCTCTTAGCCTTACGTAGGTTCATAGCTGCAAGAGGACTTCCAAAGAAGATGATATCTGATAATGCTATGTACTTCAAACTCGTGTCAGAAATCCTTACTCGTCCATACTGTATAGAAAATTGTATAATGTGGAGATTTATAACACAGTTAGCGCCGTGGCATGGCGGGTTTTATGAACGCCTTGTAGCCTTAGTAAAGAATTGTTTAAAACGGACGCTTGACAAACACCTGCTGAACGACAACCAGCTAATGACGATAGTCAAGGAGATAGAAACGGTCATAAATTCCCGACCGCTTACTTCGCTTAGCAATGAGTACGAGCATATATTGAGGCCTTCAGACTTTCTGTCATTAGGGAGCTGTCTAACACCGGCCCCATCTGAACATGTTACTGGAACTGAGACAAACACAAAGGTGGATCTTCTCAAAAGCTGGAAAAGAGGACAGTCCGTCATGAATGATTTTAAACACATGTTTATAAATCAGTACTTGTTGAATTTGAGAGAAAGGTATAATAATTCACATCGTCAACCCCGTGTGACGGCGCAAAGACAACCTCGAGTTGGTGATGTAGTTCAGGTGAAAGATGACACCAAAAATAGAAGCAACTGGAAAGTTGGGAAAATAACATCTCTAATCAGAAGTTCAGATGGTCAGTACCGATCAGCAAATATAAAAGTCGGAAATGCTGAACTTATTCGCTCTATCGGACATTTGTATCCATTAGAGGTAGACATAGACGATACTGATGTTACTGCAACACCGGAACCCATTCCAAAAGTCAGGGTGACCCCTCAAGAAGTATCAGTTATCAAAGATACGCCTGTACATCAAAACCCTAATCAAGAACCTGTTCACACAGATGGGACTGTCAAGGAAGCAGTCGAATATCAAGGAGATACTATTGAAATGGAAGTTGACGAACAACCTGAGCAAGACTCTCTTGGTGACTTACAGCCGTCCGCTGCTACTAATGAACATGTAGAAGAATCACAAGAGGAAGTCACTGAAAACCCAAATGAGGTTGAAGAACTTAAGTCTAAAAGGGAGGCAGCTCTTCGGGCAAGAGAAAAAATTGCCGAATGGACACGCCAGCTTGTCGCCTTGTTATAACTCGCTTTTGCCCTTGGGAGTGTCGCGGAGTACCGCGAGCTCGTCCTAATGAAAACGATAGTAAGTAAAGTAGAACTGCAATCTGTGAATTCTCTTTTTAAAGCTGGCAACATTTACTGTTTCTAAGCGGTGTTCTGTTTTAAATTTCGACAGTTAGGCCCATGGCGGGAAACGAAGTGGTTAAAGTTTGCTGAAGAGTTGTAAAGAGATAAGTTTGGATAAGGGAGTCTCATCGTTGACGAGCCATGACTCTGTCATGGTTACGTGGCAAGACTCTGCGGTTACCTTGGTGAGTTGATAATTCTTAATCAGATTATAGCTTGAAAGTGGTGGTGACCGGGAGGCGAGACGTTCCCATTTTGTATACTGGTTTCAGTGCATCCCAGATGGCCCCTGTGGCTTGTGGATGGGTATCTGATTTTCAGTCGGTGGCTTGGGTTGGACTATAAGGGGAGGTAGGAGGTCCATCCACGGAACACAAAGGTTCCGCTGGCGCTCAGTGTTCGTAAAGAAGGTAAACTTGGCCCTTTGAACATGAGCATTAGAGAGGCGGTCACGAACGTCGCAAGGCGGTGGCTGTCTGGATTGTAAATGTAAATAATTAAGTATGGAAATAAAATGGGACGTTTTGCCTTCGGGTCACCACTACTACGTTATTCACGATGTGTCGCGTTTAATTATTTTTACGAATATCAACCCTCATATTATAGGGGGTATTTCAATTAACACTAAAAGGCCGCGACACTATGAATGCGTATTGTGCAAGTAGGGCAAACATTTCTGAAACTGATACCTAGATTGGGCATTGATTTAAATTCAATAGATTTGTAGCAAGAAATAAAAATTACTGATAGAAGTTATCAAAAATTGATGGACTGATGGTAGAAAAGTAGAACATTGTGCTGGATTAAGGCAGAAAATATCCATACTTAATCTTTTCTGTTAAATTTAGAACTCATGCATTTAACTGGCCTGGACTGGAATTGGCATTAAGAGTCAGTGGCGGACATACTTGTCAACCAAATAGTTTTAACTGTTCTCCACAGATGTTACGAAAAATGGTAAGGAAATTGTTGGAAGACTGTCTTTGAACGACATAACAAAAAAGTTAAAATACAGAATTAGGTTATTAGGGCATTTTCTTAAAAACAGGTCAGACAGACTATACGATAAGATAAGAATAAGAATATTCTTTATTGTACACCAGGAAAAAACAAATAAAACATAATTACAAAGATACAGTACAATTGGCGGCCTTATTGCTTAGAGCAATTTCTTCCAGGCAACCCACGATGGAGAGTTGCTGAAGGAAAAGTGAGACGGGTAGTTGGTGCAAATATGAATATTGATATACATACTTACACTTAAAAATAATATACTTACATAAACCATAACATATAATACATAAAACAATACTATGACAACAACAGACTATGTTGTCTACCCAATTTTTTACAGAAATCTTTTAGCTGTATCAGTATGGTCTATAGTAAAATTAAGTCCTTAATCTGTCTACAATCAAAGCAAACAATATTCTTTTATTTATAACATCAACATGGAATGCGCTATGTTTAAATAATGATAAGACAGCAAAACAAACCTTAGGGGTCATAGTAGACATCTTGTTGCTGAAGCAGTAAGTGTAGCGGCCGGGCATGTGGGCAGAGAATGTGTACATGCCGGAGGACTCTCGTGTGCCGCTGTAGATCACCACACCATCAGGGCCCGTGATTGTCACATCAATGTCTAAGAAACCACCCTCTGCTATCTCGAAAGTTAAACCTGGAATTGAAAAACAGAGATGTTAGCATGGAAGCCATCCTCTTTAAATTGTGGTAGTAAGGTTCATAATAATAATATTATTAATACTTTATTTCCCCTTAAAAAAAATTGACAATACAGTGGACTTAATGCCTTAAGTATTTACTACCAGTCAATTGCAGGAGGTGGAAGAAAAATTGGTAAAATATCTTTATATAAAGTATAATCCCTTGTTTTTTAGGTCAAAGTGGAGTATTCCAGCTTTCCTACACGGAGTGCAAATGGAAAGTCACTCTTAATCTTATACACCCTGTACCAATAGGGTGATTTAATAATTAAGCGAATGATGCACTTTATTCTGCTTGAGGCCTCAGCTTTACTTAAATAATGATATGTTAAGTACACACAGCAAAAGTATTGTAAATTTGTGAATGTCATCTGTTGCTTTCTTGTTTGTATTATTCGAAGGGTGTAGCCCTTCTAACCAACTAAGTATAATGTGTGGCTAACTATAATGTAACATCAGATCACGAATTGGGCCAGGAGAATAACTCTCAAATATGAGCTCTAGAAACAGAGTATATTTATTAGAGGTATGGTTTTTTTTTAAATCATAACCTAACTTTCCTACTGGTTAGCCATAAATATGAATTCATGGTAAACGTTACTGCGATATAGGTAAAATAATCTCTAGGTACGACCGTATGGCAGATACAGACAGAAGAATGTTTGTAAAAGGTTAGAAAAGGAGCTTCGGAATTACACGAGTTTCTAATGTTTAGACTGCTGCGACGGGTATTATTAGGAACATCAGACTTACCCATCTTTGTGTCGGCCTCCACATTTTCAAAGAAACATTCTTCGGCGTGAGCATCCACTGTTATACTGTAAGAGGTGGTTGTACTCAATGAACTAACTAACAATAGCGTTGAGAGCCACAGGGAGGTCCACCTACACTCCATCTTGTATAACAATAATTGTACGTTATACAATAACTTGGTTTTCTTTAATAAAAAGCAACTTGGGTTATATAGTTTACTGGCTTTTCCCTTTTCCGATATTCCGATCCTAGGCCACGTATGATGACAAAACAAATTGACAGGATTGACAGTTCTTCCTTATGTAGTCTCTGGTCTCAAAACTGTGGTCTGGTTCTGTGGAAAAAATATTGTTCTGAGAATTGTTCTGTTGTTCTGTGGTTCTGAGTCTGTCCGTGGTTTTTCAAATTTTTTGTTTCGTTCGCCTATCGCAGCAGGCTTAAGTATAAACCATACAGCCATATACATACGGCTGCGTTCATTTTATTCAGTTTTCCTTCATTTCTTACGCTACTTGCCGCTAGATGACGCTCCTCATCACAAAGCTTGGGTAAATATACACTCAAACATAATGGAGTGTATTTATCACACCTAGGTCATCTACTCACACAATGGAAGACGCATCTACTCTATAATAATGTCTCCGTTCGGCGACTACATAGATGAATTGTAAACAAACTACGTGATGGTAGTTAAATACTTGCCGAAATGTAGGTAAACTGCTAGGTAGGTAACACGTGTGCGTGGGACACACTTGTTGAGGCTCGAGACTCACAAGCCGCAAGCCTCATTCTATTAGACGAGATCTAGGGTACCTAGATATGAAGGCTCCGGTGTGACCTCTGTTAGGTCCTCAGAGAATATCGATTAAGTTCAGCTATTGTTCTTGATTTAATTAAGTAAAGGCCTGCTCTCGATGTTACTGTGTTTTAACCCTTAATCGGCCATAGGACAATTATTTCCCACCACAAACCGTTCAATTTATTTAAGTTTGCCACCAATAGAAAAATAATAAAAAATTGGTTAGTGGTCACAACCAATTTTTTATTATTTTTCTATTGGTGGCAAACTTAAATAAATTGAAAGCATCTTTAGATCGATACTTTTCTTATGTATTTTATGGCAACACTTATTCCTAAACGTCATCGCTGCATGTCAATCGGTATTCAAAAACACAGTTCAAAAACAACCATTAATTTTTCACGTACATTTGCTCCCCGAATTTGAGTCTATTTTTGGTACTACATCAAGAAAAAATCCTGTAAGTATTTAATGGTTTTTGGTTGTTTTTGCTAGATATGTGTTGGTTTGTATGGTAATGAAAACAATGTGTGTAAGTTGTTGCATTACTATTTTTTTCTCATTCAAAAAAAGTGGGAAACTATTTCCCTGTGGCCGTGTATGAAAGTATTTAAGTGGGAATATATTTCCCTATAACTGTTTAGGACAACTAATAAATATTAATATATAAAAAAAGTTTGTCTGTTTTTTCTATATTACAGTCAATGGTGCCACCTAAAAAGAAGAAAAAAGTTGAGGTTAGGTAGTTAAAAACAATTGTTGACAATTTATCGGACCTGTCACAGTTAATACTCCAGAAAACACCAATCAATATCTCTTAAAAATAAAAAAAGGTGAACATTTCGGCGTACCAAACGAGATGGTACGCCTCAGGAATGTAGGTCTGCATATGCCTATTAAAGAGAGCACATACAAAAGGTGTTGCATTTGTAGTTCGAAACAAACACGGACAAACATCATATGCGCTGGCACGGATAACCAGAGGTCGCGGGTTCAAATCCCGGCATGGGTGGAATTTTTAGCCTCTAAATAGGGTACTTAAGATTTACCTCCGGACTTTTAATTTTATTCCCTAAAAATAAATCAACGAGTGAAACAGAAGGCAATAGCTAGTCAAGTGGGAATTTATTTCCCACATATATGTTACTGGATATAGGAAAATTATTTCCCACAAAAAAAACCCTTAACGCTTATAGGGAAATTATTTCCCATCGTAAAAAAAACCACTTCCCAACATTCAATAATTTTGATTTTGTGTTTTTATTTGATTTTAAGAAAACAATATTCTAATATAAAACAATTAACTTGATTGGAGCCATGGCCGATTAAGGGTTAAATTGCACTATAGTGAAAAGTTTTATATTTTAGTTTTTATTATGTTGTGAATGAATAAATGCCTATTCAAAGAGAAACAACAAATACCTATTATTAAATAGAAATAACGACTTCGCAAAAAATAAGAAAAAACATTATGTTATACTTACTTATTAAAACTTTTAAGTGCATCGGAAATGAAGTGCACACTCACACTATAATAATATTATAAAGGCGAAAGTTTGTGAGAGTCTATGTTACTTCTTCACTAAACGGCTGGAGCGATTTTAATATTTGGTATGGCGTTAGCTCACACCCTGGATTAACACATAGACTACGTTTCACTGCGAGAAAATATCTTATTCCCGTGGAAAAATCGATAAAACGCGGGGTAACACCGCGGCCACATAGCCTAACCTTCCTGCGATGCCGGAAGAGACCCGTGCCCCAGCAGTGGGGACATATAGAGGTTGATGTCTAATGTATGTAAAGGTTGTTGTACTGTTGTCTGTGCAACGTATGAAGATCATGTATTTTTTTTTATCTTTCTGTATGGTTTTTTTCGTGTGCAATAATGTTAAACAATAATATGTTGCTACGAATATGAAATCGCATTACCGCTGTCTCTCGTCGAGTCTACCCTACCCTACTTGCATTCGTTTAGCTTTAATTGAGTAACTATTAAAACCTTGTAGGACGTGGAAAGTTAAGTCACGTGTAGTTACACAACAAAGCACGGTCTGCATTTATTGTCCAGTGCTCACTAAGTAGGTACGTAGGTATCACCTTATTTATTAGGAACACGCAGTGGGCCCTGCCGAGGTCATGCTTGAATATTCTACACATAGTTAGAATATTTTCGGAGCTTAATCGCGTAGTAATTTATTGCTATTTTACCTCGACGTTTCGACGACGTTACAGTCATCGTGGTCACGAGAAGATCAGTCAGTCTTCTCGTGACCACGATGACGGTAACGTCGTCGAAACGTCGAGGTAAAATAGCAATAAATTACTACGCGATTAAGCCCCGAAAATATTCTATGTTTACACAACTCGGCGGAATTTAGGTACACATCGCTAACACTTCAATGTTGTTAAAATTCGAGAAAAAAGTTTAACCACAAAAAGTAGTTACCCTAGATAAAAAGTGCCCGGAACCGGCGTGCGTGCATGCAAAGACTTATGTGAACGTTGATGAAGCGAAGGTGATCTGTCAGGATCGTGGCAGGTGGCAGTCCCTGGTCTGTCTACCCCTCTGGTATACAGGCGTGAGGTTTTGTATGTATGTAGTTACCCTAACTAGGGATATGACTTGATATTTGTGCAATGGGAGGTTAGTGATAGTTCCGTTGATGCGCCATTCAATGGTAACGTAAACGTTGGAGGCGAGTATGTTACCAACTATAGTCCATTTGTCTAGGTGCTTAAAAAATGTAAACAATCTTGATACGTGTTTCAATGAAATGCACACTTTATAAATCAAAGAAATACAAGTATTTCGATTTATAAAGTGTGTATTTCAATTAAAAACTTATTATTTATTTGTCTCTAAAATGCCTAGATGTTCAATAGAATCATATTAGTCCGGTTATTGTCGTTTCATTCACACTATCGGTAGTCTAGTAACCAATCGCTTTGCAATGGTATAACCATCGATTGTCGCATTGATTCTATCTTCTTCGCGTGAGAGTTATACCTCTGGAATAACATTGTACTGCTATTGCTTTGTAGACTACCAAATTGAGGCAAATAACGAACATTGTCGTGCTTATATCATTCTATTGAAAAACTATGCAAGTATCAGACTCAACCCAGACGCGGTCAGAATTATGAGTCGGGATTGGTTGGATGGCTGAAGGCGCGCCTACCTTAATTATTTTGGATGTATATTCGATATCGAAATCAACCCTTATAAGCCCCCACTGCAGAAGCAAGGGTCTCTTCCTGCATCGCAGAAAGGTTAGGCCATACTCCACCACGGGAAGCAAGTCCGGGTCGGTGGAGGATTGTAAGACAGTGGCGGGCCTTACTGTCAGAAGTTATCAAGCCGCCCATAAGGCCTCTGACATGGCTTAACGACTGCCATTACATGACAGCCGGCACCAACGGCTTAACGTGCCTTGCGAGGCACGGAAGCGCTCGAAAATATGCCACTAGCGGTAGTCACGGGATGGTCACCCATCCTGCACCTGACCGCGCCTGTTGCTGCTTAACTCAAGTGATTGATTCCAATCACTCGGTTCCGCTAGGCCACGAGCGCTTCTTTATTAAGTTCGGTTAATCGCATTGTTTCCAAGGATTGCACATAAACTTTAATTCATCGTTGATCTAGCAGGTTTGTGCTGCCGTGGTTCGTAGTGCATGTTAATTTGAATAGACAGGTTCTTCCCCCACGGTCTCAATCACGACAATATTGTCTGCAAACAGATTAAGTAATATTGCGCATCAATAAAACGTGTTTAGGGCGGTGACGGATAAATAGTAGATTGTTAACCGAGGGTGGAAAGAATCAGTTCCCGAGGTATTTAGACTATAGTCCGAGTAGGAATTGATTCTTTTACCCGTGTAAACTCTACTTTTCATTTCGAATATGAGGAAAATGGAAACTCATTTTTAATAGTATTCAAATCTTAGCATAAAAGATTATTATTACCAATTTTTAGGAATTCCGTCACAGATACATATAGCAGATTAGTATAATAGTATCCCGCCAATTTATTTAAAATATGGAACTCACCGCGTAATTGTTGCGGCTTATCCCGCTCAAAGAAGTTTGCGCTAAGTTCACACTGGCTGTTTAGAAACTCACATGGCCGCAGCATTTTTTTAATAAGTTTTTTTTTTTACATTAATCTCTTCACAGCTGACAGTACGTTCTATTTTTAAAGTTCATCCCGGCCCTTAGGTGGGAAGTAATTTGAATGAGTTTTTCCCCCTCTAGGGAGGGAAGCAGCATTTTCCACCCAATAATCAAATCAAAACAACACTACTCCGAGTATAAGAAATGAAAACTTACTATTGCACTTTGTTTATATGCGTCTAAATACCTCGGGAATTGATTCTTTCGACCCTCGGTTAACAATCTACTATTCCTCTATGGTTTGTTTAGGTAGGTATATGTAAAATGTATGTATTAGTATTATTATAATTATATATATATATATATATATATATATATATATATATATATATATATATATATATATATATATATATATATATATATATATATATATATATATATATATATATATATATATATAAATATATGTTTGTATAATATATCAATATATAGGTATATTTTTATATTGTAGTATACTATAATAGGCTTTGTCCATGTATTTTATTGAATATAATATATGAATATTAGTTACTTTATGTACATATTCTTCCTATATATTTCGTGTACACCTAAGTAGGTACCTACCTACTCTCTTCATCTTTCAGTTCTATACATTCCAAAAAAGAGATCGCTTTTAGCGATAAGCCCGCCAATTGTAGACGGCAAAACTTGGATATACATTAAAGGCTTACGCCTTTTAATGTAGGTGTTTTGTTTTCTGCTGTATACAATAAAGAGTTATATATAATGTAATCTAATATGTAAATATTGGCATTAGAAGTCAAGATTCTGGTCTGTGTTTGAGATAAAATCCAAGAGGTGTTTAGCTGTCACGTGTACATCTATTAATCCTATTTTAATAAGACTACGCGTTGACGCTTCAACAGTAGGGCTTTAAAAACCTATTTAGAGGCTAAAAATTCCACCTATGCCGGCATCATTGAAATATCGAACCTCTTTACAATATTCTCTGTAAATTTGCGTACAAGCAGCGACATCTGGCTGAAATAATTACGTACGTAATACAGAGAATATTGTAATACAGAGAATAGAGGTTCAAAATTTCGGTTCGAGTCCCGGCATGGGATAAATACTATTTAGTATTAAGCCCACCAATTGTACAATCTTTACAGGTATAATAAAGAATTTAATAATAATAACAATGGGTGGAATTTTTTGCCTCTAAATAGGTTGTTAAAATTACCTTAGCACGGGTTAGTGCATTAAAAAGAATATAATCAAGTAGGGCTTTAGCTTAGCTCAGTATCTTGTGAAAGCAGTGCCAACAGGTTATACTGGCTCGGATTAACTCGTTCCAAGGCGTCGTCGTCGTGTAGGTGTCCTAAGCAGATCGTTGCTCTGGGTTGACCTTTCAAACCGTGCTTCCTGATTTCTCTCAACTGATCGCTGTTCCCAGGAGTTTTCGTCGAGAAAGCAATTTAAAAATACTGGCAAATTGCAAACCCATTATGTGTAAGCATAAAACGTGTTTTTTTTTTGCAGTTTGGGACCATATTTTTCGTTTTTGCGGGCCCTAATAAGCTGCTAATCTAGCTGATGTATTAAAAAGACTAGCAGCTTTTTGTGTTCTAGAAACTTACTAAACTACTTACCTCACAAATAATAATAATAAATATTCTGTGAAAAAAGCTTTCCATTGGCAACCTTCTGTTATATTACCCTAATAACATAACATTTACATACAGGCACATACACTACTTCTGGCCCCACACTAGGATACCCTGTGTTGTGGGGACCAGAAACAACGACATCACAAACATGTAAACATCCAAGACCTGGGGTTTTTTTTTGTTATAATAAATACAGTTACAATAATAATGTTACATTACCCTAATAATAAGAATACAGTAAAAGCATACCTACTGTCATGGGCTTAGCATACTGTCGTGGACTTTGTCCTGAAAAAAAAAATAGTTCTTTCTTTTTCCAAACGTACCTAGGTCATATTGAGAGCCCAGGCTGCATTTTCGATTTGGGAGGCTTTAATTAATTTGAATACAGACAGTGCCGAGTGGAACCCAATCCTGTAACTTTACTCGGCAGAGCAAATACTTTAGTAGGTATTTGTATTTTTTACGGTTCCTTACATCAAAAGAAAAACGAAACCTATATCCTTATAATTATCACCTTGTTGTCTGTCTGTCCGTTCGTATGTCTGTGAACACCCTGTATCTCGAATACGCGTGGAGGTATCAAATTGAAATTATAATAGTACAGTCTGTTAGCTTTTATAATATACCTCGGCTGACATCGGATAGAATCTAATATACCTATTCGTGTAACAAAAATATCGGAACTAATATGACACATTACTTTATATAACTTTTCAAAAAAGTTAAGAAAAGTTTATACAGAGCAGGAAATAGTAGTAGGTTTGAACCGAAAGCTACACCCCGAAAGCTACACACCAAAAGCTACACTCGTGTGCTTTCGGCGAAAACCGAAGCCTACTCTAGAGCCCGAGGTATATTCTAAAAGGTAACAGACTGTATACCTACTATTATATTTGTACAATATACTCAGATTTACAGTTCCTAAAGTAGTAAAAATCAAACTTCTAAGTTAATGCAAAAAAAAGATAAGGACGTTTATGCCGCAATAAACGTACCTACATCGCAACGATGCACGAGAAAATCAAAATTAATAATAGGGTACTTCCCGTTGACAGGAAAGTGGTAAGTAATATCGTCCTATACTACAAATACAGGAAAAAATCTGAAACTATACATTTGAAATTAAATAAAAAAATAGTAACAGTAAATCACTAAATCAACCTTTAAATATAAAAAACAAACAGTCAATTAATGTGGTGAATTTACCGAGTTCGTTCTCTAGCTGGACAAAAGGTTAGGGAACACGTTAAAGTAAAGCAGGAAGCTCCACGAGATCCACTAGCTTCACCAATGAAAACAAATAATACCTTTTACAGATATTTTCTTGCAAAGTGTCTTACCAATATAATATAACACATGTTTGAGATACCTATTTTGTGCCTTACAAATATTGCCAAAAAATATTGATATTTACGATCCAAAACTCGTGGGTCCTAAAATCACTACCTAAATCTGCCTACATAGTTACACCGTTTTTGCTGAAAGTGTCTCGTCATCGTAAGACGCTTTGTGCAAAAGTAGTCTTCTAAAAGAAATTTGGTTATATTCGTTGGCAGTTTGAACCTTATTGGAATTATTTACTGTAAATAAAACTAGAAGTCGGAGAAATGTTCATTATATTTTTGGACAGTTGGCGTGGCAATAAGTCTGCAATTTATACAAATCGTTTTTCAGTGGCCCAGTACAGTAATATAGTTTTATGATGATCAGTAAAAACTGCATGTTTTCTGATTTTCTCAAGGTTTGAGGTAACATTTTATGTTTTGTATGTATGTAGGAAGGTACATTACGAACAGTTTTGACTTGCACGGCTAGGTACCTACCTAGTACCAACGAACAATTCTTAAAACTTTTCGATACCTAATAAAGTGTCCTTAGTAAAGCATGAGAAAATCAAAAGTAGGTACATTTCAACGTGGAACGAACCATTAAACACATGTCTTACAAAACATAGTATTTACTAGCTAAGTACCTTTATAAAACCCGTTCCAATTAAGAATACCGTGCGTCGTTTAGCTAGACTAGTCATGATATTATGTATGACATACGCAGTTGATCTAATCCGTCATATCCGCAGTCAAACGTTAGGTAAGTTATATTATAGTCTGTTAGCTTTTAGAATATACCTCGGCTACTATCGGATAGAATCGGATATTCGTGTAATAGAAATATCGGAACTAATATGACACTTAATTTCGAAATCAGAACTAATAAGACACTTAATTTTGCAATCAGAACTCGATCATCAGTATGAAAACCGGCGAAAATTAGCGAAAACCGAAGCCTACTCTAGAGCCCGAGGTATATTCTAAAAGTTAACAGACTATTTATACAGTTGCTAATATTAACTTTTAAGTATTCTTAAAAACAACATTCCAGAACTGTCAATGGAGGTCTGGATAGTCTCCGAAAGCCTACAATATATTCTTCAAAGCCATCTTAGAGGCCTTATGGGCGGCTTGATAACTTCTAACAGTAAGGCCCGCCCTTCTTTCTATGATCTGAGGGCCCGCCACTGTTTTACAATCCTCCACCAGCACGGACTTGGCCCCCGTGGTGGAGTATGGCCTAACCTTCCTTCGATGCAGGAAGAGACCCATACCCCAGCAGTGGGGACATATAAAGGTTGATGTCCAATATTTATGTAAAGGTTGTTGTGCTGTCGGTTGTTGTGATATCGATGTACCTAACTACCCACCCAAACCGATGTGCGGATTCAAATTAAAAAAGCTCGCCCATTGTACAATATTGTTATATTTGGTACAATAAAATAATTAATAATAGAAGTTTGGCTATCTGCACTCACCACACCAACAAACTTTCTCGAAACAATTTCCCGTCGTCTTAAACCATATCACACTGTTATATTTTTTTGGTGTAAATACAATAAAAACCTCATGTATCTTATCCTAAAAACTAGAAATAATTGAGAGCATAGTTGAGAGCTAAATAAATAAGAACTTAGTGGAAAGTTAACATTTTATTAAGTAAATCGATTTTTTAAAACAATAAAATGATAAAAATAAAATAACTGTAATATATATTAACTAATACTAATATGTATAGTTTCTAATTAAGCATATATTTACAGGTAAAAACTTGACCTAGTTCGGTTCTCAGCAAGGAACCCAGAATGCTGGCAACATTCGCCATTTGGAGGGCCAAACTAATTATTATTCTCTGGCTGAGATATCCGCCTCTTTTTATCTCGGAATTTTCCCGGAGGTTCCAGCGTTTCTAGAACTCGGGATGTGACATTTGCCCTTCGCATGATGTCATTTAAAGCCGCGTGCCACGGTAAGCGGCCAGCACTCCATTGACAGGATAACCCATGGTGTGGTGACCCATATGGTCGTCTTCAGGGGCACCTATGAAGCACAGTGATTGACGGGTACTTCGGTGGGTCAGTGCACGGGTATGCCAGTCTTCATGGCTGCTTGGCTTCGACCCAGCGTGAGACATCATTGAGAACTAAGTTATTCATTCACTTTAGTATAAAGTATCACCATTGATAAATTACCATTACCGATCTCTCACTACAGTCTATTTAGCTTTGATATCTCGACAGTTATCTAGCCCATCTGTACAAAACACCGCCGGCCGACGCATTCAGCCAATCACAGGCCACGGACGAAACACTAGTGCGGTGACGCGCGGCTAGTCGATATCGAGCTTTCTGAAAGCGCCAATAGTGCCGTAGATATCGGTGTCTTTTTTCGGCAGCTGTGGCGAGGCGTTGCCAAGCTCGTTGAGGTCCCGCAGGAATTCCCTGAGTTCATCAACTCGTTGCCGCCACTTCCTCGCTAGACACTCGATCCCTTGCTCCTCACCTCCCCACTCTATCGGCAGGACTTGCGCGGAGATGTGTTCCAGCAGTTCCTCAGGCTTTTGGTGCAGGTAAAACTGTAAGGAAAAAATTTGGTTAAAAATATTTAGCATGCTGGTGCGTCCATTTCAAATAAGTTTGAGGTCTATTCTACCAAAGCCTTGGATGCGCGCTTTTGAGAAGCGTGTTTCATTCGCATAATATTGCAGTCGTATTTGGTGAAAACTTCCTTGTCAAGGTGTCACATACACGTAAGAGGGAAGATCGATTGATCCGAAGCACAGGTCTACCCACGCTTTAACGCCGTGTTAGGCAGAATATTGTTTCCTCAAAATGGTTCAGAATCGTTGGAGGAAGTGAAATATGCATTGAGTCAGCGACGACATTGTTAGCCTTACGTCACAAGTAGGCCAATGTCAATACGCCGCCAGCAAACTGTTTTCTTTTAAACACGTTTTTACCTCTAACACCGAGATTTACTTTATAAAGTAACAAGCCACAAGTCTGTGTGCTTAAATGCAATGCAAATTCCGTGCAACGCTCTTTACACTATTACGCCATAAGGCGCCTGAGACACGTTTTCCTTTAGGCATGATTGATTACCCATAACACGTTTAAGAACGATATTTATTAAATACCTACGAACGTAATTCAATTGATCGATTTATCGTATAAGTAGTCTGATAAAAATATTCTTGTCCGAGTAATATTGAAGGATTCTGCCTGGAACAGCCTACCATTTTCTTCTACGAATACATTGTTAAAACATTGTATTGCACATGGGATGTTCATATAAAAAAAAACGCAATTCGTCTAAAACGATTGGCTTTATCCAGCTTTGAAGGTACTAAGCGGGGTTAATTTTCTATAATTATAGCACTGTTCGAATGTTGTTTGCCCTTGAGCCCAGTCATTGCCCATAAGGGTCCATCCATAAATTACGTCACATGTTAAGAGGACGGGAGGGGGTCCACGAAGTGTGACATTGTGAGACAGGGGGAGGGAGGGGGTATAGAATTTCGTGACGTCACACTTCTAAATGTATGTGACGTCACACTAGGGAAGGGGGAGTCTCGCAGATGTGACCAGCTGTGACAAGGAGGGGGGAGGGGTCAAAAAATCACGAAATTCGTGTGACGTAATTTATGGATGAATCGCTCGTAGCCGATCTTAAACAATCACGAAGGTTGAGCAACACAGGGCGCGTTTAGTGCATGGATGGGTAAACCGTCTATGACTAACGCTTGTGGCATTTTTCCGAGCGGTTCCGTGCTTCGCAAGGCACGCTAAGCAGTTGGTGCCGGCCGTTTGGTGGTGGTTGTTAAGCAAAGTCAGAGGCTTTAGGGCGGCTTGAAAACGTCTGACAGTAAGACCATCCACTAGTCTTGCAAGCGTCCACCAATCCGGACTTGGCCCCCGTGGTGGAGTATGGCCTATACCTTTCTCAAGGAAGAGACCCGTGCCTCTCGGTGGGGACATAATGGGTTAATGATGATGATGATGAATTTATGGATGTTCCGTTTCAAGCCCCGGCTAACAGTCCAACTGGCGTCTTCGCCCCTATCTCTTAGGAGTATCCTTAGAATACTCACCCTCTTTTTGATCTTCTCGCTGGTGCAGGACCGTATGAACTGCAGCGTGGAGGCCATGAGGGGCGAAGCGCCCAGTATGTGGATGCGTTTCAGACGCTGCGGGTACGCCGCGTGCGCTAAGTGGATGCCGCGCCGGATGGCCGGGATGGCGGGTGGCAGCCGGGATGCTATGGAAGCTCGCAGTTCCGATACCTGGATTAGTACAATTTTTCGGTAATCCTCCGATAGATTGATTTATAGGGCCAGTTTCTGAATTGATAATTTCGCTAAGTAAATACTTAAGCCAGGTTTTCACGGTCTTAGTGCGCTCGGTCCAAGTGCGCCATCCGAGTAAACTAATGCTTCTGATTGGCTATTTTGGTGTTGTCACGAAAAACCGTCCAATCAGAAGCATTAGTTTACACCATTGAATTTACTCAGATTGCGCACTCGGTCCGAGCGTACTTAGACCGTGAAAACGCGGTTTTAACTCTGGTGCTTTCGCTTCGCATTTCTCAGCAAAGAGCGTGACAGAATGTTAGGTAAAGTAATTACTTAGCGAAATTCTCAATTCAGAAACCGGCCCATAGAGATGTAGAGCTAGATGTAGATTGTAGATTTGAATAAGGGTGAATAGTTGGATAAGTAATGTTTACTCTTATTGACTCGGCTTTCGACGTTTAATACACATTACAACGCGACCGATTGATTGAGTAAGAACGAACTGGAATTATTCCACTTCCATCACGTACGAGTAAATTCTTTATTTTTGACTACTAACATCACCTTCCTTAGAGCTTTCCATCACTGCCGTTAGACTAGCTGGGTGATGAATTTCGACATGAACTTTCACACAGTTTTGTTCCTTTTTAGCGTGCCCGAATTCGTTCGTTCAGTTCTGTTTGTACCCACTATGAGCTGATGGGTCCCCAACACTGGTGTTGCAAAGGAAGTAACTAAGGTGCTTAGGGATCCTAACTATTGAAAAACATTAACCACTTTGACCACTATTTTTAGAATCGTTTAAAAAGGTGAACATGAAAAATCTTAACCACTATTTTTACAGTCCAGAATATAGGATCAACATCTGGGATGTTGATCCTATATTCTGGACTTAACGGCTTTAACGGAACGTTTTTGGTGGAAATGGGCAGAGTTGTATGTTCTAAAAATAGTTATCTGGGTTATAGGTATGCTAAAAATAGATATAGGTATTATAATAAGATTTTAAATTGTAGTCTTTTAGTCCGGATTTACTTACGGGTGTATTATATCGGTTAGTTCAAAAAAGATTTGAAATGATTATATTCTTTTTGTTGCACTAACCCGTGCTAGACAATTTTAAAAACCTATTTAGAGGCTAAATATTCCACCCATGTCGGGAATCGAACCCGCGACCTCTGGCTAACCGTGTCAGCGCTCTCCCAACTGATCTAATGGGCAAGTACCGGTACTATCAGTATAAATTTCGAACCTCTTTACAATATTCTCTTTTTTCAATATTCTAGACTGAAGTAATTTGCATCACATGCAGCTCCGAGTACCTACTTTGCAGTTAGGTTTTACATCGGAATGATATCGCTGTACCCACATAATTATATTCTTTTTGTTGCACTAACCCGTGCTAAGGACAATCCGCTATTTGACACGTAGGTATCAAATTTGACGCGATAAATGAATATTGCCTATAGATTTAACGTAAGAAACCGAAATATATTGATTTTGCTAAGTATGCAGGATGGCTGCAAGCAAAGTAAAAAAATTTTTTCCTCGTTTAATTCGTAATGGCGAAAACGCTATCCGCCATCTTGAAAGCATCTAAAGTAGGTATGTAAACAAACATCTTTCAGCCAGAGCCAGTGGACATCGATTATTGTAGGACTTACATCAAAGTGATCTTCACATAAATACACCCGAGTTTCAATTGATAAAGAGTCGGGGTCTCTTTTGGCAAGTTTGAGCCAAGTTTTTCGAATGTTAATTTCACTGGGTACACGAATCCACAACTTCCCGGGGGTCTTTAATGACGTGTTTTTCATTCTCGAACAATGCAATAATGATAGGTAATTGGTATATTTTGGATATAAATTCGATGAAATGATGATGAGATGGTTCCGTTGTTATTATTTCACTATGCTCAGAGATCACTTACAGAAAATTGAATGTCAAACTTTGTTTACAATTTTTTGGGCTTTAAACCATAGACAAAAATGGCTGACCGCGTTTATGGCTGTTTAGGAAAATAAAATTTTAAAATAGGTATATTTTTTATGTTGCTTTTAGGTCCTCAAAAAATATACTATAAAAATATTTTTTGGTCTAATGGAAGAGTTATTTACCGTTTAAGACTTACTTGAAAAGAGATTCAAATAGCGGATTTTAAAAACCTATTTAGAGGCTAAAAATTCCACCGGCATGGGTGGAATTTTTAGCCTCTAAATACCTAGGTTTTTAAGATTTTAAATGTTTTCTTTTTGAAAAAAACGTATTAGGGAACAAGTAATTATCATTTTTGTTCTATTGGTGGTTCTAGTTAGCACCCCAAAGCGCCTTTAAGTAACATCATCCATTCTTAGGAAATTAAGAAGTCTCTATGACGTCTACGGATTTATTTTGAACCGGTTGGCGGTCTTCATTCGATACAATTTCCGGCAATTGCCTTCCGGGTTCGTTAAAACTGTATTGAGATTTGAACAAAAATAAGCTGAAGGTCTGCATTGATTAAGTGCGTAAAGTCGTAAACAATTACCTACAATATCCACGGATATTTTAAAACAATATAGGTAACACTTTATGGCGCACCAGCACTTAGTAGTTAATTAACGGCGGTATTATCGCTAAACGGCAAAACTTAGATAGGTATGTACCTAAGTCTTTTATGTATTTTGTTTTCCAATGACAATACCTAAAGACTTCTTATCTAATCTAAGAATCGATCTCTTGCACCTTAGGCTGGAAAGGACTGAAAGAAAATTAATGGGTGGAATTAAATTCCTGTAAGTCATTTCTTCCGCGCTTCGCAAGGCACGTTTTAAGCCGTTGGTGCCGGTGCGGGCTGCTTGATAATTTCTGTCAGTGTTCTGACGGTAAGGCCCGCCACTGTCTTACAATCCTCCACCAACCCGGACTTGGCCCCCGTGGTGGAGTATGGCCTAACCTGAGGGCCTAACCTTCCTGCGATACAGGAAGAGACCCGTGCCCCAGCAGTGACATATTATAAAGGGTTGATATCGATATCGAAGTAATTTTTGATATTATTTACTAACTACTACTTAATTTGTATAATATTTGTAAACAAAGGTATTTACGATTTTTGTGAGCAACTTTAGGCTTTGTCACTGCCGCATGTAAAGTGCTGGCAACCGTATGGTAGGTGTTAAATAGAATTTACATAGGTACTTCTACGTAGAGCAATCTTAAATATCGTTCGGAGAAGGAATTGTTAGAGCAAAAGTTATTAACACAAACTATGAGTGATGTTTCAGGAATTGTGTACAAGTACACATTTATTGTAAGTTTACAATAAAAATGACCCTTCTCAGCAAGTCTACGTCACTTATTTACTAAATTACACTCAACCAAGACGGCACGAGGAGATCTAACGTCTCGCATGTACAGTCTCAATACCTACTTTATTTAATACTAGGTGACCCACCCAGCGAACTTCGTACCGCCTAACAGTTAGTCGATTCTTTTTTTTTTCTCTCCGTAAGAACCATCCTCGTACTTCAAGGAATATTCTAAAAAAAGAATCAGCGAAATCGGTTCAGCTGTTCTCGAGATTTGCGCTTACCAACACATTCAGCGATTCATTTTTATATTATAGAAGATTGTTATACAGTTACCTCTAAAATGCACCATTTCAGACCATAGCGAATCATCAAGAACGTCGGCTAAAACATCCTTGTGAATCATACGAGTACATAGCCCCAGTTTCTCGTCTACTCACAGTCTGATGCATCTACATAATGAGATGATTTGTGAATCAAACTTAGCCCCAGTTTCTCGTCCACGCACAGTCTGATGCATCTACATAATGAGATGATTTATACAGCGTCCAGTGGCATCTTCACTCACACTAGATGGGTGCAGGGACCACTCGGATGGTGTAGTGCCTGGGACATGGTTTTATAGATGGTGTAGGCTTGCCCAGCACCTATACCATCGTGACAGCTTAGTCGGCCTAGCGCACAGGAAAGACTAGTCAATCAGACTAACAGTGTGACGGTACGTATATTATAAGCTTTCAGTTAGTAAAAAAGGAAACTGACCGCTGTTAACAGGGTACGAGAAACCATGTGTTAATATTTTGACATGATTCTGTGTAAATTTTAACAGATTATTTACAGTTGACTAGTCAAGATCAAAACAGCGAACAGCGCAGGCGCGGTAGGGTCCCGTTGACACCAGGGATGCCACTTAAAAAATTTTTATTTACGAGATTTCGAACAAGTCGTTTTTTTCTTTTATTGTTACCGTAAACATTTTTTTTTGTTTCGTTAGCCAAACACAGCAGGCAAAGGTTTGTTTCCTGTGGGGCGCTTGGTGAAATACAGGTTTTAGCCTCATACGGGAACGGAGGCCAACTCATTATTTTCGTAAACTTAAATCTAGTATAGGTATAATCTTTATTGTGTAACTTCACTGAAATAAATTTTCGTTCACATGCTTATTCGTTCACATCAGTAGACTCCGGTTCAAACCCGGAAAGGTGGCAGCCCCCTTTTCACACTGCGGGTCCGAAACACTAAAAATGCGTTCTGTGAGGGAACAATAAAAAAGCAGGTCTGCGACCAACTGGCCACAAACAACTTCGTTTAAATCAGGTTTTTTTCTTTTTATAGGCATCCTATTATGCAAATAATTTCCGTAGGTAGGTTGACTCGCGCAATATCTTCGCTCAAGTTTATAATATTAATGAGCAACAACAAAATGACACGTCAGATGTTTCCTTTGTCTCATCATCGCAATTAATGGCTGCGGCAGCAAACTGTAGTAGTAAAGCGAAAGATAACGCTAATTGCTTACTTAGGTACAAAATTAATAGAATGCTATTAGTCTCGCTGATCGCAGAAACTGAGTTCAGCATGAGTCGTTAAGGGCAGGGTCTTTCTTCTACCAACCACAAGTTGTTCGTCTCATTATATTGTTAAAAGTTAAATTTAAGAGAGAGAGAGGATTACGGAAAACTTTCTCCAAAACTTATTTATGGCTAAGATAATCCACTTCAACTTTTCAATTAAAAACTTGAAACATTTTGTATTAATATCACTGTTTTAAAAAAATCTGGGAGAAAATATCTCGAGTGAGGGGAAGACAGGTCCTTCACCGAAGTTCATCTAGTCTTCCGTGGCTTGGGCGACTCTAAATTTGTGAAAAAGCCCCTTGTATAATTAATAGACGACCCCGCATTCTATTTCGTGATCATGTTATCTAAACTAACCGGTAGGCAATAGAGGCTCCAGCTGCACGAACTAACCTAATTAGTACTGGTTTATACCGGAAAAACTTAAATGTCGCATTTGCAAAAATGTCGGGCCTCCAGAGCTGACGTAGGAAGCCCAAACATGAAAATAATTTGAGTCACAAAACGTGACATTTTATTTCATCAATCAAATCGTACAAACAATAGTATCGACTTACAAATTACGTCACATTTAATGAGAAGGCGCACCTATCCGCGTTGAACGAATCGACCGCGCAGAAGTCATTGGCCTGCCATCTTTTAAATTCCGAATCATCGTGGTTTGGCGAGAGCGAGCTACCATAGGATTTCAATAAAGAAATGTAGTGTTTTTAGATATACTTGCGTTCTGCGCTATCAACGCGTTCAAGTAGTTAAAGTGCAGGATTACCTTTAAGACATTCCTAAATAGATAACTATTAAGAAATATCTTAAATTCAGCACTCCTTTGTAAGTGCAGTCGGCGAACCGGTTATAGCTCACATTTTTGATCAATAGGCGTCCTTATCTCACGCTAGTTAAGAGGCTAGTGGTAGTTGCCATTATGCTGGTACAGTATGTACATTGTCCGTGACTGCCGGAGCGCTCGCTATGCCGCCTGCGGCCGGTGTCGAAACGACTCGCTCCGGGAAAACGTACCGAGCATGGCAATTAGAATGACGGACGCCCGAGAGCTAGACGACCTATATTTCGAATGATTAAAAAATCACCTAATCGCGAAGCTCATGTTTGCAACTTGAGAGAGTTTACAAGCTTAGCCTCTAAATAGGTTTTTAAAACTTGAGAGAGTTTACAAGCTTAGCCTCTAAATAGGTTTTTAAAACTTGAGAGACTTTACAAGCTTAGCCTCTAAATAGGTTTTTAAAACTTGAGAGAGTTTACAAGCTTAGCCTCTAAATAGGTTTCTTAAAACTTGAGAGAGTTTACAAGCTTAGCCTCTAAATAAGTTTTTAAAACTTGAGAGAGTTTACAAGCTTAGCCTCTAAATAGGTTTTTAAAACTTGAGATAGTTTACAAGCCTTGCCTCTAAATTGGTTTTTAAAACTGGAGAGAGTTTACAAGCTTAGCCTCTAAATAGGTTTTTAAAAACTTGAGAGAGTTTACAAGCTTAGCCTTTACATAGGTTTTTAAAAACTTGAGAGAGTTTACAAGCTTAGCCTCTAAATAGGTTTTTAAAACTTGAGAGAGTTTACAAGCTTTGCCTCTAAATAGGTTTTTCAAACTTGAGAGAGTTTACAAGCTTAGCCTCTAAATAGGGTTTTAAAACTTGAGAGACTTTACAAGCTTTACACATGGCCATGTTCACTTTCAGAAATCCCCCGACCTTTACTTATGTTTTATGTCGAAATCTAAAACTAGGCTGATGTCTGTAGCATGAAAATAGAATAAAAATACAAAAATACATCGTTTTTGTTTTGGATCTTAGAACGCTCGGAACAAGATACCCTTTTTTTGCATCTTAGTAAAAAAATATCACTCTGCGGATCCTTTCATCTTTCAAAACTGTCAGTCGCTGTTTTTATGTATAATTATAACGATCTAAAGATGCTTTATTGATCATAATATGCCCATCAATGCCCTCCAAGCTGTTGACCTTGGATTAACCTATCGCCCATTCCCTCTAATGCAGAGTCTAATTTCCCCTTAGGGGGTTCTTTTTTAAACTTACATCCCAGACGAAGAGGTCGCCAGCTATGTGTTTTCTACACTCGTCGTGCATGCGCGCATCCCTGAGCAGCAATGGTGCATGCATGGTACGCACCATGTCTCCAATGTCGGGCTCAGGATAGTCTGCCGGAAACCGGAAGGCGGTCAGGCGCAGTCTGTCCGTCAGAGCTTCGTCCATGAACTTGGGAAAGGGTGTGATGTCGCTGTGAACAAAATTTCCCCTCAGGGGGTTCTTTTTAAACTTACATCCCAGACGAAGACGTCGCCAGCGATGGGACACTCGTCGTGCATGCGCGCGTCGCTGAGCAGCAAGATGGCGCGCACCATGTCTCCAATGTCGGGCTCAGGGTAGTCTCGCCGGAACCGGAAGACGGTCACGCGCAGCGCCTCGTCCGTCAACTTGGGAAGGGGTGTGATGTCGCTATGGGCAAAAGGAGTACCTATTGTAGACCTTTTTCCCCGCAAGTTAATGGAAAACAGAAAATTGGCCGGCCCTGGTGGGTTCGACGAGATAATAAATAATCAATGAGATTTATATCACCAAGAATGTATTGATTGTATGCTCGAGAGTGGAACAGCGGAACTAGTTTGAACTAGCGTTTTTAATTAATGGTTGAAAAAAACTATGACCTTCTTACTTGTTAATCACTAGGTTAATCGACTTTGCAAACTATATCGAACTGTCATAGTACCTAAACCATGAATAGTAGTTCGGTTCAATGAAAAAGGGCCCTTTATAACGTCAGAAGTGCGACTCTCCAGTACAATAATTGTAAAAATTCTGACACTTTAACGCCACAACACGCATGATTCGTGTCAACGTACTACCCAGGCTGGCAGACTCACATGACATGCGCGACCGCGCTGAGCGGTGGGTGCGCGAGCGACCGCAGCGCGTAGAGATCACGATGGCGCGCCCGCGCCTGGCAGAAGGCGTCCAGCTTGCGCCGCGCGAGGCCCATGTCCATGCGGCACCCGCGCACGAACAGCTCCAGGAAATGCGAGTCTGTTGCCAAGGATATTGGAATCATTTTAATGGCCAGAGGTTGCGGGTTCGAATCCCGGCATGGGTGAAATTTTTAGCCTCTAAATAGGTTTTTAAATTTGTTCCTTAGCACGGGTTAGTGCATTAAAAATAAAAATAGTGTAATCATTTTAATGACCATAAAAGCACGCTGTTTGCACCAATTTTATGCGACAATTTTCTACCCTTAATACAGGCTTCGGTCTAGTACTACAGGGCTCCGACACAATTCTGGTGTCCCACTGCTGGGCAAATGCCTCCCCTTTAGCTCTCTACTGTCATCGGCCATTCTCTGCTACCCCGGCAGAAAGTTTGTGAGGTCGTCCCGCCATCGCCATTTTGGAATTTTATACTCTTCTATGTATAAAAGTGGTCTTTTTTAATAAATATAACTGTAATACCAAAATACTTTAGACGAAGATGATTTAGGGACTATGACATTATTTTGATGGAAAACATCCTAAGGAAACCTGAGTGTCAGGAGAAGTGTTAAAATACCTCAGCGCTTGAAATTAACAATCAGTGGGAACCTGTGGTACTTAATTAAGCCCATACTCTCTTTTTCTGAGAGAAGGTGTATGCCCGGCAGTGGGACGTATATAGACTACATAAAAAACATAAAAAAAGGTTATTATGGGAAATACCTACTTGAGAGTTTGTGGCTAAGGAGATTGAGTTCATCAATACCTTCAGACACAAACATAAATACTGTTTCAAATAAAATTAAAATATTCGTTGATTTTAGATTAATTCTTGCAAGATGTTCTGTGGTATGGGCATATAACTTACGACAGTAATTTGCAACTAGTCTAGATTGTTTTTTGTATTGGCAGAATCGAGAATCAAGATAGGCAAATTCGTTGCCAACCTTCGTTAGGATACGGCATGTAAAGAAAAAGAAATAGATTATGTCAAGGTGTGTCGAATGCACAAGAGCCTTTATCCGAAGTTAAAGGGCCTACAATTATAAAATGACTCTTTATGCTACGTGTGTTATTTCGGACAATGCTGTAGGACTGTGCAATTTTCTTTTTTTCCCAGGACATGGGCCGTGGCATGGCATATGGCTTTCAACAATCAGCACTGTAGCTAACTGTAATCGTCGATATATCCGCTTTCAGATGTCCCCTTTTCCGCATATTCGAGGGCCCCGAAAAATGTTACATAAATTGAATTAAATCGCAACATGTCACGAGCAAATATTTACTTCATGTTAATACATATAAATAACATAGTAATTGTTGGGTTACTTTAAAAATGTGTCAATTAAAGTTTGTCATTTGCAATTGCAACAGCCTTTGATCTATGGGAGTTTGGTTCGTTCTGAATTATATTTGTTAAATTTTTGCATTTTTTCTCATTTAAATGTTATGTAAATGTCTCTCTGCTTTAATTTTATTTATCATTCATTATTTAATTAGCAATACCTAGTAATCAATCAAAATTGCTCATTAATATAGCTAAGTGTTGTAAAAATAAAGAAAAACAAGAGAACTGTGTCTTCAAGAATAAAAAAAATATTTATTAATTAAAAGATTGTACATGCAAGACAAAATTTGGTATAGAGTTAGCTGACACCCTGGATTAACACATAGGCTATGTTTTACTGCGGGAAAATATCTTGTTCCCTGGGAAAATCGATAAACCGCGGGTAACACCGCGGGGCACAACTAGTAGGTATCAGATAAATATAGGCAAACACAAAACATAATATGAAAACTGTTCCCTTAAGATTAACAGATTGTGAGGCCAACTTGCACCACTTTCGTAGCATGACTTAAATAGCATTTAACTAAAATTCATCCATCACACAAAAATTGATACAACGGCGACTTAAACTTAAGAGATATTTAAGAAGTGGTGTGGTGCCAATCACTTTTAGTATATATGTGAAACCGAGGGTAAGTATTGTACATTCCACGGTACCTGTGGATTGTATTTCGGCATAAGCCTATAACTTCTGACAGTAAGGCCCGCCACTGTCTTACAATCTTCCACCAACCCGGAATTGGCCACCGTGGTGGAGTATAGCATAACCTTCCTGCGATGCAGGAAGAAACCCGTGCCCCAGCATTGGGGACATACAAGGGTTGATAAACTGTGATGGTTCCATCGCCATTCCTGATTTTTATCTATTAAGGTGTTAAGGAAGTAATCTGCTTATCTACTAAGAATTAAGCCGTAGGTTATTTCCATAATTTTCCATTATTCTTACGTCCTATACCGGAACAATATTCAAAACAAAAACTTATTTACAAAACAACCAGGGCATGCCCAAAAAGTTCCATCCTTTAAAACTTCGAGGTTATTTTGGTATCAGCATAAACATATGTTATACATATACGGAAAGTTTTATTTAAAAGTCCTCTATTTATAGACTGGGCAAAAAAGTGCTTGCGTCAGAAAGTCGTGTTATTATGTTATTTTGATACTCGGTTTATTAAACCGGTTGCTACGTTGACGTTGACTGAACTCTCCACGAAGTACCCTAAAGTGGATGAGCCTTTTCATTTGGCTCATATATCGAATTTATTTAAATAATCGCAATAAGGCAAATAACGATAAGGCCTTATCGGCGGCTTGATAACTTCGAACAGTAAGGCCCGCCACTGTTTTACAATCCTCCTGCAACGCGGACTTGACCCCCGTGGTGGAATATGGCCTAACCTTCCTGCGATGCAGGGAGAGACCTGCCCCAGTAGTGGGGACATACAAGGGTTGATATCGAAAGCAAATAACGACAGAACACTGAAATAATGACAGTTTCTTCAGTAAATCACATAACATCACACTAATCACCGGCTGGAGCGATTTTAATAAAATTTGGTATGGAGTTAGCTGACATCCTGGATTGATTTACTGCGGGAAAATATCTTATTCCCATGGGAAAATCGATAAACCGCGTGGCATGCACCGCGGGGCACAACTCGTTAATTATAATATAAATGAAGCCACGGCTAATGTGTGACGGCCTTTTCCTGTCACCCATTGGTTGGCTAGAATAAAATACTAGTCAGTATTAAGCCCGCCTATTGTACAATATCTTACTTGGCTATAATCTTTTTAATGCTAACTAACCCGTGCTAAGGACATTTTTTTTTAAAACCTATTTAGAGGCTAAAAATTCCACCCATGCCGGGATTCGAACCCGCGACCTCTGGCTATCCGTGCGAGCGCTCTTTCCAACTGAGCTAATGGGCGACTCACCGGCATCAGTGAAATTTCAAACTTGGCAAGTGATGCAAATTACTTCAGCCAGATGTCGCTGCCTGTACGTAATACAGAGAATATTGTAAAGAGGTTCGAAATTTCACTGATGCTGTTGAGTCGCCCATTAGCTCAGTTGAAAAGAGCGCTGGCAGGGATAGCCAGAGGTCGCGGGTTCGAATCCCGGTATGGGTGGAATTTTTAGCCTCTAACTAAATAGGACTTTAAAAAATCTTACTTGGTGTAAGAAAGAATTTTAATAATAATAATAATAATAAGCAAAAGTTGAAGAAATTTGAACCCGCCTATGAATTAGTTTATACACGGCATATGACCCTTGCCGTTTAAAAAAAAGGTTCAGTCGGTAAGAAAATTGACGTCTTTTCTTTATGATGCCAAATTTATAGTAGATGATATCTTGGTTCATTGAGTTCTTGACCTTCGCAACGAAAGTTTAACAGATATTATAGAAAAGTATTTAAGGTAAGGTAATTTCAGAAACTATCAATATTTTCAAGAACATTTACGAGTACAATGGACCAATTTTGGATTATATTCTTTTTAAGGCACTAACCCGTGTTAAGGACAATTTAGAGGCTAAAAATTCCACCCATGCCGGGACTCGAACCCTGAATTTCGGATTCTTACGGGTGACGCCGCCGGCACAGGTAGTTTATAATGATAATTTATTTATTGTGTTTCACCCGACTGCGGCGGAGCCCATAAGGAGGGTAATGTTTCGGCTCGTATATATGTATGTAAGTAAGTATGTCAAGTGTACATAATATGTTCCTTATGTATCTATTTCTTTATGTCCAATTCTATGTTCACTCATAAATATCTAAATAACCAAAGGTCAGAATTTGACAATATAGATCTCAATTGATTCGTCGTGCGTGACTGCACGAGTCATAGGTGAAAGCATGCCAATGCCAATAAATATTAAAGAAACTTAAATAAACAATAACCCCTTAAGACAGGGGTCGAAGGGGTTTGCACGACAAATGAAAAAAAAAAAACCTATCTTCATTTATGGATCGTTTTTGCAATGTGTCTCACAAGTCTCTGAATCACGTAAATTGTGTTTATGCCACACCTGGCAATAAAGTGGCTTTTTCCAGTGGCTTAGTAGACATAAAAAGATGTACACCACACGGGAGGTAATAAAGAAAGCTCTCGATCGCATATTTACGTCCCTCGTTTGCAGCTCGGGCCGCAAACTTCTGCGATCGCGGCCTTTCTTTGTATTACCACCCTAGTTGTGTAATGTACTATTTTAATACAGTTGCTCAAATAGTGGCGTATTACAGGGACGTATAGCGTGCGGGAAGTGGGCTATTACACACTCGTGCTTTTTTTTACCTTTCCGCACTCGTGCGTTTTCTTTCCCAACTGTGAAAATAATGTCTATTAAAAAGAAAAACGAACCATTAAGTTTTTACTAAAAAAAAAAACAAAAGTTTTTATGAGCTACTAATTTGTTTCAATATCAGACTTAATGATTTGATTGAATGAGTTAAGTTAGGTTATCATTCATTTCTTCATTCATTCATTTGATCTAATTAAATTTAATTTTCATTTCATATCAATAAAAAAAATCTACTGAAGACTTTTGGCTGTATGGGCATAGTTTCCTTTGCCTACTAGAATGGGTGAAGAAAAAAATCTCTGCTTAATTTTTTTACGGTTGGCGCCATTTTCCAAATAATTTTTTTCTATTAATTTGCTTATTTTTTTCGCTAAAAATAGTCGTTCAGTACACGTGCGGAACGTGCGGAACCGTCATTGCAACTTGTTCCGACTGTCAACCATCGCCTTCGGTTGCGCCCCGGCTCGGGTCGACATTTGTCGGAACTCTTTGCAATGACAGCCTTTCCGCACTTGTAATGAAATATACTATTTTAAATTAAGAAACTCGGTTGTTCTTGTCAAAAACTGCCGTTTACGTACACGATTTTCTTTTGCAAAAACTTGTAAGAGACCTTACAAAGACGTCTACAGCCACGGTCTAAATATAGGTTAAGAGTAAGCCCATTCCTGATATAAAAAACCTCACATGAAGAAACAAAACATAAAAGGATATTTATTACGTAAGAAAGATATGTCCAAGACGAGCTTAGATATTTCCTTTTTTGTATGCAATCATCAGCATATTAATTAATCACTTCTGTTACGTTACACCACCTATACACACGTGCACTTTACTTACTCGCTTCCTTTGCTAACGGATGACTTTAACTAAAATGTAAAGGTTAATTTGTTGTCGACTGTACCTATAGATAGATAGAGAACACTTTATTGCACAGCCAGAATACAACCACGATTTCTTAAATCTAAGTAAGACAATTGGCGGTCTTATCGCTAAGAGCGAACTCTTCCAGACAACCTTTGGATGGAGTGGACTGCATGAAGAATATAGTCGGTAGGTGCATGTACATAAATAATTAAATCCAAAATATAATATTAATACCAAGTAATTAAAAATGTTTTTATACGGATTTATGCTCGTTTAGGTATTGTTATGATGACTCATCATCCGAGACCACGACACCTGAAAAAGTGCCGAAACGTCGGAAAATTGTAAAAATCTACTAAACGAGCATAAATCCGTATAAAAACAGTTTTAATTATGCTCGGGTTAGTTTCGGGTACTAGTGCTCGGGTTAACCTTAGAAAATATTAATACCAAGTAGAAAAAGAGTTAGAGAATGTAACTTATAATTACATACTATATAATGTACACATAGATACTTAAAAAACAAATACAATTAAATAAGTACATAATAAGCAACAGTTTTTCAGTTTAAGCAGTGAGGTAGTGGGATTTCACCAATGCCTTTAAACACGACAAGAACTTTGCTTTTCTTACTATGTTAATATTTTTTATCGTTCTTTGTTTTGTCTTGTTTCTTTAAGAGATTTCTTCAATAAAACATTAAGGAATTGCAGAAACATTTTGTCTAAAATGGGTTCAAAACGTGGAAAGATTTATACATGTCTGACCAATCTCACCAGGAGGGAGATTCTGAATAAAAAAACGGACAATTGCGAGTCTGACTTACCCACCGAGGGTTCCGTACAAATTTGTAGGTACAGTACTACACATCATAAAAGTCCCTTCGGGAATCAACGTTCGCGCAGACTAGGAAGAAGTGAAACGAAAGTACCCGAAGCTATAAATACATTCAACATGATCTTTAACCGATACGGTTAAGTTGCAGAATTGATTGCCGCAGTAGCGCTACCTATTTCGCTCACGCTAATATTGCCAAACTAGTCACCTGCATCGATGACGTTGAATCAACCAATAGCAACAAACAAAGCCGCCTGCTATAAAATGAAACTATCCGATTGGTCGATCAACTTGCCGCACATCCAAAATTTGGTGATATGCGCAGGTACATCCGCGAGACTTATTTTTTGTGTAGCACTGTACTGACATGTTATAGTTCAGGAATTGAATCTCGTAGTGTTTTCAGAGCTTTTCCTGCCGTACTTCAAAGACAAATTGTTTTATGATTTAATTAGTTTTCAGACTTGCCAAATTTTATAGTTCTATGTTTTTTTTTATGAAATATTTCTATGTTTTTTGCGGTATTATCGGTCAGATCATTTTTTTACGTTAAAGTTAGGAGTTTGATTTTGGTGCAACTTCAAGAAACTGTTGTTTCCCTCATTCTTCATCACTACTACTTTACCCTTCGACCAGCCCCTCTAGCATGACCACCAAAACACGATATGATAAAGCGATTTATCATGTGAACTGTCAAAAAACGTTGGGTATAACCGCCATATTTAAAAAACGTTGGATATAACCGCCATATTTAAATTTTAATGAAGGATTAAACTGTTTATTGACTGTTCAACATGATAAATCGCTTTATCATATCGTGTTTTGGTGGTCATGCTAGAGGGGCTGATACGACTATTTTACTTGCTTATCCGTTTTTATCCAGTTTTCTGTTTTATTGTAAAATATTAGTACATTATCTACAAATAACGCCACAATTGAAGTCGTTCCAGTTTTTATTATTATTTGTAAAGGATATACAACGTTCCAAGTATATAGCTTTAATTTCAACTCGATACTTGTACGCGTCCTTAAGTTAAAGGGTCTTGACGGACAGACTGATGGACAATAAAGTGATCCTATAAGGGTTACATTTTTTCCTTTTCAAGTACGGGACCCTAACACCTACGTATTTATAGTTAAGATAAGATAAGAGTATTCTTTGTTGTACACCAGAGCACTTATTATAAAACATGTAAAGTACCTTATAAATTACAACTGGCGGCCTTATCGCTAAAAGCAATTTCTTCCAGACAACCTTATTACAGAAAGTTGCTGAACGGAATTAAGAGACAAAATTAGTTATTAAAAAGTTTAAAAAGTAAAACGGTAACAGTAAATTTGTTTACTTATAAATTATGATCACCCTCATTTAATTTTGTAAACACTGGTTTAGATCTACCTACCTACTGTCTGGTATGTAGGCCAATGCGAGCCTAGAAATCTTGTCCAGTATCGAGGACTTTTACCTTTTTCAAATGTGCTTCGTCAACATCACATCAACCTTTACATGCGTGCGTTCTACTCAACGGTTCTACTCAGTTACGTTACGCGTAACTGTAACTAAAATGAAAAGGTTGATGTGTTGACTAGGGACATAGGGGAATATGGGGACCCATAGAACATTGGGGGGAATGTGGGGAGAATTCTTACATTAAAAACCACTCTAACAGTTATTGCAGAAAGGATGTCGGATGTCACTATAATAGTGTGAAACCTATTTTTTTTATTTTATCCTAGAATACAAATTTCCTCTGGGGGAAATGTATTCTTACTGATTAGCATATCAAGAGCTGTATTTGTGGTATTGATTTCGAATCTCAATTCAACGGCCCCGTATTTAGTCCCACTTTAGCAAGTAGAATTGCTACAACTTCTTAAACATATCGATATCATCTCTTTTCTGTGGTACCAAAGTGCATACCAAAAGCATCTGGCTGCGGCAGGTGAGGCGAGGCGGCGCACATCGAACGCAGGTCCTTGACACATCTCTCCATGTCCCCTGGGCACTCCCCCATTTCCTGTTTCATCATCTCCAACTGCTTCGGTGAAGGCCCCTGCAGGAGCGTCATGGCACAAAATCTAATTCGCGACACAAAAAAAAAACTTCGAAAAAAGAACAAGTTGTTCGAAATTTAAAACCCGCGCGGGAAAGGACGCGATCGCGAGCGGTGGAAAGACAAAACTGCGAGCCTGCACCGTCAAGCGCCTTTTATAAACTGGTCCAAATAGTGCTAGTGGCAAAATACTATGTTCGCTAAGTATTTACTCTAACACAAAATAAGCGCTTCTTTGTCCGCGTAAAATCTTGCTCTTTGTTTGAAATTTATTGACCAACCTTTATATTTCGCTGTTGCTCGAGAGTACGCGCGTGTAAAGATTGATTGGCTTTTTACCTAGATATGCAATTCATGTTTGGGATTTTGTAGCGTTTCAAATTCTTAAAATAGTTACTATATACCTACTCTAAGAACAAAAAATATTCAGTAGGCATACGAGTAGGTAGGTACTACTAGGTACTGTAGGTACGGGACGTACGTGGCGGGTAACACCGTGGGACAAACACAGTATTTCGTTCATAAAAATATACAAGGTGGTTTCGAAGAAGATTTTTGACAATTTTCTTCAGGTTCCTTAATCTAAATTTTAATCAGATAATAACCGTTTGTCACTCATTACGGTTACTCTGGTGAATCATTCATTTCATCTTCACACTTTACATGATCCCACTAATATTATAAAGGTGAAAGTTTGTGAGAGTGTATATTTTCACTTCTACACGTCTAAACGGCTAGAGCGATTTTAACAAAAATTGATATGGAGCTGACACCCTGTATTAACACATAGGCTACATATGTTTTGTTGTGGGGAAATTTCTCATTGCCCATGGAAAAAAATATAAGTGGCGGGTAACACCGTGGAGCACACACAGCTAGTTAAAGATATGTACCATTCTTTCTATTTATATTTTCGACATACCTACCTTTAGATGTTTCATGTCCCGTAAGGTGTATTGTAATTATCTATGCTAACGTACGATTACCTAGGGCTAAGAAAAACTTAGTTTATTTTAAACAAGACTGCTACTACAGTCAAACCAAGAAATTGGTTTTGTGGGGCCTTATTGTAACAAGTGTGTAACAATTTTATTTTTATAGAAATAAGAACAGATGGAAAGACGATATGCACCACCTCACTTTGGCACCATACTGGACCTGGGGACCAGAGGATAGAGTTCAGTGAAATATTATTATTAACTAGCTGGCCCTGCGAACTTCGTACAGCTTAACAGTCGATTCTTTAATTTTTTTAAATTATTCTCTCCGTAAGAACCATCCTCGTACTACAAGGACTATTCCAAAAAAATGAATTAGCTATATGGGTTCAGCTGCTCTCGAGATTTGCGCTTACCAAACACATTCAGCGATAATTAAAAAAAAAGTTTTTTGGTTGATTGGAATCAATCACTTGGTTAAGCAACAACAGGCGCGGTCAGGTACGGGATGGGTGACCGTCCCGTGACTACCACTAGTGGCATTTTTTTGAGCGCTTCCATGCTTCGCAAGGCACGTTAAGCCGTTGGTGCCGGCTGTCATATAATGGCAGTCGTTAAGCCATGTCAGAGGCCTCATGGGCGGTTTGATAACTTCTGACAGTAAGGCCCGCCACTGTCTTACAATCCTCCACCAACCCGGACTTGGCCCCCGTGGTGGAGTATGGCCTAACCTTCCTGCGATGCAGGAAGAGACCCGTGCCCCAGCAGTGAGGACATACAAGGGTTGATAACGATGATAACGAGTTTATAGATAATTAAAAAAAAAACATTCAAAACATTTTCCAAGCCCGGAAAATTATAATTTTAGCCCGTAGTTACAGATTTGAACGGAGCCCGGATGTGTACCATAATATTCAAACCTGGAGATGTGGCAGCCCTATTTATAAGTATTTACCCCGAGTTTGTCATAATTTTGATGTCAGTCACGGTCTGGGAAGAGCCTCAGAACAATAATTGTTCCAACCTTTCTTTCACTCATTTTTTATTCGCAGTAGTCGGAAAATAGCAATTATTTCGTACAATCGCGATACAACAGTGCAGTAACAAAAGAGACATCTAGCGGTGAGTAGAAGAATTTAAAGTTCACAGACTATGTTGAACTGGGGTTTCTTCGAGAGTGTAGATAAGGCATTTAGCTTTCTGAGGTTGGCACCCTTGGCAGTTTATTGACATTGCGAAAAAGATAACTGTCATTTCGATTTTCAAAACTTAACTGAAAAACAGCGAGTGGGTTTACCAACAAATAACTAAAATGTGTTTATAATGTAATGGCTTTTGTAAGTTAACTTTATCATGGAGCCTTCTAAAGAAGCTATTGCCGTTCGTTTGACCCGTTTGAACAGGCAAATATTGGGTAAAGTCACCAGTAGTGGAGCGAACAGTTACTGCAAGAAGACAATAGACCGTGAGGCGCTCTTGGATGCTCTTACAGTTCTTTACGATGAATGCAACGATGATCCCCTTAAGAAAAGCGATGAACTTGTCCGAGCTTTCGTCGATAAATGTAAGTCCTTCCTGTTTAATTCAGTATTTATGCTTACAGAAGTTACGCATGTCCACGACCGATGAACACCTGCTTCTTTGTAAAGTTAATGAGGTGTACCTACTATAGGTACTCGTTATCCATCCATCATATATTTTCAAGGTGGTTGTTGAGTAATGTCTTGCCAAATAAATTATAAGACTTTCGCATTAATATCAATAATAGATAAACAAACTGCCCAGTCTGATATCATCTGATATTGTCTGGTTGTTGATCGAGAATTTATATCTTGTTCTATGTTAGACTACCCTGAGACATCTCAAGTCTAAGGTCCCCATAACGCTAGCGGCTTCCTATACATAGTTTCAGTTAAAGTGTTACAGAAAAGTTGTTTCCTATAATATTAATTTCAGAAGGCAATATTCTCGATCAAAAAACAGCTACAGGTAAAGTAAATTATGTATAGAATGTTCATAATTTTATTATCCATCAAACCCTCAGATCTTATTTATGACCATATTTACATAATATGTAAATATGGTAAAATAAAATTACTTATATTATAAGTAATTTTTTTTTATGTTAGATTGTGCAAGCGAGACAGCATGCCCGAAATAACAGCACTGTTGGGTATGGCAAAAGCTGTTATATGTAGTTTGTGGGGGAATTGTTAGTTCTTAGTTTATAATCCTTAATGATATAAGATTTGGTATTGGTTATCAGTTTACGTATAATGTAAGCACTGCAAAAGGGCTGCTATTAAAGGAATAAAACTATTCCAATGCATGAGTTCTAGATTTCGAAATAAGAATTTTAACTGTTATATAAAGATCAAATTTGAAAAGACTTGTGGAGTTTCTCTGTCCATTTTCTCTAGATTTTTGTAGAGAAAATGCAACATTCATCAAATCAGTTTCAACAAGGAACAAAAAAAATGTTTTATAGTAATTTTTTATAGATAGTACAGTGTTAATTTTCTTACAAACATGTTCAGATCTGTCTGTGTGAGACCGTTAAATATTATTCATTTATTATATTAGTAGGAAAATTTATATTATTGGTTTATGTCATCAGGCCATCTCTTGTAAGGTTATCCTCGTTGCATTTCTCTTCTGATAGCAGGCCCGCAATGGATGGTAATGGCTCAAGATAGAGATACAAGAAGTAGATTGGAGGAGGCCTATTATATATAAGCATATTAATACTTGCGGAATATGGAACTAAAATTAACATATGTTTTTGGTTTGATGGATCAATTTTCTATTGGAAGGAGTGTTTCGATCAGCTAGAGGATGTTTCAGACCGCGGTACACTGGCAGAGCTGCGCCGGACCCGAGTATGCCTCGCTGACTTTGCCATGCTGCAGCTCATTGGACGCGGCCATTTCGGAGAAGTTCATGTCAGTTTGACCCATTTGTTACATTTGAAGGCTAATATTTGTCCTGTTTTGCTGCTGTTGGGCAGCATAGCTTTGCAAATTTATTTCACAGTGGTAGAGATTATGATTTTTATTATTTAAGACGGTGTGAAATGGAAAAAATAGATAGTGATGAGGTAGGAAATTCTTCTCCATTTATATTTGCACTCACTATACTCATTTAAATACATAAAGCCTATGAGCTAATTCAATAATTGGTTTATGTATTCGAAATACGTCGCAAATTTCAGTTTATTTAGTAATTAAATAATAGTAGCATTTTCTACTAAATCTATAAAATCCAGTTTGCTTCACTTAAACTCTCTTAACTAATAACACAAGCTTAGTTAGTTAGACCTAATATTTCCGCACTTAGGCTCATAGGCTTACAGCCATTGTACATAACGAAGTACGTTAACACTTCAGTCACTAGTTAACACATCGGTTTCCTTACGATGTTTTTATTCACCGTCAACGAATGTTATTCCTACTAAATAACTCACTCAAAAGAAAGTCGTTGGTTCCCGATCCGGGAAGTCGGCGTTGTACACCGCTCCGCTAACACAACCATGTACCTGAATATCTAGTGATATTAGAGAAACCCATTATTGCAATAAAGTATTGAGTGCAGTATTGACCACTTACCAATAAATTAACCCCTATTACTTATGTCCGTACTGAAATTAGATTTCCTAAAATGAATTATATTCGATCGCCAGATGGTGCGCGAGAAGCAAACGAGCGATGTGTACGCGCTAAAGACGATCCGCAAAGAGACGGCGGCGAAGCGCGCGCTTAGCGCCGCGGACGAGCGTGCGGTACTCGGTGCGGGCGCGGGCCAGTGGCTGCCGCGGCTGCAGTACGCCTTCCAGGTATGCTGGACCTGCCAGGATGCTAGCTATGCTAACCGACGTCAGCCGAGTCCAAAGTATGCCGGACTTACTATGATGCTAGCTATGTGAAGCGATAGCGAAGCGTTGCTAAGGACACGCTATTCTTTCCGCCGACACGGGCCAGGTATCGCCGAACCTGCTAGGTATGCCAAGCGTGCCTAACCATGCGCTATATAGTTTAGGCGCGTAGCGTGCCACACTCGACCGTCAAATCAACCTTTCCATTTCGGACTGTAGACCATTGTTATCACAATAGCGTCGAGTAGTTTAATTTACAATAAAGTTTGTTTTATCCTTTTCGTTTTGCTGGTACACCAAATTTTGAGCATCAAAATGAATGTTGTCTAACTCAAGTTTTTAGCCCTCTGCTTGGCACAGGCCACTCGCCCGGCAAACCTTAGCCAATCTCATCCATTGCTTAGTTATTTAGCCCTGAGATTTCCGCACTTAGCATCGGACATAGCACATAGCATCAGTTGCGTAGCAAAGCCGTGCGATTACTCCAGCCAGCCTATCAATTTCCAGAAAGCGAACACTGTACAGATGGCACTGCAGGGTAAAGGGATCCCGGCTTGCCCATAATGGCGATCGTTTACGATATCCAACAGCAATGTTAATCTCTCTCTCACAGGACAACAGCAATCTGTACCTGGTAATGGAGCTATGTTCGGGCGGCGACCTAGCCGGTCTGCTGGCTCGGCGCGGGCGCCCGCTAGCGGAGCGCGACGCGGCCTTCTACGTGGCGGAGACGGCGCACGCACTCCGCACACTGCATGACCTGGGTTTCGCGCACCGGGATCTCAAGCCGCACAATATACTGCTGGATCGGTGAGACGGAGTTAATCGTTGTGACGGAGTTGCTGGGATTTCGCGCAACGTACTGCTAGGCCACTGAGACTGAGTTAATCTCTGTGACTGAGACGGCGCATTCAATCCGCTGCACGTCCTCGGCTTCGCGTACCGGGATCTCCAGCCGTACAATATAAAGATGGACGGGTGAGAATCATTGTGACGTAGATACTAGGATTTCGCAAGACATACTGCTAGACCTCTGAGACCGAGTTAATCTCTGTGGCTGGACGGCGCACCTCGGCGTCCTCAGCTTCACGCACCGGGACCTCAAACCGCATAACATACTGTTTGACCGGTGAGATTGATTTAATGTTTGTAATGGAGATGCCATGATTTTGTACAACCTATTGCTAGGCCACTGAGATTGAGTTAACCTGTAGTGGAGGAGCCGATTCAAGCCATGAGGTATTTGAACATAACATTTACATACAGGCACATACATTGCTTAGCTTAACACATTAGACACTTAAGTTTCCAAGCGATATTTTCCTTTATTACAAATTCCAACAAATGGTAATTGAAACATACAGGCATTCGAATCCATATGGATGTGACGCAACTGGGGCAAGCATCGCTCACCGCTCCCAACATCACTGCACCTTTAATAAGAAATGTATTAATTGAGTTATGAATCTATCCATAGATCTCGTTTTTCACAGTATAGTTGTGCGTGCGAGCGAGTGAAAAGGCCGACGTCACACGAGCCCGTAAGGCAGGGTCACACGAGCACGTAAGGCAGGCGCACACGAGCACGTAGGGTTACTAATGCAGCGTGTCATGTGAAATCGGCTTTGAAGGACCCTTCGCTCAGCGCGCCGACCGTTCCAGGTGCGGCCACGTGAAACTCGCCGACTTCGGCTCGTGTGCCCGGCTCAGCGAGGGCGGCGCGGCGGCGCCCCCCGCCGCAACGCCGGACTACGTGGCGCCCGAGCTGCTGGCCGCCGCCGACTGCGCCGCCCGCCACGCCGTCTGTCTCGACTGCTGCCGCGGGCTGGCCTCCGCGCCCATTGTGCGTGCCGCTTCCGCGGGCCCGCCGCTTGCGCTCGGCACGGCTCGTAAACACTGTCGTATTCCTAACCTGTCAAACTAAATCGAGGCTGAATTCGATTCTGTTTTGTAGGGTTGGCACCCCTAAGGGTTCTGTCAATTACTGAGTTGCGAAAACGAAGGGCTGCTGGTAGTGCTGACAGTCTTGTTATGAGAATTAATTGACCAACTGATGAGCTGTTAATCCCATGCAAATGACGAACACAAAATTACATTTTGGTCCGAAAATCTTGGTTGTTTTTGCCGCCTTTGCAAGACTGACATTAGAGTGGGTGCCCCCAGTATATAAATTATTATTAATTCCTATGGCAGCTTTAAAAAAATCATGGGACATAACTTTCCAGAACTTTTAAGCATATTGTTTATGTATCTCACATTTCATACCTACTGGTAGAAACAACAGAAGTTGAGTGACTTAAACCGGGTAGCGAAAGTTTTTTTCAATAATGTTTTGTACTATGGTCTAAATAACTTCCACATTCAACCCTGTCCATCGTGTTAAAATTTTCAATTTACGACTCTCGCTAATAAGACTACCACTAGTACATACGTGCATAGGTGTTTTTGACAGTTTGTGAGCTGAGCCTAGTGTAATTGCGGCTTCAGGCATTGTTCTGATAAAACGCAGTCGTCTAGTCGCGCGTTTATTTCTACAAAAATGATCACCGAAATCTTGACGACTTCGGATGACGATGACGACGACCGCCCACCGCGTTTTATAAGAACAACGCCTTAGCAGAACACCGCGGCGCAAAGCAAAACGCGACGAAAAACTATAATGAATTTTACCATAGATATGTAAAAAAACTATCTAAACAACTACTGCGCCAATTAGCAGTTGCGCCGTGGTAGTGTGCAAGGGCCCTACTAATACCCAATGAAAGCATAGGCACGATTTATTCAAGCTACATTTACACTATATATATATTTTTTTAATTGATCCCCTTTTAGTCCTTGCTATTCTCTCTGAATCTCATCAAGTTTTCTGACCAAGTTGTGAACAGAAGAATGCAGAGACAAATTTATTGGCTCCAAAACAAATGAATCACTAAATTCGAAATTGATTTATTATGAATTTGAATTTGGAATTCCGAACCAAACGTGACGTGGCTCAAAGTGGCCAGCTCCAAAAAAAGTTTAATTTTTTTAATTACGAAATTATTAAATAATCAATTTCTTAGCCTAGTATTAAATTAACTAATTTGCAGAGTATGTTTGATTCATTTGCTGACTACGGGTCGCTGCCCATTTATTTATACTGCTAACCAAAATGAATTTATGAATTAGCTCGCTAACTGTGAAGGAAAACATCATGAGGAAACCTGAGCATCTTACGTATTCACACACATCAGTGCTCATAATTGCCAATCCGCGGTGGGCACGCGTGGTAATTGAACCTTCATTTTTTAGGAAGGCCTGTGCCCTCCAATAATATAAAAAATAAATTTGCTGACTATATTTTATTTACTGACCACTCGTTTGTTCTGTTGATAGAAATTGTCGGCTGAGCGAATGCCGTTTTTGCTCATCGCCAATTTGGTAATAATTCATTGTCTTGTGGGAAAATGCGGCGACAATCATCTCAGAATCTATTTATTGTTTCTATGTAGGATTTCGGGCTAGACGTCACATGAGTCAAAGAGTTCCAGAATGACACCATCGCGCCCTGCGCTTTCATTGATTTTTCAGCTTTCTCGGAGAGGGCACGGTTGTTAGAATTCTTAAACAATTAAAAGCATGTTCTATAGTCTCACTAAAAGACTACTAATTAATGTTTTGGTTGGTAGTTTAGTTATTTGTGTTTTACCCTTTTGGCACGCACGAATAAGGGTAATATCCGGTGTTAGATATAATTATCTTATGAATTTGTTTTAATATTTTGTAGTTAGACACTAACAGCATTTTGGAATAATGGATGGCGTTAAATAGCAATTGTTTATAAATCTTAAATCAAAATGTATTGCTTAAAAAGTCCTTATCTAGTTAAGAATGCCCTCGTGTACCTACGTTTACGCACAAAAATGTATATTTTGGGCAGGAGTATTCTTGCACAAATAAATAATGTAAGACCACCTTTTCTTTATATTTTAATTTACTTTAAAATAGAATTTCTAAATATGACTTATGATCTTTAAAAAAATGGCTTACTCTTTATAGCTTACGCTAAAAACGGAATTAATTAATAACAATTTATTGCCACGAACAAAGATGTCTTGCACATAAATTGCTACTTTTAACTTAAAAATATCTATGGCAAGTGGCTGACCTTGGTCTCTGCCTACCCCTCAACGATAGGCGTAAATTTAAGTTATGTTTTATCTTCGTCGTCGTCGGCGTCGTCGTCTTCAGGCTATACTAGTCCACTGCTGGACATAGCCCTCCCCTAAAGAGCGCCACGTTGTGCTATCATAGAGGCTAATGCCCATAATCCCCACGCTGGGAACGCGGGTTGGGGATGTTTTTACCTATTAATTTGAAAATTAGTAGTTTGAAAATGAACAGTGTTATGTTGGCGACCAAATAGCCGAATAACCAAACAGTGTTTGGCGAACACGGATCTTAACAATACCACTTGGTTATCAAGACATGAGACTTTTAAAAAATCAGCAACACATTGTAAGCCCACTTTCCCCTCTTAAAATTTACAAAGCGCAACTAGAAATTAAGCTTGATTACTTGCTGTCCCAACCATGTATTTTAAATCTCTTCGTGAAACAGCAATGGAAATTATTTTGCTGTCTAATATTTTCTTATTGCAATTTTTTTTCACTTGGCAATGTGGCATTGTTTACGCTAGTATAATTTCCATTAACTAATTTTCAAGAGCCTCAAGGGGAGATTGACTCCTAATAGAATTCAATTATGTTGGTCGCAGACGGCGTGCGACTACTGGTCGCTGGGCGTGATCGCGTTCGAGCTGGTGACCCTCCATCGGCCTTTCTCCAACGGGGAGGACGACTCCGTAGCCGAGATACTCAACAACATACACAAGTGAGTCACTGTGCTCCCAATAGGCATGGTTACAGTATAACATAACATTTAACATAACATTTACATACAGGCACTTACATTGCTTCTGGCCCCACACTAGGATACCCTGTGTCGTGAGAACCAGACACAACGACATCACAAACATGTAAACATCCAAGACCTGGGGTTTTTTTTTGTGCCCAGCCGGGATTCGAACCCGGGACCTCTTGCATGGTAGGTAGATGTGCTACCATTACGCCACAGATTTGCTCAATCGCCAAAGATTTGACGATATTAGGGAACGTACATATTGAAAGGACTTAAAACACTCATTTAGTTTTATAAAACCTGTGCTAAGGACAAAAGTCGCGGGTTCGAGTCCCGGCATGGGTGGAATATTTAGCCTCTAAATAAGTTTTTATAAAGAGTTTAAAAGTATTTTCAAAAAAATAAAAGATTATACTGCTTTCAGCCATCTTAACTGAAACACCAATCACGCTGCGTGACGTCATGCTTAGGTTAACATTAGTAAACTTCACCAGTGCTTAGTTGTGACTGCTAGTGATTACGATGTTTGTTTTCCTGGGCGTGACGTCAGATTCGAACGCCATGACATTGCGAGCTGCTTTCCCGCAGATTTAAAACAATTTTAGAAACTACCTAATTTTTACTGAAATATAGGTATAGGTTTTTTTTTTGTAAATAGTAAATGTATCCCCCACATTATGGAAGAGGATTTAAAAATCTGTCGTCATGCCTATTTACTCACCTAACTAACGCCTATTTTATTTTATTTATGTAGAACATAAGACAGGTTACAGACACATTTACCAAATTTTATATTCGTTACAGATCTGATCTAGCCTATGAACCGTCAAGAAGATAGACGAACCGTTACGCTGATAGTTGCCTCATAAGCAACTTATATAATGTCCCGCAACAGGCCATAACTATTCATTTATAGAGACAATCGTTCATTTATAGATTCTCCGGTTTCCTTACGATGTTTTCCTTCATATCAAATTGTTGCAAGTTACATACGTCATTGTTACATAATATTCGTATCGACCCCAGGACTTCTCAGGATCTACCTTTTGCCTTATGGAAGGTATGACCTCGGCTGGTATTTCCCAACTTTGGCTGATAATACGTTGAACACAACAACATCGAAGTAGCATTATTTGTCCTAGAAGTGATTTCCATTATTTTAAAGTGCTTTGGTGAGCGCTGTGCCAACTTGAATCGAGTATGCAGTGTTTCGCATGACACACCACCAACCATAAATATAAAGTCCAACGCACACAGTCGGATCTGCCGTGCCTTTTTCTTTTAGTTTCCCTTTATCTTTATAAAGGGATGATCGTGTTCGCGTTCTTTAACGCGAACACGATCATCCCCTGTACGAGCAGAGAAAAGCGTGTGCATCTCAATTCTGTCGCACCGCAGCTATGTTATAGGTTGTAGGGCGGTGGTGGAAGAAGAAAGTAGATGTGGATGTTCAGTCCTCGTGGAGTTTAATACTGTGCACGTTACATGTTTTAAGACGTACGTTATTATTGAGAGGCAAAAGCCAATTGTTTGGCGCAGGCAACAAGACCCGTGAATCAGCAATACGGCGACCTAGAAAAGGGTACTGTGCTAGCCCGTACATCCGCTCGTTACCGTAGTGGTATATAAAGGAGGCCTTTGGTTCGGTTCGTGTTATAGTTGAATATAAAATGCATGTGGCATAAATTATGAATCGCTCGTGGCTTAGTCGAACCGAGAGATGGGAATCAATCACTTGAGTTAAGCAACAACAGCTGCAGGATGGGTGACCGTGCCGTTACTATCGCTAGTGGCATTTTTTCCGAGCGATTCCGTGCTTCGCAATAAGCGTCATGTAATGGCAGACATTAAGCCATGTCAGAGGCCTTATGTTCGGCTTGATAACTTCGTAAGTCCCGCCACTGTCTTACAATCCTCCACCAACCCGGACTTGGCCCCCGTGGTGCCGTGCCCCAGCAGTGGATACATACAAAGCTTGATATCGATCGACGTGGCTATCCTAAATGGGGCTCGATGGTGTCACACTACGAGTGCCTTGAAATCTCCCCTCGCAGGTACGAGCAGTGCGCCGAGCCGACGCCCCCGTACCCCGAGGCGCCGGCGCCGCCGTCGGCCGAGTGGCGCGCGCTGACGGCCGGGCTGCTGCGCGTGCGGGCGTCTCGCCGCTTCCACTACCTCGACACCCTGCAGCACGCCGCGCTGCGTCGCGTCGCGCCGCACAATATACGCGACCAGGTCAGTGACAGCCCGCGTCCGAAAAGGACGAACGTCGCGCCGTACAATGTACGCGACCAGGTCACAGGACACGCCGCGACCGACATGCGTATGACGCTGCTAACGACATGCGTTTTACGCATAGATTTTGAACTAGCTGTGCACCACGGTGTCATCCGCGGTTTATCGATTTTCCCATGGGTATGTGATATTTTTCCGCAGTAAAACGTAGCCTATGTGTTAATACAGGGTGTCAGCTAACTCCATACCAAATTTTACTAACATCGCTCCAGCCGTTTAGACATTAAGAAGTAACAAACATACACACTCCACTTGACACGCACACGTTGAAACGTTTTCAGCATTCGTCCCTATCTCACCAATGGGTACCTACTTACCGTACCGCACAAAATGTTGAGTTATATTTCTATCATTATTCTGTATGTTTATGTTTTGTCTACGTTTACTCTGTACTGTTACTTTGTGATGTAATATGTGATGCTATTTATACATGTGTGTGTCTTATGGAAATAAATCTTTTATGTATATCTATCACTCGCTAACTTTCGTCTTTATAATATTAGTGTGACACGATGTGTTGGCGGCTAATACCTCGTCAACGCACGCATGAATTTGCTGCGCCAATCGGCCATGGCGCACGCTGACCGCGCCGCTTACAGTACTTGGACACGCACTCAATAAAACACACTCTGGCCTTTTCATCAACTTTTGACTTCATGACAAATTACTTCTTTCATGCTGAATGGGTAAAGGGAGCAGTCGGACGATGCAGTGCCTGGGACATTGCTTTTTAGATGGTTTGGACTTGTTCAGCACCTGTAGCATACTGACAGCTTATAAAAAAACAATGAAAACTACAAAACATAATAAGAGCTAAAATAAGAGCTAAAATAAAAATAGAAGTTGAGAAAGCACACAGAGAATACGTGCAGATGGTTTCTAAAAATCTCTGTAGAGATCCAAAACAATTCTGGAACTATATAAATGCGCTACGCAATCCGGGTGGCATAGAGCCAAAGGTAACGCTGAGTGGAGTAGATCGGGTGGGCGCGGACGCCGCGCAGGCTTTCGCAGAGCACTTCAGTTCAGTGTTTTTGCCGACGGCGCCCGCGCTCGATCCGAGCGCCGCCAGCGGCGCCGCGCCGGCCGACGCGCGCCGCGTTGACGTTCGTTCGGTTACCGAGAGGGATGTACGCCGAGCTGTCCGCGCGCTGCGAGCCGGCACGTCGCCCGGACCTGACGCCATGCCGGCCTGGGTTATTAAGGGGTGTATCGACGAACTCGTAGACCCAATTGTATTTTTATACAACCTCATAATTGAAGCGGGTGAGTATCCGTCGGTGTGGAAAGAGTCCCGTGTATCGCCAATTCCGAAAAAGGGATCAAAAAGAATAATAGAGAACTACCGTCCGGTCGCTATACTGTGTGCACTGGCGAAGGTGTTTGAGATGGTCCTTCACGATGCATTAATGCCGCAATGTCAGCCTTACATCACCAGCGCTCAGCACGCCTTCCTACCCAAACGGTCAGTAGCAACTAATTTAGTCACCATGGTAGATCTTGCTTCTAAAGAACTCGATGATCGAAATCAGGTCGATGTTGTATACCTGGATTTTCAAAAAGCATTTGACAGGGTTGATAATGACACAATGCTGCTAAAACTGGGTGCTATGGGATTCGTTCCTCGGCTTCTTAAACTACTATCAAACTATCTTTTGGATAGGAAACAGTTTGTTAAGTACGGACCTTACTTATCTTCATCGTACCCGACTCGGTCAGGCATAAGTCAAGGGTCAAATTTGGGGCCTTTCCTGTTCGTAATTTTAATTAACGACCTACCAGACGTGGTCCAACATTCCCGTGTCCTCATGTTCGCTGATGATGTGAAACTGATTAAGGTTATAAAAACCCAACAAGACTTGCTGCAACAAGATATTGACGCTGTTCATCAATGGAGCATCCGCAACAAGTTGCTGTTTAATCTAAATAAATGCGAAGTGATGAGCTTCACTCGATCGCCTGTGCCAGTGCACCACCAGTACGCGATGGCAGGAGCAGGCATCTGCCGCGTGCAGGCGGTACGTGACCTCGGAGTGCTGTTCGACCCACAGCTCACGCTACGGCCGCACGCGCAGAATGTGGCGGCCGCTGCGCTACGCCGTCTGGGATTCGTAATGCGCGCCGCCGCGCCACTGAGCGCCGCCGCTAGTAAGGCACTATACGCTGCGCTAGTACGCAGCGTGCTTGAAACGAATGCTGTGGTCTGGGCCCCTCACGAGAAAAAATATATTCTTGTGATGGAGCAGGTCCAAAAAAGATTTTTGAGATATCTGTATAAGAAAATGTATGGGTACTACCCTTTTTTATATCCAACCCTTTTTCTACAGGGATATCTTGGATTCGACTCGCTAGAACTAAGGAGAAATGTGGCTCTTGCAAAATTTGTTTTAAATATAATAAGGGGTAAAATCGACGCCATCGACCTAGTCGAAAAAGTCGTTCGCTTATTTGTACCTAATGGGTATCGCAGGGCGCGGAGGCATAAACTATTCGCCGAGATGGATACCCGCACCAACCAGTACCAGTGCTCGCCGGTCGCGCGCGCGCTGCGGCTACTCTGTGCCCTGCTCGCTGAAGCACCAGAGTGTGATTTGTTTGCGGATGGAATTGAAAGTGTGGTGAAGGTATGTAAGAGAATGCTAGAAGATGTATGAAAGGTAGTGCTCTGATATAATATTGTAACGCTTTGGTGTAATTTTACTGTTATGTTACAATATTCATGTAAATAGATAAATAAATAAATAAATAAATAAATAAATAAATAAATAAATAATAATTAGACGCGATGGGTCTCTGTTGCTGCAACAAGCAGCTGGCACAGCTTTCGCTGAGGGTGTTAGCCCGCAACAGCGCTGATTTTCTGACAATGCCTGTTCGTTATGTCTAAATTGATACATCTTCGTTTTCGTCGTATACTCATGACTGAGGGACGTGACTATAGGACAGCTTCCGCCACCAGCGCTTTTCATTGGTTCCGATTATGCGCCAGATTAATCAGAACCAATGAAAAGCGATTCATCCAAGATAAAAATTACGTACACTACACGCGTAGGATTCTCCGTAAAACATAAACGAAAGGCACTGACAGCTTAGGAAATTTTAATTCCTTACTTTTTTTATTTAAATAAAATAACTATTGTTCAAACCCCCCTTGCACAAAACTCTGCTGTAACGCACCGCAACGTTTTACAAAACCATTCTTCCCCGCTCCACACCAAATTGCGTTACGTAATACTTGAACGCCCCCTAAGACAGATATTTGTTATTTGTACATGCAGGTCCCGCCGTGGGTGCCGACCCTGCGCGGCCCCGAGGACGCGTCCCACTTCGCGGCCGTCGATCGAGCGCGCGCGCCCGCGGACGCCGCGCCCTTTCGCACGCGGGCGCCCTTCGCCGGCCAACTGCCCTTCGTCGGTAAGTCACACGAGGTGGTAGCTCTTTCGCCGGTAAGTTACATGGGGTTGTAGCTCTTTCGTCGGTAAGTCACACAAGTATGTAGCTCTTTCGCCGGTAAGTTACATGGGGTTGTAGCTCTTCCGTCGGTAAGTCACACAAGTATGTAGCTCTTTCGCCGGTAAGTTACATGGGGTTGTAGCTCTTCCGTCGGTAAGTCACACGAGGTTATAGCTCTTTCGTCGGTAAGTCACACGAGGTTGTAGCTCTTTCGTCGGTAAGTCACACGAGGTTGTAGCTCTTTCGCCGGTAAGTTACATGGGGTTGTAGCTCTTTCGTCGGTAAGTCACACGAGGAGGTAGCTCTTTCGTCGGTAAGCCACGCGAGGTTGTAGCTCTTTCGCCGGTAAGTAACATGGGGTTTAGCTCTTTCGTCGGTAAGTCACACAAGGTGGTAGCTCTTTCGCCGGTAAGTTACATGGGGTTGTAGCTCTTTCGTCGGTAAGTCACACGAGGTTGTAGCTCTTTCGTCGGTAAGAGACTTGTCTCTTAAGCTTTTCGTCGATAAGTGACAAGATTTTTCAGCTCTTCATCGGACAGTGGACCCTGCACCAGATGGTCTGACGACCTGATTGCCATGGCGGGGAGTTACTATATGCGGACAGCGCAAGTCCGTGAAGCTTGGAACACCATGAGGGAGGCCTATGTTCTGCAGTGTGCGTCAACTGGCTGATGATGATGACGATGAGGTCGGTCAGTGAAAAGTGTTTGTAGTCTTTAATCGGTGAAGTACATGACTATTTAGCTCTTCGTCGGTAAATCGCATGAGGATATAGCTATTTCCTAGGTAAGCAAGATTCGTGAAATGGCTGATGATGATTATGACGTTGGTCAGTGAAAAGTGTTTTTAGACTCGTGTAGATAAGTGACAAGATTTTTCAGCACTTCGTCGGTCTGTGGGAAGTGTTTTTAGTCGGTAAGTTACATGCGTATTTAGCACTTTGTCGACAAGTGATGAGTGACGTCGGGAAACCAGCACGCCAAAGCTATATTTTGAAGAAACGAAATATACATAATTATACTGCTTATTTTAAGACACCTCAATGATAATGTATCTAAGACCCGCGTCCATTGCAGGGTTCTCGTTTGTGGCGCCCGAGGAGAGCGAAGATAGCTGGAGCAGCGGGTTCAGTTCCTCGCATGACTGCACCGCCATAGATCTTGCAACCTTCAAGTAAGTATTAACATTTGTATTCTACGCTATTTTTTAGCGATAATAGCGACCTATAAACGTCCCACTTCAGGGCACAGGCCTTCTCTAGGAGACAAAGTATGGGGTTAATTATCACGGGTGCCCACCGCGGATTAGCAATTTTAAGCGCTGAAATATTTAAACACCTCAGACACTCAGGTTTCCTCATGTTCTTTGCACTATTAACATTATTTTTTTCCGGATAAACTTAGAATTGTTAAGGTTGACATCTGGTCTCGCTCGCACATCCTAACATTTTTACTGATTACAGTATTTGGTCTCAGGGTTTGATAGATATTATTAAATTAAATTACAGCGGACATTCAAGATATATATTTTACTCTGATTGGTAGAAAATGCATTTTCTACCATTCAACCGCAGGAAGTGGAAGGTGGAGGGGGTGGTTATCTGTGAAAACTTTGTGTTGGCATTCTGTATCTAAGTGTGTAAATTATAAGCTGTGTTAGTGATACGCTGTTAATTTGCGCAATACAACAAAACGCAAACAAACAGCTCTAAGTGGAAACGAATGCACAATTAATCAAGGAAAGTTACTGAACAACTGTTAACCTCTCGCTCACACAATATAGACGGCAATGTTGCATGATGGTGAGACAAAAAGTTGCCAACAGAGTTACGGTTTTATAAAAACTTAGATAAGCCTTTATGCAGCCTCCATAATATGGGTGGCCCACTGAAGGGCAAAAATATGTAACTAAGCCTTCAATGTATTTTATTTTCTGGTGTGTACAATAAAGAGTTCTAATCTAACCTGTAATCGCAGGTCGGCGGAGAAGCTAGCGGCGTCGCGCGGCCGCGAGATCGCCTCCCTGCAGGGCAAGCTGGCGGCGGCCGAGGCGGCGGCGGCCGCGGCGGCCGAGCGGGCGCGCCGCGCCGCCGAGGACGAGGCCGAGCGGCTGCGGGCGCGGCTGCAGGCAGACATCACCGCGCTCACGCTGCAGCACAAGTGAGTGCCGGCTGCTGGGTATAGCCTAAAGGACGAGCGGACCGCGGCAGAGGACGAGGCCGAGCGGCTGCGGGCAGACATCACAGCGCTCACACTGCAGCACGGGTGGCAGCTGTTGTGTATCGCGTCTCTAAAGGGCTAGCGAGCGGCGGCCGGAGACGAGGCCGAGCGGCTGCAAGTGAGTGGCGGCTGCTGGGTATTGTGTCTCTAAAGGGCTGGCGACTAGGCCAGCCCTTTAGAGTCATCATCAATAACTAAAGCACGATGTATTTTAAGTCAAATATTATGTTATCTTATCTACTTACTTTGTTATCTTATAGACGCCTGGAACGTCAGATCGAAATCGACAAGGAGGAGCGTATGGCGCTGGAGCGGACCGTCCAGGAGCTTCAAGTGGGCTCCAAGGAACGGAACAATACAGATCTACGTAATGCGCAGGCGCAGGTCAGTTCGTGCATTCATCACGTGCACACGGGGCGCGAATCGATAGATAGATAATAATTGCTTGTGCTTTAAGACAATTTAGTAGAAAGTAAAAACAAAAGTTTTTTTATAGAAAGAAACCTACCTACCTACCAGAAATAACAAAAGTTTTTTTTTAAATCAATGACTTCTTTCTCAATCTCAACTACAGTTAACGTTTTTCTTGTGTACATTAGTCCGCAAGAACCAGCAAGTTTATTGAAGTAACGAATAGATTGTGCAGTTGATAGGTGATCATTATTTATAATATTGGTTCCGAAAGTGTTTATACTGTAACGGAATAAGTTGTCTTAAAGTAGGTAAAACATCAAATTTCACTGATGCCGGTAAGTCGCCCATTAGCTCAGTTGGGAGAGCGCTGGCACAGTTAGCCAGAGGTCGCGGGTTCGAGTTGCGGCACTGGTGGAATTTTTAGCCACTAAATAGGTTTTATAAAAAAAAAAAATCTACAGACTTACTACAAAAAATTTAGACGTTGTGAACAAGTGATTCAAAATATATTTTTTTAGTAAGACGGCTAGAAGCTAGAAGCGTCAGATTACATTTACCAAAAGTTTAAAAACTATTTCTCGCTCATACGACACAGACGTCAGCATTGTACGAGCGAGAGGCAAATAGTAATTCAATAGATGTGTGCAGGTGTCGGAGCTAGAGTGCGAGCGCAACTCGCTGAAGGAGCAGCTGCGGTGCCTGGCTGCGCGGGCGAGCGAGCTGCAGGCAGACTGCGCGCGCGCAGCCGCCGACGCAGACGCCGCGCGCCGGCAGCAGTCGCACTATAAGGTAAAGCCACTATCTAGCCACTCTACAAGTCTTTTTGTCTTCATTTGTAATTTATATGATGTTAAATAAATGTCTCTTTAAATTTTCATTAATGCCTCTAGTATAAAGAATATTCTATCTATCTATCTATCTATCTATCTATCTATCTATCTATCTATCTATCTATCTATCTATCTATCTATCTATCTATCTATCTATCTATCTATCTATCTATCTATCTATCTATCTATCTATCTATCTATCTATCTATCTATCTATCTATCTATCTATCTATCTATCTATCTATCTATCTATCTATCTATCTATCTATCTATCTATCTATCTATCTATCTATCTATCTATCTATCTATCTATCTATCTATCTATCTATCTATCTATCTATCTATCTATCTATCTATCTATCTATCTATCTATCTATCTATCTATCTATCTATCTATCTATCTATCTATCTATCTATCTATCTCTATCTAAGTGAGTGTTGTGTCTCATTTCGCTTGAAGACAAATAAATATTTTCTATTCTATTCTATAAATTACATTGTAAAACTAGCTTTATTGAACAATCCTCGAACTAATTGGGTGTTAGATTGTTTGATTGGTTAGTGGAAAAAAAAAGAAAATATTGTAAAATGTGGATAGCGGATGTGGATGTACAATTAACTGTTATGTAAGTTGACTGTTCGAAATACATTGTACGTCTGTTTGTCCCAAAGGAAATAAAAGTAAAAACAGTAAGTACCTACAGATACATTTAATTTAATTTTAACAGCAGTTACGTACAAAAATCAAGATTTTATTTCTATTTCTTATTATTTTTAACAGCGTTCGAAAATGCACTCGTCAGTAGGACCAAGCAACCCTTACTATATGAAAAAGTTACCAGTCCCAAAAAAAATCAACTCTTCCATACGTTAAATTCCTCAAATGGTGAGTTTTGTATTCTACCATACAAATTAAAAAAACCTACGAATTAAAACATAGACTGATCAGTTGCCGCGATTGGTTGCTGAATAGATCCCTACACCCCACACCATACCATCTTTCCCTCTTTGCGCCGCTTTTATTCTCAAGATATCTGCCGAATCTGTAACATTTAATGCTTTTTACCCCTCGCGCGTCTAGGAAATCCTAGTGCAGGCCAAAGATTTGCGTCATCGGCGGCTCACAGAGATCAACGTACGCGCCATCGTAAGTTTTTGTTCCCTCGCGTAGCTTAGCTCATGTAGTGCTGTAGTTTTTAACCTCTTACATAGGTTTTTAAAAATTGTCCTTAGCACGGGACAGTGCAATAAAAAGAATATAATTATGTGGGTACAGCGATATCTTTCCGATGTAAAACCTAACTGCGAAGTAGGTGCTCGGGGCTGCAAGTGATGCAAATTACTTCAGCCACATTTCGCTGCCTGTAAGTAATATTGTAAAGAGGTTCGAAATTTCTCTGATGCCGGTAGCTGCCCATTAGCTCAGTTGGGAGAGCGCTGGCACGGTTAGCCAGAGGTCGCGGATTCGAGTCCCGGCATGGGTGGAATTATTAGCCTCTAAATAGGTTTTTGAATAAATACCAAAATTCAAATCTAATCGTCCATAAACACATACTTCACTAAATAAATACATTCTTCAAAACACATCTGAATTTTTTTTCGGACGTAGTCGAAACGGTGGTGTGTTTTAGGATATGTAGGATATGTTCCAAAATCTGACTATTGACATCAGTGAAATTTCGAATCTTTTTACAATAATCTCTGTATTAGGTAGGCAGCAACATCTGGCTGAAGTAATTTGCATCACTTGCAGCCCCGAGTACCTACTTTGCAGTAAGGTTTTACATCGGAATGATATCGCTTTACCCACATGATTATATTCTTTTTAATGCGCTAACCCGTGCCAAGTATTTATTCACTTAGATAAGTATTTATTCATTTTCGGTCTTATGTATTTTAGGAAGCATTTTTAAAAACTTAACATAACCTAACGCGTGTATCCCAGTGGGGTAAGCAGATACCAGGGTCTGCTGCTATCCGGATTTATCAATTTTATTAAGCATTTATTTCAGAAAGGATTTATGTATTTTACCATGTATTTTGTTTTATTTACTCGTTATTGAATAAAGTACGTAACAGTCTTTTGTGAGGTACCTACATGTCTAAAGACAAACAGTGTGGTAAACCACACTCCCTGCAATACTTGTTGTGAGTCGTGGGGTAAACGGAGTCTTGGATGATTATTCTGCAGTATTGTGTGATTCAAGTATACGACTCTGCGTCTTAGGTGTAAGGAATCTCAACAGTTTTGTTGACAAAACAAGTGTTTGGAATGCACGATCAGTCGACTCTATCGCATTGTCTGCGTCAGTTGTGCGATGGGCGTATGTAATATACAGTGTAGTTGTTGTATTTTTATAGTTGTTGTATTCTGTACTTTGTAGCTTTGTAGAGTAGTTTGTGTAGTTTGTAGTGTCATTAAACGATATAGAACAATGAAGTATCTTCACGCCGAGGTGGAAATGGAGAATCCGAAAATGAGAAATAGTTTTACTTTACTTTTACTTACTAGTCATATATGGGTTTCATTCCCGAGGATATTTTGAAAACTTCTTTAAAATTCTTATTTTCCATCTTGCAGTAACATTAGCAACAAAAGTTCTTTAAGTTTTCCAAACTATGTTTTCTTCTAAATAGCTATAGTCTGTTAGATTTTAGATTATACCTCGGGCTCTAGAGTAGGCTTCCGTTTTCGTCAATTTTCACCGGTATTCGTACTGATGATAGATTTCTGATTTCGAATTTAAGTGTCATATTCATTCCGATATTTTTATTACACGAATATATCCGATTCCATCCGATAGTAGCCGAGGTACATTCTATAAGCTATAACTATCTCCCGCTGTTGATGAAAACTGTTACTACGCGTAACAAGTCACGGTCAACATCAGTAATTGACACCGTAAATGCTTCCAGGAGTCAATGGCAAAAGAGCGCGCGCTGCGGCGGCAGACGCTGAGCGGCTGCGAGGCCGACGGCCGCGAGACGGCGGCGCGGCTGGCCGAGGCCGAGGCCGCCGCCGCCAAGGAGGCGCGCGCCCGGGACGAGGCCGAGAAGAAGGCCGCCGCCGCCGAGAACGAGGCCCGCACCCTGCAGATTGAGCTGGACGACGCTAAGCGCGAGCTGGCGAGGGTAAAGGTGGGAAACACAGACAGACATTGGTCGCTCGGTGCTACCAAAACCGAGCATCATTGGTCGCCCGGTTTTAGCGCGTCGGCAAAACATATCTACGTTTTAGAGTATGCTGAAAGTCTCCTCAGCACACATTCCTGATATTTTGGTCGTGTAAGTTAGAAAGTGTAACCTTTTGATGCGACGACATGACAACTAGTGCCTAGTTAGTAACTACAGTTTTTATTTTTAAATGAGGCAAAAATATTCTTTATTGTATACCAGAACATGACATAAACACATCTAAAGATACCGAGTACAATAAATCGGAACATAAGCTAGACAAGAATGGCGTAAAATAAACTCTGCCAATGCTTACACTTTTTATTTCAACTTTGCTATTTTCGCGTCCAGTCGGGCTTGTAGGTCTTGTGTCCTTTTCGATACTGGAAATTTTGCTTCACCGTTTTTTTCGAAATTAGACAAAAGACGAGTAGAATTTTAAATTTTAGGCCTCCTTTCGTCGTCAATTTAAGCCTGTAACCTGTGTCTCCCAGGAATCGTACAGCGAACGGCGGCGGCTTTCCGAGACGGCCAACGAGGAGCTGCGGCAGACTCAGCAGCAGTTGGCGCAGGAGAGGGTTGGAGCGTCAAAACTACTGGTGCAAGTCCAGGTGGGTAGGCATTGTTGACTGGTGCTTCACCAATAATAACAACTCCGTATGTTTACTTCGATTGGATTGGATGTGCTGTGTGGTGTCGGCCTAGAGAATAGCACCAACCCAATTCTTCCCGCGGGTGTCGTAAAAGGCGACTAAGTGACACAAACCGGGGGGTGGGCAGCAGCGCCCCCTGCAGTACAATTCCACCGAACTGCGATCCGCAACCCACATGCCCAGTGTGGGGATTATGGGCATTACCCCCTATGATACCCTAACGTGGCGCTCTTTAGGGGAGGGCTAGCAGTGGACTAGTATAGCCTGACGACGACGACTTGGATTTTCAGCATAGCTTTTATTACCGAATTCAACCAAACAAATAATAGTTAATTAGTCACATTCACAATGGCTGCTCTAGTGCTAATAATATCCGTCAGAGACGCGGCGATAACAGTCGCGTTCCGATATTACGCAACGTTCAATTAAACTACAGGCATGGCAACGCTATTATTAGCATGGCAACACGTGATACGTTGGAACTCAGATCAAATGAAGCTGCCACGGACGCAGCAGCCGCCAGCTAGCTAAAAGACGGTTAGATTCTTCACGCTGCTGGTTCAATGGATGCTAAATTCACCACCACTGTGTGGACTCGATTTGACCTACTTTGCACTGCTAAATACATACATATTTTGTAACTTCATAAACGTGAACGTGTATGAGCAAATTCATGGCGAATCACGGGGTAACATGGCCGGTATCGTGGCCACACTTGTCATCCTGGCAACACCAGTCGTATGTCCCCAGTTAGCAGTGGGTACCAAAGGCGGCTGATGAAGAGTTTGGGCCGACTCAAGAATAGCTAGCCCAGAAGAGCCCGGCAGGATCGGTGCTCTCGGGCCTTCATGAGAGAGGGGCCTCCACAATACGGCAATACTGTCTTTAAACGCCGATCTTATATATATGTAAATTAACGTCTGATCATATGAAAATTTGAAAAAAAATTCGTCTTCATTATTTCTTTATTTATGTTTAGTGTTTTGTAAAAGAAGGATCCCCTAATATCCGTTGTTGCCCTATGACCTCCAGGCTTCTAAATCCGGCCCTGAGAGGGTGCAAGCTTCTGGTGCTCGTGTTGTACTGGCAACATTTTAAACGCTTGTACATGTCTTAGACCCTGCTTGGCGTGATGGACCAATATTTACAACCAATAGTTTTAGCTCTTTTAAGTTCAGAGTCCAGTTGAACTTTTTAATAATAATGCATTTTCTTACACATTACATAACAAATAAGTTCATCTTTGTATCTCTGTAAGAGATTTAATCTGTAAAAACTTAACAGAACATCAATTCCGCGCGAGCAACCCGACTGACCCGATAGTCTGATATCCTAGGTTAGCTTTAACAGTTCGCAGTGACTGAGACTTATAGATATGTCAGGAGGAAATATGTAACCATGTTTTATGCGCTTCTTATGAAGAATTTAGTGGAAGATGTAATTGAGAAACCTTTATACCCACGTGTAAACTCCACAGGAACTCCAGCGCACCGTGGAGGAAGCCGCACGTCGCGAAAGCGTCCTAGAGGAGCAGTGCACGCGCACAGAAGCGCGTCTTCAAGAACGCGTGGAAGAAGCGTTAGAGCACGGGGCAGAAGCTTTGCGTGACAACGCTCGCCACCGAGAGAAGGTTCGATACCGGTCACGTCAGCGACCTTGATGTTATATTCTAGGGATCAACTTATCTTGCATATTTTTTTCTTTTAAACGATTCGTAAAAATACCTTTTAAGTAATCTTGGTTTTAATAATCTTGAAGCGCTCGTGGCCTAGTCGAACCGAGTGATTGGAATCAATCACTTGAGGTAAGCAACAACAGGCGCGGTAAGGTGCAGGATGGGTGACCGTCCTGTGACTACCTATAGTGGCATTTTTCCGAGAGCTTCCGTGCTTCGCAAGGCACGCTAAGCCGTTGGTGCCGGCTGTCATGAAAGGCAGTCGTTAAGCCGTGTCAGAAGCCTTATGGGCGGCTTGATAACTTCTGACAGTAAGGCCCGCCACTGTCTTACAATCCTCCACCCGGACTTGGCCTCCGTGGTGAAGTATGGCCTAACCTTCCTGCGATACAGGAAGAGACCCGTGCCCCAGCAATGGGGACCTACAAGGGTTGATAATGATATGATGAAATAATTTTGGGTTGGTAAAAGTGCGCTAAGTGCGGGGTGGTCCCCACTTCTTTTACTTAATTTTTTTCTTGCCGAACGTTCTTTGGAGTTTGGAGAAACGTGCGGATGTTTAATTGCAAATTGTTTCAGAGAAGTTGAGTGCCAGTGGGGTGGTCACGTTTGGCGAAGAATCGGCAGGCGACGGTGTGTTAAGTTTCTCGAATGGAGATTATGAATTGGGGGATATGTGTAGCACTGGATGAATACAGTTTTATAAATACGACTGCCTGTGTTATTGTGTACAAGTGTTCTTCAATGGTGATCACGAACTTTCGGGTTATGTTCAGTAGTGGGCATTTCAGACTCATCGATACGACTGCTCAACTTAAAAAAGTGTTACCTCTGTGTTCAAAGTTTCTCAAATGGAGACCATGAACTGGGAGTCTACGTGCAGTAATGGACGAACACAGGCTGACTGCCCAAGTATAAAAGTGTTACATATAGCGTGTCGACTCTGTGGCGCAGCAGTAGCGCAGCTACCTATCATGCGAGAAGTCCTGGGTTCGAACCCTGCTCGGGAACAAAAAACCCCCAGGTCTTGGATATTTACATGTTTGTGATGTTGCTATTCCGATTCCCACGACGAATACATTGCTTCTGGCCCCACTAGTGTGGGGCCAGAAGCAATGTATGCGCCTGTATTTAAATGTTCTGTTATATTCAGGGTTCGCGAACGTTCGCCACGACATGAGTCTATTTGTAAGTCAGTCTGGTTACAATTTGTATTAAAAACCTATTTGGAGGCTAAAAGTTCCGCCCACGCCGGGACTCGAACCCCCGGCTTCTGTCCAACCGTACCAGCGCTCTCCCAACTGAGCTAATGAGCAAGTGCCGGCATCGGCGAAATTTTGAACCTCTTTACAATATTCTCTATTATTTACAGGCATCGACCACTATATAGGTTTAAAGGCGACGTTTTAGCCTCTAAATAGGTTTTTTAAATTGTCCTCACCGTGGGTTAGCGCAACGAAAAAGAAAATACAATTTGTATGTCATCACGCTAAACATAGGTTAACCTAAAACAGCAGTGGTGTTTTTCGTAACATCAATTTGGTGTAAGTTCGAGTGATGCTTGTGCGGGCAGGTGGCGACGCTGGAGCAGCTGGTGCGGCAGCTGGAGCGCGAGGTGGGCGCGCTGGAGGCGCGCGGGCGCGGGGAGCCGCTCAGCGACACCGAGAGCAGCGGCGAGCACGAGCACGCGCGCGCGGCGGAGCTGCTGCGGGGACAGCTGGCGCGCGCCGAGCACGCGCTGCAGGTGAGCTCACGCACCAGCGGGGGCGCGGAGCACGCGCTGCAGGTGAGCTCACGCACCAGCGGGGGCGCGGAGCACGCGCTGCAGGTGAGCTCACGCACCAGCGGGGGCGCGGAGCACGCGCTGCAGGTGAGCTCACGCACCAGCGGGGGCGCGGAGCACGCGCTGCAGGTGAGCTCACGCACCGAGGCAACTTTTCAGATGGTCCACGCACCGAGGGAGACTTTTAGATGGTTCACACATCGAACAGGCCTTGCAGGTTAGCTCACGCACCGACGGAGCCTTCTAGATGGTTCAAACATCGAGCAGGCCTTGCAAGTTTGCTCACAAACAACAGGCTTTGGAAGATAATTCACACCGAGAGAACCTTTCTGAGCGGTACACACAGAGCAGGCTTTGCAGGTTAGCTTACCCAGGCTTTACGAGCGCGAGGGCTTCGGCGAGACAGAGTATGCGCGCGCACTAAAACTAAAGCGGAGGACCAGCTGGGCTGGAGCAGGCCTTGCAGTTTGTAATAAAAATATTTTATTATCTAATTATCTTATTTCAAAAATGTTTACAATAGTAATAAATTTACATTTTAGAAAGTATCACAATCATCATCAACCACTCGACGCCCACTGCAGGATATAGGCCTGCCTAGTTTTCGTAGTTTTCCAAGCCTCACAGTCTTGTGCCATCCTCATCCAGCGACTCCCCACCACCACATTAGAATATTGTCGCGGTCCTATCCCGAACCATCTAGAATAGAGCCTTCTGGAAGCCTATCGAATAGTCGCCGCATGCTGCGTTTTAGTAAACAATAAACGCTGCAAGCAATAATGACTCGTATGTCCACTAGAGTAAGGTTCAAAACTCTTTAAATGAGTAACTGTTCGAGCGACCTTGCCGCGTGTACCGAGTGTAGGTACATAGTTACGGGAATGTTCTAGAACCCTGGCCGGCGGATATAAATAGCGGCCGCCGCGGCGCGCTGTCAGTTCCGTTTGGAATAGCGAAGAGTGAACTTCGAGCGAACATACCTGCGATACGAGCGATAACCTACGACCTCAGCAATACTATTGGACTTCGATTAGACCTGCGATTGGAATCTACGTGTGGACTTCGTGTTGTGAAGACCTGCAGACCAGACCCTGCGTGAATAAATCCTAAGAAGTTGTTATTGGCGTTTTACACCCAAATCCAGAACCCTAGCCCGTAACAATATTATGGACACATTTTGTAATTAGTTCACACACACGGAATAAGCCCTGCATTTAATTTAAAATGCAAAAGTCATCTGAAATAAAATAGTTTATTTATGGAAGGAGAAGGCGGAGGATTGGTTTAACAAATGTGGACACCTATGATAAAAAATACTATCTAGCATTACAGGAATGTGGTATGCTCTTCTAATTTTTTATTCTTGTCCTCTAGGCACGCATCGAAGAGATGGCAGCGCTTCGGCAAGAGGCGCGCGCGGCGAACCTGGCTAGGTGGCGCAAGGTAAGGATCCTGACATAGAGGTTTTATTACAGAATTAACATTAATGCAACACTGCCTTGTTGTATCAGATATTTAATCAGGCCGCTTCATCCACTGCTAAACATAAGCCTCCTTCAACGCATTCTACTTCTGTCCTTGGCCTTCTACTCTGTTCTGTCTCCGATCATCGGTCTAGCGAGCCAGTGGGCGTCCTACGCTGCATTCGCCAGTCCGTGGTCTCGACTCTTGAACCTTTGTATCCCATCGACTAATGGTTTTCAGCCAAGGATGTTTTAGCCAAAGGATGTGACATGACGGAAATTATGTAGGAAACGTTCTTGTTTTCAGCGTTTGTGACTAGGGTTGTTGAGGAACTTGTTATGAGGAAGAGGATTATTTTAAATCGATTTTGAGGAATAGGATGAGGATGAAGAATCTGGAAGGCTAAGAGGATGAGGATGAGATAGAGGATGCAGGATACATTTCTCTCTCTCTCTCTTTCACACATTTCGGTTCAACAAAATCTACTCTCCTTCCTATTAAATTCCTCTTAAAATAAGAGGAAGAGGAATTTTTAAAATCAATTTTGAGGAAGTGGTTGAGGAACCTCAAAAATATGAGGAAATTCCTCATTTTGAGGAAGAGGAAGAGGAATCCTCATCAACCCTATACCAGCCTACTGCCACTTCAGCTTGCTAATCTTATAGGCAATATCAGTTTAACGATGTTGTCCTCCGTAAGTCCTCAAAATAGGTATGCAGTAATACTACGTCTTATGTATTACGGTGCGTTAACGCGTACGAGAAAGATTTATTAGTTTACAATATAGCCGATAGGCGGCGCAATAAGCGCATAAAAAACGCCTTAAATAATAGTAGTAGCAAAATTAAAGCGTATCTATATTTGGCAGGCCTCAGTCACTATAGTTCTTTGGCCAATTGTCTCATTTCTGATGTGATCCACCGTCCCTAAACTGCCCTGAATTAACACGAATCAAAACGTCCACAGGAGCGGGAGTTCAACGATCTCGCTCTCGAGGCCAAATCCTCAGCGCGGGAGCTAAAACGTCTGCAGGAGCGGATCGCCTCTGCTAGCGAAGCGCGCAAGACCGCCGAGCAGAACTGCTCGGCCGCCCAAAGCGAGCTGGCCACCCTGAAACCGCTGTACGAGAAAGCGACCAAAGATCTGGAGGAAGTGAAGACTCAACTGGAGCAGCTGCGGAAAGCCCACGAAGTGGCTGAGGCTGAGGTTGACAGGTATGATAGTAAATTTTAGGTTTGATTTGTGAAAACAAAGGAATTAGATTGCAGACACCGCTTTATGCTAGTAATTGACTTTGAAGAGACGAAAAGTCAATTGAAGCAGCTGCTGTGAGCGGAGGTGGCGGAAACTGATGTGACCTGGAAGAGACGAAGAGATAAGAAGGTTTCTCGGCAAATTCCTAATGGTTTAACTGTAAATTCCGTGATGATTGAGAGGTTAATCGTCACGAATCCTATGCAGACAAGACTAAGCGTAGGCAAAAGCCGCGTCTACTTCAATCATCGTAGCCCGGCTGAATTTGGCTTTAGTAACATAACATTAACTCATGCCTGTATCTCGGAAGGGTAGGCAGAGACCATGCCAACTGCTCTAACCAAACCTGTCTTTAGCGTTATGAACATTAATTATTCGTTGCATGCAGGCGCGTTGGTTTCGAGATTTTTTCTTGTTTTTAAGTATGTTTTATTCATTAAGTATAATACTTCACGTAATTAGGTTTTTATTTAGTAGAAAATTTTACGACAACTTTTGGAACCCCTGTTTCTTAAGAGAGTAATGAGAGTGGGGCGTGCGTTCGCGTGTGTTTGTGCGTGCGTGCGTGCGTGTGTTTGTGGTGTGTGCGTGCGTGCGCGATTGCGTGCGTGCGCGCGCGCGCGTGTGTGTGTATGTGTGTGAGTGTGTGTGTGTGATTGATATGTATATTTTTGTATACATCTAGTGTTCGGTCAGGCTTTGATATCCGTGCCCCGTCCGCAGATCCCGCAACGACATCCTGAAGCTGAAGTGCGAGCTGCAGTACAGCGAGCGGCGGCGCCTGCGCGCAGAGCAGCAGGAGGAGGCCGGCGGCCGCGAGCGCGCGCAGCTGCGGGACGAGGCGCGGGACCTGCGCGCGCGCACACACCAGCTAGAACAGGTCGGCAGCCTGCTCTGGCAGGAGTGGTGGGTGGGCCGTACTCCACCACGGGGGCCAAGTCCGGGTTGGTGGAGGATTGTAAGGCAGTGTGGCGGGCCTTACTGTCAGAAGTTAGCAAACCGCCCATAAGGCCTCCGACATGGCTTAGCGACTGCCATTGTATGACAGCCGACATCAACGGCTTTACGTTCCTTGCGAAGCACGTAAGTAGTTTATCTATGATCATATGTAGGTACACTGTGCAAGTGCAACCATAGAATACTAAAATAATATTATTTTCTCGTCTTTATTCGTGGTTTGGAATCTCCAAATCTACAGCGTCTAACGGTGGTTATGCGCTGGACTAACACTGATGTCGCTTCCTGCTAGGGGGCACAGTACTTTGTTTTGTACAATGAGCCTCAGTTTGTGATACCCTTGCTTGGTTATCATAGCACAGGTATCCTCGTCTGCGACGAGGACATGTGATATCTTTTCCGATCACTAGCTATGGTGCGTCAGAATCTCCCAAGTTTTATGTCTCTCAAAGCTCACTAATATTTTGAGATTTTCGACTAGTCCAAATGTTTATGACCAGGTTTCAACGCATGACTGACAGGGCAACTTGGTTGAAGACTTATGTCGTACTTTAAAGTCTTGCTTCGAAACAAAACTCCTTAAAACACTCCCTATAGGGAAGAGCGGATGATCATGCCCATCCACTATAAAGGAAAATTTCCCGCCAGGCAGATCGTATGCCTGAGGACGACCGGTCCAACTATTGTTAGTCGGACGTTATATTTATGGTATGTCATTGAAACACTTTGATTGCGCGATGCAGGTATGTTGGAGTTTAAGTGCGCGCGCAGAGTTGACATTGTGCTGGCCACACTCTCCAAAAACAGTTTGAATTGTTTCACCACAGTATTTTAACTGCATTTGAGGAAACTTACAGAAATAGTGTTTTTTATAAATAGCATTGTTACTGTACATGCTATTAGTTCTAAATGCGGCCACTTATTACCAACTTTTCGGTCAGTTCTGATACGATCCATTGAATTGGCGACTTCTCACGCACACATCCATAACATTGTCTGTTTTATCTGCCACTAACTATACCTACCTGCGACTTCGTTCGAGTGTTATTCCGATGATATATTTTTATTATTAATTATTGCACAAAGAAATATGTACATAGGGTGGTTTTTATGCTAGTGAAATTTCCCTTACTGTTTATCTGGGTGCCAACCGTAAGCAACCAACAGATGCTAACGGTGGTAGGTCGGGCATGCTGTCTCGCGCACTCTATTTTACACTTGCTGTGTCCCGCGGTGTTACCTGCGGTTTATTAGGGAAAATAATTGATATTTTCATGGGTATAACATATTTTCCCGCAGTAAAACGTAGCCTATGTGTAAATCCAGGGTGTCAGCTAACTCCGTACCAAATTTTATTAAAATCGTTCGAGCCGTTTAGACGTGAAATAGTAACAAACATATACACAAACTTTCGCCTTTATAATATTAGTGTGATGTGATCCACAATTTGGCGCATCCGCACAGTCTCCGCTTGTTGTACTGTGGATGTTTAGAGTTTCGTGAGACGTTGAAGCGTAATTTTTTCATAGATATCCGAACACCCCACTATAAACTATTAGTTGGTGTTAAGATGTCGGTGAGTCACTTATCCGTGCAAACAATAAACAGCCCTAAGTATGCCTGTTTATATAACAAACGCGTCTATGTGTTTACAAATAGACGCATTGTTTGGTCCGCTCGCGCGAACAATTGTCGCGGGAGTTCAGACAGTCGCCTTTCTAATCTTGCGCGTGCATGTTGCTGCAATTAATCGCGAGTAAACCTATTTTTAAGTGAAAATTTTGGCGTTAACTAAAAAAAAGCCAGTGTTTCTTTAGCATATTCCATTTTGTGTTTTAACTTATTCATACTGTTCTTACAGTAACAGAAAATGTCGATTCTAGGAAATAAGAAAGTATTATAAATAGTCCGGAAGAGCGAAAATCAGATAACCTATCGGTTTTAATTCTCCTAAGACAGTGAAATGAAATGAAAATGTTTATTTGTAACAATAAAATAAGTCTTGAGAGAGTAAATAATATGTTAGTCAGTGAAAACGTTTTGGTTATAACTCACCAAAAATACTGGCCATCTATCTGATATAATTCGCAAATAACACTCGCGACGTTTGGGTTACAAATCGCCCAAAACAATGACAACTTTTCCGTTATAACTTTCCCGGAATGCCGACCAATCACGCGTTATCTGAGTAGCATCCAAAGAATACTGTGAATTTCCCCTAAAACATTGGCCTCTTTTCGTTTACAACTTCCCTGTAATGACGATAAAACCCGTACCGTCCGAGTAACAACCAAAGCAGGTTTTGAATTAACCCCAAAACACTGGCACCTTTTCGGTTACAACTTCCCCGAAACTCCAAGGGAGTATCATCCAAAGGAGGTCGTGAATGAGAACCTCAAAATGGACGGTCCTCACTGGCTGGAAAAGCCGCCGATCCGTCCGAAGCCAGCTTACATGAAGGGCTGGCCGGCGCGGCGCGCGGTCGAGGGCGCGTGGGCGCGGCGCCTGCGTGTGGCGCTCGCCGCGGATTTGCTGCGCGGGCAGAGCCGCGCCACTGACCTTGCTCTGGGCTCGCTGCAGCGGCACTTCGCTGTGGTAAGACAAAATACACATGGTTGACAAAAGTTACCGAAATAGGCAGCATTTTATCGGCACAAATATTTGATGCTGTCATTCAGCCCTGTGTTTGAAAGAAACGTTCAATCTGTTTTCATTAATACGCTTTTGGTACTTCCATGTTATACTATTTTTAATTTTAAATGCACTAACCCGTGCTAAGGACAAATTTAAAAAATCTATTTAGAGGCTAAAAAAAAAATAGTATAATCATGTGGGTACAGTGATATCGTTCCGATGTAAAACCTAACTGCAAAGTAGGTAGTCGGGGCTATAAGTGATGCAATTTGCTTAAGCCAGATGTCGCTACCTGTACGTAATACAGAGAATAGTGTAAAGAGGTTCGAAATTTCACTGATGCCGGTGAGTCGCCCATTGGCTCAATTGGTAGAGCGCTGGCACGGATAGCCAGAGGTTGCGGGTTCGAATCCCGGCATGGGTGAAATTTTTAGCCTCTAAATAGGTTTTTATACTTCCATGTTGCTAGTGGCCTCCTGAATAGATCTAGTCTTTCGCTCTGTCAATCATCACGTGGACCTATGAACATCTTTGAAGATGCCTCTTGAGAACTCTGTAGGGTTCGCTACCAGGCTATGGGCACCACTGGATTAGCTTATAAGCGGATTAAACAATTGCTTAGGGTCATCACGTCACGGGTGGCATCAAAACTTTGTGTAAGGAACCCAGAAAAGATACGAAATGATCGACGATAACTACTTTTACATTCATAATTTGTTTTTTACAATAATACACAAGCTCACGTCGGTGTCCCAGAAGGGTAGTAGTAGAGCGGGGATTATCACGATCCTTATGAAACTCTTCGTCTTCATCAGCATTTGTTCGAACATGCATCGAACAGCTTAATCAGCAATTGCAATAGCAGTGAAGTAAAATGTCATTTCAAGTCAGTACACGATAAACCGCCGCCGTGTATTCATGTTTAGCATTTAGTGTAATCAATCAATATTTACATTTGTGGATCTATTAATAAACCTTTACTATAAAATAATCAAATCTATCATTTACGTAAAGACTACTCCGAATAGCATTCATTAGTCATAGTATTGACACACGCCGGTCATGAGTACTTTTTTCAAGAGCAAAGTGATTAGTGGATAGGGGGCCATCAAATCCTGGATTGCTTTGACCATTCAGAAGGCCTAATACGGCTAAATTTATAGCGAGAACTGAAAAAATTGAGAGAAATATTAATATGTCCTGGAAAAAGTTTTACTCTTACAAGGGGAGAATGCATTGCAATCCAATGCACCTAAAGTGGTGGTACTTGTATCATTCCGTTACTAACTTAGGGCTGTCAATAGTGATCTGATCACTCACAGTAAAAAAATATTGAAACTCGAAGTATGTCAAAGAGCAGTACCTTCAATATAAAATTAAAAGATAGGATTAGAAACATAAACAACGCATCAATATTAAAGAATTACGTAACCACCTCAAAAACTCATGTCGCAAAGATGGAAGAACAAAGATCTACAAAAAAAAAACACGTTTTAGAAGGGTCCGGAAAGATGGAAAAACAGGAGTTCGCCGCCCTTCTAAGCCTTGGGCCGACGATATAATAAAAGCTGGTGAAACGATATATTTTTAAGATGCATTAAAGGCAATTTTGTCTTTTGTATTTAATCCTGCATAAGGCACGTTAAGCCGTTGGTGCCGGCTGTTATGTAATGGCAGCCGTTAAGCCATGTCAGAGGCTTTATGGGCGGCTTGATAACTTCTGGCAGTAAGGCCCACCACTGACTTACAATCCTCCACCAACCCAGACTTGGCCCCCGTGGTGAAGTGTGGCCTAACCTTCCTGCGATGCAGGAAGAGACCTGTGCCCCAGCAGTGGGGACATACAAGGGTTGATATCGATCGAATCCTGCATGGTTTGGTGGTCAATATTTTGCATTAAATCAATATTTTTGTTGCAACCACGAGCGATGATGACACTCCCCTTCATCGGTCCTCAAAGTTATTAAACCGATCCATTGTTATTGCGACGGCGCTACGGCCGGACGCCCCCGGATAACAACAACGCTTACTGCATCGCGTAAACACTGCGTCATCGTCATGGTATGGTATTTGTTGTGATACAAGGCGCATAAAAACTTTCACAAAGTTTTTCAGTTCGCAACGATAAGTTCACCGTTCGTTGCGAACTGAATCGTTGTGAACTTGTCTTTAGCTTTGTGTTAGCTTTTAGAATATACCTCAGCTACTATCGGATAGAACAATTATATTGCAATAATGTAAGGTTTATTTTGTATCGTTATTTATAACTTTACATAACTTTTCAAAATAGTGAAGAAAAGTTTTACACAGAGCTGGAAGTAGTATTACACTCTTGTGCTTTCGGCGAAAACCGAAGCCTGCTCTAGAGTAGGCTTCGGTTAGCTTTTAGAATAAACCTCGGGCTCTAGAGCCCGAGGTATATTCTAAAAGCTAACAGACTGTACACTAACAATACAAGATTTATTGCTTTCCTTAATATAAAAATTTCTATCAACGATTGATAAGATCTAGAGAAAAGCTAAAGAAAATTAAATATAACATTTGTCCCCAGAACAACAAAGCGCTGCAGGAGGCATGCAGCATGTTGGAGGAGCAGCTGAACGACCTGGAGAAGTTGGCTGATCTGCACGAGATCAAGCATAAGGATTTGGAGGTGAGATTTACATTTCATTTGTCTTTGCCTATTCCCGTTTTTGGTGTCTGCTCTGCCACCACATCTAATTGTGTTTGACCCGTTGAAACACTAGGAATCATAGCTAGCAATAATTCGCTCTATTATTTTTACTACTCCGACAGGAGAGATTACTCAAGATTACTCGTTATATTTTATTTATGTAAATTCAGATTTTGGCGGGCGGATTGGAGCTACGAAAAATACTCTGTACTTATTACGTTTCTTCGCGAGACAATTGCTTTATGGATACTCTTCTTGCTCTAGGAAGAAGGATACGCAGCTAAGTACACACCGGCATTACACAAGTGTATATTTCGTTCACAGGTTCTAAAGTTAGGCTATTGAATGTAAGAGGGGCTGAGGTATGTGATCTCGTTAGACATTAGGGTTGCCCCATGATGATTCCTTTCACAGTTAGAGTGTGGTACGGCGTCTTCAAATGCACAAATGTGCATTATTTACAAAACAAAGTCATCGATACCTGCCCAGGATCTCTTGGGACTGAGGCAAGTGTTTTTCGATACGTCATCATCGCTTCACTCTTATATAAAATGTGGCAATACCCTTGCAGAGCGAGACGACGCGGTTGCGCGATGAGCTGAGCAAGTGCCGCTCTCGCTTGGCCGACGCGGAGCGCGCGGCCGGCGAGCGCGGCGCCACGGCGGCGCTGGCGGAGCGCAGGCACGAGGAGGCGGCCGAGCAGGCGCGCTGCAGCCGGGAACAGCTGCAGCTGCTGCGGGTGAGTGGCGCGAGGAGCGGGGGAACAGCTGCAGCTGCTGCGGGTGAGTGGCGCGAGGAGCGGGGGAACAGCTGCAGCTGCTGCGGGTGAGTGGCGCGAGGAGCGGGGGAACAGCTGCAGCTGCTGCGGGTGAGTGGCGCGAGGAGCGGGGGAACAGCTGCAGCTGCTGCGGGTGAGTGGCGCGAGGAGCGGGGGAACAGCTGCAGCTGCTGCGGGTGAGTGGCGCGAGGAGCGGGGGAACAATTGCAGCTGCTGCGGGTGAGTGGCGCGAGGAGCGGGGGAACAGCTGCAGCTGCTGCGGGTGAGTGGCGCGAGGAGCGGGGGAACAGCTGCAGCTGCTGCGGGTGAGTGGCGCGAGGAGCGGGGGAACAGCTGCAGCTGCTGCGGGTGAGTGGCGCGAGGAGCGGGGGAACAGCTGCAGCTGCTGCGGGTGAGTGGCGCGAGGAGCGGGGGAACAATTGCAGCTGCTGCGGGTGAGTGGCGCGAGGAGCGGGGGAACAGCTGCAGCTGCTGCGGGTGAGTGGCGCGAGGAGCGGGGGAACAGCTGCAGCTGCTGCGGGTGAGTGGCGCGAGGAGCGGGGGAACAATTGCAGCTGCTGCGGGTGAGTGGCGCGAGGAGCGGGGGAACAGCTGCAGCTGCTGCGGGTGAGTGGCGCGAGGAGCGGGGGAACAGCTGCAGCTGCTGCGGGTGAGTGGCGCGAGGAGCGGGGGAACAGCTGCAGCTGCTGCGGGTGAGTGGCGCGAGGAGCGGGGGAACAATTGCAGCTGCTGCGGGTGAGTGGCGCGAGGAGCGGGGGAACAGCTGCAGCTGCTGCGGGTGAGTGGCGCGAGGAGCGGGGGAACAGCTGCAGCTGCTGCGGGTGAGTGGCGCGAGGAGCGGGGGAACAGCTGCAGCTGCTGCGGGTGAGTGGCGTGAGGAGCGGGGGAACAGCTGCAGCTGCTGCGGGTGAGTGGCGCGAGGAGCGGGGGAACAGGCGGGGGAACAGCTGCAGCTGCTGCGGGTGAGTGGCGCGAGGAGCGGGGGAACAGCTGCAGCTGCTGCGGGTGAGTGGCGCGAGGAGCGGGGGAACAGCTGCAGCTGCTGCGGGTGAGTGGCGCGAGGAGCGGGGGAACAGCTGCAGCTGCTGCGGGTGAGTGGCGCGAGGAGCGGGGGAACAGCTGCAGCTGCTGCGGGTGAGTGGCGCGAGGAGCGGGGGAACAGCTGCAGCTGCTGCGGGTGAGTGGCGCGAGGAGCGGGGGAACAGCTGCAGCTGCTGCGGGTGAGTGGCGCGAGGAGCGGGGGAACAGCTGCAGCTGCTGCGGGTGAGTGGCGCGAGGAGCGGGGGAACAGCTGCAGCTGCTGCGGGTGAGTGGCGCGAGGAGCGGGGGAACAGCTGCAGCTGCTGCGGGTGAGTGGCGCGAGGAGCGGGGGAACAGCTGCAGCTGCTGCGGGTGAGTGGCGCGAGGAGCGGGGGAACAGCTGCAGCTGCTGCGGGTGAGTGGCGCGAGGAGCGGGGGAACAGCTGCAGCTGCTGCGGGTGAGTGGCGTGAGGAGCGGGGAACAGCTGCAGCTGCTGCGGGTGAGTGGCGCGAGGAGCGGGGGGACAGCTGCAGCTGCTGCGGGTGAGTGGCGCGAGGAGCGGGGGAACAGCTGCAGCTGCTGCGGGTGAGTGGCGCGAGGAGCGGGGGAACAATTGCAGCTGCATGAACACGGCTCTAGCGCTGTGGCAGGAGGAGCGGGGGAAATAACTGCAGACAGCCTCGCTAGCTGCGGGTGAATACTGTTCTAGTGTTGCGACACGAGAAGCGGGGCAACAGCTGCGAGCAAGTGGATGCGACTCTAGTGCTGCGGCCGAGCGAATGCGGTGCATTCTTCTCCATCGGAAAATCACTGTATCGCCTTCATGTATCTCGACTCAGCGTGAAAGCCACTAAGACGACGCTTCCTCGGCAGGAGCGGCTGGAGGGCCGCGAGGAGCGCGTGGCGCAGCTGGAGGCGGCGCAGGCGGCGCTGGAGGGCGACAAGGCGGCGCTGGAGGCGGCGCTGGCGGCGGCGGCGCGGCGAGTGCGCGCGCTGCAGGAGGAGGGCGCGGCGCTGCGCACGCAGGCGCGCGACCACCACGCGCGCGCGCTCGCGCTGCACGCGCAGCTCGCGGACGCGCAGGTCGGTGGCGGGCAGGGGCGGGCTGGTCACGGGCAGAAAACTGGCCGAAACTAAAGTTTATTTATTTTATTTATTTTTTATTTTATTAGGAAAACTAACAGCTTATCACTAACACAATAAATTACACACATAGATACAGAAAGCCAACAAAAAGTTTTCACAGCTAGCAATCCCTTTGGAGAGGCAATGGCCACCATGCGCGTGCACTCGGGCTGCACGCGCAGCTCGCGGACGCGCAGGTCGGTGGCAGGCAGAGGCGGCCCGCGGGTTGGCACGGGTGGAAACCTGGCCAAATCTAAAGTTTTTATCCCTTTGGAGAGACAATGGCCACTATGCACGTGCACTCTGGCTCCACGCGCAGCTCGCAGACGCGCAGGTCGGTGGCGGGCAGGGGCGGGCTGGTCACGGGTAGAAAACTGGCCGAATCTAAAGTTTTTATCCCTTTGGAGAGGCAATGGCCACCATGCGCGTGCACTCGCGCTGCACGCGCAGCCGGTTGACGTGCAGGCTAATGGTTCTGGGAGAGTGTGCTGGTAGAGTGTCTGGTAGATCGTAGTAACTATATTATATTAATGGACTTCCGTCCATTAAAATCGTCAAAAAAAAACAAGACAGTGACCCGGGTAATGTTAAAATTTTCCATGTTTCATTAAAAAAATATTTGAGAACCTCTGCTTCCTTTGACTTATTTGCTCAACTTTGTTTAGATAGTGAAAAACAAATCGTTACAGTAAGTTTGTATTTTTTTACTTTAAGTTACAATTACGTTAATGCGATTTGTCTAAGGTAGATTTTTTGCTAATATGTCTTGTTGATTGCTAACACAAATAAAAAACCTATTTAGAGGCTAAAAACGGCACAAATAAAGAGGTTAGCTCGGGATAGTGCATTAATTGAATATAATGTTGACACAAATGTTGGTCAAAGAAATCAATTTAAATTAGTTGTTTGAAGTTGCGCGTAGTCAATTTTATATGGGGTTATAAACAACTCGTTATCAGCTTCTCTGTTTTCATAGATCATCTTAATCCAATAATTTTTGTTTACTTTTCTTTTTCAGTATTAGTCAGCCTCGAAGTAGTAATATAAACGCTGTAGTGGCGACAGCTTTCCGCTCGTCGCGTCCAATAAGAATCTTTTGCAAAATTAGCTCGAAAAAAAAATCCCAAAATGCGTCGAACATCCGAGGCTGGTTGGTCAGTGTGGACTCAGCTATTGGCTTCTTGTCTGTCCAACTGTCCATTATTGGAGGTTGGCAGTCAACTCACTATGTTCAGTGCAATTCTGAATAGCTCTTCCACAGTTTGAACACCGGTCTAGTCCTTTATGTTGCACAACCATAGCATCCTTTCCCCTCCTGTCCATCTTGCCCATCATAATGGTCTGCAGCAACTGGTATCTGTTGCTTCGTACCACATAGCAGGGCTATCGACTACAGTCTATTTATTCTTACTTGTCAAATTTAGTAAACAAGATTCTACCCTTAAACTGTGACTTTTTAGTCCAAAACTGCCATATTTCCATAAATGAAGTAACCTGGAACACTCTTTTAGATAACACGCTGCTAATTTTATAAACATAGTTCATGATAAGAAATAGAAATATCTTTATTGAGAAATTCAATTTGCCACAGTTATTTATGAAGCCCTTGCTCTCGAACTAGGATAACCTGTGCGTCAAGAGCAAGTGTCTTCCCTTAACTAAGTGTAACAATCAGGTGCAAATTAGTGACAATGTACCAGACAAAAAAGGAAAACAAAGAGTTATAAATTTTATACAAAGCAAAAACAGAGAAACTTGCTAGAGCTAGCACATTTCAAAAAGACCTAGTGATTAAAAATGAATGAAATGATAGTTCATGAATTCGTGAGATAATGTCTAGTTTAGGCATCTAATCTCAATTTTAAGGTTAGAATCTTGTTTAGTAAATTGGACAAGTAAGAATAAATAGACTGTACATGTAATGAATGTAAACATGATTGTGTGAATGTCGCCCGCAGGAGGAACTGGCGGCGGCCCGCGAGGCTGCAGACGGCGCGGCGGCATGGTGGCGCACTCGAGAACTAAAAGCGGACGCCACGCTGCGACAGCAGGCCAAGCTTATCGACTTCCTACAGGTAACCGGTCCATTTTCTTGGGTGTTTATTTTTGAAGTGAAGGTAACTGTAACTTTTTCTGGACTATGAATGAAACCGTTAACCCTTTCTCAGGCGATGGTATAATGTTTCCTAGCATGGATTGAACCTTATCACTTTAAAATAAAGTCCGAAACGAAAGAAATTTTTATTGACATTTGCTCACTACCTCTGCCCGTTAAAGGATTATAGTGGCAGTAGGATGGACGCATCTTACCGCAGAACCGATAGTCGATGTCTCTTGAGTGGGGCCCACCTAAGCTCGCTGGACCGGCATGATATGGTATGAATAGAAACAAAAGTGGACTGACTAGTTAAATACTCCAATTTCTAATCGCCCCCCTGGATGATGGTGGTCGACGACGGAAGTGGCGTAACTCGGGGGAGGCCTGTGTCCCGCAGTATCCAAGTCAGTCTGGACAAAACCGAACAACCATGCTCTGATTAGTGACGCTGAATGCCGTATGACTCTTGGATAATCATACAACTGTTTACTTCTGTAGAGAGCACACGCACTGTTTTCGTTTTATCTTCCTTCTGTACATAGTGCAACGTTTTTGTTTATTGAATAGTTTAATTTATTAATAATAACTTCCATTCAACACAATCACTTGCTCCGGTCTCAAACAGTGAATACCTCAATATATATTCATATGTGTGTTGGGTCGCATGGTTATACAGCCTGGGTAGGCTAAGACCATATGTTGGTAGAAATGTACGTCTGTTCCTTATGCGTCAAAATGTCCTAGTGGGATAGGAATAATAGTAAATTAATGTTTAGCAACCTATGTCCGATGGTCATGCATTCCTACTGACAGGACCTTGTAAAAACTACATTTTTTTTATTATTAATGTAGTATTTTATAGTTGTGCCCCACGGTGTTATCCGCGGATTATCGATTTTCCCATGAGAATAAGATATTTTCCCGTATAATTTCCCGTATAATATCGATACCTGTAATTTCAATTGACGTAAAGCACATTTTGGCCAAAATGAGCTGTAAATGCCATCTCACTTGGTTTTTTTTTTTTCTCTTTTTTTCTATCTAATCCACGTAGCGAAACGACCATTAATAACGATTTTAGATACATTGAAAATGTAACGTAAAGAACATTGTCACTGTCAAATTGAAAACTTTGGGTAGTATGTGATATTATTTATAAATTAATGCTAACGTAAAGAACGCCAAAATCTTAAATTGTTTATAACAGCCCAAATATTTAGTATACATATTGCTGAATGTGCTTTACGTCAAAGTCTGTTCATGGCTCAATGTGATAGAAGGAGGCCGAATGTTGCTGAAACGTTCTCCGAAGAGGCAAACAACATGTGAGATCCTACATTGCAAACCTACCAGCGATACCATCCCATTATAACCGAAAAAGAAGTAACAAGACGTAACTTCCTCAAGAGTTTAAAAATATGTCCAACCTTTGTTAGAATATTTTTGGGGCTTAATCGTCGTCGTCGTCAGGCTATACTAGTCCACTGCTGGACATAGCCCTCCCCTAACGAGGGCTTAATCGCGTAGTAATTTATTGCTATTTTATCTCGACGATTCGACGACGTCACAGTCATCGTGGTCACAAGGAGACTGCGCCAGTAAATATACTTATCTATGGAAGTCTGATGGCTGGTACAGTGCTACACAAGAAATAAGTCTCTCGGATGTACCTGCGCAGATGAATTTTGGATGTGCGGCAAGTTGATCGACCAATCAGATAGTTTTATTTTATGGCAGGCCGCGCGCCTTTGTTGCTATTGGTTGATTAAACGTCATCGATGCAGGTGACTATTAGTTTGGCAATATTAGCGTGAACGAAATAGGTAGCGCTACTGCGGCAATCAATTCTGCACCTTAACCGTATCGATTAAAGATCATGTTGAATGTACTTATAGCTTCGAGTACTTTCGTTACACTTCTTCCTACTTTGCGCGAACGTAGATTCCCGAAGGGACTTTTATGATAGTACTGTACCCGTTCGCATCTTCGGCTGATAAGGTTTCAGACTACCCTCAATCAGGCATCACAAAGCACTATTAAGGTAGCGACACACTACACTGACAATGTCTGACGATAAGCCATGCGACTTTTTTCGACTCGAACACTTCTTGATGACCGGATCCCACGTTTGCGACAGTTTGAAACCACATTCCCGATTAAAATTTTTGTGTTTCTTAATTTCAACCGCTCGACGCACAATTCCGCTATAATAATGGCGATCGTTGGAAAATAATGTGTCCAACCTTTACCTTTTAAGCTCTTAGCGATAAGATCGGAAATTGTATAACATTACCAGAAAAATATTACAACCATGAATCTTAATCATGGTTGTAATATTTTTCTGGTTGTGCAATAAAGTGTTCTCTACCTATCTATCTATCTTTACCGTCTCTATTCAAAAGATTTCAAAAGTATCCAAAATGAGGACAGTCTTGATCCTAGCTATCAAATAGTAAATGAGAGATTGCCCAGAAAATTTTCTGTGAATTTGGGTCATGAAAACTGATGTTTGCAATGCACAAAAAATTTAAATAATGAGAATGCAGTTAATAATGAAGATGTTACTAATCACCTTGCTGAAAAATTTTCCTCTTATAAGAGGTTTAAGTTTCATCAAAATCTACCTCAATACAATGGTACGATACGACCCTAGACAACATACGTTATTTAAGATGACTTTTAACTTGAAAATTACTATTGTACGCTTCACCGCCTTAAAATTAATAAAGTTAGTTCTTTAATTCAAAATATAAGATATTATAAAAATTTTAAACATTTGTTTTTAAGGCGTAGAGAATATTTTTATTTTTAGTAGTGCTTTACGCCCAAAATTAATCTGAGCCTCATAACAAAAGTTGACGTAAAAAACATTTTAATGAATGTTCGTAGATGCTATTTTGTAAAATAAAACACTAGACTCAAAACTAAATATTTCATCGTCTGCATCTCAGGATTTTAGATATATTTCGTCTAAATCACTTTTTTATAACTTGAAAAACACAAACGAAGTTAATTAAAATCTAAAAAAAAAAACTTATTTTGGCTCTCCTGTAAAGTCGGGTTTTGTGCTTTACGCCAATTGAAATTACAAGTATCGATATAATCCAGGGTGTCAGCTAACTCCATAACAAATTTTATAAAAATCGCTCCAGCCGTTTAGACGTGACGAAGTAACAAACATACACACTCACAAACTTTCGCCTTTATAATATTATTGTGATGCGATAGCCAAGTTCTTTCTACATTATAGATAATATAAATATTGTAAACCTTGCATGCCAATAAATGTTTATTCCTTCTTTCTTTATTCCATCGACTAACTACAACCTATCCACGAAGAGGTACAGTACTACACATCATAAAAGTCCCTTCGGGAATCTAGTCGAATCGAGTCGGGCGCAGACTAGGAAGAAGTGTAACGAAAGTACCCGAAGCTATAAGTACATTCAACATGATCTTTAACCGATACGGTTAAGGTGCAGGATTGATTGCCGCAGTAGCAGTACCTATTTCGCTCACGCTAATATTGCCAAACTAATAGTCACCTGCATTGATGACGTTGAATCAACCAATAGCAACAAAGGCGCGCGCCCTGCCATAAAATGAAACTATCAGAATGGTCGATCAACTTGCCGCACATCCAAAATTTGGTCATCTGCGCAGGTACATCCGCGAGACTTATTTCTTGTGTAGCACTGTAACTAGGAATGTGTGAACACGTGTTTCCTCAGGCGAAGGTGGAGGAAGCGAAGCGCAAGAAGTGCTCGCTGGGCAACCGGCTGTTCGGCCGCTCAGGGCGCCGGCCGGCCGCCTCGCCGCCGCTGCGCCGCGCCAACAAGTGAGTTAGCCGCCGCCGCTTGTTGCGATCTCGTAATGGTACGGCCACACTATCGCGATAACGCGAAGATTTGCGTTGCTGCGACATGTCTGGCCCTAAAATTCGTCCTATCGCGAATTATCATCGCGAATACATGCATTTTAGGATTCGCTGACGAATGCATTTCGCTGCAGATACGCTGCAGCGAAATGCATTCGAGTCGGTAAAATGCATTCGACAGATTCGCTGTCGAATGCATTTTACCGACAGCGGCTCTTCGCGCCGCTGTCGGTAAAATGCCGCACATCAAAGGGTTTACTGGCCCAAAGGCCAAAATCTTCTTATGATGTGGTCAAGCTCTTCGCCGTAGAGCGAACACGAAATGTTGTCCCGAAAACGTGAACACGAATCTTCGCCTTCAAGTGTGGCCGCAGCATAAAAAAATATGCTTAGAAACCTATTTAGAACCTAAAAAGTCCACTCATGCCGGGACGCGAACCCGCGACCTCTGGCACGGTAAGTAAGTAATTTATTGACAAAAACATACAATGTAACTTTCAATGTGTGTACACAGCTTTCTTATAATACTTCGTATGGTCCTAAATTCCTAAGTCCTTAAATCATAGGAGTCAGTCCTTCCCTAATGGTGCGATTAACACTGTTTTTAACTGTTACAAATATAATATGATTTATATAATATAATATGACGGTTAGCCAGAGGTCGCGGGTTTGAGGATTTCCATTTGCACGATTTGTTATAAGTTCTTGAATTAATATTTTGTTATTATATTATTTTTAATGTTGTTAGTGCATTAAAAAGTGTAAATATATAAAAATATGCTTAGGTCAAGAGGTATTATGTTACGTATAAATTACGTATATTTGTGTTCTTGTAATTTTATACTGCTGTAATGGCTCTTAAAGCCATGTCAGAGACCTTATGGGCGGCTTCTGATAGTAAGGCCCGCCATTGTCTTACAATCCCCCACCAACCCGGACTTGGCCCATGCGTGGCCTAACTTTCCTGCGATGCAGGAAGAGACCCGTGTTGCAGCAGTGGGGCCATACACAAGGTTGATATTATAATTTCATTCAGCGATCTTATAACACTAGACACATTATAGCCACAACTGAGAAACACCTTCATTTTATACTGCTGTCTTAGAAGTAACACATATTTCCGGAATCATTTACCCAGGGAGCTGCGCGAAGAAGTGGAGCGCCTGCGCAGCCGGCTGGCCGCCGGCGCCAGCGGCGACGCCAGGTGAGGAAATCTAGTCCTTATTGCCTTATCATACGGTACAGATTGGCCTTGTTAAAGTTGTCCCTTTTTTTCTACAGTTTTGTTCTGTTTACATTGGTCTTGTTTGTGGACGAAATTTTTGGACACTTCATTCCATTCATCGTGTGTACGCGTAAAAAAACTGTTAATAAAAATAGTTACAATACAGAAAGCAATCGTATCTATCAAGTTATTAGCTTGCCCTAGGTCATTCATTAATCCCATTAAACCAAGTAGTATCAAGCCCTATCTTGACAACAACAATTAAAAAAAAGTGTTTGTCTTTCTAGACAAATGAAATACAGATAATTGAGGGCTTTCACTTGACGTGAATATTGCAATTCCAGCCTCCAAATGACGCCCCGGCGCACCAAGTCACTGTCTACGGCGAGTGCTGTCCCGTATGTATTGCTTATTATTTTAGTTATCTATAAAACGGTTCTATTATGTATTAGTTTTAGGATTTTTTTTAGGTTAAATTTAATTACCTTTAATTTTCTACGCTTTGGAAACTTTGCAGCTGCCGTGGTCACGGGTGGACTTAAATAGCGAGTACAGTCAATTGTTGTGTGAAGACACGTGGTTTAGCCTCAGTCTTGTTACTTATTGTTTATGGCGTTCTTCGCCCGGCGGTTTACAAGAATGTAAGATATAAAATCGCTATCGCACGTTCCGAAAAATCTAATTAATGTACTTAACCTTATTTTGATCATTGAGCCTTTGAGGAAATGAGCTTAAAATTGTAGGTCTACCCACGATCTTCCGGAGTCCCTTGCCAAGTTAACACCGTAGGACGTGTAATACATATGAAGTCAGGAGTCACGTGTTTTATGGCGCTAAAATGTCAGAATGTGACCAATTAATGTATTGACAAGTCGCGACTTTTAACATCGTCGTATTTTTTTCTATTTACATTTAAAAGGGATGTTTCAAGAAAATACAAATTATTTGAAGCTCTAAAAGCTAAATCTTACTCAGGCTGTAGTGTTCTGTTAGCAAGGGAGACGCCGGCTATAACACACAACAATTTCTGTTGTGAAATTGGCGCACAATGGTATTGACCACTGTTATTCACTTCACTGAACAAATCGAGCCTCTACATTATATGCGTCTCAGTTTTCGGTTTTATATTAATGATAATACTAACTTCCACACAAGACAATCACTTGATCTGATCCTAAACTAGGATACCCTGTACTATGGTAACCAGACAAGGATGTAACAAACATGAAAACACACTCAGACTGGGGTTAGGCCACTTGACGAACGGTGGCTTTAGAACGGTGGCCCCCAGTGGCAATCGAACTCAGGACATCAGTCTCTCGTGGTACCCAAGCGCCTTAATGGCTAGACCAACGAGGCAGTATTACATACAGTCTATTTATTCTTACTTGTCCAATTTAGTAAATAAGATTCGACCCTGTGAATTTTTAGTTCAAAACTGCCATATTACCATAAATGAAGTAACCTGGAACACTCTTTTAGATAACACGCTGCCAATTTTATAAACATAGTTCATGATAGTTCATAAATTTGCGAGAAATGTCTAGTTTAGGCATCTAATCTCATTTTTAAGGTTAGAATCTTGTTTACTAAATTGGACAAGTAACAATAAATAGACTGTAAATACCTAATGCGCCGTCACAACCAGTTCAGTTTTCATCACTTTGCGTCTTCATGTTAGAATTTTCACAGGTTTTTTTTATAATTTCAGTACGCCAAGCATAGATACACCCGATTGCGGTTCTCAAGAGAACGACACAAGTGTTCAGTTAGTATGGTGAGTACTATTTTTGTTTTTTTTTGATAAAAACATGATTAATCGAATTTTTTATTCATTTGACGAAAACTAATTTCAGACGTGTTGTAATGAATCTGATTTAAAAGTGCCTTAGCATGTAACTCACAGAGCACATCACATTAACTTCTTTACATGTTTCTAAATTTTTAACTGATAGGTACACTCTGTTAGCTTTTAGAATATACCTCGGCTACTATCGGATGGAATCGGTTATATTCGTGTAATAGAAATATCGGCACTAATATGACACTTAATTTACATAACTTTTCAAAGTAGTGAAGAAAAGTGTAGAAAAGAAACTATTTTTAAGGGGGCATGAGTCTTCAAAATACTATGCTTCGTCCATTGCTTAGAACTTTTAAATTTGCTTCACGTAAATTCCTTAGATGCAATTATCTACAGAAAATACACAAGGCAAGCAAATAATTTCATGTATTTTATTTAAGATACAAATATTCATACAGAATACTAGAATACAAAGAGATACTTATGAAAAAAAATATGTACATGCCTGCAGTCTGTAAGCTTTTAGAATATACCTCGGCCTCTAGAGTAGGCTTCGGTTTTCGCCGAAAGCACACGAGCGTAATAATACTACCTGCTCTGTATAAAACTTTTCTACACTACTTTGAAAAGTTATGTTAATTAAGTGTCGTTTTATTTCCGATATTTCTATTATACGAATATAACCGATTCTATCCGATAGTAGCCGAGGTATATTCTAAAAGCTAACAGACTATACAGTGGGACGGTTATACGATACAGAAGATAAAGAGTGACGTAGAGCCTCCCGCGCACAGGTCGGACGGGGATCGCGAGCGCGCGCGCGTGCGCATATCGGGCGGCGCGCTACTGGTGCCGCGGCGAGGCCGGCAGCTGCGCGCGCGCCTCAGCGCAGACTCGGCTGCCGCGGGGCAGCTGCCTCAGAACGAGGCGCAGAGGGCTTTTACCGTCAGTATTTGTTTCTTCTTGTTCAGCCTATAATTAAATTTAAACAAACTTTTTTTTAAATCTCGTTTATTTATGGAGGGTTCGGTACACTTGATCACCATGTCACCCTCGTTATGCCTGACACATTCATACATACTAAAAGTAAAAAAACTAATTCTACACAAAAAGAAAAACAAATGTCATAATAGTTACAAAAAATTATGCACCTAATTTCTAGCCTTGATCCCAAAAAAACGCCAAGTTATATAATTCTCTTGCGTCTTCAGACAGTGGATAGGATAGTACTGCACTGCATCTCCCAATTACAAAACATATATTATTGTTCAAGCCATTTTGCCTCTGAGCTTCCGTTCTGGAGCACTCATGCAGTGATGCAGCAGGTGATAAACATCTTCCACTATGCCACATTCTTCACGATTTGGAGACTCCACTTTCCGCATCAAGAATGCGAACTAGTTTAGCAGCATAAGTCGAGAACGGAGTCTCAGAGCTATTACAACAAACATTTCAACAAACTTCACTATCATTACAGGGAGTTTTTGTCCACTTAATGATAGTTATTATTATTATTATTATTATATTAGTCCACTGATGGACATAGCCCTCCCCTAATGAGCACCATAGTATTTGTTTACTTCATTTTGATCCCACAGCAACAATTTACAAAAAAAAACGTGAAAAGAAAAATAAAACACCACTTGACAAGGGTATATTTAAAAAAAGTGATTGTTTATTATTCGATATATGCAGTATGCTATATGCTTCACTATACTTGAGACTGTATTATTTGGCCCCCCGCTAAACATAATCAAATTTAACGAGAGTTGTCGTTTAGTCACTTATCGATACACATGGCGTAGAGAAATCGTAATAAAAATTTTAGAGAAACGTTTTTTGTTATCGTTTCGTTTTTTTAATTTCTTAATTTCCCCGGCCACCCAACTCTAATTTCTTTCTCGTCTCCTTTTACGGTTGCCTCGAAGATTTTTTTTTTAAACGTAATCCCGCCAATTCTATTTTGATATATTATATAAAATGTTTGTAACTGTAATTTCTGTGTACAATAAAGAACATTCCATCTATCTAATCGTTTGTCTCCAGGTAAAGACGGAGCCGTCGGCCGAGTCGCCGGGCCGCGAGGCGGTGGTGGTGTGCAGCAGCCTGCCGCAGCGCGCGACATACATGTCGCAGCTGACGGCGCGCGCGCAGCGGCCCAGCGAGCTGGCGCGACTGGCCAGCCCGCCACTCGCCGCGCTCAGCCTCGCGCGAGACGCCATAGCGCTGGGTCAGTGGGTTTTTATGTCGCCTAAGAACGACCCACTGCAGGGCACAGGCGTTCACTCATAGATGGAATATGAGCTTCATTACTACGCGTACCCACCGCGAATTGGCAATTGGAACATAACAGACACTCCAGTTTCCTTTATGTTAGCGAGTGTGTCGTTGTGTTTGTTTATTATTTTGCTAGCTGGCCTGGCAAATTTGTGTTTGCTGACGTTAAATTTTTCTGAAATATTAATTATCGACTGAATTGTACGGGTATACCCAATTTCATACTGTACACGATTTGTGTGTTAGCAATCCTGCGAGGCCGCGAACCTTCACCACTTCCTATCGCCAGCAGCGGGTTAGTTCTCGCAAATAACTGTAGTTTACGCAAACAGCTGCTTGCGTGAACTAACCCGCTGCTGCCTGATCCGAATAACGAAAATCCTGTCGAGCAGGGTACCGCTGCCTTAGTGATAAGGTCACTGTAAAAGGTTTTTTAAATAAATTATCTTACTATTTTTAATGCACTAACCCGTGCTAAGGACAAATTTTAAAAACCTATTTAGAGGCTAAAAATTTCACCCATGCCGGGATTCGAACCCGCAACCTCAATTGGTAGAGCGCTGGCACGGATAGCCAGAGGTTGCGGGTTCGAATCCCGGCATGGGTGAAATTTTTAGCCTCTAAATAGGTTTTTAAATAAATTATCTTTATCTTTTTTTTATCTATCGGAGAACAAATCGATGTTCGAATAATAGCTCAGATCCGAAGTAACGCAACGCAACTCGCAGGCTGCAGCGACGGGCTCCGGTCGCAGCGCGGCGGCGTGACGCTGCAGCTGGCGGACGGCTCTGTGGTGAGCGGCGCGGTGTCGGCGCTGGCGGCTTGCGGCGGCCGCGCCGTGCTGCTGGCGGGCGGCGCGGCGCTGCACTGCGCCGCGCCCGCGCTGCAGTCGGCGCTGCGCCGCGCCGCCGCGCTGGCGCCCGTGCTGGCCGTGGCGCGAGTGCCGCTACCCTCACCTACCGCGCCGCACGCGATACAGGTCAGTCTACGCAGAAATCGCTTGCGTCTTCTACTTCCTCTGCCCCTGACATGGCTTCATCATCATCGGCCTACGGTTGTCCACTGCTGGACTTAGGCCTCTCCCGTTGCACGCCACTGAGCGCGGCCCTCGGCTACTCTCATCCAGCTCTTGTCAGCCGCCCTGCGAAGATCATCGCTCCACCGAGTCCGAGGACGTCCTACACTACGTTTACCGATCCCCGACGTGGCTCAACGACTGACAATACATGACAGCCAACGGCTTAGCGTGCCTTGCGAAGCACGGTAGCTAGATAGATAAATCATTCACACACACACACACACACACACACACACACACACACCCTCACACACACAAAGCATGACATATAAAAAGTTGATTAAGTATTTTTCGCGACACTCGTTATCAACCCATATATATCCCCACTGCTGGGGCAAGGGTCTCTTCCTGCATCGCAGGAAAGGTAGGCCATACTCCACCACGGGAGCCGAGTTCGGGTGGGTCGTTTTCTACTTAATCAACTTCTATTTATTAGGTAAACCGTAATTACCTTTTTTCCCGACGTTTCGGCAGCGTTACAGTTACCGTGGTCTCGGGTAGACTGAAGACTGACAGATCGCGATTAGACTATTTAATATATAACTGTGTATGAGTACGGCGAATCGTTAAGAAATACTTTAGCAACTTTTTATGTGACCCGACAAGAGATGACCCGTTTAAGCAGGAGAGGGGCGACTTCCAAATACCACGCTCGGTCACAGAGGTGAAATGCATCTTTGACATCTACAGATGGCACTGCCTTAGCCCGTCACTCCGAATGCAGGTTCATTGTTACTACATGCTGAATGAGTCAATAGTCAACTCCTAAACAGACCTCCACTAAATAAGTAAAATTCTGTCCTACACAGGCTAAGCCACAGATGTAGGCTTGTTAATTTAGTCCTCCATATACGTGCTTTAATTACGTAATGAATCTGGAAATCTAACACATAGAACTAATGAAATTTACCATTTCACGAAACAAACCTAGTATTATTCGTGTGCGGGCTAGCGCCGTACACCTTTCAAGGTCGCCGTATTACTGACTGCACTGCGCAAAGTCCAGTACAGGGACTCGTTGTCTGCGCCAAACAGTTAGCTTTTGCCTTTCAATAACTACGTACGTCTTCAAACATGTACGTCTTGAAACTGTGCACAGTTTTTAATCAACAAGAAAACCTGAACATCAACATCTACTATCTTCTTCCACCGCCCTACAGCCTACAACATCTGCTGTGCGACAGGCTTAAAATGCACACGCTTCCTCTGCTCTTACAATTCAGTAACCAGTTTATTCACAGAATTTGTACTGTACGAATCCATTCCCATTCCGTTCGTAGGCAAAATCTCATCTCTCATCACTCACGGTCACTATAGTTTGTTCTAAAACCAATGTATTCAGTTAATGTGTGTGGATGTTATCTATATATTTATTGTATTAAATCTATCGTCAAGTTAGCACCTGTAACACAAGTCATTTAGTTGTACTTGGCTAACGTGATCTGTGTAATATGTCCATAAATATTTATTTATTTAATGTGTATGAACAACACACGTTAATGAATTGCCATCCCGACCGCAGGCGATCTCGTCTCACACAAACACGGACGGCCCCTCGATCGCAGTAGCGTGCGGGCAGCGCGTTTTCCTCCTGCGTTTCGACGCGGCCGCGGCCGAGTACAAGGTGGCGCGGAGTGTGACGGTCGACCGCGCTCCCGCCGCTGTACTGCTCACGGAGCGGGCCGCCTACATCGCCGGCGAGAGACCGCTCAAGCTGCCCCTGCCTCAAGGTAAACTAACTGCCCTACCTACTATAGTTAGAATATTTTCGGGGCTTGGTGGTGGTGGTGGTGTCGGCCTAGAGAATAGCACCAACCCAAATTCTTCCCGCGGGTGTCGCAAAAGGCGACTAAGGGATACAAACCGGAGGGTGGGCAGCAGCGCCCCCTGCAGTACAATTCCACCAAACTGCGATCCCCAACCCGCATGCCCAGCGTGGGGATTATGGGCACTACCCCCCAATGATGGCACAACCTTGCGCTATGGCGCTCATTAGGGGAGGGCTATGTCCAGCAGTGGACTAATATAGCCTGAAGAAGAAGAAGCCTGTACGAGCGAACGTACAATGTATTGAAATTGCTTAGTTTACACTATATTTACTCATTACTTTACAATAAATTAGTTACGCTAACGTACTCGTTGGAATCGGTCGTTTCAATCATACGCCATTCCCCTTATCAATATCAATATCAAAATAGTATCAATATCAAAATAGTATCAATATCAGCATTGTGTATACCACTACACATTTTGGTCCTTCGAGCCGGATCGAAGAACTCGCGACCTCTTCGGGACACTTTGATTCGGCGCTATCAGTGAAATATCAAATACCTATCAATATCAGTGCCTGTCAGTGAAGCAGCTGAACATATCAAGAGCACACCTATCTACGTATTAACCTGGAACCGTGACCGGACAGCAATAAGGTCACCGAGTTCACGCCAAATAACTGGCTATATCAGCATATCATCGAGTCTCCAATATCAACAACTCTACTCGTCGTGGAATTATCATTATATCTAGATATTTAATTGCGATTATTTTCCGCACAGTAGCAAATCGGGCCTCTCAAAAGCGGGAATCACCAATTAACTTGAGAAGGTGCATAATACTGTACCGGGAATTTAAGAGCTTTAACCATCAAATCTATCATTATGGAGGCTATACTCACACATCAAAGTGAGCTTATCCACTCAATGGAGAAGATTTATATTAACTTCAAAAAAGACAGCGTCAGCAGAAAAACTTCGGATTATTTTAAAATGCGATTAGAAGCGCTAGACAGCTTGTGGAATGAATTTGAACAAAACAATGAAGAATTGCAGAAACACGATGACAAAACATCAGAATACTTTTACAAGGACATTTATCAACAAATGAAGGAGTACTACGGCACCACACGAAATATGATTTTATCATTTACACCACTCACTTTAACTTCGCCCATTCCGTCGACCAGCAAGGGACCAGAGACTAAGTTTGAGGTACCAACTATCATTATCGACGATCGAAAAAACAATACCTCCTCGGAAATAGACCCCTTATTGGTTCAACAAAGGGCTCATTTTCGCGCCAAATGCAACGCATCAATATGGAAAAGCTGGAAGAAAAATGGGAAATTGAAGACGAGATCAAGAATCTAAAGCACCGTTGGCACACCATTGACGACCTTCACCTACGAATCGACAGCATCCTGTGCGACTCAGGTAGTGAATATCAAGCGGAGTTCCTATTTCATGAAGATATGTTCAACGATATCAAGAAACAGCTTAATAAAAAACTGTGTTCAACAGCTCACCTTCAGCAATCAGTCCCGCAAATAGAAATTCCAATCTTTTCGGGAAAGTACACCCAATGGCCCACCTTCTGTGACCTATTTTCTGAGGCAATACATAACAACAAATACCTTAGCAACGCACAGAAGATGCAACACTTAAAGGGCAAAGTAAAAGGTGAAGCTGAGCGCCTGATACAACATCTCAATATATCTTCTGAAAACCACGAAGCAGCGTGGGATATCTTGAATCACCGCTACAACAACCCTCAAGTGTTGTTTACCAAACAAATTGAAATCCTTCTGAGTCAACCTGTCGTCCAAAAACAAACGTCGTACGAGCTTAAGAGGTTATACGACACCTCGAACGAGTGCATCCATGCCATCGAGAATCTTGGGATCAACACAGAAACCTGGGACCCACTTTTAGTCCATCTACTAACAAAAAAGCTAGATGCTGACTCATACAGCGACTACAAGGAAGCCCGGAAATCCCCAAGAGATCTCCCAACACTTGAAGAATTTATGAACTTTTTAGAAGCTAAGTTCACTGCGCTGGAGCCAATCAGCAGTAAAGATAAGGAGACTCCGACTGCAAAGGCATCCAATTATCAAAAATCATTCCCCAACAACAAGCTATATCAAGGACGTTATAATCATAAAAACTATCAAGCCGTAGCCACTTCCTCCCGAAAACGGCGTCCACACCCGTGCCCTATGTGCAACTCAGAAGAGCATGTCCTATTTGCGTGCCCTGAATTCGCAAACCTACCATTGGAAAAAGTCATGGACACGATCGATAGGAAAGAGATCTGCCCCAACTGCCTATATAAACATTACGGCAAGGATGGTTTTTCCGAAAGAAAATGCAAGGAGTGCAACGGACCGCATAACACTTTTGTCCACAAGGCTGCAACTACTTCGCCGTCGACTATAACGTCAGCAAAACTGCCCAGACAACACAGCGCCAATCATGTCGCTACGGACGACGAAGAGATCTTGTTAACAACCCTATCAATTAGAGTGAAATCTGCTGACGGTGCCGTCAGCAGATTTCACTCTAATTGATAGGGTAGTGCTTATGAGAGTTATGTAGTGCTACGGGCCCTTCTGGATCAGGGGTCCCAAATATCACTTATATCAGAAAAAGCTGCTCAGATGTTGGGACTACAAAGAAAGCATTACGCCGCATCTGTAACGGGAATCGGACCCAGCAGCAAGCCAAGTAAAGGCTTAGTCACACTAGATTGTGACTCAATCTATGGAGATTATCAGTTCACGACACAAGCTCTAGTTATATCGCGTGTCGTCAATAGTTTACCAAACTCATCATTTGCCAAGCAACAATGGCCACATCTCCAACATATCAAACTCGCAGACCCTGAATACAACCTATCGAAACCAACAGACCTGCTGCTAGATGCCAGCGTGTATTCAGAGATTATCATGAGCGGTCTTATCAAAGGTCCTTCCCAGGCCCCGATAGCTCAACAAACTCAACTGGGATGGATCCTGTCCGGCAACGTCAAAACATACAATTGTAGCGTTGTAATAAATCAAGCGGACGACTTATCAACGTACTGGGAACTCGAGGACATAATGGACAGCACGGCATGTCATGTTCTCACCGACGAGGAGCAATACTGCGAAGATTTCTATCAATCAACTTTCAATCGATTGGAAAACGGAAAATACGAAGTTGCGATACCGATGAAACACGACTTCGAGAATAACCTCGGTACATCAAAGCCGAAGGCCATCGCTCAATATCTACATCAAGAAAGAAAGATGTTGAAGGATCCAACTCTATCATTGGGTTATAAAAACTTTATGCAGGAATATCAAGAACTCGGTCATATGCGCAAGTCCGCTGAGGTAATCGAACCCGCATGCTATCTACCGCATCACGGTGTTGTCAAGCCCGATTCAACCACGACAGCCTTACGTGTCGTTTTCAACGCGTCAGCAAAGACGTCATCGGGTTACAGTCTCAACGACCTTATGGAATGCGGCGCAAACCTACAGCAAGATTTACAAGGCCTTATTATCAGATGGAGAAAATACAAGTACGTTATAACTTACTTGGAAAGTTTTTCCGCCAAATTCTTGTGAGAGAAAGGGATCAGCCCTTACAAACGATCATCTGGCGAGATTCGCCCTGGGAACCGCTCCAAGAATACCATCTTACCACCGTAACATACGGGACTAAGGCAGCTCCATTTCTAGCCATGCGCACCCTCAAGCAAATCGCCATTGATAACGCCGAAAACCCCCGCTATAGCCTAGCAGCGGCGGCGCTACAAGACTACTTTTACATGGACGACTTGCTGTGTGGGCACGACTCCTTATATCAAGCGAAAGAACTGCAGTACCAACTTATCGAAATCCTTAAAGGAGCTGGAATGAACCTTCGAAAATGGTCCAGCAATGAACCCAAAATCGTTGAAAACTTATCAATTGACCTATTGAACCCTCCGTTGGATTTCAAGGATGCGGAAACACAAAAAGCATTGGGACTTCGATGGAATCCTACGTCAGACACCTTCACTTATCAAAACAAGTTGGATCATTCAGAAACTACGAGTATCACAAAAAGACAGTTGCTATCGGAAATATCCAAAATCTTCGACCCCCTCGGCTGGCTATCACCGCTCACTAACAGAGGAAAAATCCTGTTCCAAAAAACATGGCTAGAAAACACGTCATGGGACAGCGAGCTAAAAACTGAACTTCATGCCGATTGGCTGAAGTTGAAGGAAGACCTAAGGTCAATAAACGGAATCGAAATACCCCGTTATTTATGTCACATCGGTCAATCACTTCAACTGCACGGGGTTTGCGACGCATCAGAATCTGCTTACGCCTGTGCCGTGTATGTATTAGCCAAGAACGATAAAGGCGCATACACATCTACCTTGGTGGCTGCCAAAACAAAGGTAACACCTACCAAGAAGAGTATATCATTGCCAAGACTGGAACTACTGGGTGCGCTCCTACTATCCCAGCTAGTAAAGAAGGTCTTGGAATCGCTATCATCAGACCATATCACCATACATGCCTGGACGGACTCCATGATTGTGCTTGGATGGCTACATGGAGATATATCAAAATGGAAGCAGTTTGTCGCCAATAGAGTCCAACAGATCAAAGCCATCATACCTGCCTGTTCATGGCGTCACGTACGATCTGAAGAAAACGCTGCGGATTGTGCGTCAAGGGGAATTACGAGTGCACAACTACTCAATCACTCCTTGTGGTGGGAAGGGCCTGAATGGCTACTATCCTTTGACCCCACCACATCCACGAAAATGCAATATCAAGAACCGACAATTGAAGTCAAACAAAAGCACAATGTGAACGCAGCCTTACATCAAAATACATCGGACTCAATAATTATCAAACTACTACACAACAACAGCTCTATCACGCGGATTGCGAAAATAATTGCATGGATGTCGCGTTTTAACCCACATCAGCGGAAAACTTTGCCCCGACCATTGGAATGTGCTATCAAGTCAACCGAGCTACAAAATGCTATGAACCTTATTATCAAGACAGTACAGAGCATAGAATTTGGAGAGGAAATATCTGATTTGAAATCGAAAGGTCGAGTCAAACACAGTAGCCGACTATCAAACTTAAATCCGTTCCTAGACGAACAGGGAATACTGAGGGTTGGTGGACGCCTAGCCAACGCGAATATCCGTGACTCAGCAAAGCATCCGGTCATCTTATCACCGTCCAGCCGCTTAACAGAGCTTATCATTGCCCAAGCGCATATCACTACCCTTCATGGTGGCCCAAAACTGACGCTATCATACATAAGAGAACACTATTGGATCCTCAGTGGCATTTGCACCGTGAAGAAGCAATTACGACGTTGCATCAAGTGTCGTCGATATCAACGGGAGACTAACCAGCAGATAACGGCAGACTTACCTCAACCGCGTGTGACCCCTTCCCGGCCCTTCACTAATACTGGAGTGGACTTTACGGGACATATTGAAATCAAATCAAACAAAGGAAGAGGCATCCGCACCAGTAAGGGCTATGTGGCAGTGTTTGTGTGCCTGGCTACCAAGGCTGTCCACTTGGAACTAGTTTCCGATCTTAGCAAAGCAGCATTTCTAGCTGCATTCAGAAGGATGTGCTCTCGCAGAGGAACGCCAAAACACGTTTTCAGCGATAATGGAACTAACTTTGTAGGCGCCTCGCGACTCCTGAAGGCTGAGTACAAGATGATCCTTCAAAATATCAACTCAGAAGCCATCAACGATATCAACGAAATGGGCATTACCTGGCACTTCAACGTTCCTGCCTGGCCATCAGCAGGGGGGCTATGGGAAGCAGCCGTAAAGAGCTTAAAACATCACTTAAAAAGAGTACTGGGAGAACAAAAGTTAACGTATGAGGAATTCACTACGCTACTTTATCAAATCGAAGCGTGCCTCAATTCCAGGCCTCTGTGCCCACTATCCGAGAGCCCAGAGGACGACATAATTACTCCGGGACACTTTTTAATCGGAGGCCCAATACTATCACGCCCACAAACCGACCCCGATCATATGAGTCTATCAAACAGATGGCATATGGTACAGTCAATGACCAAACTCATCTGGAAGAAATGGTCCGAGGACTATCTACAACTACTCCAGACAAGAGCACGGTGGAGATATCCCACAAAAAATCTAGAAGTAGGCGATGTTGTGATTATCAAGGAAGACAACATGCCCCCGGGCAAATGGGCTTTGGGCCGGATATGTGACGTCCATCCAGGAAAGGACGGCCACATAAGAGTTGTCACCCTCAAGACCAAGAACCACGCCATCAAACGTCCTATCAACAAGTTAATCCTGCTGCCCGTTACCGAAAAGGACGACTCAGGAAAAAATTAATCAACACCGTCACGGACACCTATCAAGGCCGCCTTGACGCTCACCTATATCGCCACAGCAGTTGCAAGAACAAATGCATGTCATATCAGGACACTTGCAAGGCGATCTGTTTTTACCAATTCGTCCAGACGATATCAAAAACCTACATCAGCTATTACATGCAAGAGCAAAGGTGACAAGGAACTACCTTATCATCGAAATAAAAATACCACTAACTACGAAGGAGGACTACGAACTTGATTACGTCGTCAGTTTGCCGCAGAAACGCAACAACAACACTTACTATGCCGCACCACTGACCGACTACATCGCATTCAACACAAGAAAATATACCTTTATCCCGATGACGCAGACCGACTTATCTTCTTGTATCAAATAACATCAAAGGGGCTTCCTCTGGACAACCCTATTTATCAACTTGCAGTGAAACAATCAATATGCGATATCCCTATTGTAAGCCAAGAAGGCAAACATATGTTTTGTAAAATAAAGTCGGCAGAATGCGTAAACAAATGGGTCCAGTTACACTCCAGTAGTACCTGGCTCTATTCATGCTGCGAAGAATGCACCGTGCGCATTTTATGCCCAGCTGGCCCGTCGTCGCAAGCATTGCGCGATAACGGCATCATTACCCTAGGTCAGGATTGTATTATCAAAGGGGACTCTTATACCATTCTGGGACATCACGACTATCAGAACCAGATTTTTATCAATAACGAAGAAGCCTTCCTGCCAAAGATATCGTCACCACTGAACGATTATATAAATACGAGTCTCCGAAATCTCAGCTGTTGGAACTTGAAAATAATGATCGACTCGACAGTATGAGAGCATACAGAATCAGCTTGAGGCTCTTAAGCATGCTGCGGATACTGACATGTCATTATCGATACATGACGCACACCACTACACAATGATATACGTCTTACTAGCGATCGTGTGCATTCTAATACTTGGAGCGGGCTGCTATCGAATAAAAAGAAAACGCCGCGCCGCTGAGAAGCGCCAAGAACAGCAGCAAGCAGCTGTGATGTTTACGAGGACCCCTCCAACTTCACTTGCACTACCCCAGATGTCAGCCGCTACCTCGCTACCGGTCATTTACAGCGATTTTCAACATCCTGTACAAGCAAACGAAAACAGCATGCATCAAGCCAATCTAAAATCGGAAGTGAAATTCAAAATCCCCCAACTTTCGTAAAAATTAATCAAAATTAGTTAATCATTTATCAGAATTTGTAATTAATGTTGTGTAAATATCTGAATTATCACCTTTTACAATTTTATTATTAATAATGTGTGTACCTATTTCTTATTTCTTTTGTAGACGGCAAGATGTACGAGCGAACGTACAATGTATTGAAATTGCTTAGTTTACACTATATTTACTCATTACTTTACAATAAATTAGTTACGCTAACGTACTCGTTGGAATCGGTCGTTTCAATCATACGCCATTCCCCTTATCAATATCAATATCAAAATAGTATCAATATCAAAATAGTATCAATATCAGCATTGTGTATACCATTACACAAAGCCCCAAAAATATTCTAACTATGTGTACAAGTCGCGAAAGTTTAAAATATGGCCTACCTACTGTTTTTATGTAGCTTATAAACGTCCCACTGCAGGGCACAGACTCTCGAGATATAATATGAGCTTAATTACGGATTGGCAATTTCAAGCGCTAAGGTATTTGAACACCTCAGACATTGAGGTTTACTCAGGATTTTATCTACCTAATGTTATTCATACATCATTTGATAAACTGCAGCTGCAGTTTAAACGAGAGACGAGAAAACTAGAACGAACAAGAACTTGACATGGCAGTTTATAGAAAATATTATAAATAGGAATATTATATCACGTTCAAAATTCACGACTAGCCACTGATAACCATGTATGCCACTCGCCTATACAAAGAGATTCACACTCGCATTTACCATTTTTAGTTCGCTTTCGCCACCTTCGACATGTTTTTTTAACTTCATATTGTTTCCATATAGCTTTGAAAAGATTTTCCATCCCAACAGAGCCTAGTTTGCAGAGATAAGGCTTTTAATGCTTCGCGAGCGCCTACCTCCAGAACGTACGCTTGTGTCACTAGACTCGCCCCTAGCTATGCTTCCATCGACACTTGGACCTTAAATTAGCATCAGGAGGAGGCTCAGGAAATAAGGAAATAAAAAGGAGGTGCAGAGGGCGATAGTTTTAATGAGAAGCAGGTGACAACCTTGATTTCTGCCTGTCTCCCCGAACACCGGTTATACAGGCGTGAGTCTATGTGTCATTGTGACGACTCAACAAATCAATGGTGCCTTTTGCAGCCAGTGAGTTTTTTTACGACCAGGTCCTCTGCAACCTTGTATTATCTAACCCATGTTAATAGTGAGAAAAAATGTAATAACACCTATACGCTGCCAATACAATATAAAGACACCATTGTTAGACTCTTCCAACTTCTATCGTCTTGTGTTTTTAAAGCTTTAATAACCCAACTTCCGCAGGTGCCTTGGAGTCGTTCGCGTCGGACGAGCCGGTGGTATCAGCGGCGGCGCGGCAGCACAGCCCGCCGCGCGCGTTTCTTCTACTGCGGCACGAGCCTCTCGAGCTGCTTCTCTGCTACGCCGAGTGCGGCGTGTTCCTAGACGAGCGCGGCCGCCGCACTCGCACCGACGACGTCCGCTGGACCTCCGCCGTCGATAGCTTCGCCTACGTAGCCCCTTTCCTTTACACGGTCGGCGGAAACACTCTAGTCATCACCTACATCAGCGAAGACGCCTTCAGGACACCCCCCTGTACTTGCGACGACCACTCTACCAACTCTTCCGAGTGTTACACGCCCGAGACCTACAAGATGACCTTCGAGGAACCGAAGCTCCTGGGCAAAGCGCCGGAGGGCGTCCTGATCGGATCTAAAGTCGACGGCGAGTATTCCGTATCGTTAGTCGACGGCATGGCGGCTTTCAGGAGCATCGGCGCGTCGATAGAGTCCTTAGACACGATCGTCTCAGAGAAGGGCTCCTCGACCGATCTCAATAGGCAGTCGGACGTACAGGACAGCTCGCGGGACGCCTCCCTGCGGGACACGTCTCAGGAGAGCGTTCAGCCCACCACGGGCTTCCTAGCCGACATCAGGAAGCGCGCACAGCAGCTGCGGAAGAAGAATCGCAAGTCGTCGACGCAAACGCCCGACGACGTCATCAAGGCGATTCTGAGGACAGAGGTCGGGCCGAAGCGCAATCACACGGGCCGGATGTCACCGGCCTCTATATCGGAGAGCTCCGACGAAGAGGCGTACGAAGACGTCGAAAGCGACCCGCCGGCGAAGACACCGCACGATCTGTGCGCCGAAATGTTCACTAGACAAGTGCGTTTCCAGTAAATAACGTCGCCGTCATAGGAACTTAAGAAAAGGCAAGATCTGCCCATGGCCGGCAATAAATTAACCTGGTGACAGTTCTTTTAAAGCAACTTATTAACATTTATCAACGGATTGATCTATAAGAAACGGGCATAGGTTAAAGGAGAACGTCTGCACCGAACTAATTGAGGGCATTCTACGTAAAAAAATTGACGCGATTAGTTAGATTCTATACTAAATGCGTTCCGTCCGGTACACTTTAAAATTTAGAACTGTGGAAACAAACTTAATTCCGTACAACCATTCTATCCTGTTGTCAGAATGTCTAACGAACGTCAGAACTATCGTTTATTAAAAGGAACACAAATTGAGAACCGCGAGTTTTAAAGAGTGAATTTCCTTTTTTTGTTTCTTCAGGAAATCGACCAGCTTGACAATGTAACAACTTCTTATAATAGACAATAGCGAATTATAGGTTACCTCAGAAAACGAATTATAGGCTACCTTTTTAGCAATCTTATGCACTTGTTTTGTAAATCGTGGTCGTTTTATTGTTTGTATTTTTGAAATTTCCTGTAGCAGATAATTTATGTTAGTTTCTTGTAAGCCATTATTTATACGCACATCTGCCAATTCTACTGATTTGCGTCATATGCTTTTACAGGACCACTGCGCGTTTCTGAGTTGAAAATTAACCCGTTATACCATTCTCCTTGGTTATACTTACTGTCTGCCTCGTTCTTTTTTGAAAAACATCTATTAGGGAAATTTTTAATACTGAAACAGGCGGTTAGTTGATAGCAATGGGTTGGTTAGTCTCGCTAGTTTAAATATTTCATGCTCATTTGTTTGTAGTATTTATTTGAAGTTCGAATTTATTATAGGATTGAAACTAAGTAACTATACTTACTATTACATAAATGCTAGGCCTACTTTACAGTACTTAACTTTTAGCCCGTGACATTTTAGCGTAATGCTTTGTTTGTAGACTGAAAGAGATGTATGCTTCTTAAATGGTTTTGTTGGTAGAGGAAAATTTAATAGGTATGTCAATCTTTTCGTGATTCTAATCTACGGGAGGCCGGTTAATCAGCTGTCGATTATTTATAAAGGACCAACAACTTACTGTGTCAAACTATTTCATTCAATTCGGTTCTGGTTGCTAAAATTTACATTTTTAATGTGCCACTTTTTGCCTACCAACTAGTATTATTTTGGGGACCACTCTTTACTGTGATTTGATAAGAATTTGAATTGTGTTTTAGATGTAATGTGTAGTTTTGTAGGTCTGTAATTGTAACATAATAAGACGTTTGTTTTTGTACTGTAACAATTAATTTGTTGAAATACATTTTTTATTTTGATATAATATGAGAACTTTATTATTTGCATCTAAAATCCCGATTAGGAAGCTGCTTCCTAAACGATTAACCGTCCAGTAAGCATAGTAATATCGGAGCCCTATCGGCCTTACTAATAAATAAGTTATACACTCTGAATAACTATTTGACGTATATCAATTGAAACTGGTTTAATCGCATTTTGCGTACAAATAACCAGTTTGTCACACCTCGCATAACGGCTGTATGTAGCTCATAACTTTTATTAGTAAGGCCGTATATGTATTATTGACTAGTGCCGACCAACCAAAAAGAAACATAACACGACAGCGACAAAATAAACAGATAATTGACATAATATGAGCACAAAAGAAATAAACAAAAAACAAATGGTGTGTCTAAATTGCCACAAAAGGCAGCCGACTCAGCGTTATGCTGAGGGAGTGAGCCCTCAGCGCTGATTTAATCGCGGTGCTGTTTGCCCTACGGGGGTATTAGAATAGCGGCAGGCATGGGTGCGTGTAAATTTAACTAGGTGTAAGAAGGAACTACTATTTCCCAAGGCCCTCTAAGTCATTTAACCGCGTTAACAAGAAGGTCCCGGCTACGAGATGTATACATCGAATTATTATAGTAGACTGAATTGTAGTTTTATGAAACGCGGACTTGGGGGGTAAGAAAGAAGCGTATCCTATGTGCGTAGACTTGTATTCACAGTGGGCGGGGTCACGTACCTATGCCGCGCGAGGAGTTAGTCGAGACCGCCCGTACCTTTCACAGTACCCAGTGACTTCGGTTAGCGTTCACTCCACTGCCGGATTAAGCGACTTTGATGCTTTAAGCAACCCTGGCCTATGTTGCCCCCGAATCCACTATTTAGAAATGAGAAAGGACAAGGTCCAAAATTTATGAATCAAAAACCCAAAAATCGATACGAACGAACTGTATGCCAATCGATTGTTTAGAATGAGTGAAATAACCCTACCCAAGTCACAGACCCCAAATCCATGGGGTATCGAAACTATGGGCTGACAAAATATGCACGAAAATCCATTATCTACCTTAGTAGATAATATATTTTTGTGATGAAATAATCCTTTAATTTTCTTACTATGATGACACTGTTTGGTATTATGACACTGACTTAGTATGATGACACTAGGAACTAGGGAATCGAGCCCTGGTTTACCCGACCCGACAAACCCGTGTTTACTCGGGTTTTCGCGCGCTAAAAACCCGGGTTTTAAAAAATCAAACCCGGGTTTTTAAAGTTTTCTTTATCGTTTTCTGGTTGCTATTTGTTAAATAAGCCATGTCGAATTCGTTATAATTGTGGATAAAAAACGTAAATCCATTATCTACGTTAGTAGTCAACGATTTTTTGTGGTGAATTAATCCTTCAATTTTCTTTATATTAGTACACTGTTTTAATAATAATATTATTTTTAGTACCTTTAATATCTATAGCTTCTATAGTGTCATCAGTGTGTCAGTACAGTCGCCAGCATAACTGATTTTGGTACTAGTATTAAGAAAATTCTTAGTAGATAATGATTTTTCGTGCAGATTTTGTTAGCCCGTAGCTCCGATAGCACATAGATTTGGGGTCTGCGACTTGGGTAGAGTTATTTCGCTCTTTCTAAGCAATCGATTGGCATACAGTTCGTTCGTATCGATTTCTGGGTCAATTTTGATACCATCTCCTTTACAGATTTTACATTTTGTTGAACCACAACGGTATAGTGGTATTTCGCCAAAAATTTTCTTTAAAGTTAGCTGTCTTCGGGTCGAGTTGTATCCGTAAACCAGTATTGTCTAAATATTGTAGGTACTTATTGTCGTCAAAAAAATTATGTTCAAAATCATCTCTGGCGCACTCTACGCCCGGTAAGTACATTAAGGTTTTCAATATGAAAATGAGAAAAAATATGTTGTCCCCGTGACGAGATGCCTTAAGCATTTGCACCCTGGGTAGTACGATTGAACGAGTCACGCGTGTTGTGGGGTTAAAACGTTCGAACTTTACAGATAATGTACTGGAAAGTCGCGACACGTTGACAATTAATGTACTGGATGCCACTTTTGACACTTAGAACGCGCAACTAAACCCAGGCAGGACTGGTTCACACGCTTACAGGGGCAATGAGAAAGGAATGCGTTTAGTGGACTTAACAAGCCAGATAGAAAGTCAATAATATTGTTGAATTTTTTATTTACATTCTTATATTACATTACCTACATATCTCGAGTGCAATAAAGTACACAAGCGAACAATCGCATCCATTTAAACGCTTTCCATCAAACACTTCATTTAGAGTTGTGTAGCGTACATCTTAACGACGAGAAACAGAAATAAACGTTCGGGATCCATATTATTTGATTACCGTAAAGACCTGTACTTAAAAATGTACTACACGAATCTGACAAATCCAGAGATCATATTTTATTCACAATAATAAAATGTACAACAAAAAAAAGACAATCATACACAACTCGAAAACCAATACAATTCGGACTTGTAAACACCTAATTGTATCGTTTTTATTATAATTAAGTCAGTCAAAACTGTATAATAGTAAGTATAATTACAAGCGATCATTTCAATTTACTACAATACACAATGAGTTGCACCAGGTTACATTTACATACAATATACACGATTACCTAACACGCACAAGTCTCTTGCTAGAGTAAAGGAACAGATGACTTAACGAGGCGAACAGTTTCTTGGATCCTATTTAGATCTGTGATTGGCATTTTCACGGAAAAAGTGTGCGATTGATAGTTGGATTTAGAAGAACTAGAAATCACGGGAAAATATACTTTAAAAAATTTAGATACAGGGTATAAGCTCGAAAGTTGTCATACAAATATCAATCAGACACTTCGGAAAAGTCTATTGTAATGAAACAACTACTATTCGGATAAATTGTCTTAGTACCTTTACAACGCAGATCGAAAATCAATCGCTATCTGAAGGGAAACATCGAGGAAGCTTGCATTTCAATAGAATATATTTCTAAAAATCCTAATAGACATGGCCTTAAACCGTTCAAACATATAAAGGGATCGAATACATATGGCGGCGCTTTTATTTGCTTCTCGCTCACACAATATTGCCGCCGACCGAGAGGCAAATAGGATTTTATTTCCATACTATATCCCTTTTGGAACAGAGATGATGATTTTTCTAAAACAAAGAAATTTTATCACATTGACTGCCGTCGGTCACAAAACAAGGAGAATTCTATTGTTTGTCACTTGGCAGTCAACGATTGATTATGGAAGTACTTCACAACCGCGGCTAACTACAAGACAATACTTTTAAAAAGTTTAAATATTTTATTATTTAAATGTTTGTGTTCAAAGTGATTTTCGGCGTTTCCCGTGATCATTTTTTTATCCCATTAATGTGTCTATGTGGCCTAGACGAATCGAGTGACTGGAATGAATCACTTGAGTTATGCAACAACAGGTATGCACGTTAAGCTGTTGGTGCCGGCTGTCATGTAATGGCAGCCGGCAACAACAGCTGTCGTTAAGCCATGTCAGAGGCCTAATGGGCGGCTTGATAATTTCTGACAGTAAGGCCCGCCACTGTCTTACAATCTTCCACCAACCCGGACTTGGCGGAGGTGGTGGTGTATAGCCTAACCTTCCTGCGATGCAGGAAGAGACCCGTGCCCCAGCAGTGGCGACATACAAGGGTTGATATCGAATGTGTCTACGAGGTATAACTATTTCACGTAGACTCATTCTTCTCCATTTGGGGGAAATGGCTTATACCCAGCAGTGGGCAGCGGTGGGAGCGGTAAACTGTTGCGCGCAATCCCATTAAGGCAAAATTCTCTCCTGTCTAAAGTTTCTGGGCCAGTTCCAGAACTGAGAAATTCAAAAGTAAGTACTACAAAGTTATATGAACCGGTCGAGGTGTCAAATCTTGTATGGAAACGTCAAGTTTTCTACGAGGAAAGTAACGCTATCACCGGGTCAGATAAGTTTGTCGCACTCAGTTAACTGTAGTGGCGTCACTTCGAATTTACACCACCTCTGTAATTTTCTTAATAACACAGACTCGCAATGCGAAACGAGCCTGTGTGTTATAAATACAAGTTAGATGATAACCTAGCTATAGCACCAGATGCCAACTAGTATCATTTGGGTTCTTCTATTCACACCGAATGGTTGAACTCTATGTTATTTCTATTTTTGTAACCAGTAAGTACTTTGAAATAAAGAAAAAAAAATTCAAAGCAAAGAGCGTAACAGACTGTTACGTAAGTATTTAGTGAAATTCTCAATTGAGAAACCGGCCCTCTGTCTATCAAATCAATGCGTAAATACAACACACCGTGGGCATAGGTCTCTTTTCCTCCACGCTAACCCATCCGGACCTCTGCTAGTCTGGTCCAATATTTTCCTTCTGTCTTTCTGTTCATATCAACCGTTTTCTGTGGCTACCTTACCGTATGGTATTTTGAATTAGTGCATTTAAATTTTACTAACTTTTAGACAATACCTCTGTTTCGTGAGCCTAGTACAGTCGACAGATATTCAGCCCTATATTTTCATTGCAAAGAAACGTAGATTATAGTTTGTTACTGCTGTTTCTTTAACTATTATCCGGTATACAAAAAGGAATATTCTTTTTTAATTTTAATTGACCAAAGTGTCGCTAACAAACAACACAGCACAAGTCATTTTTCCCTACTTTACAAGAGAGACGAAGTACTTTTTTATAACCGTTTCTGCGGTGTTACATGGAAAAAATATTTGTATGACGCGTGACGTTACAATTTTTTCAATAACAGCTGCCGAAATCTGAAACTAATGGTATTCGAATGTCAAAGCCATCAAATATCGACCAGAGCAATGTTGTTTGTTTGTTTGTTTGTTTGTTTGTTTGTTTGTTTGTTTGTTTGTTTGTTTGTTTCTTTGCTTGTTTGTTTGTTTGTTTGTTTGTTTGTTTGTTTGTTTGTTTGTTTGTTTGTTTGTTTGTTTATTGATGTTGTTGTTGTTGATATAAGGGTCGAGGTGACATGCCGACAATACATCGGTCTATATACACGTGCACTTTATTCAGTTGCATTACGAACGACTTTGCAACTAAAATGTAATGGTCATTGAGTCCATAGCAGATTAACCTTTATATATGTGTAGTGTAAACTGTTACGTTTAGAGGGACTTTGCAACAAAAATCTTAAACATGACCTGCTGACTGTACAGGAAATACATTTCACTCAAAGTGGTGATTAATGAAACTACGAGAAATAGTAATTATCCCTTATGCCCCCACTAAATAGGACCAAATAATTGTGCTAAAATTTTACTTGACTTTATCGTCTCTGGATAAGATGTGTGGAATTAACCACCAGTCATCTATTGAAAGTAAAAGTTGGCTTATGACGCTGATCTAAAAAGTCATATACTGTTTGATTACATTTGCTTTATTTTCATGCTCTTTATGCATGCTTTTCATAGAGGTGCACCCGCAAGAGTTAGCGTTCTTTTTTGGAGATTTCGCGGTGGGCGAGCGTGGTAAATAGTCCATACTTTCTTTCTGTCTGACAGAAGGCCTGTGAATTTATTTAATACGTATGGTAACTCAAGAAAATTTCCTATCTCGGGAAAGAAACGTAGATTATAGTTTGTTACTGCTGTTTCTTTAACTATTATCCGGTATACAAAAAGGAATATTCTTTTTTAATTTTAATTGACCAAAGTGTCGCTAACAAACAACACAGCACAAGTCATTTTTCCCTACTTTACAAGAGAGACGAAGTACTTTTTTATAACCGTTTCTGCGGTGTTACATGGAAAAAATATTTGTATGACGCGTGACGTTACAATTTTTTCAATAACAGCTGCCGAAATCTGAAACTAATGGTATTCGAATGTCAAAGCCATCAAATATCGACCAGAGCAATGTTGTTTGTTTGTTTGTTTGTTTGTTTGTTTGTTTGTTTGTTTGTTTGTTTGTTTGTTTCTTTGCTTGTTTGTTTGTTTGTTTGTTTGTTTGTTTGTTTGTTTGTTTGTTTGTTTGTTGATGTTGTTGTTGTTGATATAAGGGTCGAGGTGACATGCCGACAATACATCGGTCTATATACACGTGCACTTTATTCAGTTGCATTACGAACGACTTTGCAACTAAAATGTAATGGTCATTGAGTCCATAGCAGATTAACCTTTATATATGTGTAGTGTAAACTGTTACGTTTAGAGGGACTTTGCAACAAAAATCTTAAACATGACCTGCTGACTGTACAGGAAATACATTTCACTCAAAGTGGTGATTAATGAAACTACGAGAAATAGTAATTATCCCTTATGCCCCCACTAAATAGGACCAAATAATTGTGCTAAAATTTTACTTGACTTTATCGTCTCTGGATAAGATGTGTGGAATTAACCACCAGTCATCTATTGAAAGTAAAAGTTGGCTTATGACGCTGATCTAAAAAGTCATATACTGTTTGATTACATTTGCTTTATTTTCATGCTCTTTATGCATGCTTTTCATAGAGGTGCACCCGCAAGAGTTAGCGTTCTTTTTTGGAGATTTCGCGGTGGGCGAGCGTGGTAAATAGTCCATACTTTCTTTCTGTCTGACAGAAGGCCTGTGAATTTATTTAATACGTATGGTAACTCAAGAAAATTTCCTATCTCGGGCTGTGTATGCATTTAGCGTATCTATTTTATTCTATCTCTATGTAAAGCACTTTAATAAACATGGAAACAAGCAAATGTAAACCAGGCTTAAGTTTAGTTTTTCAATTTCGATATCGACCCTTGTATGTCCCCACTGCTGGGGCACGGGTCTCTTCCTGCATCGCAGGAAGGTTAGGCTATACTCCACCATGGGGGCCAAGTCCAGGTTAGGTTTTTCTATTTATTTATGGATATTTCCCTTCTACTGGTTGGTCTGCTTACCTCAAACATGAAATTGAAGGTTGTAATTTAGTTGCACATAAAATAGAACATAATATATACTACAATAACTCATATACTACAATAACCGGTTCAGTTCAAAAGGTACCCTATTCGATAGACGTGCGTTTCAAAAGCCTCCACTAAGCCAAATATTTTCGTCTTCCAGCAACATAACTCTATATCTGATTCCCATACATCTATGTCAAAGAATCTCTTCCAACTCGCGACCGTAGCTGCGCTTACCCCTTTGCCGATAAGCGTGAAGCTCGCCCTCTTAGTTGAGGAACCCGCGGCACTGGGGGGCTCCACAGAGGCACGGTATCTTTTCGTCTTCTAGGGGGAACTTGTAATCGTAGGTAATCTCTTCGTCGACGCCAATTTGTTGTTTCGAGTAGATGACGATCTTCTTTTGAGACTCTATCGTGATGATCTTCGCGTAGCAGTTTGGCTGTGGAGGGAGGGACTTGGTTAGTTTGTTGTGTCGATGTTGATGTCCAGATCTACATATAAAAGGGGCTTCTAAACGGGCCATATTTTCACTGTAATATGTGGCCGGCAACTATTGGCGTCCTTCCTATTCACATGTTAGAGAAAGACACCAATAGTTGTCGGTCACGTATTGCATTAAAAATATGGTCCGTTTAGAAACCCTTTAAGAAAATTTACGTTCTTTTATAGCCCCCGTGACCTTACACAGTGCAAATAATCGGACGAATTGTGATCGGACGAACACTTGGTAGCGTCGATGATGGTGTTCAGATCTTGTAACAGGTACGTTAGTATCCAAACCCTGTAACCTTTTACAGAGGAATTGAACAGCCGAATCAAGTCAATTCTCACTTCATCAGCAAATAATGCGTATACGACTCTAAGGCTCTAAACAAAAAGTCGAACGAGCCAAAATTTGTAATCTGAACGTCATGCTAGATTAAATTGGAATGAGAAAATAAATGTCTAATGACTCTGTAATAATAACTCTCTAATGTCTAATAACACTATCTTATCTGATTTTTATGCGACAAATGTCTAAGCCTTCGAATATTTTACGTCTACGTTTTTAATTCGCATGGGTGTGAATCGGCCCCCTGGTCAGTTGGTCGCATCGATGATTGTGTCTAGTTCTAAATACTAGGACCAGGTAGGTTCTTCCAACCCCCGTGATCTTGTACAGAGCAAATCGGACGAATCAAGAAGCAACACATAATCCGCTATTTGAAACGTATCAAATTTGACGCGATAATTGAATATTTCCTATCGTATTTAACGTAAGAAACCGAAATGTATTGATTTTGCTAAGTAAATATGCAGGATTGCTGCAAAATTTGCAAAGTAAATTTTTTTTTTTCCACGTTTAATTCGTAACGGCGAAAACGCTATCCGCCATCTTGAAACCATCGAAAGTATGTAAACAAACATCTTTCAGCCAGAGCCAGTTTACATTGATTATTATAGGACTTTCATCAAACTGATCTTCACATAAATACACCCGAGTTTCAATTGATAAAGAGTCGGGGTCTCTTTTGGCAAGTTTGAGCAAAGTTTTTCGAATGTTAATTTCACTGTGTACACGAATCCACAACTTCCCGGGAGTCTTTATTGACGTGTTTTTTCATTCTCGAACAATGCAATAATGATAATTGCTATATTTTGGATGTAAATTCGATGACATCATGGTTGCGTTGTTGTTATTTCACTATGCTCAGAGATCACTCACAGAAAATTGAATGTCAAACTTTGTTTACAATTTTGTGGAGTTCAAACCATAGACAAAAATGGCTGACCGCGTTTTTGGCTGTTTAGGAAAATGAAGTTTTAAAATATATTTTTATGTTGCTTTTAGGTCCTCAAAAAATATACTAAAATATTTTTTGGCCTAATGGAAGAGATATTTATCGTTTAAGACTTCCTTGAAAAGAGAGTCAAATAGCGGATTCAGCTGTGGTTGATGAACCGCGCCATATTGCCACACTTGGTGGCATCGATGATGGTGTCCTGATCTACATACTAGGAACAGGTACGTTCGTATCCAAACCCCGTAAACTTTTACAGAGGAAATAAACAGACGAATCACATTGCAACTGTGTTTAGTGAACCGCGCCAGATGGCCACATTTGGTGGCATCGATAATCGTGTCCAGGTCACTTAGTCGCATCGACTTTGATGTCTAGATCAAAATACTAGGAATAGGTACTTTCTTCCAACCCCCGTCACCTTGCACAAAACAAATGAACTGACGAATCAAGAAGCAGCTCACATTGCAGCTGTGGATGATGAACCGCGCCAAATTGCCACACTTGGCCCCGTTAATGATGTTATCCAGATCTACATACTAGGAACAGGTACATTATCGTTTTCAATGAACGAAGGAAGTAATGACTCACATTGCAGCTGTGGTTGATGAACCGCGCCAGGTTGCCACACTTGGTGGCGTCGATGATGGTGTCGAGGTCTATCCGGAAGAGGTACGAGCTGCCGATCCCTGTCGCCTCGTAGTGCGCCTCGCGCACGTCCGCCACTATGGGCCGGATCATCTGGCCCACGTACTCGATCACCATCTCGTCGGCCGCTATGGGTTCCTGCGAGAGTAAGTGGGTAAGTAAAAATTTTATTTCAGTGTGAGGACAGAAGCAATGTATGAGCCTGTATGTAAATGTTACGCTATGCTATATTATGTTATATGTGCTGTGTACATGATTTTATCCACGTATATTGTTGGTAGTGTGTTACTGGTGAGTGACTCGAGCCGACTAACTTTACTTTGTATTCGCCGCGTGAACCGAGCATTGCTTAGGGCTATATCAGCGATACGGCGACCTACTAACAGTTGTAAGTTGCTAGCTCGTACAAACAAAATACACCTAAACTTAGGCTTTTTGATATCACTATTTACGGCATAAGTCCAAGAAACTGTGACTTCACCATGACTTTTGAAGAGCTATTCATAGATAAATTGTATGACAGATTTCTCTGCCAATTTATCCTTGGATAAGTAGTCTATTTTCTTAGTCATACAGTGACTTAGAGCAAGCCGACCTTTAGCAGCAATCGCCATAACTATTTCAGTATTGAAAATGTAATCAAAACAAAGGGCAGACGTCTCACCAGAGCGAAGAGGCCCCAGTCGTGGATGCCGGATTTGGCGAATTTGAGCTGCTTCTTGCGGAACTTCAGCTGGTTGAATTTCAGCAGATCCGAGTCCGTATCCGTTCCTAGAAGAAAAAAAAACGTTGTTATTAGTCAAAAGCCAACAGCGTCCTCAGCATGATCGCAGACAGGCCTGAATTTCCGTACATTAATAGCTGTCTCGGTGTTTCCACATCCGTGGTACCACTGAGGCCGTGAAATGGAAAAAATGTTACTGACATGTACAAATATTACAAAATATTACTAGCATTATACCAACGAAGCAGCACTCTAAAAGGATCAGCAGGCGGCGCAGGTTCGAACGGGCCTCTCGCGATTTTGACTGTACCAATGTAGCAGCTCTCACTGAAAACGGCGAGCAGCCGGCGCTGGCTTCGTGCGACTTTGCTCGTATCGAAATGGCTGGCTGTCGCTCGTGCTTGTTTTTGTTTATCATCTGCTTGTGTGTAAAAACGGTACTCACCTAAAGCAGTCAAGCGGTGACGCCGGTTGGAGCGATCGCGCGAGTTGGACTGTATCTTGATGGTCTGCAGCTACACAGTATGAGCAACCGGCTCTGGCCCCGCGCGACTTTGACTGTATCGAAGCGGCCGGTTCCTCGCGCGTCACTCACCAAAAGCAGTCAAGAAGCGGCGATGGTTGGAGCGTGTCTCGAGCGAGTGGACTGTATCTTGGCCTGCTTGTAGTAAACAGTGACAGCACTCACCAAGGGCGGTGAGCAGGCGGCGCCAGTTGGAGCGCGCCTCGCGCGAGTTGGACTGTATCTTGGCCTGCTTGTAGTACACAGTAGCGGCACTCACCGAAGGCGGTGAGCAGCCGGCGCTGGTTGGAGCGCGCCTCGCGCGAGTTGGACTGTATCTTGGCCTGCTTGTCGTGGTCGCGGCCGGCGGCGGCGGCGGGCGCGGGCGCGGCGGCGCGGCCGTGGTGGTACTTGTACTTGGCCTTCAGCAGCGAGTCCATCTTGTAGTAGCCCTCCGTGCGCGCCGAGCCGCTCGAGTGGCCCTGTCGGGTGGGGATATTGGTTAGAGGGTTAACGTAATGGCCGTGTTTCGATATCAACCCTTGTCTGTCCCCGCTGCTGGGGCACGGGGCTCTTCAACCATACCAGGAAAGTCGATGGAGCACAACGGGTTTGAATCGAATCAGACGATGAGTAAAAAAAATCAATGGAGGGTCGAATCGATTTACGCAGTATCACCGTAATTCATACATTTTCTACGATTTTCCCATACATTTATTTTACGTTGGAATTATAATCGCCGTTTCATCTGTGGGAAAACGTGCAGATTTTTAGTCATACAATGAGTGAACCAGTAATAATCTATTGTCCTATAGTACTCATACCCATAAAAGATGTGCACAGTGCAGTACACTCTGAGCCAATGCACAAAATTAAATACAACTGACAGAAACGCAAACGTTTCCTAACCCAAAAGTACAGACGAACCAAACAACCGCCTAAAGGATCGCGCGTGCCCACTCCCAGCCAACCGACCTGCAGATCCTCGTAAATGTTGTTGTGTCGCTTGGACTTCTTCTTGGGCGGGCTGTAGCAGACGTCAGTGGGCGGGTGGTCCACCCAGTGCGTGTCGTTGAGCCAGTAGCCCTGCGCGTCCTCGGCCAGCAGCGACTCGTACGCCTTCCGCAGGCACTCCACGTCCTCGCGGTCGATGCCGCGAGTGAGGAACTCGTACATCACTTGCATCTCGCCCATGATCTCGCGGGCCTTGAAGGTCACGTGCTCGAACACCGGCTTCTCGAAGTCGCGGGCCTCGTATTGTCTGTGGACGGGGGTGGCGTGCGTGAAACGGAGGACGGAACTATTGTGCGTTCACGTTAACTTGACGCGTGAGAGAATTGGTAACACTGAGATGTTTACTGTTACCATGTTAAATAAGAAATCATTCCCATTACTTGGGGAAAATAAAAGGATTGAGGGCTTGTTTAACCATCTTCCGATTAGGTCCAAAAGCTAATTCACATGTTATGTCCTTGTTACCAATTCTCTCACGCGTCAAGTTAATGTGAACGCACTGTAATTACGAAACCGGCGGGTCACAGATTACTTAATTTGCACAAAAAAGAGAGAGAGAGAGAGAGTAATAATAAATATACTATTCTACCCACAAATTTTGTGTTAGTTAAAATCGGTGTTGTTATTGTTCAATTAATCAGTATAAGTGCGAGTATATGGCTGCTGTGGCAAGAAATGTGAACAACCCGAAGTTAATATACAGAACCACCAATGTAAGTATGTTCTTAAGTTAATATGGAGGTTTCTACCTAGTTTAGGGGTCAGAAGTTCGAATTTTACAATGACACTGTGTACGAACAACCTTTGTATTTAGCTTAAGATAAAAAAATTGTAGACTGTACAAATAAAATATTTTATTGTTTATTATTATTTTATTATTAATATTGTTGTGATAACATAGGGGTAAGCATTCCATAAATTCGATACGCAAAATCTGAATTTCTGAAAAGATAGGCGGTACCCACAGAGCGCATATCGTCTCCATTTTTTATGTAGCTTATAAACATCTCACTGTAGGGCAAAGGACTTATCTCAGAGTAAGGGCTTAATTACCACGTCTGCTCAACGCGAATTGACAATCTTAAGCGTTGATATATTCGAACATCTCAGACACTCGGGTTTTCTCACGATGTTTTCCTTCACAGGTACCGAGTGGTATTGCTATTATGACTTCATATCGTACACGAGTATAACTTATCGTATATGCCGAGATTTGAACCTATGTGAGACAAGCGTAACACTGAGAAAAGAATAAAAAGTCTTAAAAAGCTATTTAGAGGCTAAAAATTCCACCCATATGCCGGGATTCGAACCCCTCAAAATAGGTTTTTAAAAATGTCCTTAGCACGGGTTAGTGCATCAAAAAGAATATAATGAAAAGTCTGTTTTGTTAATCGACCAAATAAAACCAAATTCCCGCACAGTAAAGGCAATTGCACATACTTGTTCTGTATCTCTTGGAGTTTCTTTTCCTCGTGTTTTCTCTTGTAAGGCCGCTTCTCCTTCTTGGGGATCATCTCCTGAAGGGGCAGCTCAGCCAGCAGCGGCGCCTCCTTCTCCTGCTCCATCCACGTGTACCCTGCGACACCACCATCATATTAATTAAACACTGAATTAATAAAAATAAGCTCTTGCCTGCATCTCGGCCGGGTAGGCAGAGAACAGGGTCTGTTTTTGTTTGGGCAGTAAATATAGAGTTTTTTTTAACTAAGTCGTTCATAGGCACTGCACATTAATAACCTAAGCCGAAATTAATCGGACTCTTCGGAATCCGGACTAATCCGGAAATAAATTAATAATATAGAGGATCTGTAGAAACGCTGGAGATACTAGATGCAGGTTGTAGAAGGAATGGGAGGGTACATGCTAGTTGCAGACAAGTTGAAAGTTATTTATTTTAAACTTAATACACTAGTACTTAAGCTCTTTTGTAAATAATTTGAATTTGAATTAGCTGCACAATGCGCCATTTTAACGCATATGGTTCCGTTCACAAAACGTCCCATTTGCAAAACGTCCCATTCGCAAAACGTCCCGTTCGCAAAAGGTCTCTTTTCAATTGTCTCAAAAGAATCATTTAAGGCTTTCGGAAAAGTGAAATTAATTTAATAACCAAATAAGGGTTCCCTTTTTCATTCTGTGGAAACTTTACTTGAAGAATACATTGAAACCTCTGTTCACGCACAAGTTCACAACACTAAGCGGGCCCGCCGCATCGACCGTCGCGCGTGCAACACTAGTCACCAACAGTCTCCACCCTTACGGCAAGCGCGCAGTACGTGTCAATAATACTGTATTTGTGGCAGAAGCTGTGGACACAACCTCTTCACTGAAGTGGTCAGTGATTAAATAGACTGAATAAGTACATGTACTACACAGATAAATAAAGACCATTTATACCCGATTGCAGCGAAGCAAAATTGAGGGTTATGATTTGGACCCGTATGTGGTCTCTATATGTGTATGCTCATCCGATTCCTCATAACGTGCTCCGGCGGAAATGCATTACTTAGGGCAGTAAGAGTGCTCCGTGGGAACTGCAATGGTGGTCCCCTGTCGCACGTACCGTGGTCGTGCCGCAGGTGGTTGCTGGCCCGCGGCGGCTCGTCGGGCGGCGGCCGGCAGTACGAGTGCTCCAGCGCCACCTGCGACGCCTGGGACGCCTGCGACGCCTGCGACTGCGGCGACGACGTCTCGGACTGCCCGCCCTGCCAAATGTATCGAATCGGTATACGTACATTAAAAATTAAACAAATACTCATGGACATATTACACAGATCTCGTTAGCCCTATAGTAGGTACAGTACTACACATCATAAAAGTCGCTTCGGGAATCTACGTTCGCGCAGACTAGGAAGAAGTGTAACGAAAGTACCCGAAGCTATAAGTACATTCAACATGATGTTTAACCGATACGGTTAAGGTGCCGAATTGATTGTCGCAGTAGCGCTACCTATTTCGCTTACGCTAATATTGCCAAACTAATAGTCTCCTGCATCGATGACGTTGAATCAACCAATAGCAACAAAGGCGCGCGGCCTGCCATAAAATTAAACTATCTGATTGGTCGATCAACTGGCCGCACATCCAAAATTTGGTAATCTGCGAGACTTATTTCATTTGTAGCACTGTACAACTTGTGTTATAGTTGCTAACTCCACAATAGATTTAATACAATGAATACATAAATTACATCCAAGGCCCGAAACAAACTAGAGTTCGTTTCCGAGTTTGACCCGCCCGGGAATGGAACCTGAGACCTTCAGTTTCACAGTCAGCGTGCCAAGCCGCTGCGCCACCGAGACTGTCATAACCACTAACTGTAACATAACCACTCATGAGAACAAAAAATACACATGATATATAACATAACATTTACATACAGGCACAGCATACATTGAATGATTGAATGAATGATTTCAATGATTTATTTTGCCACAAACAAATATGCTTACATAACAATAATTATGTAATAAAGTGTTCGTGTGACAATGATACTATTTCAGCGTTTGCTGTTTCTATTCGAAACAGCGCTGATTTTCAAATAGCACCTTCACACCAAATGAGGAATTGCTTCTGGCGCCACACTAGGATACCCTTTGTCGTGGAAACCAGAAACGACAACGACATCACAAACATGTAAACATCCAAGACCTGGTGTTTTTTTGCTGCTATATTGTTGTGGACGCTTATCCGCTGCCAGTTTCACCTGTTCGCGAAGGAGAATAAGATGACAAACATACTTTATAGTATACTAAGTCAATTATATATTTGATTACACCCAGTGCCAATACATGATTTCTCAAAAGACATATGAAATACACTTGCGTTTAATTTTCAGATATAAGCCGAAGGAAAAGCTTCACAAAGCGGCGCAATGTACCCCATCGAGGCGAGGCCGAAAGTCGAGCTCCGTTCAAACTGAACGAACCGTGAGCCATTACTAAGGCCGAGTCACCATTTCGCACTGAAATGGTTGGAACTGGTGATGTTTGGCCTGCAAGTTATATTCATACGGATGACGTACGTGTCTCTGATATTATCCTACTTTTGTAAGAAAATTAACTAACGTTTTGGCACATAAAGTTATCGATGCCAATCATGGAATTTTATCACATAGGTAGCAAAGTAAAAACTTATGTAATAGGTTCAAGATGATTTAGGAAAAGATGTATCCGCGTTGACATGTCTGCTGAACGAGGTGATACGCTGCCACTAGTTGCTCCGTTATCGCTTTTCTTCCTCTTGGCTGCTCAGGAGATATCTCTAAATGTAATATTTTAACATGACTCACATCCTTGACTCCATTGACGCTCGCGGTCTCCGTATTGCTATGCTCGCTGAGCGAGGTGATCCGCTGACGCTTATCGCTCCGCTTCCGCTTGTCCTTCTTCCGGCGCGCCTCCAGGTTCTCCTCCTCGGAGCTGATCTCTCCCTCCTCGAGCTCCTCCTTGTCTTTGCTCTTGTCGGGAGAGGGGCGGGCGTGGTTGTTGACGGGACTCCCGAGGGACTGCTCGGGCTTGCTTTCCTGTTTGCTGTAGGCGAAATGGGGACGGTTGTCTTAAAATTACGCAAAAGTTAGCATAATTGAATAAATAGAATAGAAAACATTTATTCAAATACCACAACACACATAAAATGTTAAAAACAATAACATGGCCAGTTAAAGAACACACTTAAGGTAAGAAATACCAATAATTAAAGTAATAGTTAAATTCATACAGCCGTGGCAAATTATTTAATTATTCAATTAAACAACGCAGAGGGAAGGGAAGGTTTAATAATTGAATAATTCAATGTTATTTTTAATGAAATTTGAACATGAAGCTTCATACACAAACTTAACACAAATTACAATGAACCAGAGCGCGATTTAAACCCACCGCTTTTTTGCAGGGTAGGGATGACATTTTAAAAACCTATTCAGAGGCTAAAAATTCCGCCCATGCCGGGACTCGAACCCGCAACCTCTTGGTAACCGTACCAGAGACGATACGTTCGGTATGCTAGAGCTTTGACCTAGATTTTTTTTTATTCTATATGAAGATTGTTCATAAAGCCTGTTCATACATGTTGGACATAAGATAAAAACTTTGAATTATTAAATCATTACCGCTTCAATTGGCGGCATAAGAGACAACATTTAACCAATGGCTATTTGTCCGCTGCAGGCAAAGAGTTGGTAAGTAACTCTACATCGCGAAGTCTTTTACAATAAGAACGGCAAAGCCATGGAACACGTTGCCGTCTTCTGACTTTCCGGACACATAACCTGGGTGTCTTTAACAGGTAAGCACGTAACATCTTGGACCCCCTAAGGCTAAGTTTGGAGAGTTTTTGTCCATTTTTTTTCCAAAATTATCTAGATTTTGAAATGGACACCTAGTTTGAATTGTAACGTTTGTTAAGCCGCAGTTTCGGTGCTACTTTGAGTAAAACCTTTTCATTTCATTTCATTCCGTCTTCGCGTACCATTAGGCGTGACTGGCGTCGAGTGTTAACCCGTCTCATTTAAGGCGGATTTTTCAATCCTCGGATAAAAAATATTCGTCGAATATCGTATTAAACAACCATTTTAAAAGGTGTTGAAATTGCCCTTCTTTTGTTATTTAACGGTGATATTCTTATATTATTGTGTAATACTTTACTAGATAGAAAAGGGTTATCCGGCGATTGAAAATTCAGCCTCTTAGAAAAAAAGCCATGAACCAGCGGGTTTACCAGTCGTCGGGCGCGCGCTGGTCGCTAGTCAGCTTAAGCCCCTGCTTCTCCAGGCCTGCTTCTCCAACTGTTTACATGTCGTTTAAGTAAGAGCGGTGGTAGCGCCCTGCTTCTTATTTTTATTTATTTATTTTATTTACTTAATCGGGATATAGTGGGGTTGAATCCCGGAAAAATGCACCATTGACTTTGTTTTTTAAGTTCTGTATATTTGTGAAGTGTTAACATATCCGCTTGCTACGTATAATGGCCCAGTAAGTGGGGAAAATTTTAGGTCTAACTGTAATTTAAGTGTCCTTACCCGTCGCGTAAGTTTCGTTTACCTGTCGTGCAACTGCCGTTTAAGTGTCGTTTAAGTGTCGATTATCTGTCGTTTAAGTGACGTTTACCTGTCGTGCAACTGTCTTTTACCTGTCGTTAACGTGTCGTTTACCTGTCGTCGGCGTCGCGAAGGTCTCCTGCGAGCTTGAGCCGCTGCTCCTCGAGGAACTCCCGCTCGATCTGCTCCATATACTCCGTGTTGCGCCGCCGCCGCTCCTGCGCAGATTCACCCACATCAATAAAATAAAATATTATTTATTATCAAATTTCACAAATTATAAAAGGGTAAAGACTCCGTACTAGGCAAAAACTTGTATTACATCAATATACGGACTGGTTAGATATACACCTTTTTTTCGCGACATAAATCATTTTAACATAATTTTGCTGCGGCATTATTGTTTTACTAGCTGACCCGGCGAACTTCGTACCACCTAACAGACGATTCTTTTAATTTTTAAAATTTTTCTCTCCATAGGAACCATCCTCGTACTTCAAGGAATATTCTAAAAAGAAGACTTAGCTAAATTGGTTCAGCTGCTCTCGAGATTTGCAGTTACCAACACATTCAGCGATTCATTTTTATATTATAGACAAGTTGATGACTCTGGCACGGATAGCCAGAGGTTGCGGGTTCCCCGGCATGGGTGAAATTTTAGCCTCTAAATATGTTTTTGAATTTGTCCTTAGCACGGGTTAGTGCATTAAAAATAAAAATAGTATAAGTTTATGATGTGAAAAGAGTTCGTGCTTTGCCGCTTCCGCTAACAATTTGTCTGACTTCATGAATCCCAGTTTAAATTTATCTTCTTTTTCTTCTTCAGGCTATATTAGTCCACTGCTGGACATAGCTCTCCCCTAATGAGCGCCATAGCGCAAGGTTGTGCCATCATTGGGGGGTAATGCCCATATATATTCGTGAACTTGAAGTGTTTTACTGTGTCCAAAACATTCTTTCTCTCACACACAGACACACACAAACACAGAGACACACAGTGAGACACACACACACACACACACACACACACACACACACAAATACAAGCATACATAAACTATGTTGTTATCTATTTTTATTTATTTTTTTTGGTTAATTTTTTTTTATTTTTTTCTTCTTCTGCTGATTGTTTTTTAGTGTCTTGTAATTATGTAATACCACGTATCTTCTAAATTGGGAGAGGGCACTGATCTTTGTAACACAGGTATTTACCTAGCTCAGAGACCAGGGACTTCACAAAATAACTTGTACAATTTTTTGTGAATAAATCTTTATCTTATCTTTATCTTAATCCCCACGCTGGGCATGCGGGTTGGGGTTCGCAGTATAGATAAATACTGTCTTCTAAACTACAAGTGTATGCTACAACCTTGTTTGCTTGCTTACCTATTTCCTATATAACAAATGTCTTCTTAAAAAATAAAGTATGTGTGAAGTGAAGCAACTGAGCTTTTATTGCTATCTATACATAACATTCAGTTAAAAGGCAGACAGATGTATAAATTCTTATGATCAAGTTAAATTCTAGTCCAGTTACCTTTAGAGGGGGAAACGATTTGGAAGCAGTGGGGAATAGTATATTTCATTACAAGTGTGGAAAGGCTGTCATTGCAAAGAGTTCCGACAAATGTCTATCCGAGCCGAGGCGCAACCGAAGGCGAGGGTTGACGGTCGGAACAAGTTGCAATGACGGTTCCGCACGTGTACTGAACGACTATTTTTAATACAGTTGCGAAAAAAATATGTAAGCAATTTAAAGAAGAAAAAATATTTGGAAAATGGCGCCAACCGTAAAAAAATATAAGCAGAGATTTTTTTTCTTCACCCATTCTGGTAGGCAAAGGGAACTACAGTGCGTTCACATTAACTTGACGCGTGAGAGAATTGGTAACAAGGACATAACATGTGAATTAGCTTTTGGACCTAATCGGAAGATGGTAAAACAAGCCCTCAATCCTTTTATTTTCCCCAAGTAATGGGAATGATTTCTTATTTAACGTAATAACAGTAAACATCTCAGTGCTACCAATTCTCTCACGCGTCAAGTTAATGTGAACGCACTGTACAGTCTGATTTTTCATTCCGTACAATTCTGACATTTCGTAAGTGTTGCTACTAAAAGAGTTCTCCACCGAAAAAGAGACAAATTTGACCCATTTCAGAATAATAAAAAAATAAATGCTGCGTATTTTTTATGTTTTACCTACATAAGGTTAAATCTACGTATTTACTTGCTTAAGTGACTTAATACAAAAATAACAAATATTTCAATATGATGAACAATACATCGAATTAACTTTAATTACTTTATTTTATTCTACAGCTGACAACACCGCCACCTAATTTAAGGTTTAGTAAACCTTTTTAGAAGAATAAAATGTTAGCTGTCACGTCTGTCACTTTGATTGATTTTCATTCAATTCATTCATTCGACTTCTTTGAATGTTCGAATGCGCTGATGTATTCTCAGTGTTTGTTGCTCGGTGTTCGGTGTTTGGATTTTTGGAACATGGCTTATTGAGGCAATTATTATAGATATTTTATTATACAATAGACTCAGATATTCAGACTCCCATTGAAATTGAAAAATGTGCCTGGCCCAAAAGGTTTGTAATCTCTGATATTTCAAAAAATGATAACTGTCAGAATTCAACGGAATAAAAAATCAGACTGTATGCCCATACAGCCAAGTCTTCAGTAGAATTTTTTTAATGATATGAAATGAAAATGAAATTTAATGAGATGAAATGAAACCTAACTTAACTCATTCAATCAAATCATTAAATCTGATATTGAAACAAATTAGTAGCTCATAAAAACTTCTATGATTTTTTTTAGTAAAAACTTCATGGTTGGTTTTTCTTTTTAATAGACATTTTTTTGACAGTTGGGAAAGAAAACGCACGAGTGCGGGAAAGGTAAAAAAAGCACGAGTGTGTGATAGCCCACATCCCGCACGCTATACGTCCCTGTAAGACGCCACTTTTTGAGCAACTGTATTAAAAACAATTTTCTACTGCCGACACTCACCTGGTACTCCCTCTCCTCTTCCGAGTCGGAATAGACGCGGTCGAGAAGCGGGCCTCTTCTGTCTTCTTCCCTCTCGCGCAGCGGCCCTCTCCTCTCCTCTTCCCGCTCGCGCGCTGTTCTTCTGTCCTCTTCTCTCTCGCGCAGAGGCCCTCTGCTGTCCTCTTCCCGCTCACTAGGCTCGGGCGATGGTAACGGCGAGCCGAGCCGGTCTTCGTGCGCCTCAACTTCGGGAATAGGTGTCTTTTCTGGAAGATTTATACGCCGTGATTGACAGGGGATAATGCGAAGATGGAGAGCATCTGGTCAATCAATACAGGGGAAAATTTAAGTCGGAGTAAATAAATGTCATGTCAACTGCAGCTGTAGTTATCTCACCTCGCCTGCTAGCATCTTGGCTAACACTAGAGCTACGGTACACAATGCGTAGACTCTCCTGATTGGAAAGCCGAAATCGGAACAGATGCGGCCTCAATGTCAACTGCAGCTGTAATTACATAACTTAGCATCTTCACTGTCGCTATACCTAGAGTACACAGTGCGTAGCCTCTCCCGATAGGAAAGTAGCTGCATCTCGGAAGAGCTTAGAGTTCTAGTCGCAAGTCGCATGCAGCTGTAGTTATCTCACCTCGCGTGCTAGGACCTTCACTTTCGCTAGAGCTAGAGTACACAGTGCGTAGCCTCTCCCGATTGTAAATTCGCAGTCGGAATAGACTCGGACTAAATGTCAACTGCAGCTATAGTTATCTTACCTCGCCTGCTAGCATCTTCACTATTACTAAACCTAGCGTACACAAAACGTAGCCTCTCCTAATTGGTAAGTCGCAGTCGGAAAAGACGCGGTCTAAATGTCAACTGCAGCTGTAATTATCTCACCTCGCCTGCTAGCATCTTCACTGTCGTCAGACCTAGAGTATACAGTGCGTAGCCTCTCCCGATTGTAAAGTAGCAGCACGTCGGAAGAGCTTAGACTCCTAGTCATACTAGTAGCAGTCGGAATAGATGCCGTCTAAATGTCAACTGCAGCTGTAGTCATCTCACCTCGCCTGCTAGCGTCCTCGCTGTCGCTAGAGCTGGAGTACACGATGCGTAGCCTCTAAATGTCACCTGCAGCTGTAGCCATCTCGCCTGCTAGCGTCCTCGCTGTCACTAGAGCTGGAGTACACGGTGCGTAGCCTCTAAATGTCACCTGCAGCTGTAGTCATCTCACCTCGCCTGCTAGCGTCCTCGCTGTCGCTAGAGCTGGAGTACACGGTGCGTAGCCTCTCCCGGTTGGCCATGAGCCGCAGCTGCGCGGGGTCGAGGTCGGGCGCCGAGTCCGAGTCGGAGTCGGAGTATATGCGGGGCGCCTGCGCCCGCCGCGGGGGCAAAGCCCGCCCGCCCTCGGGCTCCGTGCTCGACGACCGGGACGACGAGGAAGACGACGATCTGGTGAGGAAGGCAGGCGGTCAAGCTTGCGGCTCAAACGCTGTGTATAGCTCACTTTGTGCCAAGTAGGCTGTACCAAGAAAATTACTATAGCATATCAGATTATTTAAATGACAAAGATGCCTGGAATTAATGCCAGTTCAATGCAGTAGTACTAAGTGTTAGAATGCAAATTAAGAATAAAAAGACTCCGAAAAGACGTGGGTTTGGACTTTTTTGTCCATTTTTTCTCCAAAATGATGTAGATTTTGAAATGGATACCTAGTTTTACTCGTAACGTTCAATTAGTCACAGTTTCTGTGTACTTTTGAATAAAATACTTCGATGTGATTTTATTAGTTTTTTTCAGTACCATAGGAATGTATACATTTCACTCCATTCAGCTTATAGAAATCGTTGAAATACGGGAAGCAATGTCTCGGAAGTTTGCTCGTCTTAGGTCACTCATTCTTCTCATTAATGTGAAACTTGCCTCAAACTTAGAATGGACATTGACATTCGATATCAACCCTTATATCTCCCCACTGCTGGGGCACGGGTATCTTCCTGCATCGCAGGACGGTTAGGCCATGCTCCACCACAGGGCCAAGTCCGGGTTGGTGGAGGATTGTAAGACAATGGCGAACCTTACTGTTAGAAGTTATCAAGCCGCCCATAAGGCCTCTAACATGGCTTAACGACTGCCATTACGTGACTGGCGATAAATATATAATTCGTTTCATTCATAGATTTGAGTGTAATTTTTTTTAAATACTATAGAAGTCAAAATCGATTGTTTATTCTTTATAATCATCAACCACATCTGCCAATCGCTGGATACAGGCCTTTTCCCCAAACCCATATTTATTAATTTTTTCTTTCAGTAATAAGCAGTTAACTTTGAGTAATCATCTCTTCGAAAAGCAGACCCCCCCCATTGTATTCGCTTTATAGATCGCAGATAGCAGTATAGATTTAACATCGTACGTGTGAAATGTAGGTCAGAACGACTTACCTCGAAGAACTACTGGAAGGCCTTCGTCGATTTCTCGACAGATACGAGCCCGTCGTTCTGTTTCTGGGACTGGTTGGAAGCTCCTTCTCTTCATCAGAGTTTTGGACCATCTCCTCCTATATCAAGACAATCATGTATGGAGTCATGTAAAAATCATGTTATGTAAAAAATTCCCTATTTTCAAGAAAAGTTGAACGAAACTTTTGATTTGAAAGTAAGACCGATAATAAGGAACTTTTAACAAGAAGATGTTTTTCTAACCTACTGCTACTGATAGGTGTAAGTCGTGTAACCGTTACAAATTGTATCTTGTTGGCTGATTATTCATAGATTGGGGTTATTTCATTATATACAAAAAAGTGTCATAGGAGTTATCAATACGTAGCTTTTTCATATCTTGTTTCTTTCTACGACGCCATGTCAAGAATAGCTGTTCGAAGGTCCAAACCAATATCCACACTAAGCTGCCAATCTGATCTACTTGGTGACGCGTCTCTCACCTGGTCGCTAAGTCGCTTGGAATCGTCATGTTCGCGGCAAGTTGCTTCTTCATACATCGCCACATTGTAATCGCGGTTCGAAGGCCCAAAGCAATATATTGATTAAGTTGCCTAATCTAAGACCAATATCGACTTGGTGGCGCGTCTCTAACCTAACCGCTAAACTGCTTGGAGTCGTCATGGTCGCGGCAACTTACTTCTTGGAGAATTTATTTCTTCTTCTTCTCGTCATCTTGAGAATGGTCGTCCGAAGGCCCAAACCAATATACCTACACACTAAACTGGCTAATCTGAGACCATATTCTAATTGGTCACGCGTCTCTCAACTGGGAGTCTCTAAAATGCATGCTAAAATGCAGTTGTTCAATAGAGTCCGGTCGGTAACAGTCGGTTCATTCACAATATCGGTAGTCTAGTAACCAATCGCATTGCAATGGTATAACCGGTGCTACTTAACTCGGCGCCTCGCGCAATTCGATCTTCTTCATACCCCTGGAATGACCTTGTACTGCTGTTGCTTTGTAGACTACCAAATTGAGGCAAATAACAACAATTATCGTGCTTATATCATTCTATTGAAAAACTATGTAAGTATTAGACTGCAGTTCTTGGTCACTAAGTCGCTTGGCGTCGTCATGGTCGCGGCAATTTGCTTCTTGTGGACTACCGCAAGACCTATGAACGGCCATTGTCAACAAGGCACTAGCCTTGTTGACCATGGCTGTTCATAGGTCCAAATGAACCGAATGTCCACATCGAGCAGTGTAATATGAAACTAGGATCGACTTGGTGACGCCAAGTCGAACTTGGTGACGCCAAGTCGAACTTGGTGACGCCAAGTCGAATGAAGTAGCCATGCTCGCGGCATATGCTTCTCGCGGAAACGCCATCGTTATGATGGCGGTTCGAAGCCCTAAACCAATACACAACACTAAGTTACCTAACTATAGATCATGATCGACTTGATGACGCATCGCTCACCTGATCGCTAAGTCGCTTGCTATCGTCATGGTCTCGGCGCACGGGAGAGGGAAGTCGCTTCTTGCGGAAGGAGGGCATCTTGGGAATGGCGGCCCGAAGACCTAGGCCGATGCCCACACTGTAACCGCCCAGCTCGAGTCCCAACTCTCGCGACTCCATGATGGACTTGATCGAGTCCACAGCCTCCTCCTTTTTGTTGGATATGTCCTGGAATTTAGTGCGAGATTAGCGATACATAGAGGAGTTTGGAGTGAGAGGAACTATTTATTAGGTTTTTCAACAGACGAACACATTAGTGGAAACGCACAATTCAGACAAATGGACGGACGGTCGGTCGGACAGACGGAAATTACAAATTAAAAACGGAACAGGCCAATAAACTATCTTCTATCAAACAATCCAGTATCCAGAGACAATTCTATGTACATTGCAAAGTCGATTAACCCACGGATTAACAAGTAGACTCTGAAATGAAATTTACCTCAAATTGTGTAATAAACTATGAATTGCAGTTTTATGAAACTCGGCCCTGAATGCTATATTTCGACCCTAAGAGACAGAAAACAGTGTCACAATAGTCGTGACGACAGTATGAAATAATCAAAGATTTAACGATATTAGGAGAATGTACGTATTAAAGGGATTTTAAAAAATTATATAAAAAAATATATGTTTTTAATAAATTAAAAGATTATAATAGCTTTCAGCCATTTTGAGTGAAACAGCAATCACACCGCGTGACGTCACTCTTGGGTACCATTGGTAAACTTCACCCGTGCTTTGTTTGACGTTTGATGTCAGATTCGACGCCATGACACTGCGAGCTTTTCCCTCAAATTTAAAATAATTTTAAAAATGGTTTTAACCTTCGTTACTTTAGTTTATTACTGAAATATCTTTTTTTTTTGTATATAATGTGTCTCAACATTATGGAAGGATTCAAAAATCTTTCGTCATGCCCTATTAAAGAAATATCTACCTGTAGCGGTTGCGTCTCGCCAACCTTCGCCAGTTTGGGTTGCTGGGAGGTCTTCCGGCTCTGCTCGTCCCACCAGACCTCGAAGTTCTTGAAGGCCGTGTTCTCTATCATCTTCTTGTTAAAGTCCTTCTTGAGGATGAGCTTCAGTTCAGCGGTGACCCGCTCTATGACGCTGTTAATCGTCGGGTAGTAGGGGTTGTTTAGCACCTGTAAAATGAATAAGTAAGTAAACATTTTGCACACAACACAATCACATGATACGAAGGAATGTTAATGGAGTTATTACAGATTCTCATCCACCTTAGGTGTCCGAGAAATAAGTAATATTATTGTAATAATTATGAACCTTATATTTATTTGTAATACTCCGTAATTACAACATACAGTTGTAACATGGCAAATTATTATTAATAAATTAATTCTGTAATCCATTCATTAATTTACTCATTCATTCATACAATGATGTAGAAAAACTTCTATAACGAAACGCTTAAATAAATCTAGAAGTTTATTTTACATTATACTTGTATCATATCATATTATACTATTTTTATTTTTATGCACTAACCCGTACTAAGGACAAATTTAAAAACCTATTTAGAGGCTAAAAATTTCACCCATGCCGGGATTCGAACCCGCAACCTCTGGCTATTAAATTTGTCTTTAAATTTGTCCTTAGCACGGGTTAGTGCATTAAAAATAAAAATAGTATAATCATGTGGGTACAGTGATATCGTTCCGATGTTAAACCTAACTGCAAAGTAGGTAGTCGGGGCTGTAAGTGATGCAATTTGCTAAAGTCAGATGTCGCTGCCTGTACGTAATACAGAGAATAGTGTAAAGAGGTTCAAAATTTCACTGATGCCGGTGAGTCGCCCATTGGCTCAATTGGTAGAGCGCTGGCACGGATAGCCAGAGGGGGAGGGTTGCGGGTTCGAATCCCGGCATGGGTGAAATTTTTAGCCTCTAAATAGGTTCATATCATATTGTATCATGTAATGTTGTTTTTTTTTATAGTTTCAACATGATAAATTCTAATTTTGTTTTTATTGTTTAAGACTTCTTCAAAGAATTTGAAAATAATATATTAATAGCCACTGTCTCACAATCCTCCACCAACCCGGACTTGGCCCCCGTGGTGGAGTATGGCCTAACCTTCCTGCGATGCAGGAAGAGACTCGTGCCCCAGCAGTGGGGACATATAAGGGTTGATAACGATATTAATAGCAATGTATTGTTTTTTGATTCTCTGAAAGGAATTTGTTGTTTACTTTATTTTTATTGCATGCTTAATTTGATTTAATTCTCAGCTGTAATCACCTTAATTAATGCTAACCTCCCGAAGAGCGGGAGTTTTCCTGGCACAGGTAATTCTTACTTAAACTCCCACAAAAATTGTATCGTACATTAAGTTTGATACTGAAAATAAACATATTTTATTTTTTATACTATCTCTTGGTGCAGCAGCCTGGACCTTTCGCTTGGTACGCTGTGGTATGTGTACCTACCTCCTGCTGCAGCGCCGGCGGCGGCTGGTGCGGCGTGTAGTGCGGCGGCAGCAGCGGTATGGCGCCGCCGTAGGCCGCCAGCGCCAGGTGCGCGCCGCCCATCGCGTAGGGCGGCGCTGGGTACGCTGCCGGACGCACAAAAACAATCACGATTATTATTTTATAACAACATAACAGATAAGATAAGATAAGAATATTCTTTATTGTACACTGGAAAAACAACAAATACAAAACAATTGCAAATATACATAGTACAATTGGCGGCCTTATTGCTAAAAGCAATTTCTTCCAGACAACTTTAATTTACATACAGGCACATACATCGCTTCTGGCCCCACACTAGCCCTGCGTTCCGAGATGCGATGAAATCGATTACAGCGCGAATCCGACCAAATTTAGCAGTCCCGAAGTATCTCGCACGAAATAGTAATCGATTTCATCGCATCTCGGAACGCACCCTAGAATACCCTGTGTCGTGGGAACCAGAAACCACGACATTACAAACATCTAAACATCCAACTCAAAAGGACTAGTTTCCAGGGCCGTTAAACCCTCTAAACATCCAAGACCTGGGTTTTTTTAAATCCCCAGCCGGGGTTCGAACCCGGGACCTCTTGCGTGGTAGGCAGATGCACTACCGCAGAGGCACAGAGGTCGTCAACATCCGCCATGCGCAATGTAGTGTTGCGTAGGAGGGGTTTTTTATGTGCTTAGCAAAATTTACAACGTCATACTTCTTCATTTTGCGTATGAATAATAGCGATTACAATTATAATATTAAAATCGGACAGATATAGAGATAGACGGGGGTTCTGAAATGGTTGCAACAAATGCAAATAGCGTTTGCAGCGTTTCGAATCCGATGAAACACAAGCGGCCTTATCTATACAAATACGAGTGTATAGATAAGGCCGCTTGTATAAATAAAACACTGCTAGAAATGTTTTATTTAATGTATGGTGACGTCTTTTCCTAATAAATTTCCACAACATGTGCTGGTAGTGCTACACGGGCGTGTCGCCGCGGACTCACCGTGTGCGTACATGTGCTGGTAGTGCTACACGGGCGTGTCGCCGCGGACTCACCGTGTGCGTACATGTGCTGGTAGTGCTACACGGGCGTGTCGCCGCGGACTCACCGTGTGCGTACATGTGCTGGTAGTGCTACACGGGCGTGTCGCCGCGGACTCACCGTGTGCGTACATGTGCTGGTAGTGCTACACGGGCGTGTCGCCGCGGACTCACCGTGTGCGTACATGTGCTGGTAGTGCGGCAGCGGCGCGGGCGGCGCGCTGTAGTATGCCTCGGCCGGCACCTGCTCCTCGATCTTGGCTTCCGTTGACGAAAGCGACGACAGCGACATCTGCATACGGATGGCGTTAGAATACAAGGCATGAAAATGTCCTAAAATTATGGTATTGATAGTTGAAATGCCGGAAAAGAAGAGCACTTCAAGATATGTTGAGAGTACACTAAGAAGATAATAAAATAGACAGTGGTCTCATTCCTTGAATGCCTAGCTAAAGAAGGACAAACCTATTGTTAAATGTTCTAGATGATAGTTGCAATACAATGATTACACAGTTCATATCCAAAACAAAATAACGAAATAAATGTGTACTACATTTTAACTAACCAGCATTTAGCGCTTCTCAATGCAGAGCTTTGTCTTAGCTGCCGTAATGGGTTGTTTTTTTCAACATCATTATTGCAAAAAAGCAGAGTCTGTAGCGAATCTAAGTCTCATATCTAACTTCCTCTCCTAGTTCTCCTTTCTCTTCTTCTTATGTCCAGCTGATCAGCTCGTAGGTCCAATCTCTCCTATACTCTATTTGCTACTTGGACCTCACCTGATCGTCGTCCAAATTGTCGGCCATCTTGTCAAGCTGGGCGGGCGGTGCGGCGGTGGGCGACCGCCTCGGCTCCTCGCCCGTGATCAGCTCGTCTTCTGAGGAGGAGATGTCTGAGCCAATCTTGTCCATAGCTGGAAACCGCCGCCGCTCCGCCTCTCTCGCTCTCTGTGGGGAAGTGGGTACACATACTGCCTTATTATTATCAGAATAGCAATGGCATTGAGCTGTGGCGCTAGAACTATAGGGTAGATAATTACGTGTTTCATTAAAATACATACATACGCGCCTCACGCCTGTATCCCAGAGGGGTAGGCAGAGACCAGGGACTGCCACTTGCCACGATCCCGACAGATCACCTTCTTCATCAACGTTCATAAGTCGTTGCATGTACGCACGCCGGTTCCGGGTACGTTTTATTTTCATTTATTAAACTATAACTTAAAGGAAAATTTAGGAATCTTCGTTGACCAACCATAAAAGTATCTTCACGGGGGTGGTCGCTGTACAACGGGGAACTCGCGTCAAACTTAGATTGGAGTATCATTGAGTTTATACTATTTTTATTTTTAATGCACTAACCCGTGCTAAGGACAAATTTAAAAACCTATTTAGAGGCTAAAAATTTCACCCATGCCGGGATTCGAACCCGCAACCTCTGGCTATCCGTGCCAGCGCTCTTCCAATTGAGCCAATGGGCGACTCACCGGCATCAGTGAAATTTCGAACCTCTTTACACTATTCTCTGTATTACGTACAGGCAGCGACCTCTGGCTTAAGCAAATTGCATCACTTAAAGCCCCGACTACCTACTTTGCAGTTAGGTTTTGCATCGGAACGATATCACTGTACCCACATGATTATACTATTTTTATTTTTAATGCACTAACCCGTGCTAAGGACAAATTTAAAAACCTATTTATGTATTAGTCCAGTTAATGTATTAGTCCAGTTCATCCGAAGGTTGTCTGGAAGAGATCACTTTTAGTGATAAGGCCGCCGTCTGTACTCTTAGGTAAAAAAATATCTGTGTAATTTCCATTTTTCTGTACAATAAAGTGTTCTCTATCTATCTATTTAGAGGCTAAAAATAACAGTAAAACCTAACTGCAAAGTGGGTAGTCGGGGCTGTAAGTGACGCAATTTGCTTAAGCCAGATGTCGCTGCCTGTACGTAATACAGAGAATAGTCTAAAGAGGTTCAAAATTTCACTGATGCCGGTGAGTCGCCCATTGGCTCAATTGGAAGAGCGCTGGCACGGATAGCCAGAGGTTGCGGGTTCGAATCCCGGCATGGGTGAAATTTTTAGCCTCTTAATAGGTTTTTAAATCATTGAGTTTATATCATAGAACGTGGAAATTCAGAAAAAAATAAAAAAAACGGTAATAAAATTTTTTCCGGGTACTTACAGGTCAGATTTGGAACTTAAACTTGGAAGATTTCGTTTCAAAAAGTTTCTAATAAGGCCGTTGACGCATTTATTTTACGAGATAACTCGAAGCTTGATAAACGCTTCATAAATTATAAGGCGTTGAAGTTGTAAGTTGTTAGTGCCTTATTTGAATTTCGCGTTTTGATAATGCCCCATATCACGACTCGTCGTCATTCACTAACTTGGTCCTTCGAGCCGGACTCACCCGGTCCACGGTATGCTTAAGACAGTCTATGTATAGTTCTCGCGCGAGGAACGGCGACGGCGTCTTGGAGAGAGGCTCGGGGTCTATCTCCGTGTTCTGCTGGAAGGAGAGGATGCTCTCGCGGTCTTCGCTACCTGAACCTGAAATTAATAGCTGCGTGAGTGAATGACAAATATCAAGTTCATGACCACGTCGTGGTAATGCACGGAACCAATTTTTCGTCTACATTTACATTACGCTGGTGTGAATCTGGCAATGTGTTATGTGTTATTATTTGAAATACGTCGGTTAGAGCTAAACATATGAAGACAAGGACCTCGAGAGGAACGAGTTATGGTTTTAGGAGGTCCGAATCCACGTAACCTGTACCTGTCATAGCATATTTCATTACGAGTGCGGAAAGCCGGTCATTGCAAAGAGTTCCGACAAATGTCTACCCGAGCCGAGGCGCAGCCGAAGGTGAGGGTTGACAGTCGGAACAAGTTGCGATGACGGTTCCACACGGGTACTGAACGACTATTTTTAATACAGTTGCGAACAAAAATTAATAAAGAAAAATTATTTGGAAAATGGCGCCAACCGTATAAGAATAAGCAGACATTTTTTTTTCTTCACCCATTCTGGGTAGGCTAAGGGAATTATGCCTATACAGCCAAGTCTTCAGCAGAATTTATTTATTGATATGAAATGAAAATGAAATTTAATGAGATGAAATGAAACCTAACCTAACCTAACTCATTGAATTAAATCATTAAATCTGATATTGAAACAAATTAGTAGCTCCTTTTTAGAAATATTTGCATGGATCATAAAAACTTCTATGATTTTTTTTATAAAACTTTGTGGTTGGTTTTTTCTTTTTAATAGACACTATTTTGACGAGTTCGGAAAAGGTAAAGAAAAAGCTCGAGTATGTAATACCCACATCCCGAACGCTATACGTCCCTGCAATAGGCCACTTTTTGAGCATCTGTATTAAAAATATTTTTTTATGTAGCATCGATTGTGTCCCGCTGCCGGGCAAAGGCCTCCCCTTTCGATTTGCACTCCTGTTCATGGCCACCGCTAGCGCGGCAAAAAAGCCGTGAGGCCGTCCCGCCATCCCCGCTTGGGTCGGCCACGTTTTCGACATCCGTGGCGCGTATGTACGCATACTCAGTCAGTATGTACGCCTTATCGTCATCGTCAGGCTATATTAGTCCACTGCTGGACATAGCCCTGCCCTAATGAGCGCCATAGCGCCCTATCTTCAGCTTGCCGCATCCAGAATTCACCTGCAGTGTTTCGGAGGGCGTCCTACACTACTCTCACACCTGCGACGTACACCTAATAAAAATAAAATAACCATCATCGGGGCTGGGCGCGGTGAGGGCGGGGATCGCGGGGATGGCTGGTAGCGAGGGCAGCAGCAGGTCATCCTCCTCCTCCGAAGACATCCCGAGGCTGAGGAAGGGCGGCGCCATGCCGCCGCCGCCGCCCGCGCCCTTCAGCAGCATGGCTATCCTGCAAGGAGTTGGCCTGTTAGGAGCTCCTGCATTAATAAACTTACTTATAAATAAAAAAATACAAAGTGCTTGTAAATTTGTGTACGAGTATATGTACTAGGTGGCGCAAAAGTAATGATCGTATTTGGTTCACCTATACAGTCTATCCTAAATTAGAAGACTAAAAATAATTTTCCTAGCCCTAGCTTTAAAAAAACAGTTTTATCATCAATGCTGAAAGAAGATCCCGGTGTTTTCAGCCAAATATATTTTACCTGGTATCCAGATCGACGTTTTTAGGCTCGTCAGCGGGCGGCGGGGGCTTCGGCTCGGGCTCCTTAGCCTCCTTGTCATCCTCCGGGGGCCGCGGCTCGTCCGCTTCCACAGGCTTTGGCTCGGGGGGCAGCTCCTGGGGCGAGTTACAGAAGTCACTTTAGGTCTAGGTCCGTATCAATCCGTGTGTGTCCCCACTGCTGGGGCACGGGTCTCTTCCTCTATCGCAGGAAGGTTAGGCCATACTCCACCAGGTCTAGGTAGTTATACCTGGTCCTGATTCTACAAATGCATTGTAGTACATAATAACTGCATGAACGTGGCGATTTTATTTCATTGCAGCTTTAAGTCTGAGCCCGCACGCGTATCAAACCTTCTGGGCGTCAATGGTATAAAAAAACCGCGTCACCTGACCCGGTCATTGTACTGTAATGCACTATCAGAATCGAGGGCCTGATATTCTCCTCATAGTTAGGGGTGGCTAATCCTTAAATACATACAATGTTAAAGATTACAACACAAGTGAAACAAAAGTCCGTTCGCTCGTCGGCCGCTCATAGCTGAGTATTTCAAGGTTCGAGATATTGTAGTCTCTATCCTGATAAACATTTAGGCTCTTACTAATAAACACCGTGTAAGCCTGGTATAGTTACACAGTGTTTTGTTCACGTCATTTGAATGTAATTTCCAGTTGGAAGAAAAGAGACAAAACACTGCATAGTTATACCATACTTACACCAAGTTTATTAGTAAGGCTGTTGAGGTTTATTTTATTTTATGTATCATTATGCCCGCACATCGCCGGCTCCTTGTAATGTGGACCATACCTCACACGACAATAGTATCTTTTTTTATTATTCCCATTTTAATTAACCCGAAGCTAATTAGCGAAGGTGACCTGTCAGGTTCGTGGCAAGAGGCAGTTCCTGGTCTTTGCCTACCCATCAGGGATACAGGCGTGGATTTATGTTATATTAAATTAACGCGAACATTTAAATTAATTTCTTAACGTTTTACGCCCTGGATTTAGTCACCGAATTATCTTACTATTATAATTTTTTCATCCGAGCTCTTGAAATATTTCATAGATAATATTGAATTTGATATAAACACCGTTTCTATTATTATTATTCCTTCATAAATAATACCTAACAGATGCTGTTAGGTACTATTTATGAAGGAAGGATTATACGTACATACCTTTATTGTACTTTTATTATACGTGCGTGTTATTGAAGTAAAGCAGACTTTTTCATACAAATTCATCGCGTCATCAAAATTGTAAGCGAATTTAAATAATCATACCGAGAAATAAAAACTTATGCTTATTGGAAATGTAAACCAATTTATAATTAATTTTATTGATACTGTATAACAAGTGACAAGTAGTATAAGGGTCTGCTCTATTTCATTATCACGTGTGCATTACACATGAACAGGGGGATATTCAGGCTATTAAGTGGGTAACACACGTGCATTTTATTTTACTGGAGAGCGAAAATTGTACAGAAGACAATTCGTCATAATAAGTAATTAAGTACATGCGAGCTCCACCGATAATAGGCGTCTACGAAGTGGTAAAGATTGATTTACTGTCGACGGGGTACCGGGGTACGGGTGGTAACCCGTCGGAACAGATACACTCGCGGTCTGAAAATGTTTACCACCTTAAGGTTGGTAATTGCATGCACAAATCTATGCCACATGGTCGATGATATTATGTGATTTGATTAGGCATAGAGCATAGATTAGGCATAGAGCATAGAAGAAGCAATAGAGATTCACCCAAGCGAGGTTGCCATGTTTTACAATCAATTTCTATAATTTCAATCCTAGTATTTTTGATAAATGTCATTGTAAAAAATTCAATTATGTCAATTTTAAATAAAGAAAAGAGTTTCATCATCAAAACGTCATGAATACTCTTTTTGTTAGAATCGATGCTACAACTATTAAAAAGTCATACGTACCTAGATATAGCATTTTAGACTTTACTGCACACAGTGTGCTAAAGAATCTAATTTGAAAACTGATAAACATTTTTAGACCGCGACCGTACCTACTTCCGGACACCAAGTCTTAATTTGTAACAGTGATTAATATCATGCAACATGACACACAAAAGGATGCAAGGATGAACAAGCGTGAAAAATGTAATCATGCAGTGATATTGTTATGTTTATGCTTATGTTGGTACTTACTAAATAAAATTTCTGAACAATACCTATTGAATTCGAATACATACCAAAGACAAGTGTATTTAACATCTAACACATAGGGCTGGTTTCTGAATTTAATTTGGCTGAGTAAATACTTAACTCTATTGGAATTTCCCAGAAAAGAGCGTAACAGAGCGTTACTTAAGTTTTCACTTAGTGAAATTCTCCATTCAGCAACCGGCCCTAAGTTGTGTAAATTAACGACCCGAATTACCACAAAATTGCTAACACATCGATCACAATAATTCGGACAACAGTGCTAGTGCAACCACTAACTACATCCATTATAGAACCTAGTATCGAACCTCGTGCAGTGTTGACAGCCTCCGCTCACAAGTGCAAGGTACCGTCAAGCCAAGGTACGAAAGCCCATCTAACTACAACCAAAATGGAACCGTAAGGCCAACCTTCTGTGGCTTAGTTTCCTTCTTCTCCTTGACGTCGGGCGCGGGCGCGGGGGTGGACGCAGGGGCGGGGGCGGGGGCGGGCGCGGGGGAGGCGCGGCCCTTCGCGGGGGGCGCGGTGGGCGTGGCCCAGGCGGCGGGCGCGCCCGACCGCCGCTCCAGCTTCGGTCATAAACCACTCATACAATACTCGGCTCTATCTTGCAGGCCGGAGGGTTGCGTTCGGTGTGGACTGAGCTTTAGGCTACATTATTATTGTGTGTGGATGTTATAGGTATTATGTACCAGATGAGACTTTCCAAATCACTTTTCTGTCACAAAGGCAAAATATTCGATAATCATACATTTTGGGTACAAGATACTGGATGGCATCGCTTTTGGCGTTGTTTTTCATTTGAGTTTTAGAATTCAGACGTATGTAACTTGAATTAAATGACTTGCAGCCGACTGGTTGTTACTTTTGGGGCAGAAATCATTTTGAAATAGCTCTTCAACTAGGCAACATGAAATTGATGTATGAAATTCGACAGTGAGAAATAGTTAAAAAATGGTAATGAATGAACAAATCTCACACATTTTTTTGTAGTTAGGATGCACGCACATATGATTCAATTTGCTTTTCAAATTACATTACGTGTATCAATCTTTCTCACCTTTGTTTACTTACACTGAGCCTTCCTACATAATGAGTTAGACGGGCCTACACGTGGCCCGTCCGTCTACATACCGCATCGTACCTTTGGAATGGACTAGATAACCATCTCGCAATAACCCTCTGCAGTCAGAGGTGAGACAAGATGGCGTCCCCAGAACTATCAAGTGTAGTATAGTCTCAGAAAGTGGACGGACGTGATGCGGCACTAATCGTCCGACCACATAATTAATTGTGCTCCCCCTTGCATAAACCTTCCACTTTCCACAGCCAAAGAGGGGAGAATATGGTGTCGGCCATACCTACGGAGTGTAATGTAGTCATGGTGCATAGTGCGGCGCGAGGCGGTAAACTCCCGATCACATAGCGCATTGTATCTTCCGAATGGAATATTTCCCCCTTTTATCATACAATACACACCATAGTCAAAAGGGTAGGTAAGTTGACGAGATGGCGTTGACAAAGGCTACAGAGGTTAGTGTAGAGTAGTCAGGGTCAGTGGACGTAGTGTGTACGTGGGTTTACGTGACGCGGCGCGATTCGTTGATTGCCCGATCGCACACCTCATTGTATCTTCTAAATGCAGAATTTCCCCGCCTGGTAATAAGCCAGCGCAGTCAGACGTGAGACAACATTGTATATTCTGAATGGAGTATTTCCCCGTCTAGTAATAAACCACCGCACCCAGACGGGGGAGAAGATTTTATATTCTGAATGGAGTATTTCCCCGTCTGGTAATAAGCCACCGCAGTCAGACGGGAGACAAGATTGTATCTTCTGAATGGAGTATTCCCCCGTCTGGTAATAAACCACCGCAGTGAGACGAGAGAGATCTCGTCAGGGTAAGTACACTTACGTGATGCGGGTGGTGCGGCGCGTGCCGCCAGTCCCCCCACCACATGCCGCTGCCCCCCGCCGGCGCCGCGCCCGCGTACCCGGCGTAGCCATACCTGGGAGTGTACAAAAACCTGGTCAATTAGGACCTCCTTCGGCGATGGGTATTTTCAACAAAGGACTTGGTAAGAGGACGCCTCGTCGGTGCACTTTATTTTCCCCGCGGGCGATATACTTAGAATCCCTCGCTGGGCTCGGGATATCGAGGTAAAAATATTATTTTACTCCCTCGTAATCTACAATTTTTTTATGTAGCCTGTGCCATGTCATTTTTTTTCTCTTTATTTAGGATACTAACAGTATTTTCCTTAAAGTATAGAAATACATTATTTCTTCTAAACCTTGAGATCCATAACTTAATCAAAAAAATTTAACAGAGATGCCCATTATGGACAAAGGAAAAAACACTGCACGGACGTGACGAGTAGGATCACCGCTCAATGGGTATAACTCGTTACCAGGCAATGGTATAGTAGTTCCCACCACATATTGAACCTTGTCGCAGTCCAAAACCAATGAAAACGTTATAAAAATAATTTTATAACTCTGCCAGTTATAACATTAAAATTTACAAATGATCATCATCACTCAATCTCTGGGTATTTTCTCCACTGAATAGGTATTTTCTCCACTGCGCCAGCTTTCATGGATTGAACGTTTGTATTCAATGTCCGAAGCACTGTTTTGTGTGTCTAATAAATAAATAAAATCCAAACTGTGTAAAGTTAAACTCACCCTTGCTGGAAGTAAGGGTCGAAGGCGACGGGCGCAGGCGGGGCGGGCGCGGGCGCGGCGGCGGGGTATGACGTCACTTCCGGCGCGTGGCTCGGCGCCACATACGGCGTCACTTCCGGGTGCTCTCGCGCGTACCGCTCGCGGTCGCGGTCGCGCTCTCGCTCCCTCTCGCGGTCACGTTCGCGGTGTCTGCGCATCGAATAAAAAAAGGTAGTGTTTAAGGTTGCTGTTACGTAAAGCATGCTGTCTCGCTCGCACAATTTAACATTTTTAACTATTATAATTAAATGATTAACTTTTGATACATGTGGTCTGAGGGTTTGATGCATAATTCAATTACAGACATTTTAAATGCACTTTTTCTCCGTACACGGAGTTTGTAATAAAGAAAAGTTATATCCAATAATAATAATTAAAATACTATATGTTAATATTAAAATCCATTTTCTAAATCAAATACTTAGAACAGAATAAGTTTGCCTTGTTTTATAAAATTACCTTGAAGATCCGCAATTTAATTATCCGTCAGACCCTCAGACTAGATTCATCAAAACTAAGTACAATCACTAACAATGTTAAATCGTGCGAGCGAGACAGCATGACCCACGTAAGAACAGCCTTAAGGTAAAATCGAACGATTCACAGTAACACTAGCGTCACTTAAAAAAAAATACATTTAGTAAGAAGATCCGGTACAATCTCTCAATGATGTGATTAGTGATTCTTAGAACCCACGGCCGTGAACGTAAGACCAAACAACCAAGGGCCAGGCAGCATTAACGCCTAAATCGGTCGAAGGTAATGGTAGCGGCTGGAAGAGGATTGTCGAGGACAGAGATAAGTGACGCATCTTGGGGAGGCTTACATATTCAGGACAGAGATAAAGCATCGATATTCAGGACAGATATAAGTGACGCATTTTGGGGAGGCTTCCATATTCAGAACAGAGATAAAGCATCTATATTCAGGACAGACATAAGTGACGCATCTTGGGGAGGCTTCTATATTCAGCCATGTCGTCCGGATAAGGTACGTGATCCTAAGTTCTCGGTCCTAGGTCCTAAAAATCTCTATCTATCAAAATGATTTAGAGATTTTCGCTAGTGTTACACAGCATCAAGTCACTTAATCCGAATGTACGATCACTCGAAAACTTGATCACTTACGGATCACTAAGTGATCGAGTTATAACCACAATACATTAGTGATCCGTTATTTAAATATAATATTTCACATCAAACACAAAACCATGCTCATGCAATTAGTAAAATATGTCATACCTTCTCCGGCATTTCCTTTTGCCGCTTGTAAGTTAGAACAGAGTTATAACAAAAAAGACTTCTTGAAACAAAACAATTAACAAATAAAATCTTGTGTCACAGTGTTCATCATCAAACTCCTTCGAAACGGCTATACCGATTTTTTAAGATATTGTCGCGGTTCTATCGCGAACCATCTAGAATAGGGGCTTCTGGAAGCCTATCGAATAGTCGCCGCATGCTGCGTTTCAGTAAACAATAAAACGCTGCAAGCAATAGTGACTCGTATGTCCACTGCGTCCTGCGTTTTAGTAACGCTGCAAGCTATAATAACTATGTCTACTGACATGAGGCTCAAAACTCTATGGCATGAAACTGACCCCATCTAGTAATAAATATAAAAAACAATCCAAAAAACGTAACTGTCATAAAAGTGAACAAAGATGGTGCCTGGTCCCCAAACTGGAATACTCTGTATTATGGGTAACCAGACTTCCGCTCGGCACGTTTGCATGCATTTTACGAGCAGAAGGCATTTTAGAAATATCTTGGTCGTCTTATACTTAGTTTTTGATAAAGAAAAATTTCAACTAAAATAATGAACTCTATAAGTTCTTACGTTTTTTTTTCTCTATCAAAAACTGTGTTACTAACATAAACACAATTCCTCTAAAACACTCTATTTAACAATGTGGTAAGCCTCATCGGGCTGGTGGCGGTCAGCCCACCGACCCCGCTCCCGGCCACTATTCAGTGGCTACCTTTATTCGCCTAACCAAAGTCATTTGATTATATAATTTTTTTAATGCACTAACCCGGGTTCGAGTCCCGGCGTGGGTGGAATTTTTAGCCTTTATATAGGTTTGCAAAGTAATTTGGTCAAGTAGTCTGTGGCGCATTATACCTCTCTCTGTCGCGCTCCTTATGCCCGTCCCGCTCGCTCCTGCGGTGCCGGTGGCCGCGGTACTCTCGCTCGTCGTCCGACCAGCGCGAGCTGCTGTCACTGTGATCCACCTCCTTGTAGCGAGAGTAGCCCTCCTACAAAGAAAAAGGGGAAATGGGAATGTACTTTAACATGGAGATTTCAGGTTTATCAACAGTGTATTACTCCTACTTACGTACATCCATCATCAACCCATTATGTCCCCACCGAGGGGCTCGGGTCTCTTCCCTGAGGAAGGTATAGGCCATACTCCACCACGGGGGCCAAGTCCCGATTGGTGGAGGCTTGTAAGACTAGTAGCTGGTCATATTGTCAGATGTTTTCAAGCCGCCTGCCCTAAGGCCTCTGACTTGGCTTAACGACTACCATCTATCGACGGCAGGCGGCACCAATTACTTAACGTGCCTTGCGAAGCACGGAACAGCTCGGAAAAATACCACTAGCGTTAGTCAAAGACGGTGACCCATCCATGCACTGAACGCGCCGTATGTTGAAGATCACTCAGGCAGCCCAGGCTACGAGCGATTCTTTCTTCTTACTTACATAACATTGATAAATACAGGCCCAAATATAGTTAATTTACACATTGCCGGTGGATCAGCAGATACTCTATAAAATACCTAGGAATTGTACTTATATACATTACCTAGGTAAAGTATAAAGTTAAGAAATATTATGAATACAAAATAGTATTCATAATATTTCAAACATTGCCTAGACGCCTTAGGCATATACATTAACTAGGTATTGTATAGAATACCTGAATTATACAGTTTGCCGGTAACATATACATCCTTACGTGCTAACAATGTATATGAAGATCTGTTGAACTAGATGTATAACTAATTATAGACAAACACAGCATGCATAACAAAAGTAGTTAAATATACTTCGTCCAAAAAGTGTAGAAATTAAAGAGTAAAGTTTTGCTCAGAATTTTTGTCTGTGTTAGTTAATTTCTTGCACTTAAAAGTATTATAAAAATAAAAACTAGTCATTGCACTAAAAATATGTATTCTGCTTAATCAAATTTAGTAGTTAAATGGTCTTAATTGGTAGTGCTTTTAGCAATAAGACCGCCAATTTTACTATGTGCATTTGTAATTATTTTGTATTTGTTGTTTTTCCAGTGTACAATAAAGAATATTCTTATCTTATCTTAATTTTCGATAACACCACTAATAAAGTTTCACTTCCGTTTCCTTGAATTTTTGGACAAACTGGACCTATATCTAAAACTTAGTTATAAGTTACAAGAGTCCATTTACTATTATGTGACTTATGTAGCTATCATCAACTTATAATCTTTAACCCTGTACTGTGGCAAAATAGTTGCCACAAGTCGAAGCGTCTCACATGCAGCCTGCGTCTGAGGAGATGCAAACTGCACAGCAGTGGCACGTATGACGGGTCGCTGCCCACTGAATAAACACTTCCACACCGTGGGACTGACCGACATCCGCTACGCTGGGGATGCCTCAAGGGTGATGAAACATTCGCTATGTGACTATTCATGGGGCAGGTCAAATAATTGAGTTAGCAGTGACGTTGGAGCACTGCTGGCTTTCTGGAAAGATCTGGCTCGCTGGAGTGATCTCACCGCCATGCTATGAACAATGGCCCAAATATGAGGCTAACTGAAACTTTATTTCAAAGTGATGAAATAATAAATTTCATTACTTTGAAATACAGTCAAAAAAACAAAAGCTGCGCCTGTAAGGGTAAAAAAATGTGTTATTTTTACCCTTACAAAATAATTTCACTGATAGTAGTAAACAATTTTCTTTACAATTATCATTATTGTTATTGTCGCGGTCCTATCCCGAACCATCTAGAATAGAGCCTTCTGGAAGCCTATCGAATAGTCGCCGCATGCTGCGTTTTAGTAAACAATAAACGCTGCAAGCAATAGTGACTCGTATGTCCAGTAGCATAAGGTTCAAATCTCTTTGACAATGATTTGAACCTTAGAGTCGTTGCCGCGTGCACCGAGTGTACGTACGTACTTGAATGTTCTAGAAACCTTGCAGGCGGATATAAATAGCGGTCGCCGCGGCGCGCTGTCAGTTCCGTTTGGAATAGCGAAGAGTAAACTTCCAGCGAACATACCTGCGATACGAGCGATAACGACCTCAGCGATACTATTGGACTTCGATTGGACCTGCGATTGGAATCTACGTGTAGACTTCGTGTCGTGAAGACCTGCAGACCAGACCCTGCGTGAATAAATCCTAAGAAGTTGTCATTGGCGTTTTACCTCCAGATCTAGAACCCTAGCCCGTAACATTATTATTAAAATTATTTATTGCACCAAGATATTGTACAATAGGCGGGCTTAATACAACTTACTATTAACTTTCCCCAATTGCTACTATTATCAAAATGTTGGTGACTGGACAGGATTTGATTTCAGTCCTTAACTCGTACAGGGACTGATCCTCCATGTCAGGATCTTAGAATACAACCACGGTCAAGAGAATTTGGGGAAATTAAGCAACACATTGTAATGCCACTGCCTGAAGTTTACAAAGCTGCTTTAGAAAGTGTACTCTATTTTAGTTTAGACTATTTATTAATTTTTAGTGAAAAAAATAATTCGTATTTATATGTATTTATGACTACATCATAGTCACAATAAATTAATTTTATCATATATATTTTGGTCACAATAAAACAAGATTACTGGCAGGTAAATCAAATGAGCTGTCAGTTCGAAAGTTTTAAATCATTAGCTCCGTCAATAAAATTCAGATAATTGTACATAGACTTACAAAAACCATTGGTAAAGTGTTTAATTTAACAGACACAGGACTATAAATACCGATAACAATTTCCGTTGGATTGATCAAGTAAACTTTGTTAAATCGTGCAACAGAATCTTGGATAAGTGGCTAAAATGTTCAGTTTATACAAAACTACCCTCAGCTACAAAAAGTTTTGAGTTGTCAATATTAGAGCAGAAAATAGTGTTGCCAGCACACGGTAAAAAAACCCTCTACCTAACTAATATGGATAGCGCTCAAATTGCTAACATGATTCATCAAAAGATGGCACTATTCATAGAAAAGATGAAGAAGGAAATGAAAGAACAGACTATAAAAATTATAAATAATATCAAACAAGCGTTAGAAGGAAGAATTACAGAATTAGAGGAGAAAAATCAAGAATTAAGTAAAAAGATTAAGAAAAGAATTAAGAAAGAAACTCTAGAACAAAAATATAACAATATAATTTTACATGGTTTAGTTGAAAAGGAAAATAAAAACCTCCTGGAAACCATTTTAGAGGTATTTGCCAAAGCAAGTATTACTTTGACAAGTCAAGACATAGACTATGTCCGAAAGATGCGCGATAAGAATCGATCAGTCTTAGATCATTTACTACTAAACTTACGATAGTGAAAAAAAGAAACTAACGGAAACTATCGGATCACAATATAACTGAGGATTACCCAAAGGAAATACTAGAAACGAGGCGTAGTCTCCAAGAGGAACTAAGGCAAGAGAGAGAAAAGGGAAGTCTTTATAAAATACGATGTCCCCAAGAAACAAAGGACCAACCCAAACAAGAGGCCCCTGGTCATGTACCCGCAACTTCCCGGGAACATCCCAAACACCTGCAAGTAAATGAATAAGACTCATGACTTCTTTGTAATGGCATGTCTGAGATCCAACAACTAGCAACCAAACATCATCAGATAATAATGAACAGCACAATATACAACATAAAAACAAAACCATCCAAGAATACATAGATAAATAAAAATTTAAAAAATGTAAGACACTTGATAAGCAAATTGTACAAAATAAATCCCCAATACAGTCGGCCACGTGCATCTGAAACCTAATTATACGACTCCCGATTTACACAACACAGAAAACCCTCTGAATAATGATGACATAAAAAAGAGCATATATGTGGGAACGCTTAAAACGCTTAAGACACAAGGTTAACAGAACGAAGCCTAGCTCTCGACAAAATACAATGAGACATTTTTGGTATCTCAGAAGTCAGAAGACAACAAATAATGAATAACGAACAAATGACCTTGTTAAAAATAGCAACATTTTGTATCATACTGTCTGCAAAAAAGGAATTGGTCGTGTTGGATTCATAATAAATAACCACATGAAACATAATATAGAAAATTTCACTACTATTTCTGATAGAGTTGTATCAATTGGCGTTAGAATAGGAAATAGAACGATGGGAATAATTCAAGTCTACGCCCCTAAAGCGTCAAACAACACAGAAGAGGTCGACCATTTCTACTTATGCATCAGTAAGGCAGCAACACGAAGCAACACATCATGAAGTGTACACAATCGGAGATTTTGACAGCTACATTGGAAAGCGTTCGGAACATGAGGATCATATAGTGGGACCATACAACTATGGAGAAAGAAATTCAAGAGGAGGGTGAATGATTATGTTTTGGGTACGGCCAAGGGTACAGCCTAAAGATTACCAACACATTCTTCAAATCGCGCAAAGGTAAAATGTGGACTTGGCTGTCACCAGACAGCGCTACAACACATCAAATATACTTCATACTGGCCAACAAGACAAACAAGATCAAAAACATCAAAATACATGGTGAATACCGACCATATACCAGTTATCGCCTGTATAAACACGAATTACATTAAACGCTAAAGACCTCGCCCAAAAACAACATGTACGACAAACTAGAAAGAACTGTTCAGGAAACACAAAAAAAAATTAAAACTACAAATACTGAGAAAATTAAAATTATTACGCCGGAAATAAAAATATTAATAGCAAAAAGGGATAAACTTAAATGGAAAAACTAGAGTCAATCATACTTTCATATTGTCTTTAAAAGTAATTCATGACGTTATTAAAGAACAGATTCAGATGAATGTCAGAATGTGGACCAAGCTGGTTTTCGGCAAGGATTCTCCACAACCGACGACTTCCATATCGTGGTTAACACTTAACATGGTCTTAAAGAGACATATTATTATATGGTATGGAATAAGCCTCTATATCGGACAAACTAAGCGGACCATTGCTGAAAGAGTCAAGGAACATATCGCAGCTGTCAAAAACCGCCAGGTGGAAAAGTCAGCGATAGCGGAACATCTTCTTGAATCAGGATCAAACCACTGGATAGAATTGCACAAACCATCGGTGCTTTCCAACGATCGCCATTATTATAGCCGAATTGTGCGTGAAGCGGTTGAAATTAAGAAACACAACAATTTTTATCGGGAATGTGGTTTCAAACTGTCGCAAACGTGGGATCCGGTCATCAAGATGTGTTAGAGTGGAAAAAGTCGCATGGCTTATCGTCCGACATTGTCAGTGTAGTGTGTCGCAACCCTAATAGTGCTTTGTGATAGCTGATTGAGGGTAGTCTGAAACCTCCTCAGCCGAAGTTGCGAACGGGTGCCAGCCATCAGTCTTCTCGTGACCACGATGACTGTAACGTCGTCGAAACGTCGAGGTAAAATAGCAATAAATTACTACGCGATTAAGCCCCGAAAATATTCTAACTAAGCCTCTATAGATTTGTTCAACGATTTTACGAAAGCCGTTGATAGTATTAGTCAAGATTTTTTGCTAAAGGCCTTACAGAACCAAGGCATAAAGCCTAAACACATTGACAAAGTCCATGTCGTCCTGTAGATAATCTTAATTTCTGTACACATTCATACCTTCTCAGTCAGTTTAGTCTCCTCCAGCCGTTTGCTAAGCGATGGATCCGATTTTGGTGCGCGGGTGTCCTCTACAATCGGTGGTGGTTTGATGGCCGGAGCCACGGATACTGGTCTCCGCTCCAATGTCTTGCTCTCAAATGACTCGTGGCATTTTTTGCCAAAAGGGTCATGGACCACCTCAAGCACCTGGCAGTCAAAATCAGTGGTTAGTGATATCTTTAAATATGGTTCTGGCGTACTGACTTATGAGTAATTGACTGATGTAATCTTCATATTTTTTTTTTTTAAACATGCTCGGTTCTGATTTGAGAATTACACTAAATAAATACTTAAGTAACGTTTTGTCACTCTCTTTGCTAAGATATGCGAAGAGACAGCATCATAGTTGAGTATTTACTTTATTCTCAATTGGAAACTGGCCCATAAAAAAGTCACAAAAGTCATAATAGGAGACATAATAAAAATTTTTGTTTTAATGGTGATTGCTCTTTTTAGTGCCTTGAATTTGTTTGTAATCAATTACCACAAGAAAGGGACCTTTTTGACACAAATGTTTAGTCTTTCTTCTGACTCTACACTGTAAGTTCCAGAAATAGCAATTACTATTACTGAGGTTAATAATAAGCTATTTGGGGAGCCTATTTACGAGGAATGGAAAGTGTGAAGGTGATATAGAAAGAAGAGTAAAATCGGGAAATTGTGCAAACGGTGCCTTGCACTCCAACAATTCGAAACATCTCCAAAAGACCTAGATTGGCTATTCATAAAGGTGTGCTGGTCCCAACACTTATGTATGGTAGCAAGACTTGGGTGTGGCAAAAGAAGCAAGAAAGTAGAATTAATGCAGTAGAAATGAGGTCCTTGAGAAACATGTGTAGTGTTACTTTGAATGACAGGATATGCAATAGTCTGATTAGAGAATGTTGTGAACTCAAAGAGGATGTAGTGACTAGAATTGAGAAAGGAATTTTGCGTTGGTTTGGACACATGGAGAGGATGAAGGAAGATAGATTGTCGAAACAAATATATATTGCGAATGTGAGTGGAAGGGCTGGTAAGGTCCCAGGCGGACATACATCGACCAAATAGGGGAAGTATTAGCAAAGGGAAGGATAAAAAGTACCCAGAACCGGTGTGCGTGCATGCAACAACTTATGAATGTTGATGAAGCGAATGTGATCCGTCAGGATCGTGGCAAGTGGCAGTCCCTGGTGTCTGTCTACCCCTCTGGGATACAGGCGTGAGGTTATGTATGTATGAGGTCAATAACATTCTTTTCACTTTTGGAAAAAATTGTTTATTTTTTATAATTGTAAAAGGGATTATGTTTTTATTCCATTAGTGGCACTATTTAGCTCCAGGTAATCCCTTTACATACAGTTTACACACCTTTACAGTTCAGCTGGGAAAAAACAGACAACCCCATGTCAGTGAGTAGGTACTTCTTCTTCTATCTTCCTCTTTGGATAAAGAGTATAGAATTATTTTTAATAGCTTGAGAAATAAAACGACACAGCTTACGAACTGACCGTGTGTGATGAAATAATAAGTCAACAAATCTTTAAAATGTTTATATTCAACTTTAATATTAGTTAAACCTTTAACAGGCAAAGCTAATATAATAATTTTTAATGGTTTTGACTTTATTTCATGGTGAAAAGGCCCAATTTATGGTGGGATGTTGAAAGGGATCTGCAGTAGAAGGACATGAGTTGACAATTACTGGTAGCGATTAGGTCACAGAAAGTTAGTTACTAATCAGGATGTATAACTCGGCTGAGTCGAATCATTACCATAGTTGAATAATTTCATTTATTATATCATTCATCGTCACCCATCTTTATTATTGGCAATGAACAAAATGTTTTTCTTACCTGACCCATAACAGATTTCCCATTGTATTTTTCAATGCATATTTTAGAGTGCTTTACTTCTTGGAACACGACACGAGCAAAACCTAAGTGCCTGTTTGTTATTGGGTGGTAGAATATAGTTAGTTCCTCATGAGGTCCAACTTTATTCATCATTTCTCCCAAAAATGCCTTGTCTATATTGTCGTTGAGATTTGCTATCATTATTTCCAACTGAGGTGGTACACCAACATAGTTTTTGTCGATTTTGAACCTGAAACAAGTTTCAACATAAGCTGGACAATCGAGTTTTCAAACTTCCCGCATTTGATGTAATGTGTCAAAGTTTGTAAGGTTGGCAACACTGCTCACTCTAATGGTAATAAAAACAAGAGGCCCAAAAAAACATAACCAATGGATTTGCAATTACTTCGCAAATATTTCATCATTTGCATGGTAATAATTGAGCACAGATCACTTGAAATTATTCAGAAATTATGTTTATAAGCTCCCAGTTACTCAGAGGCTTTTAGAACAAGGAAAAAAACATAACATTTAGTTCTACAAAAACACCTTATTTGTCCCAAATAATGCTCAAAATTTACTGAGTTACCTTTATCCATATGCCTTGTTTGATTAGTGAGTATCTATACATCTTACTAATCAGTGAAGACAACGATTTTGGAGCTGTAGTTGGAGCTGGGATCAATAATAATTTTCCGTCTTTTGTGTTGACATGGAAATGAAAAAGGTTATACCTAGGCACAGGCAGGTCTGCTGGTTCCATTCTGCTCCTTATCCTCGACAGCTGGGACCTCGGATCCCTGCATTGTACAGGTGGAAAACTTGAGTCTCCTGGTACCAAGCCATCATAGCGGTATAATTTAGTTGCTCCCTTCACAAGGAAAGGATCCACCAGAAGTTTGTAGTTCTTGGGCGCTTTATGCTGCGCAGAGTTATGCCCTGGCGTCTTCTGCTCCATCCCTCCATTCATCCTAAAACATAAAAAGTGTAATAAGTTTGAAGAAAAATATAACCTCAACACATTACAATAATGACGAGTTTATTCGACAGAAATGGGCTGTAGCATCACGTTTTGTATCGCAGGACCTGAAACAGACTATAATTACGAATAAAAACCAAGAGTTTTAGGGTAAACAAACCTTATATGTTAATAAAACAAAATGATGACAAAGTAGCAATATCTAGTTTCTTATAAAACGCCCGAGGTTACACGCGAAGTCATGATACCTCTATATGAATTCTAATATGCCACCGGTTCAAAACATATTTGCTGACCTAAAACACAAATCTTCACACGATAAAATCGAATTAAAATTATTTTCTAGAGCAGCAAGCTCTCTCCATGGTGACGGCCAAGAGAACTGTGCGAGTGTGTGTGTCGTGTGTGTGTTGTTGTGTGTACGTATGTGTGCGTGACTGCCGTTGGTGAATGAACGAATATACAACCAATCACGACAAAAACGAATGAAGCTGAAGCGGTGGTGGTGTGGTATCGTGTGTTCGTTTTGATAATAAAATTATGTGATAATCAAATTAAGGCAAAGTCGAATAGATTTTACCGATAAATAATTATTGGTTTATAATTTTTATGTTTTTGGGAGAAAATCGCAATCTGTTTGTCAATGCGTTCATTGTTGTACCATGTTGATTTTCGAACGCACCTATTACACTGCAGTGCAGTTGGCCAACCTGAATGTGACCATACAAAAACATACATTTTATTCGGGAAATCAAAACTAAAACAAACGCTATTACTATACAAATAAAAGCACAATGCGATCTTTGCTCTACTTTTTGGATACATACTAAATTTTTTTAGAAGTAACAGTATATTTTGATTCGTTTGCATGGCCTCAACGAAAGAGCAATCAATACTGTTTGGCGATTTTTTTGGCGAATTAATTCATAATACACATGGTATCATTTAACATATTCGCTCTCGGCTGTTGCATCATCGATTTAGGTGAATTTATCCACGATTAAGCTAATCTAATGCCTAATAAGCCTTAAATAACAATTAAATTGAGTTGTTAGCCGTCCGTGTCCACTGAGTCACAAAAAGTTACAGTGCAATTGTGTTTTCAGGCGAAATGACTGACAAGCTGATTCCCGTCGTGAAGGCTGATGAGCCTGAGGAAGAAGAGCTGGTGGATCCTCAGACGACACTCAGGGTAAGCTTCATCGTCTTATAATTTCCAAGTTTTTCTAATGAAACTTAGTTGCACAAGGTCAAAACTTGAATAACCTTACTTATCAGCAGTTGTAGAATTCCCTCCTCTCATGTTGTTTCTTGAAACATTGGGCATAGTTATGGGTCGAAATATAGATATAGCCAAACTTGTGTATTGGAGCAGAGACAAAGATCCTTGGGCATAGAGGAGAGGAGAATAACCCTCATTATCCTCACCAATGTTTTTCAGATACCTAATCATTTTTGTAAAGATCAATCTCCTCTGACATTTTTATTGGGTTTACTCATAGTAACTAGCCTGAATCTACTTGTGCTACTGCTCTGGCACTGCGGGAAGTGCAGCACCTTTACTTGTGTGGTTTAAGGGTACAAGCACTCATATTGTAGCTTTAGCTTGCTGGTTGCCAATGCCTGCCCCTATATTACAACAGATCTGATTCTACAACAGTATCTCCTTGCTGTAGTATGTACAGTATGGAGGTGACTGCAATCAGTACATGAAGATAGTGCACACTGAGTAATTTTTCAAACCATTTGAACCAATAAGTGTGCTGAGCTGGATTTTATAATGACTTTACTAAGTTTATCTTAATAAATACGTCTTTGGAGACATGCATGCCCTTGTACCAAATCCTGAGCGATTGCAATTGTATAGTTTTTGAATATTAACTTGGCATATGTCGGGATTCACGATTTAGTGCATGCCTATGCACCAAATCCGAAAGTCCTATAATTATTATGCACTAACATAATAATTAGAATCAGGGTATTTTCTAAAATGTGTTATTGAAATTCAAACACAAACCCAAAACTGTTACTACAGTAACAATAACAAAAGCACCTTAAGGACACAAAATAGAGAATAGTATTTCTTAATGATTTGCGATACTCATACATAGATATATATTAAATGGGTCAAATCGCAATTATTTATAAATAATCACGATTTTACCTGTTACTGAAGAAATAGTTTTCATGTTTTGTGTTGTTTTCATTGCACATTGTTATAGTAACCTAACATGAAGATGATTGTAACAATGACTTATCGTAAAATTTTCTTTATCTAAAGTTAATTTGTGTCAGATGGGCTGAGCATGGAGAAATACTGTAAAAATTTATGAAGTCCGTCCAACCTATATGATAGTTGTGTCCAACTCAAATAATAAGGTTCATCAATTTTTAAACTGAGTCTTTGAGCTTTAATTATTTTGTAGTCTAACAATAAAATATATCTGAACCTTTTTACATACATAATTTATTTGCATTCTCTTTTAGAATAAACGTCAAGACGCCAGGGGATTTAAGGTGTCTGTTCATTATTTTCAAAGATTAATTTAGAAGTTTTTATTTATCATATAGTGTATGTTATAGTACATTACCATTAAACCAATTTTTTTACACTATTATTTGGTAGCTAATTTCCTTAGCACATATACACATTGTTTGCAATGTTAGTTTATATTTCTCATTAGTTAGCAAGTACATTCATCAGCTTAGTCTAGTCTTATTTCCACATCAATTCTTAACTTTCTTCAAATACGCTTTTCCTTAGGAAACCTGCTCGCAGCATAAAGACGCCCAGAATATGTACAGCCGGTACCAAGAATGCAATGATCGTGTCAACTCACGATCCAACACCACAGAGACTTGCGAGGAAGAGCTCCGAGATTACCTGCATGTACTTGACACATGTGTCACCAAAGACCTTTTCAAACAACTCAAGTAATTTAAACCAGCCTCAGGCAGTCCCATGGTGGATGACATGTTATTTCTTGTTAATATTGCAACCAGCCTATGTGTTAGAGTCCTAGATTATTATTTAATAGGTCACTGCAGTGTTTGGTTGACAAATGTTGTGTATTTGTAAATAAAAATCAATGCCTATTACGATTTTTTTTTTAAATAATGATAAGTAAAACATTGCAGGGTTAGGTAATATAAAATAGTTTATTGCATAAATATGACAGTGTATAATTAAAATTTGGAATGACAACATTGAGAATTAAAAGCTCAGCATAACAAAAATGCTGAAAGAAAATAATTCAGAGTTTATTAACTCACAAATGGCACACATTTTATTCCATCAGATTGTTTAGGGAATGTTAGTTGCAGAATAATACATGATCTATGGAATACAATAAATAATAAAATAAACAAGGAACAACATACAAAGCCATCATCATAGCATTTCATTATAATAATCTTACACCTAGTTATAAAAACAAGATATAAAGAACTTTAGCATTATGTACCTAGTGTGAATATAAAAATTGACGAAGTCTTTAATAATCGGACTTTTGGGGCTAACCACCACAGGAGCCCTAATATCTAAAGTAGGCAGGTAATATAAGGGTTACAGTTATACGACCCCGCCGCTAAACTGCTATACTGTGAACCAAAACTTATTTCTCAGAGAAAACAAGCGTGATCTGACTTTGGTAAGCTGAAAAAGAACGAATACTGACTAAAATTAAACGTAACGCATACAGAGTATGCTTTAGGTACCTAAGGGAAGCAAAGTAATCTCATACTACATTATCCTCGGGCTGGACACTAAGAAATAAAAACACTATATAATTATACAGTCCGTAATTTTAAATCTATACTTTGCCACATTCGATACAACTTTAACAAAATTCGCCCTTCTCAAAAATTTATGAATTCGTCAAATCATAAATTTTTAAGAAGTTTACAAATCCATTAATTTTTTAAGACTGACACGACTACAAAATGTGACCAAAAATCTCATACCCAGGTAGACACCACATATAAATAGTTTAGTAGACATCACTGTACATTTAAATGCAAAACCTCGTCAGCGTCAGAATGACCGGTCACTACTCGTATTATCATCGGAAATTGTGATGAATATTTAGTGCCCTATTGCTTCTATTTGCTTCCTCTAAATAGAGAATTTCTTCCATCGTATTTTAGAAGAGAAACAACTTTTAAGGGTGACCGTACATCCTGACGTCAGGTTGACCGGTCACCTAGGCATATCACCAAACTTTCGTGGAATCACTGAATAACTCATAGGGCAGCTATTAGTGCCCATTTGCTTCCTTCATATTTTTAAAACTCCGCACCCGCTATTATGGATACCAGAATATCAATAGGTTTAGTTTAGATCCAGCGCCTGACAGAATGAAAAGAACAACGACGCTTAGACTCAAAATTGCTATGGCATTATACTGCTACTAAGGGTTGGTAGACATTATCTAAACTATATTGATATTTTGGTTTCCATAATAGCTAACGGTGCGGAGTTTTAAGAATACGAAGGAAGCAAATGGGCACTAATTGCTGCCCTATGAGTTATTCAGTGATTCTACGAAAGTTTGATGATATGCCTAGATGACCGGTCAACCTGACGTCAGGATGTACGGTCACCCTTAAATGTGGTTTCTCTTCTAAAATATGATGGAAGAAATTCTCTACTTAGGGGAAGCAAATAGAAGCAATAGGGCGCTAAATATTCATCACCATTTCCGACGATAATACGAGTAGTGACCGGCCATTCTGACGCTGACAAAACCTCGAGAGTGGCGCCACCTTGAACCATTGCTATCACATTTTTACCGACCCAGTTCACAGACTAATGTTGAAGTGGGACAATCCACATAACCCTGTTTTATAGAACTACAATTACACAAGTTTACTGTGACAATCGACGATCCATAATAATTGGAGTCGATTAACCCACAGATTGATAAGCAGGAAGACTCGGTCGCAATGTAAGATTGTCATAATAAACTGTGCATTGTAGTTTTATCAAACGCGGCCCTAGAAGCTCAGAGGCCTTCGACCTTTTGTTTCGTCAATTGTTAAGTGCCAAGAGTTGTTTGTTAACTAACTCCACGGGCTGTACGGCCCCTTCTGCACTTCTACCGCTTACCATCTAGGTCGCTATTGCTTTTATTATTATACGTAAAGTCACGCTGCAAGTGGCAGCGCCGAGTAAAGTGAGGTGGTTCACTTCCGCGCGCGCGTAGCTTTGTGGAACATTCCAGGCTCTATATTTTTCAGCTAGTCAATTTCGAGTCACTTCCTTTGACAGCTTTTATTTCACCCAGCTTCAACTCCACACACAAAACCCCGTTGGTGTATTTACATCTCTCATATTTGTGTTCAAAGAGTTTTCTTTCCTTCAAACTTCGGTCTGCCAGTCCAGACGGCATGACCCTCGTTTCACGCGACAAGGCCGGAAAGACGCCTTTTGCTCCCGCTCTCTACATCGCAAAAGCAAGGTGACACAACGTTTTAACGTTTGTCACGCGTGATACGAGAGTTATGCTGTTAGGCAGAGCAAGAGATCCAACAAGCACTAGAGCACCAGTAATAATTTAAACATTTGCCGAAATTAGGCGCTTTCCCTTGGAACAATTATACAATGGCCGGCCAAGTCCGTAGTAAACGTTTGGAACTAAATTTCCTCTCGTTACGGTAATCGTACAATATGAAACCGTTCATTGGCGTATCTAAGATTATTTTCCTGGCCCCTGAAAAGCGAGCGTCTACTTCAACGAATTCCAATACATGTATCGAGTTATCCAGTGATCCGACATCCTCGAGAGAGTAACCCTGTACGAAACCAATGTCTCCCAAAGAAAATGGCTCGGCTAGTACCTATGGTGCACTTTTTATCGATAGAGAACCCCGATCACCCTCTCGCCGCTGTCGCCCGTGCGCGTAGCATGACGTAGCGCGACTAACTGGCGCCGACCTGCAGCACGTTGAAGCATATCTCGCAGACGCGCTGCGGCTTGTTCATGCCGAACTTGAGGATCGGCACGTCTTGGCTCGAGCACTTGTTACACAGCATGCGCCCGCAGTGGCGGCTGGAAGGTGACATCCTTGTTAGTTACTTTGGTGACGCATAGAGGTTCTATAAAGCGTCATATATCCCCCTGATAAAAATAAGCGAAATCACTATGTAAAATATGACTCTAAGTTAAATAATGCTACTACGCCCTGTTAAAAAAATGTACACTACAATAAATAAAACTTGCTTCAAAAACACACAGCAATTGTTTTAAAGTGAAAAATTTATAAGCGTTTATTTTTAACATAAACTGCGCAATGTAAAGTCTATCTTTTTTATCTAAAATGTTATCTTTAGCGTTATTTTTTAGCTCAAACTGCGCAATGTGTTACGCGGCACTGGCGCCATCTAGAGGTACGAGTCTAGAGGATCTGAGTAATGGCCACGTTTCTTTACTCAACGATATATAAATGTATCGCACACGACACGTAGTTACAGAGTTACAGACCTCACTGAGGCGATATATTATCGTTACATGCTATTCTAGCAAGTCCATAAAGTCAACGTCCATAAACAGTTCTGAAACAGATGGTTATTGCACTATACCTTACACTAAAGACACTTACCAGTGATGCTTGCGCATGGTAAGTGTAAACTTGGTGCCGCACTCCTGACAGAGGTCGCTCTCGGCCCACGGTGCCTCAGCTGGTAGCGCGTCTAGCAGCCGATGCAGAAGTTGTTTAGTCGCCACCTGCCGTGGACGGAAATGTTAGCTGCTTCCACCTTCTAGAGTGCCATCTTCTGTCTAGGGACACTTTTGGATAATGATGCCTCATTGGTTATAGGATAGCCTATGTCGTGGGTACGAGAAACAGGGACATCACAAACATGTGAAAATCCAAGACCTGGGTTTTTCTTTGTCCCCAGTCGGGGATCGAATCCGGAACCACTCTCTAACAGTGAAGGAAAACATTGTGAGTAAAACCCAAGTGTCTGAAGTGTCAAAATGATGTGTTTTTATTGCGTGTATGTGGAAGTGTAAATAAATGATTAATCAATCAATCAATTAATCAAAATACCGCGGCGCTTGCCACCTACAATGGCCCAACTATGAGGCTAAGTGCGGAAATCTCAGGTCTCATAATTATATAGTCTTCTTCAATAATAAAAAAAACACTAACTGATCAGCGCGCCGCGAGAAGCGCCAGTATGAAAAAAGGAAACATGTTTTCTTTTATCTTTTTTACTTGTTGCTGCAATGTTATATCACCTGTCCTATGCTTCAGATACGGAAAGTACTATTGATTCTGTTGGTTGTGTAGATTGTGTAAGTATATATAGTCTGTTTAACCTTATTTGTCCAATTTAGTAAACAAGATTCAGACCTTAAAACTGTAATTTGATGCCAAAACTAGGTATTTTCTCGCAAGTTAATGAACTTTGTTTATAAAATTGGCAGCGTGTTATCTAAACTAGCGTCCCAGTTTACTTCATTAATAGGAATATCGTAGTTTTCGCCTTAAAAGTCATACTTTACCGTTAGAATCTTGTTTACTAAAATAGACGAGTGAGGATAAATAGACTGTAAATAAAAAAAATGTTACCAAGAGCTTGCCGAAAAACTGGATTAGCACTTCGGCAAATTGTGCGAGTGTGTTTTTTTATGTCATCTTTTGAATAAATAAATAATAATCAGCGCACTGCCGTAGGCTTGAACGTAGCACGCACCTGATAGTTGAATATGGAGATCCCCTCCTTGTTCTCGTGGGCGAGGCAGGCTCCCGCCTTCACCAGCACGCGGCACATCGCGCCTTGCCCGTTCATGTACGCCAGTAGCAGGGGCGTGTTTCCCTGGTGACGCAAACAATCTACGTAATTTATATTGACGGCCTTCTTCGGTGCTATTAAGCCCATGTTACCACGCGTGACTACCACGGGGGTCAAGTCCGGGTTGGTGAAAGATTGCAAAGCAGTGGCGGGCCTTACTGCCAGAAGTTAACAAACAGTCCGTCATCACCATAATCAGCCGGTGTTAGTCCACTGTTAGGCATATGCCTCTCTTAAGACACGCCACCGAGCCCGCTCTTCGGCTTTCCTCATTTATCCTTTTTTATTTTATTTTTATGTATTGAAAGAAAAGAAACAATTACTATTAAGAAAACCAACAAGTACAATATAGTTTCAGGTCAGACAAATCTTACGAGCATATGTGTGTAATGGTACAGCCAGTGGCGTTTTTAATCATTCTCTATTTTTTCATGTAGCTTTAAAACGTCCTATTACAGGGCACAGGCCTTCTCTCATTCTTTATATTTGTTATTCATCATAATCAGGCTATATTAGTCCACTGCTGGACATAGCTCTCCCCTAATGAGCGCCATAGCGCCCTGCCTTTAGCTTGCCGCATCCAGCAGCTGCGTGCAGTTTAACGCAGATCATCATCCCACCTGGTCGAAAGGCGTCTTACACTACGTATGCTGAGTCGCCGATTTGTTAGTTATTTAGGTATAACATTTAAAGCAAAACCGGCCAAGTGCGTAGGTTACATATTAAAAATACATAGTTTAGGAATAGAATAGAATAGACACGTTTATTTGGTACCATTATAAAAATCGAGTCGAGTCCCGCACTTTTTTCCGACTTTTTGCCGAACTTCAAAGACATTTTTTTTACGATTTAATTGCAAATGTAATAGTTTTTAGATGGTTTTCTGTATTTGTAGTATAAGATGGCAAAGTTCATTGTTCCAGATCATCAAGAAGTAGTTATAAATTTTGATTCCCTTGAGAGTCGAATTATTCAGTTTGACAAACTGGCGGCATGAACAAACTCGAACGATAAGCCATGCGACTTTTTTCGACTCTAACACTTCTTGATGACCGGATCCCACGTTTGCGACAAATATTCTAACAATGTGTTCAAGTCGCGAAAGTTTAAAATATGAAAAAATATTTTTTAATTTTTTGTGCGTTAATTTATGTCCTCCATGGTTGTTCCAATGTTATTCCGAACGAATAAAGATAGTCTGGAAAAGACCACTTTTAGTGATAAGGCCGCCGTCTGTACTTTTAGATTAAGAAATATCTGTGTAATTTCCATTTTTATGTACAATAAAGTCTTCTCTATCTATCTAATTTTGAAGAAGAAGAAATGCATTTATTTATCGCAACATAGACAAATACAAGACATAAAATACAAAGAAGAAATTAAAAGTAACACACACGCCAGAGCACAATAAGGGGATTCGGGCCAGGTCCCGAAGCGCTCGTAGCCTAATGGAACCGAGTGACTGAATTGGAGTGAATGAATGAATCACTCGGGTTAAGCTACATCAGGCGCGGTCAGACACTGGATTTGTGAGCATCCTGTGACTACTGCTAGTGGCATATATTCCGCGCTTCGCAAGGCACGTTAAGCCGTGGGTGTCGGCTGTCCTGTAATGGCAGTCGTTAATGCATGTCAGAGGCCTTATGGGCGGCTTGATAACTTCTGACAGTAAGGCCCGCCAGTCTTACAATTTTAAAGATATTTATACGAAACTTAAAAACTAGATAACCAATCAAATACAATTAAAATAATATACACCAGTAGAAAGAACAGAATAATAAGCCAATCACAGAAGAGGAAAATATTTAACCGCGCGCAGCGAGTCTTGCAGTAAATCTTGCGGGACGCAGTGTGCAGGGGGCACATAAATATAAGCTCGTGCGCCGCGTGAGTTCCCTCCAGTCGCGAATTGATATCGCGAACGGCTGACGTACTGGTGTAGTAGGTACTTAGTAGCTACACAATCGTCCACCAACGCGGACTTGGCCCCCGTGGTGAAGTATGGCCTAACCTTCCTGCGATGCAGGAAGAGATCCGTGCCCCAGCAGTGGGGAAGTAGTTACAGTCAATGTATGTAGTCTAAGAATTAGTGGATAGCGAAATAAAAAATATTGTATTTGTATTTCAATTCGCGCCATCCGAATGAAAAGCGTAGACGCAAAATATTCGAAGGCTTAGACAGTTGTCGCATAAAAATAACTCGACGGAGTCATTAATTAGGCATTTATTTTCTCATTCGAATTCAATGTAGTATGGCGTTCAGAATACAGATTTTTGCTGTCGCTCGACTTTTTATGTAGAGTTCAAGTCATGCGCCTTAGAGTCGTATAAGACTTATTTGCTAATGAAGTGAGAATCTGCTCCCAGGTCGACGCAAGTTCCCCATTTCCCGCGGCACGTACCTGGAGGTCAGTCTTGTTGACCGGATACTCGGGCATGAACTCGAGGAAGAGCTCGCAGATGGCCGCCGCGTTGTCCTTCTTGCACCAGCACAGCTCGTGGAGAGGGTTGCGGCCTGAACAGAAATAGTCTCAGTGAGAATTAGCTTTTGTGCCTCCACGAAAAGCACCACGATTAGTTTGTGTTTTACAGCTTTTGTTTGTAAATAACACTAATATTACAAAGGCGAAAGTTTGTTACTTATTTTCGTCTAAACGGCTGGAACGATTTTAATAAAATTTTGGTGTGGAGTTAGCTGGCACCCTGGATTAACACATAGACTACGTTTTACTGCGGGAAAAAGTCTTATTCCTTAATAAACCACTGGGCACAGCTAATAAACAAATAACTTCTTTTTGTATCGTAAAGGTTGCTCCCACGTTGCCATCAGAAAATGTTTAGTAACGTTAGTAAACATTTGTTAGCAAACATTTAATCACAAATGTTAAAAAATGTTTTCGTGTTAGAAAATGTTTAGTAACGTTAAGTTAACAAATTATAACAAAATTAAACAAGTGTTACCTTTTGTTTGTAAACCTTTTGTAAAGGTGATAGCGGGGTATGCGGTGAGTCAGGGATGCGGGGGGTTAGGAGCAAATTCTTTAATTCTCTTATAACCTTTAATACAGCTTCATATACTTAGGACTTCTTCAAGATGGTGGGTTGTGTTGGGAAACGAAGGAAGTCGTGGCTCAGAAACATCAGGGCATGGGCGGATGTGGCCGGAGTCAAGGATTTGTTTTGCTTGGCGAAATATAAAGAAGAATATGCGGAGCTGCTGGCCAACCTAGATTAGTGGAGTGGAGAGGCAAAGGAAGAAGAAGATGTGTATCGATGGTAGACTGAGGTTCGCCATCTCAGTGAAAAAATGTTGAGTATTGGAGGGATTCGCTAAGGGACATTGCCCTTGTGTCGAGCACATGTCAACTCTGCGCGCCCAATACAAACTCCAACATTCCTGCATCGCGCAATCAAAGTGTTTCACATGATATACCATAAATTTAACGTCCGACTAACAACAGTTGGATCGGCCGTCCCCAAGCATACGATCTGTCTGGCGGGAAATTTCCCTTTCTAGTGGAAGAGCACTCTCATCCGCTCTTCCCTATACCCTAATTATTGACAATAGTTACAAATGATATGGAGTTGTAAAGGTATGCTCATAAATATAAAATTTACTGTTTTCTGTGAATAAGAAATCACAATCGACCGCCACATGGGCCCGATCTTCCCCGGTGTCCTCTCATATTCCGAAGGTACCTTTACGGACGGCGAAGCGCTCAACGACATATATTTTCCCACTCTCTCTGCAGATCTACTTGTAAGCCCCTCAGATTTTGAAACAATTTTGTATTGAAATTTTGGATTGAAATAAACAATAAAGTGCCTTGTCTGAAATTGTTACTTTAAGCCCCTTTACCTTTGAGGTTAGCGGCGGCGTCTATGTCGCAGTCGGCGAGCAAGGCCCGCGCGGCGGCCACGTGCAGGGCGTTATCGCCGCCGGTTTCCACGACCTTTCATGTCTTACAGTCTTACTGTACCTTTACCGAGGGCGCAGCGCCGTGTCGGAATAAAGTACTTATTGACGGACCAGACGGTTTGATATTTTTAATTTAAGCCCAGTTCACCTTTGAGGTTAGCAGCGGCGGCGTCTATGTCGCAGTCGGCGAGCAAGGCCTGCGCGGCGGCCAGTGTCGCCGCGGGTGTCTACGACTTTTCATGTCTTAAAGTCTTACTGTACCTTTATAGAGAGCAAAGTACTTATTGACGGACCAGACGGTCTGATATTTTTAATTCAAGCCCAGTTCACCTTTGAGGTTAGCAGCGGCGGCGTCTATGTCGCAGTCGGCGAGCAAGGCCCGCGCGGCGGCAAGGTGTCCCTCCTTGGCGGCCACGTGCAGGGCGTTGTCGCCGCTAGTGTCCACGGCCTCGAAGTCGGCGCCGCCGCTCACGAGCGCCGAGACGATCGCCGCCTGGCCCGTCTGGGCGGCCACGTGGAGCGCCGTGCGTCTGGTGCGGCAAAACACTACGTTGAGATTCGGGTTTGGGGTTCACAGTTACTTTGTTTCATTTCAGCCGTCTGGGTATTTTCTATTGTCGCGGTCCCATCCCGAACCATCTAGAATAGAGCTTTCTGGAAGCCTATCGAATAGTCGCCGCATGCTGCGTTTTAGTAAACAATAAAGAGATGCAAGCAATAATGACTCGTATGTCCACTAGCATAAGGTTCAAAACTCTTTGACATGAAACTGTTCTAGAGGCGTTACCGCGTGCACCGAGCGTAGGTACGTACGGGAACGTTAGAGAAGCTTGCCGGCGGATATAAAAAGCGGCCGCCGCGGCGCGCTGTCAGTTCCGTTTGGAATAGCGAAGAGTGAACTTCAAGTGAACATACCTGCGATACGAGCGATAACCTACGACCTCAGCGATACTATTGAACTTCGATTGGAATCTACGTGTGGACTTCGTGTCGTGAAGACCTGCAGACTAGACCCTGCGTGAATCCTAAGAAGTTGTCATTGGCGTTTTACCTCCAGATCTAGAACCCTAGCCCGTAACACTATGTTTGTGTTGGCATTGTTAGTGACCATAGCGAGGGTAAATGAAAAAAAATGTTTTATATAGGTAGAACCGAAGACAACTAACATATATGTATAAAGTTGCACCGACATTAGGCATAATCTGTGACGTGGGTATTAATAAACTAAATATAGTTTTGCATAGGTGTCTTAATTAGCTTTTAGTAACAATTAGAAAGAAAAGATCTTAATTAAAATAGCTCAACACCGATTTGTGTTAAGTGTGTCTCATTGTATATGTATGTGCGCGCGACAGCAGGAGAGTGAGTGAGTGAGTGAGTGTGTGTATATATCGATATCAACACTTGTATGTCCCCACTGCTGGAGCACACGTCTCTTCCTGCATTGCAGGAAGGTTAAGCCATACTCCACCATGGGGGCCAAGTCCGGGTTGGTGGAGGATTGTAAGACAGTGACGGGCCTTACTGTCAGAGTTATCAAGCCGGCCATAAGGCCTCTGACATAGCTTAACGACTGCCATTACATGACACCCGGCACCGACGGCATAACGTGCCTTGAGAAGCAGGGACGCGGTCGGATAAAATGCCACAAGCGGTAGTCACAGCATGGTCACCAATCTAATACCTGACCGCGCCTGTTGTTGATTAAACCAAGTGATTGATTCCAATCACTCGATTCCACTAGGACACGAGCACTTCTTCAGAGTTACTTTGTCTATAGTAAACATTTTTTGCAAGCACAGCAATTGGAGGAATTTTGGTGTAACTCGTTCAAAAATCCGGCTCGAAGGACCAAAATGCATGCAGCACACACTTGTAGTTTAGTAGATGGCATTTGTAGGGGCTAATGATTAATTGAAACCGAAATAATGTACTATTTTACGTTATATTATAAAATCAGACAAACCGCGTGAGAGAGCGGCAAAACATGTGATGCCACAATCAAAACTCACACTAGTATTATGAAGGCGACAGTTTGTGTGTATGGTTGTTACTTCTTCACGTCATAACGGCTGTTTAAAAAAAAATTAAACTTTGTTATGGAGTTAGCTGACACTGGATTAACACATAGGCTACGTTTTACTGCCTGCTGCGGGTAACACCGCGGGGCACATCTAAATTAAAATATAAACTGAATGCTAAAAGCAGCGAACGCAACAAAACTTCTGTCCCGTCGCAACCGCTAGGTGCAGCGGCGGCGCTACCGTCGAGTCTGGTACAAGCGAGTTGACGTCACCTGCCACCGACGATAAGTCTGCCATAACGTTAGCTACTCTCTCATTCCTTCTCCCTTCTACTTACTTGAAGGCATCTCTGTCGTTGGGCCGGGCGCCTGCCAAAAGAAGCGAGCGCAACAGAACTTCGTTTCCAGCCGCTGCCGCTAGGTGCAGCGGCGGCGCTAGCGTCGAGTCTTGCACACGCGAGTTGACGTCCACTTCCACCGATAGGAGGAACATTACGCTCTCCATATCGCAGTTCTGGATCGCCACGTGGAGGAAGTTGCGGCCCTTCTTGTCCACCTTAGGGAGTTTGAACGGGGATTAGTTGAGGAGAAGGTATTGTAGTAGCTTAAAAGGTGAATCGTTCATATTCATGTCTTTAATCGTGAATGTTACAATGTAGGACAATTTATCTAATACATAAAAATGTCGTGACTTAGTGTTAGATGTTTGTGCGCCCTCCTCGGCCCCGAGGGGGGTGGCTCCTGATGTGGGTTTAGGGGTCCTTAAGACCAAAACCAGCCCCAAGGTGGTGTTTAGTGGGTAGGCGCACGTCTTGTGAGTCCCACATTGGCAGCACGGCCGGGTCCGTGCTGTTATGCATTCACCACCTCCCTCCCCCATGTCCTCCGGAGGGTGCCCTTTATAGGGCTAAAAAAAAATGTTTGTTGTCGAGCTCCTTAGAAACGGCTTCACCGATTTTTACGATTTTTTTGTGTATATTTAGGTACGTCTGAGAATAGGTCATAGGATAATTAATATGGCAAAACAATGTTTGTCAAGACAGCCAGTTTATTTATATTATTCGAATACGAAACGGACTCCAAGAACGGCGGACGCTTCGATATCAACCCTTGTATGGCCCCACTGCTGGGGCACGGTCTCTTCCTGCATCGCAGGAAAGTTAGGCAATACTCCACCACGCGGGCCAAATCCGGGTTGGAGGAGGATTGTAAGACAGTGGCTGGCCTTACTGTCAGAAGTTATCAAGCCGCTAATAAGGCCTCTGACATGGCTTAACGACTGCCATTAAATAACAGCCGGCACCAACGGCTTAACGTGCCTTGCGAAGCACGGAAACGCTCGGAAAAAAAACCACTAGCGCTAGTGACAGGACGGTCACCCATCCTGCACCTGACCGCGACTCAAGTGATTGATTCTAATCACGCGGTTCGGCTAAGCCACGAGCGCTTCGGCGGACGCTTGCAGAGACAGAAAAGTTCGCTCATCATTCACTCAATGTTACTGTGTTGCCAATGAAGTGACACTAAACTGACCTGCTCCGCGGCCGAAGGATTCTTCTCCAGTATCGCCTGCGCCGCCTTGTTATTGCGTGCCGTGAGCGCGGCGGCGAAAGGCGAAACCCCCTTGTTGTCCCTCGCACTTAGATCTATCCCGGGCTGGGAGAGAAGGAGAGAGATGATCGTCGGGTGCTGGTTCTCTATCGCGATGTGGAGGGGGGTTTTGCCTTCCGCGTCCTTCGAGTTGATGTTTGCCCCGTGCTCTAGAAGAGTCTGGAAAAGAGAACGAATGTTGAATGTCTTTAGGATTTGAAACTTAGCCCCGGCTTCTCGTACGGTACTTTCTGTGTGACGCGCTCGAGACAACATTGTCCTGCAGAGTTGTCATGTACGTGTATGACTCGCTGTTTTTGACTCACCTACTTGTATGGGTTCGATATACCAGGTGCAACAGAGTTACTACGCCAAAATCTGTATGCTATAGCTCTCTGGGACCAAAACAGCTACCCACCTGCGAGCTACCATGTCGCCACATGTATGAGTAGCTGTCTCTATTCCACTCACTGATATGACTAGAAGCTCTTTCCCACCCACCTGTATGACTAGCTGTCTCTATTCCACCCTCCGATACGACTAGTAGGTAGCTCTTTTCCACCCTGCTGTATGACAAGTAGCTCAGTCCTACCCACCTGTATGACTTATGTCCCACCCACCTGTATGACCGCTGTAACGCCCACCTGCACGACCTCTATTGCACCCACATGTATGACTTCTGTTCCGTCCACCTGTATGACCCCTATTCCACCCACCTGTATGACTTCTGATCCGCCCACCTGTATGACTTCTGTTCCGCTCAACTGCATAACTTCTGTTCCACCCACCTGTATGACTTCTGTTCCACCCACCTGTATGACTTCTGATCCGCCCACCTGTATGACTTCTGTACCGCTCAACTTCTGTTTCACCCACCTGTATGACTTCTGTTCCGCTCAACTGCATGATTTCTGTTTCACCCACCTGTATGACATCTGTTCCACCCACCTGTATGACTTCTGTTCCGCTCAACTGCATGATTTCTGTTCCACCCACTATGACTTCTGTTCCGTTCAACTGTATGACTTCTGTTCCACCCACCTGTATGACTTCTGTTCCACCCACCTGTATGACTTCTGATCCGCCCGCCTGTATGACTTCTGTACCGCTCAACTGCATAACTTCTGTTTCACCCACCTGTATGACTTCTGTTCCGCTCAACTGCATAACTTCTGTTCCACCCACCTGTATGACATCTGTTCCACCCACCTGTATGACTTCTGTTCCGCTCAACTGCATGGTTTCTGTTCCACCCACTATGACTTCTGTTCCGTTCAACTGTATGACTTCTGTTCCACCCACCTGTATGACAGGCTCGAGTCCCCAGGTGCAGCACAGATGCAGCGGCGTGTGTTTATCAGCCGCGATGTCGCCCCCCTCCCCGCCCGCGCCCAACCGCCGCGGGCTCTCCACGTCACAGCCGGAACGAATCAGAAACATCGCTAGGGACTCCTTGTTCTCGTCTATGGCTCTGAGGAAAAAAGTTAGGGTCAATAAGCACCGTTGAATGGAGAATTTGTAACTAGAAACCGGTCAAGTGCAAGTGCAACTCGCGGACGAAGGGTTCCGTACCGTTGTCTATACAACATTAGACATTATAGTCATATTAAAATCTTTTTATCCAAAGACACGTTTGTTGTACGTGTGTAAATAATCAAATTAAAATAAAATAAATTCAGAGGGATAAGTTATTATAATTAAGTCTTAATTATTTATTTGTTTTTTAAGCGTATATACAGTCAAAATTCTGTTAAGTTTCAAGAGTCTACCTGGTGCCGTTATAAATATCGAGCAAAAGACAGATGGGCAGTAGTCTTAGCATTGAATTTGAAGTAACCCTAAAAACTAAATGTTTTGTTGTTATTGGAGAGGCCGTATTAATAGATCAATAATGGCGGCAAAGATTTTTTATCTAAGACTTATAGTTTCATAATATAACATGTAAAAAAATTATTCTAGTCACGTGGTATAAATTCACGCCAAACAAATCGGGTGCAAACTGTGGTGTTACAAGGTTGCGTGTTATTTGGAGCATTTATGAATATTTCAGTTATCTCATAAGAATTATTAGGAAATGTTTTGAATTCAATGAAAAAAAAATATCTAAGAAGTTTTATGTTACTAAAGTCTGATTTTTAATTCCGTAGAATTCTGACAGTTATCATTTTTTGACATATCAGAGATTACGAACCTTTTGGGCCAGGCACATTTTTCAATTTCAATACGAGTCTGAATATCTGAGTCTATACATTTTATTTGTTAGTGAATGTTTCCATTTTATAATGTGCGGTGCTCCACATTAACAGTGAATTTACGACGAGTGATAATTACGTCTCTTTTCGTCACAACCAGCAAATCAAAGTGACAGGCGCGACGTGACAGCTAACATTTTATTATTCTAAAAAGGTTTACTAAACCTTAAATTAGGTGGCGGTGTTGTCAGCTCTAGAACAAAATAAAGTAATTAAAGTTAATTCGATGTATTGTTCATGATATTGAAATATTTGTTATTTTTGTATTAAGTCACTTAAGTAAGTGAATACGTAGATTTAACCTTGTGTAGGTAAAACATAAAAAATACGCAGCATTTATTTTTTTATTATTCTGAAATGGGTCAAATTTGTCTCTTTTTCGGTGGAGAACTCTTTTAGTAGAAACACTTATGAAATGTCAGAATTCTACGGAATGAAAAATCAGACTGTAGAGTAACTTAATGTTTTCAGACCTGTAGAACCTCGAATCACATTACATTATTTATAATTTACATTATTTCTAAGATAAGATAAGAATATTCTTTATTGTACACCAGAGCACATATTATAAAACATGTAATGATACAAGGTACAATTGGCGGCCTTATTGCTAAAAGCAATTTCTTCCAGACAACCTTACGACGGAAAGTTATTTATAATTTATACAACAGTATTACAACTGTATTTATGAACAGTATTACATTATTTATAATTTATTACTGATATATTCTATGTCCCCTGTGGTATAGATAATATGCCACTCTCCAATAGACGTGGGGTTAGAATGTCACGTATGCGAGTTAGCGGCAGCCATATTTCGTTTACATTTATTATTATTAAATCCTTTATTGTCCCAGTAAAGATTGTAGAATTGTTGGGTTTAGTACTAAATAGTATATTATTCTAGCCAACGAACAGGTGACGTGGAGAAGGTAGGGGTAGTGTCAAACAGTGAGGTGATATTTTATTTTAATTTTCTTTACATACAGAATAATGGAATTGTCCTAAGAAAATAAGAAATTGAATGTGTTATTATTGTCTGTACAACAACAAAATACATGTCTTGGATATATAGAACGTAGATAGGCGCGTAATTGTATTATTTACTAGCTGACCTAGCGAACTTCGTACCGCCTAACAATCGATTCTTTATATTTTTTTTGCCCTCCGTAAGAACCATCCTCGCACTTCAAGGAATATTCTAAAAAAAGAATTAGCGAAATCGGTTCAGCTGCTCTCGAGATTTGCCCTTACCAACACATTCAGCGACTCATTATTATATTATAGAAGATTATTTGCACATCGAAACCATGCTAGGCGGGCCTGTATCATGGCTTTCGACGCCTCTCATCGAGTCTCGAATACACATGTATGTAATGTAATGTTGCAATGTTGATGAAATTTAAATGTGCAGAAACATATATAAAATACTAGCTGACCCAGCGAACTTCGTACCGCCTAACAGTCGATTCTTTATTTTTTTTTATTTTTTCCTCCGTAAGAACCATCCTCGTACTTCAAGGAATATTCTAAAAAAAGTATTAGCGAAATCGGTGCAGCTGCTCTCGAGATTTGCGCTTACCAACACATTCAGCGATTCATTTTTATATAATAGATAAGTGACAAGTAATTACTTGTGTAACAATGTTTGTAAGCAGCCATCCGGTCCTGGTCCCCAACAGTCAGCGTCAGCACCGTTTCTCACGAGAATCTGTCAAGGCAAAGATCTAATCTGAAGAGACTACAAAATAAACGAATGAATGTCTTAGGAAAAGAAGAATATATTAATTTTCAGTCATTATACTATTTTTATTTTTAGTGTACTAACCCGTGCTAAGGACAATTTTAAAAACCTATTTAGAGGCTGAAAATTCCACCCATGCCGGGATTCGAACCCGCGACCTCTGGCTATCCGTGCCAGCGCTCTTTCCAACTGAGCTAATGGGCGACTCACCGGCATCAGTGAAATTTTGAACCTCTTTACACTATTCTCTGTATTACGTACAGGCAGCGAATTACGGGTATTACGGGTGGATTTTTTAGCCTCTAAATAGGTTTTTATAATTTTCAGTCAGTTTCTAATTCAGATCTCAGGTTTTACTATTATATATTATTATTATTAACATAACATTTTTATTTTATTTATTTATTTATTTTCACTTATACCTATCTTTACAGGCTTAGCCTAATTCGATTGGCATGAAACTTACAATTACCCAAAATATCTTATGTCTAATATTTAACCACTATTTAATTAATAATTTAATTAATTTCTTATCAATGTAACATAATTATGTAATACCAATCAACATAAGTGTTCCCCATAGCACAGCACGAACAACGCTACTCTCTTGAATTCACTCAGAGCAACATGGAAGAGGTCCGTTTGATCCGCGATGACATTCAAAATGCGTAGCGCGCGCGTCAGCGGCGCCTGCGCCAGCAGGTTAGTGCGCGCGCGCGGCACCAGCAGCAGCGGCGGCCGGCGGCGGCGCCCCACATACTCGTCCGGCACGCACAGACTCATCACCCCCAACGCCACCGGATTGCACATCCTACCCACCAGCACTTTGTGCATATATGATACCAGTGCGAGGTCCCTCCTCACCCTGAGTTCGTTATACCCTACCATTCCTAAAATAAAAAGTGTAGGGTACATCAATGGGTAAAACGGGTATACCCCGTACTGCCGCAAATACAAATATCGTAAAAATTTATTTTGTATGCGTTCCATCATGAGACGATATTTCATTTCATGAGGTGCCCAGATGACTGCATTCGATTCCAGTTGACTCCTAACTAGAGCGTTATATAGGGTAACAATAGCTGTTATGCTTGAAAAAGCCCGTCCCTTGCGGAGTATGAAACCCAGATTCCTGTACGCCTTTTTACAGATATTCTCAATATGCTCGCGATAGTTTAGGTCAGAGACCAATCGAACTCCCAGGTCTCTGACTTCATTTACTCGCTGGATTGACTTATTTCCTAAGGTATAGTCATTAGTTATTGGGTTTCGTTTCCGGGTAAATGATATCAGTGCACATTTGGATACATTAAATTCCAAGTTATTGTTAAAACTCCATTGTTCCACTCTGTCAATGTCCTCTTGTAGCTTATTGCAATCTGAGTCGCTACTTATTGGTAAAGATAGTTTGAGGTCGTCCGCAAATAATAAACAACTCGCATTTTTTACTACCATCGGCAAATCGTTTATCATTATTGCGAATTCAAGTGGGCCCAAGTTACTACCCTGGCTCACCCCAGACCTGGTAAAATATGGCTCAGACCGGTTTCCATTGTACTCCACATATTGTGTTCTGTCGCCCATGTAACTAATGAAGAACCTAAGTAGTTGTGGAGTACATCCTACGCTTGCTAATTTTTTAAGTAGAACATCATTATCCACCAAGTCAAAGGCCTTTTTGTAATCGAAATAGGCAGCATCTACCTGACCCCCTCTGTCCACATAAAATTACGCCCGTATACCAGGCTAGGCGGAAGCCAGGGTTTGCCACTATTATTGATTATTATTGTTCTGGGTCTATAAAGATGGCATTACCACTTACACCGGCCAGCTTTCACTGCGCAAGACAAACCGCAGTTGGTAACTTAATCAATACTCTAATAAAAACTTAACAAAAACTGTGATACCAAAACCTACAAACTTCACTAAAAGTGGTCATTATAGGGTCTTTCTTGACATTTTTTTTTAACTCCCTGAGTATTTATGGCTTTTTTATGTTTCAATCACAATTTGCTGTGACGAGAATAAGGGAGCCTTTGTTCGAGTTCTTTGCCGAAAACATTTAGTATAAATCACGATTTTTTTTATCATAAGAATAAAATTATGATTTTCTCATGAATACCATCAACAGATCATGACTCTCTTGACAATATAATTTATGAGACCACACTTGAGGTACCCCTTTTCTAACAACGAAGAATCGGTCATGTAGTGTAAAAATTATCGCTGAACGTATATTCTGGGATAATTTTTGCAGGCATTAGGCAAATGAAAAATATTATTTGTAATATTATTATAAAATATTATAGATTTGGACGAATTGAGAATAATTCGTCCCTAATCTCCTCCTGCTAAGTTGAATAAGGTGAAGTTGTTCTTTCTAATGCTTATATTATTTTTAATGCACTAACCCGTGCTAAGGACATTTTTTGAAAACCTATTTAGAGGCTAAAAATTCCACCCATGCCAGGAGTCGAACCCGCGACCTCTGGCTAACCGTGCCAGCGCTCTTTTCAACTGAGCTAATGGGCGACTCACCGGCATCAGTGAAATTTCGAACCTCTTTACAATATTCTCTGTATTACGTACAGGCAGCGACGTAATTCTAATGCTTCTTGACTTTTTTATTCTATCCAACTTACGCTGGCAACTTCTTCCTGCGCGGAGTCCAAGGCGGCCCACAAAGGCGGCACTCCGTTGGCGTCCAGACGGCTCATGTCCACACCTCGCACGCACAACGCCTCAACTACCAGCCCGAGCCGGCAGTGGATGGCTAACTGGAGGGGCGTCTCGCCAGCTTCCGTTCTGCGCGGGAGGAGACTGGTTAGAAGTCTGTGTAAAATATGTCGAAACAAATTTGGGAGCTGATCGTTTAACCTCTATAGTTTTCAAATCTTATTTTCAAGATTACGCCAGAGGAGGTTAAGGGGTTCCATGAGGTTCACTAACGCCCCCAGTGAAAATAAAACTTATTTTATAGATAATTTCTGCAAAAAGCGTCTTCTTTAAGGCGCGTTGGGGTGCTAACTAGCGCCAGCCGTTCTATACTGTAAGTTCTAAAAATAGTTGTCACAGTGGTTAAGAACCTATTTAGAGGCTAAAAATTCCACCCGTGCCGGGATTCGAACCCGCGACCTCTGGCTATCCGTGCCAGCGCTCTTTCCAACTGTGCTAATGGGCGACTCACCGGCATCAGTGAAATTTCGAACCTCTTTAGTAAAGTAAGGAATAGTGTAAAGAGGTTTTTAAAATTGTCCTTAGCACGGGTTAGTGCATTAAAAATAGTATAACAGTGGTTGAGATTTATGTTTACTTTTTGAAAAAAAAAAACGTATTATAAAATAAGTAATGATTTTTGTGGCGGCGCCAGTTAACACCCCAAAGCGACTCAAGTTGCAAAAATGCTAACCCACGACTACTCATTAGGTTCATTTAAACCACAAAGGGTAGTAAATTCTGTTCCATATGGTAGGTAAAGGTAGGTAGCTAGGTAGATTCCGCGGCAAAGGAGTTCGTCACTCGGCGCAAGGCACAATCCTTTGTGGCGTAACCAGGCGGGCAAGACTGTTAAATGCATTGTTCAATTGAGTGCTGTCAACGCTAATGGTGGTTTCATTAACACTATTGGTAGTCCACTAACCAATACCATTCCAATGGTTTAAGCCCTAGCAAATTAACTCGACGCCACGCGGGGTTCGCCATTCAAGGCATGGTTCACATCATGAGTCCAGCGAGCCCGTGGGCGTCCTAAACTGTCGAGAACCCCTGTCCCAAACCCCATTCAAGTTCATCAATCATAGGTTCACATAACATTTACTTACAGGCATTGCTTCTGACTCCACACTAGGATACCCTGTGTCGTGGGAATCAGAAACAACGACATCACAAACATGTAAACATCCAAAACCTTGTGTCTCCAGCCGGAATTCAAGCCCGGGACCTCCTGCATGGTAGGCAGATACGCTACCGCTACGCCACAGAAGTCGTCAAAGCATCTGTATATTATTAGTATATATTTGACTCTAGGCCGCGTCCCTATCGGTACTTTTCACTCACAGCGCATTCATGTCAGCTCCTTTGTCAAGCAGATAGATGGCGGTGCGCGACTCCTCTTCAACGATGGCTTGATGCAGCAGCGTGAATCCCTTCCCATTACGTATGTTCGGGTCTGCACCGCCCTCGATCAGTGGCGCCACTAGGTTCTTGTGACCTGCAGGATGATTAGGGTTAGTCAGACCAGACACAACGTGGCAATGGCAGATCCGATTGCCTCGATAGTCTTGCGGTTACACGCTTGATTATGAAAACAGGCAGTCAGCCAGACCCAGTATAACTCGAGATAGCTTTACGTATTTTATTGTATAAACTCGCAGCAATTACCGAGCCTGAGGACGTTTTACCATATCAATATCCGCATATCCATGCGGTAAAACGACCTCGACGATGTCCATGAGCTATAGCTCACATCCCCATCATAGTGTTTTCCCGTGTGTGATTCATTTATTTTTTATCAGTACTTTTTTATTACTTGTATATGTCTATGTACACGGTGGTAGCTCAGTGGGTAGAACAATGGACTTGCGAGCGAGAAACCCAGGTTTGAACCCCAGTGCGGGCATGTACCAATAACTTTGTTGAATTTCAAAGTTACGTACATTTGCGAATTTGTAGGCACCATACCACACGCTAACTGAAGAAAGACATCGTGAGGAAACCCGCGGGTTGGTTGGCTGGCTGCGCACGTATTGACAAGTCTTTCCTGTGGGCGAGGCTGACTAAGCTGCCAGGATGGTAGGCTGGACAAGCCTACACCATCTATAAAACCATGTCCCAGGCACTACAGCATCCGAGTGGTCCCTTCACCCAGTAGTGTGAGTGAAGATGCCACTGGACGCTGTATAAATCATCTCATTCATTATCAACCCTTGTATGTCCCCACTGCTGGGGCACGGGTCTCTTCCTGCATCGCAGGAAGGTTAGGCCATACTCCACCACGGGGGCCAAGTCCGGGTTGGTGGAGCTCTCATTAAAAATCTCATCATTACGTAGATGCAAAAGGCCAATGTTCATGTCTATGTGGCGATAAATAAATATATAGAAAGAAAGAAAAGAAAGAAAAACACATTTATTACAGCAACAGTTATGTATGAGACACCACAAAACAAAGTAATTAACAAAACATTTACAAAACAATGGTCACGGTGTGTCTCTGCCGCTGCAATAGGCAGCTGACTCAGCATACTGCCGAGGGTATTATTCCCCAGCACTGATTTTCAGTCAGCGCCTATCCCATGAGGGTTCCACGCGCGGCACATCATCATATTGTAATAATAATGTCATACTTAAATATAAGTAAAAAAATAAAAAAGAGCGAGTACGTACACCGATAATAAAAATATTTTTATATAGATTACATAGATATAAGAATAAAAAATAAAAACATAAATAAAATATATTTCTTCTTCTTCTTCTTCAGAAAATCAATCAATCAAACAACCTTTATCCGTTCACTACTAACATGCCTCCCCTAAAGTCACTTTTTACTGTCCTCAGCCATTCTCATCCACCAACTCTATTTGCAATAACTCTATCGAAATCAACGATAACACTTTACTTTTAAATACCACTATACCTTCAAAAAGCGCCAGACTGACCGGCGTGTCTCCTTCGCTGTTTTTCAGATTGAGGTTGGGAATTAACGACACATTGCTCTTGTCTGTGGCGGGCATATCTCCTTTCTCCGCCAGCTTCTTGTGTTCAATGATCGCCAGGACTGCGCCCTCGTGGTTGTTAAGGACGGCCAGGTGGAGCGGCGTTTGCCTAAGAAGAGAGACCAGAGATGTTAAGCCAGCGGTCACAAAGAAGGGGGCGGAAAAGTCGCGCCATAGTTGACTGTTAACCGAGGGTAGAAAGAATCTTTTACCCGTGTTAAACACTCTACTTTTCATTTCGAATATGAGGAAAATAAAAACCAATTTTTAATATTCAAGTCCTAGCATAAAAGATTATTTAAAAATCTATTTAGAGGCTAAAAATTTCACCCATGCCGGGATTCGAACCCGCAACCTCTGGCTATCCGAGCCAGAGGTTGCGGGTTCGAATCCCGGCATGGGTGAAATGTTTAGCCTCTAAAAAGGTTTTTTTAAATTTGTTCCTTAGCACGGGTTAGTGCATTAAAAATAAAAATAGTATAAAAGATTATTACCTATTTTTTGAATTCCGTCACAGATACATATAACAGATTAGAATCCCGCCAATTTATGTCGACTTTTTATATTTTAAATATGGAACTCACCGCGTAATTGTTGCGGCTTATTCCGCTCAAAGATGTTTGCGCTAAGTTTAAAGTTACCTGTAAACAGCATCCTCCTGTTCCCCATAACTGCACTGCACGTTGGGCCAGGCTCCGTGCTCCAGCAGTACAGCCCAGTGGGGCGCCGTTAGTTTTTAGATTGGGCCTACAATTTATTAACAAACTCGATTTTCAACAGCTGTGCCCAAAGTTACCTGTAAACAGCATCCTCCTGTTCCCCATAACTGCACTCATTGAATTTCAAATTCAATGCTTCACTGCACGTTGGGCCGGGCTCCGTGCTCCAGCAGTGAAGCCCCAGTAGTCTTTGGATTGGGCCTACATGTTACTAACAAACTCGATTCTTCAAGAGCTTTGTCCGTCACCTGTAAACAGCATCCTCCTGTTCCCCATAACTGCACTGCACGTTGGGCCAGGCTCCGTGCTCCAGCAGTACAGCCCAGTGGGGCGCCGTTAGTTTTTAGATTGGGCCTACAATTTATTAACAAACTCGATTTTCAACAGCTGTGCCCAAAGTTACCTGTAAACAGCATCCTCCTGTTCCCCATAACTGCACTCATTGAATTTCAAATTCAATGCTTCACTGCACGTTGGGCCGGGCTCCGTGCTCCAGCAGTGAAGCCCCAGTAGTCTTTGGATTGGGCCTACATGTTACTAACAAACTCGATTCTTCAAGAGCTTTGTCCGTCACCCGTAAACAGCATCCTCCTGTTCCCCATAACTGCACTGCACGTTGGGCCAGGCTCCGTGCTCCAGCAGTACAGCCCAGTGGGGCGCCGTTAGTTTTTAGATTGGGCCTACAATTTATTAACAAACTCGATTTTCAACAGCTGTGCCCAGTTACCTGTAAACAGCATCCTCCTGTTCCCCATAACTGCTCTGCACGTTGGGCCGGGCTCCGTGTTCCAGTAGTGCGGCGGTGAGCCGCGCCAGCCCGTTGGCGCAGGCCGCGTGGAGGGCCGTCAGCCCGCCTTCGTTTGTGTGGTTCAATTCCCCGTTCAGGTGGCTCGCGAGGAACACGGCCGAGTCCTGGAGTTTGGCAAGGCAATGGACGTGATTGGTCATGACTATAGTAGGGAGCGTCGAGAATTCTCTCGCAAGACGAGAATTTAAAATTGAAATAAGTGTGAAGTTATTATATCCAAATTATACTGTAAATTCAGGCTTAATTTTTTCTTTGGCAATATAGGGTTGCCGGCAGAAATTGCTACGAGCAATTACCTCTTACTATATTGTGTGATATCCAAATACGAATGTACTTTTACTGCGTCATTAAACCAGATTATTATAAAATAACAGTTCAATCGCATATATTTTTAAGCGGAATATCGCGTCATGTTCATGCGAGTTACAAGACTGCCAATGTCAAATCAACATACCTCGAACCATCCTTGCGCCAATATATGCAACAAACTATCCCCCGAGCCAGAATAAACCGGATTGGGATGGCAACCCTTCTCCAGCAACTTCGCGGCGAATCCCCTCTCCACAATATTCTCCGTCTTGCCCTCCACCGGGTCCTCCGTGAAGGCGTTTTTGTTCGTCACCGGTGTATCGAAGGGGTTGGAGCCGTTCATGACTAGGGTCTCGCTGGAAGAGATGGAGGCGCGGCGGTCGTCCACGAGCGCGTAGTAAAGTGGGGGGTGTTCGTCGGCAAGCGTTCGCAGGTTGGTGTCCAGATTGGTTTGTTTGAGGAGCAGGTCGAATATCCTTTGGTTGCGCGCTATGACGGCTTGGTGGAGCGGCGTGCTGGAAGCGGGGCGTACTAATTAATGGACTAATAGTTTAAAAAAAACGGGCAAGTGGGAATCGGGACTCGCGCGGTGCCATACAAATTTGTAGGTAAGGTAAATTTTTACTTAATTGAGTTTTGGGTAAACAACAGTGGCGTGTCAATATCAGAAGCTCTCGTGGCCTCGTCGAACCGAGTGATTGGAATCAATCGCTTGAGTTCAACAACAACAGGCGCGGTCAGATGCAGGATGGGTGAACGTTCCGTGAATACCGCTAGTGGCATTTTTCCCGAGCGTTTCCGTGCTTCGCAAAGCATATATATATAACATTAGAAACAATGAAACAGAAAAAAATAGAAAAAAGAAACAAAATATTTAAAAAAGTAATAAAAACAAACAAATACGACAAAACACAGCAAGCGGATACGGGTCATGTCCATGCGGCGGTAAAACGGCCTCAGGCTCAGTACTTGCTGCAGGTTTTTTGCCCACAGCACTGATTTTCAGCAAGGGCCTGGTGACAGTGACTCACGGAAAGTCGCATCGAGACCCACGACGTACGATACAATACGATACGATCATAAAACTGGTGAGTGAGCACAATCACTCACCAGTTTTATGATTCTTAATCATGATTTATGAACACATAAATTAGTAGTTACTAAAAAACAATTTATGATCGTATAAATAATAAAAAAACACGATTATTTATAACTCAAAAATATTTTAAGTCATCCTTCTAATGTTAAAAAGGTTTAAAATAGGTCTAAAGAGGTACAATAAGTACATGATGAGTTATTAAACCATAAACGTTATGCCATCAAACGCATTCAAACAAATTTCATTCACTTTTCAAATAACATAACATTTACATACAGGCACATACATTGCTTCTGGCCCCACACTAGGACATATAGCATAGGATAGGATACAAATCGTTCTTTCATACACCTACGCCCATCCCTACAACATGTCAAAACTAATCTATGTGTTTTGATAACCTGTGTCCTGATTTTTTACTAAATTACGACTTTGATTAAGAATCTTATATTTTAAGACAATTTAGAGCAGTTTTCGAATTAGTTAGATGCGTAAGTGTTAATACTAGCGTCTAAAACGTATTGTGCTTATCTACGATGTGTGATGCCTTTGGTATGTAGTGATTTGTGCTCGAGTGAGGTTTGTTTACCACAATACTCAATCCAAGAAAAATGGACCTTAGATACTTGCATATTATTATTTATTAACATAAATATTATAACATAACAGTAAAATTAATCCAAAGCGTTACAATACTATAACTGAGCACTAATCTATCAAACATATTCAAGGATATAAATAGTTTAAGAATCAGGAAAGTGATATACACGCATCAGCTTAATTAAAGCTGCTTCGCCGTCAGGCTATACTAGTCCACTGCTGGACATAGCCCTCCACTAAAGAGCGCCACGTTGTGCTATCATAGGGGGTAATGCCCATAATCCCCACGCTGGGCATGCGGGTTGGGGATCGCAGTTCGGTGGAATTGCACTGCAGGGGGCGCTGCTGCCCAACCCCCGGTTTGTGTCCCTTAGTCGCCTTTTACGACACCCGCGGGAAGAATCGGCTTAGTGCTATTCTCTAGGCCGACACCACACAGAAGCTTGTCTCTGCTGTTTAAAGCTAACAAATGTTTCCAGATTTTTTCCCGTATTTATAGTGTAAGACGATATTACTTGCCTAATTTCATAGTTCTAGGTCAACCGAAAGTAACTTACGAATTTCATTTCCTTGAGACTTGAAATATACGTTTTTCTTGCGGCATAAACGATTGACCTTTTTTGAGTTAAGCATATTTTTTCGCGACTTCTAGGGACTGTAGACCTGACAATAGGGTTTTAGCAGATATAATGGATTTAAAACAAAAACTATTACGGCCAAGCAGGCTTTACAATAACATGTAACACGTTAACACGAGTAATAGACTACCAACTTACAAAACGAAAACTGCGTACAAAATCAATTGAAAATGACGTTGATGAAATTGTTAGTTCTGTATAGCGGATAAAACCTCCTCTGTCTACGGACCCCTACATTGCGCGTGACCACACAATAATACCCATACCAATAGGTCTATAGGCCCCACATACTATATACAGTAGTAACAAAAGCAAATAACACATAGGGTGTGGCAAATTCATAATGGCAATCTTTTACTTACAATCCTTTCCTATTCTGTCGGTTGATGTCGGCGCCCTTTTGCACCATGAGTTCGGCAACCTCGGCCATCTGCTCCATTGTTTCCTCGTCGCAAGAGCTGGACGTTAGCGCGGCGATCAAGTGGAGGGCCGTGTCACCTTCCTCCCTGGAAAAATAGGAGTTGATTTGTGGAAGTACTGGAATTTGGTGGTCTTGGTAGGTAAAACTCGTGGCCTAGTCGAACGAGTGATTGGAATCAATTTCACTAGAATTAGGCAACAACAGGCGCGGTCAGGTGCAGTAGGTGACCGCCCCGTGACTACCGCTAGTGGCATCTTTTCCGAGCGCTTCCGTGCTTCGCAAGGCACGTTAAGCCATTGGTGCCGGCTGTCATGTAATGGCAGTCGTTAAGCTATGTCAGAGGTCTTATGGGCGGCTTTGTATAACTTCTGACAGTAAGAACCGCCACTGTCAATACAATCCTTAATCAACCCGGACTTGGTCCCCGTGTTGGAGTATGGCCTAACCTTTCTGCGATGCAGGAATAGAGCCGTGCCCCAGCAGTGGGGACATACAAGTGTTGATATCGATTGTAGGTAAGGTCATGGAGTACGGCTATCTACAAACGCAGAGAACGTGATTTTCGAGGCTTCGCTCACTAATGGCCAATCGATATAGAAATGGTGAGACCATCTGGGCGTTTTCTTTGTTTGTGTTTGTGCATTCTTAGTTACCGTAGCAAGGGTAAATAAAAAAAAAACGTTTTATAGAACAGAAAACAAATAACATATTTGCTTGCGCCCACAGTAGGCTTAACCTGTATCGTGGGTCTTAAGAAACTAAATATAGTTTCATATATGCTTATATTTTTAATATTTTCTATTTTAGAATAGAATAGAAAAGGTTTATTCCAAAGACAAGACACACACAGTATGACAACAAAAGTACAGTAAAAGCATGGTGCTCATAGTAAAACTACGTTTAGTGAGTTAAAATTAAATTTAACACAGTTCTACATTGTAAGACCTGAGTGCTTAGTGCGACTTTTTTAACTACTCGATCGCGTTAACGTAAACTCATATTTCTATGGCATCGAGGATGCGCCACCTAGCGACAAGTATGGAAATTAAAATTTCTGAGTGCGAGTTTTAATGGTTTACATTGAGAAGTGAACACGTTTACCAGCCAAAACACGAATAAACGCGGGTGCGAGTTGTACTGTGACAGCGTTTTGCCAGTTCGAACGGTTAACTTACTCATACTCACTACTCAATGCTCGATTAACGCGGTAGTAAAGTTATTCGATTGGATCTGTCAAACACGCACTAAGCACTCTGTGTAGCAGTTCGCAGTTGCAATGTCAGTATCCCTTCGGTTTCAGCGTACGTTACATGGATCGTGGCGCTAACTTTACATGGATCACTTAAAGTTTAAAGTTTGGTAAATAATAACGACAAGACATTGTGTATAACAAACTATTATTAGTTTATTATTATTATTATTATTACTAGTATTAGAACTTATGTTCTACGTAGCGCCTAAGAGTGTTCTATTAGTCTTTAGAAATCTTCTGTTTCACACTGAAACCTGTGAGCAACTTCTTTCCCGAGGGATTCGGATAAAAGTTACTAATATTTCTGGACATCGTTTTCCTGTGTAGGTACACCTATTTATGTGTGTCGCATACTTTAATATAACAACTTTAAACCGCCCACTCGTACAGTCTGTTAGCTTTTAGAATATCAATCGGGCTCTAGAGTAGGCTTCGGTTTTCACCGAAAGCATACGAGTGTAATACTACTTCCTGCTCTGTATAAAACTTTTCTTCATTATTTTGACAAGTTATGTAAAGTTAAGTGTCATATTTGTTCAGATATTTCTATTACACGAATAGTGTATGTTCAATACTAGACAAAACTGTATGTTCAATACCACAAAATCAAAAATATATAATAACATTTACATACAGGCACATACATTGCTTCTTTCACATGGCCCCACACTAGGTTACCCTCTGTCGTGGGAACTAGAAACAACGACATCACAAACATGTAAACATCCAAGACCTGGGTTTTTTTTGTCCCCAGCCGGGGATCGAACCCAGGACCTCTAGCATGGTAGGCCGATGTGCAACCAAACTGCGCCACAGAGGCCGTCATATTATAGCAAACAAAATGGCACATCATCTCTCTTAATAGTCTATGATAATTTTAATGATACGGTATCAGAGTGTTAATAGCCTATGTTTACATAGAAAATTTCAATTCATATGGATGCTAATAACACACTTTGTTAGACAAATTACAAAGTAAAGTAACGGCATTTAATAGCACTTATTTTGTGGTCTAGGGCACCCACTCTAAGTACCTTTTAAGCATTGTATTCAGTAGAATGTTTAACCCTGAGTTGCATACTTAGCATATTTTAATTAATGACTACTTACGCACAAAGCAAATTGTAGAAAGACGTTTTACTTTCGTAATGTAATTTATGGTTGAAGTCACGCGCGTTTCGCTACCAATTAGTAAGTTTTTTGTATTCGATGTTTAGTAAAGTGAGCTTCTAAAGGGGAGGCGAATGCCCAGCAGGGGGAAACAGTCATGGCTAATAAAAAACAAGAGTATCTAGTAAACTTTTAAGGCTACACAACCAAACAAAAATAAGTCACTACACAATGACAATTCATATGACATTTGTCAAAATTATTTACACTTACGATCATTAAATATGGTAGAATAAGAGCGGCAGGAATGCCACAGAAAAGCCGAGCTTGGTGCCATACTCGTAAATATCTAAAATCTATAAATATATAAAATCCTTTATTACTCCTTAGATCCTCCAAAGTTTCTTCAAAGAAGAAGAAAACCATTTGTTACATCAACAGAAACACACACCACATTACAACATAATACCTTCAAACACAATACGGACATAAAAAAAAACAAAATACAACCAAAAAAATATGGACAGTAAAAAAAACAATAAAGTACAATAAAAAACTTAACTCACAGTCGCGGTGTGTCCCTGTTGCTGCAAAAGGCAGCGAGCTCAGCATTGTGCTGTGGGCATTCGCTCAAAGCGCTGATTTTTATTTAAAGTTTATTTGTCATCATCATAAATCTTTGCTCCCGTTACGGACGATTTAAGCAACGTCTGTAATGAAACACAGGCTGCTAGTCAAACACTGATTTATTGAGGGTACTTATAAACAAATACACCACATCTTCCTTCTTGTAACGGTTCATAACATAGGTTTCAGTTTAGCTTAAATCTATGTCTTAGTTAATAATTTTTTTATATGTATGCACAGCTCATATTATATAAATGTACATTATTGTGCATCATGCCATTCATTTTCCAAGGCAGATAACAATCGTGCTTTTGATCGTGTTACTGGCCCCTCAGGCTTAACATTCATTTTGTTTTGCGGCACAGTCGCTGTGAATCCGCAGGCTGGAGGCAAGCTAGGCAGTTGCTCGGACTTAACGCATGACTCATCAACAGCTGATTGTGCATGCGCGTTGGAGGTACTCGGCTGCGGATCGCCACTTGCATCAAACGTGTTCCTAGCAATTATATGCCGTCTATTTCGACGGACTCGGCGGCCGACAGCATCTTCTAATACATAAGAGCGTGGCTTGTCACTTTTACCTACAGCGGTGACCGATTTTCCTACACAATTGTTATCTTTTAAGACAACTTTTTCACCTGGTATGATGGGTCTTAACTGACGAGCAAAATTCTTGTCGTAGTTAATTTTTTGTTTTTCTTTTTTCACCTTTAAGGCCTCATAATTCAGTTTGTTTTTGTTTAGTTCATTAGGGTATAATAAGCTATCATGAACAGGTAAACGTGTATTAAGACGTCTGCCCATTAAGATCTGAGCTGGTGAGTCCATACCATCCCGAGGCGTGCTCCTATAATTCAACAAACTTAGCTGAAAATCTTGTCCTAAGTCCAAACATTTTTTTAGCATTGTTTTTACCGTCTTTACCGTGCGCTCACTTTTACCGTTGGATTGAGGATAGCGAGGTGAGGATGTTGTGTGTTCAACTTCCCACTGCTGAACAAAATTTTTGAACTCGGCAGAACTATAGGCTGGGCCATTGTCCGTCACTAACTCCCTTGGTATCCCATGTCTAGCAAATTGTTGTTTAAAAAACGATATCACTGTTTTGCTACTTAGGCCTGTAATCTCATCAACCTCAACGTAACCTGAAAAATAATCTACTAATATGATATAATATTTTCGTCGATACTCAAATATGTCAGAGGCCAACTTGCACCACGGTATGTCGGGTACCTCATGCTGCAGCAGCGGCTCGCGCGGCGGGCGCGGCGCGTGCTCAGCGCAGACGCGGCACGCGCGCACTCGCTGCTCCACTGCGTGCGACATGCCGGGCCAGAACATCACCTCTCGTGCACGCCGCTTGCACCGATCTATGCCGAGGTGCCCTTCGTGGATTCTTTCTAACATTTCAGCGCGTAATTCAAGTGGTATAAACAATTGGCTGTCTTTGAAAATGAGGCCATCTGCATAATGTAAACACCCTCGAAGATGCCAAAAGTGTGCAATTTGACTCTTTATCTGGTATTTAAATTTCGGCCAGCCCTCCGAGATGGTTTTAATTATCAATTTTGCCTCTTCATCATTAATCAAATATTCTCTTATTTTTTGTAATTTGCTACCGCTAAATTGTACAGTGTTTATAAAGAAACTTGTTTGCGCCTCTACTTCTTCACTCACACGCTCGTGCATTTGTGTACTGAGTGGCGCACGGGACAACGTGTCGGCAATATACATATACTTTCCTGGAGTGTAAACGACGGTTATGTTATATCCTTGTACTCGCAACATCATGCGCTGTATCCTTGCTGGCACTGACACCAGGGGTTTTTTAAATAAAGCCTCGAGAGGCTTGTGGTCACTTTGCACTATCACATTAGCTCGGCCAAATATATACTGATGGAAACGCTCGCAAGCGAAAACTATGGCTAGCATTTCCTTTTCGATCTGTGCATAGCGCTGCTGCGTGTCAGTGAGCGTGAGCGAGGCGAACTCGACGGGCCGGCCGGCCTGCAGCAGCACGGCGCCCAGCGCCGCCGCGCTGGCGTCCACGGACACCAGCACTGGCAGCGCTAGCGAGTAGATGGCCAACACTGGCGCAGTAGATAGCTTTTCCTTTAACTTATTCACTGCGTCTGCATGATGCTTTTCCCAGATCCACTCAGAGTCTTTCTTCAGTAAGTTTCTAAGGACCGCCACGGAGTCTGAGTAATTCTGAATAAATTTAGACAAGTAGTTGACCATGCCCAGAAACCTCTCAAGTGCCTTTCTATCATCTGGATAAGGCATACTTAAGATGGCTTCTATTTTTGTACTATCAGGCCTCATGCCATTTTTATCAAAAACGTGGCCTAAATATACTACCTCTCGCACTGCGAACTTACATTTCTCTTTATTAAATTTTAATCCTATCTCTTTAGCTTTTTGTAATAATCTCTCTACTCTCGTGTCGTGTTCCTTTTTAGTTTCACCCCAGATAATTATATCGTCTATAAATGAATCTGTACCCTCTAAATCTTCTAAGTACTGCCGAATCTTTGCGTGAAACACTTCACTTGCACAATTTATGCCATACGGCAGACGCAAAAACTGATATCTGCCAAAAGGTGTGCTAAAAGTACACAAGTCGGCGCTGGGCTCGTCTAACTGAACCATCCAGAACCCAGATGTGGCGTCCAAGATGCTAAAAAATGTAGCTCCACGTAGACGTGCGGCTATTTCAGTTACGGTGGGCAGAGTATAGTGTGGTCGCCGTATAGCACGGTTCAAAGGTCGTGGATCTAGACATATGCGAATATCACCATTTTTCTTAGCAGCCAGTACAATGGCATTGACCCAGTCTGTGGGATGGGTCACTTTCCTAATAACACCTACCCTCATCATTTTCTGTAACTCGGAATATAACTTATCACGTAACCCTAACGGCACTTTACGAGCGGGACAGATAATCGGTTGCACGTTTTTGTCAACCACGATGGAGTACTTTCCCGGTAACATACCTAAACCTCGGAATAGCTCCCCATATTTATCCATGTCAATAGCGTCAATACGCTGAATAGTGCCCAAAGTGCTGCATGCCTCCAGCCCGAGCACATTCTGACAGTTAAAATCGGCTACAACAAAGCTTAACGAATATGTTTTGTTTTTAAAAACTATCGATAAGTTCGTTTCTCCCAGAATAGGGACCTGATTGCCAGTAAACGAATGCACTCGCCTGTTGAATGAATGTAAGTTTTCAAATGAGAGACCGAAGTCAGAATATTGACTTTTCGAGATGACATTCAACATTGACCCTGTATCTAGTTTACATTGAAAGTTCTTACCATTACAGTTTAAAACTTCAATCCACTCGTTATGATTTTTATTGGCCACCTTCAACATGTCAACATAAAATAACTCATCGTCGGGATTTTCATCAACATTTATGTTTAGCACTTTTTCACGTATTATAGCCCGACGCGCGCACACTTTCGCGAAATGCCCTTTTTCGTTACACACAAAACACACACAGTAGTACGCTGAACATTGATCACCGCCTGCGCACCGAGTGAAGCCGCAGCCGCTGCAGGCTCCTCCCATGGTTGGCTGCGCGCCGCCGCTGCCCCTCGCCGGCGGCCGGCCGCGCCCGCCCCGGCGTCCGCGCCTGCCGCCGGCGCGCGCCCAGGGCGCTCCTTGCTTGCCTCGTGCCGAGTCCAGCGCGTCCACTCGCGCCTCGGCACCGCCTCCTCCTTGTATGCAGTGACTCTCCTCTTTTGATAGCTCGGCGGCCTCACATATCTGCACTGCCTTCGCCAAGTTCAAATCCTCCGTCCTCAAAAGTCTATCGCGAACAACGTCGCTAGCAATGCCGCACACGATTCTATCTTTTATCAAGCTGTCTGATAGTTCCCCAAACTGGCAAGTTTGACTTAGCAGCCGCAGAGCAGTCACAAACTGGTCAATGGTCTCTCCAGCTACCTGATTCCTCGAAAAGAACTTGAATCGAGACATCATAACATTAGGTTTCGTTCCGAAGTGTGCGTCGAACTTTCCCAGCAAACAATTCAGATTCGCGTCACTTTCGTCCTTTTGATATGAAAAAGTGGAAAATATTTCATAACCACTTGGACCGATGAGGTTGACCAGCAAGCTCGCTTGTACGTCACTTGGCTCCTTACCGACTCCGGATGCTTTGATAAATACTTCAAATTGCTTTCGCCATTTTTGCCACGCCTCTGCTCGCGCGACCGGGCCACCTTCTACTGATAGTTCCGCTGGAGGACGCGCGTGTTCCATTGTAAATGTATAAATAAAACTTGTATTAACTCAAAGCAAAGTAATTGACGTGAGTTCGATAACAATTTTACCATTAATAACGATTTTATTGAAGCACCGCTGCCACCATGTAATGAAACACAGGCTGCTAGTCAAACACTGATTTATTGAGGGTACTTATAAACAAATACACCACAACGTCTAAGTTCTAAATTACCATTCAAGCCGATTTAGGCTCAACTGCATATAAGACAAATAAAGGAAAAGTCCGGAGTCGGGTGGGTACGGAATTTTTATGTGGATACCTAATGTCCTGTTAAATGTTTCATGTGTATCCGCGCCGGCCGTTATCATTTGAGCAATGGTAGTTGTAACTGGCAGAATAGACGTCTCGAGAATCCGGGAGCGGGGCGCGAACATCTGTGTCAACGCAGTGCTGCTCCAGCGATTTACTCCGAGTTACTCCTCGAGCTAGCAGGAGGAGTAGCTCGAAATCGGTAGCAGCATTCACACCTCTTTGCAGCGGCAACACTAGTATTAAGGTCGCTTTTAGATCTAGTATTGCTTCGCTCTCGCTCGCATACTAACATTTTTAACGATTATAAAATAATAAGTACACTTTTGACAGGAAGAGACCCGTGCCCCTACAGTGGGGACATACAAGGGTTTATATCGAAATGTTCTCTGCCACGGGGCTAGAAAGTAAATATCCTTCTGGCCACGTGCTCCGACTGCATTTGTCCTGCCGATCTCGGACGATATGAACTTTTCTTTCAAGTTGGTCCGATTAACTAATCGGACTATTCAAACTATCATTTTCTTAGACCACTTGGTCCCACCGATCGGACGACATGATCTCGGGGCCAATTTAGACATCGGAGTCCGCCAAACCTGGCGTGATACTCACTTGGTACTTAAATTAGGGTCGGCTCCATTGTCGACCAGAAATCTGGCGGAGAACGCGTCTCGAGCGTCCACAGCCCTCTGCAGCAGGGTGCGGCCGCGCGGGCCGCGGGCGTCCGCGTCGGCGCAGTGCTGCAGCAGCGTGGTCGCGATCGACGCGCTGCGCCCGCGCAGGGCCAGCTCCAACGGCAGCTCGCCCCGCGTCGACATCGCGTTTACTATGTCTGTGAGCTGTTGGCAAAAAAGGACGATTGGTTATCAAAGAACCAAATATAACTATATACCAAAAGTAATGCTATTGCAAGGGTATAAAAGAGTTGCAACTCTTTATCAGAGAAATAAAAAAAAAAAAAGTGTTAAAACTTCTCTAGAGAACATTAATTGCGTTATTGGTGGATTCTAGTAACAAAATCTAAATGAAACTTAGATGGAAAAAAACAATATTTAATGCTATAAAACGAAACAAAAAAAAAGAACAGAGTTCTTAAAGGAGGCTAATGCACAAATATTTCAAACACCGTTCACCACATTTCTATCAAATAAATAAATTTTAATTAATTTCAACTGCACTATGCAACAAACCTATGCAACGAGCAGAGTACTGACATCACCATAGTTAACCACCCATCCATCAAACCGAATCAAGAACGCCGATCAACTCAATAAACAACCGGCGGCAGTCGTCACATCGTCCAGTCAAACATCCGTCCGGTCTCTGCCGAGCCCACAAACGATACGGAGCTACCGACCACCAGAAGGTTCAGACTAGAAACTGGACCAAGTCGCAGCAGGCAACTTTTAATTCGTGTCACAGTAGGACGCAGTGTAAGCAAAATGTAACATAACCCGATGACGAATTACAATGAACTTTCTACGCAACTGTTACACAATATGTCGGTTAATTTGGCGACCGGAGGCTCGGCCGGAATAGCTTATGAGGTGAGCTAACTAATGTTATAATGAGAGTGCGGAAGGGACGGTCGGAAGTGAAGTAGTTCAAATCAAAAGGTGTTGGTTTCTGGGCTATGTTAACAGGTATGATCCTGATTGCCAGAAAATTGACAACAACCTTTGTTACTTTGTTTAGCATCCACAATATTACATAATAATATGAATGCTGGACTACAAAAATCAAGCAGCATTTGAAGATTTCAGCTTTCTGCCATTTCTAAATGTGATATAAATTGTGCTGGATTTTAAAATCGATTTTCTTTGCCCTGAAGGCTAGTGCTTAAAATATAGTTGTCATACGTCCCCGTTTCGACTGTTCGCACAGTATTTTTTGCTCAATTGCTCTAAGCAATAAGGCCGCCAATTGTACTGTATCTATGTAATTTAATTATTTTATGTTAGTTTTTTTCAATAAAGAATATTCTTATATTATCTTATTTTTTGTTATTATTATTATTATACTTTATCGCACAAACATTTAACAAGACATTACATAAGAAATAAGATGTGCAAAGGCGAGCTGTTACCTCTGAAAGAGATTTCTTCTGGCAAACCTTGTTATTTTCACTACATTTATTCCACTATAGTTGCAATGTTATTTTGTCAGAGGATAGTAGCCAACTGGCGTGTTAGGCTTCCATGGCATTTTCGTGAAGGTGCTTACACAATAAGAGACCCCGTTTCTCTGTTTTTGAGAGAGAGAGAGAGAGAGAGAGAGATAGAGATGTTTGTTGTTTCTTTTTTTTTAACGTTAGCGTAAGCCCGGCATTCGCCTCGTCGCGTCGCCGCACCGTGGACGTCACGTCACGACGACGACGCTACGACGAGACACGAGAGACCCCCTGTCTCCAATACTAATGTACATAATCGTACAATATACACGAAACCACTATAATTCCATAAACTTCCTTGGACCACTTATTGCTTCAGCCCTTGTGTGTGAAGACGAACTTGTGTTGTCTAAACAGGAATATCCCACTAGGGACTGACGATTCGTCCGCACATTCAATTGACATGTCCGCATTATAAGCCTGCTGTCATGTAATGGCAGCAAATGGCAGTCGTTAAGCCATGTCGGAGGCCTTATGGGCGTCTTAATAACTTCTGACATTAAAGCCCGCCATTGTCTTACAATCCTCCACCAACCCGGACTTGGCCCCCGTGGTGGAGTATGGCCTAACATACCCGCGATGCAGGAAGAGACCCCCCTGTACCCCAGCAGTGGGGACATACAATGGTTGATATCGAAGTAATTTATAGTAAACACGTTGCCGCCGTTATTGTAGGAAGTAGGTCAAGCGCGCGATTAATATTTTAATTATTTATTGCACTAATTACAAGAGTACGACGTCGCACGACGGCGAGCTTAATGCAAGAAGCATTCTCTTCCAGCAAACCTCTGGTGTTGAAAAGAATGGTTAAGAGTAGTAGTAATACAATAAAAAAGATGAAATAGAACACGTAACATCTTAGACCCCGTTTTCGTTTGCTATCGGACGAGACTAGGTTCAAGTGTCATCCTGTCTTACTTAAAAGTACACTCTAATACACAAAAATCCCGTGTCACATTCACATTGTTTGTTATCAAACTCCTCCGGAAAGGCTTCGCCAGTTTTTTTATGCACATTATATCTGAGTTTTACTGCACTGACGTAATTTTTACGCAATTTTTAATAAAAAAAAATGGATTCGGTTAAAAGTTAGCTTACGTTACAGCAAAATTTTACATCTTGCATCAATTTTGCATCTCAGCGGATAAAACGTCATTCTTTTCAAATCATTAGGCGACAATTCTACAGTAAGTTTAGTCGCTTTTAAATAACATATCCGCCAAAACAAAAATGGGGGACAGAGTTTCACAAAAATACAAATCGCAGTAAATTAGGACGATTCCACGTAATAATAACTCCCACACAACAAAATCATTGGACCTGATCCCAAACTAGGATACCCTGTACTATGGTGCGTCACAAACATGAAAATACACCCCCACTGAGGCCACTTGTACAAATGGACGGTAGCCCCCAGTGGGAATCGAACCCACGACCTCTTTCTAGGAAGGGCCTTAACGGCTATAGGCAGTCGACAGATGATAGGACAGAATGAAGGAAATATAAAACTTGATGTAAGTAGGTTTGCACAGTTACAAAGTGATAGTTCAGTTAGCAGTGAGAACTACTGCAGCTTTAAAGCACTGCGCGGTGCTGACTTGTGCCACCGATGGATTAAAAATCATAACGTGCTATATTTGCTATATTTATGTGTGCTATATTTAATTTAATAGTAAAAAACGCATGTTTTGTTCCTTTAATACAAAGCGTGGTCGTGGTATATTTTTAGTAATTGTAAACTGCCTATTTGTGGATGTCTATTATTGGCCCTGTGAGCTGAATCTTTATTATTGTGATCAAATAATTTGTTTTCGCTGTTGATGTCCTCAATAAAGTAAAATAAAATAAAAATTACTTGTTTTATTATCATAAACGTTTGCATCAAAAAGAAAACATTAAAATCTTAATCTCTATGTTTTAAAGATAGTTATCTGCGATAACTATCTTTAAAACATAGAGCCTAAAACGTAGTATCAATAATCTAGGACTTCGAGAAGCGATTTCCGCCAAAAACGGCCGCTTTTAGCGGAAATCGATTAAAGTCCTAGGTTTTTGACTCTAGTGACCGGCCTTCAGGTTCTCAAAATAGTTACATAGATAAGATTTCTCATGTTCACTTTTTGAATAAAACGTATTGTAAAACGAGTTATGATTTTTATTTCATTGGTGGGGCTAGTTAGCACCGCCCAGCGCCTTAAGCGGATTATCTCTCGTTAGATTGTTATCTTTGGCTGTGTATAGTCGACTTGTCGACAGCTGTTTAATTATTTTGTTGTAAAATATGTACTATTAACAGTTATTGCATAGAGTGATTGATGAGCAAGTTATTGAGTATATTCTTTTTAATGCATTAACCCGTTCTTAGGACAATTTTAAAAACCTATTTAGAGGCTAAAAATTCCACCTATGCCGGGACTCGAACCCGCGACCTCTGGCTAACCGTGCCAGCGCTCTCCCAACTGAGCTAATGAACGACTTACCGGCATCAGTGAAATTTTGAATCTCTTTACAATACTTTCTGTATTACGTACAGGCAGCAACCGTACGGCGTACATTTTAGCCTATAAATAGGTTTTTGAAGTTATTGAGTTTTAAACTAAAACTTTCGTACACTCGACAGCACATCAACCTTCTCTTCTTATCTTTTTAGTTGCAAAGTCGCCCCTATGAAGTAGAGTGCATACTTAGGATGTCGTGCGGGCGACTGTACGCACTACAAATTATTAACTTAATGCAGGCATTAAGTTGACTAAGTTGTAGGTGACTCCGGAGTTACTTACTTGATTTTGGCCGCAAAAGTTCGACCGAGTTTCGCTCTGATTCGAAGAGTGAGTATCAGGGTGAGTAGAGGCGGAGGTCGCTTCGTCGGTTGTTCGTCTCAGCTAGAGACAGGTCGGACTCTTCCGACAAAAAGTCGAGTAAGTGAATCCGGAATTAAGTTAAAAAAGTTATCAATTTTTAAATTTGCCTATGAAATCGATACGTGTGACAAATAATTTTAGGTTGAAAAGAGCAAAAAGCGAGGAAGTTATATATAAGCATTTCAACATGTGCAGATGCGATTCAGTATTTTCATACTTAAATAAAATCACGCCGGCGAAATTAACTCCATTATTAAAATACTAGAGAAAACGAAAGTGGAACCGGCGTGCGTGTATGCATCAACTAATGAATGTTAATGCAGCGCAAGACATTTCTCAGAAACTTGGCAAGTGGCAAGCCCTGGCCTGTCTACCCTTCCGGGATACAGGCGTAAGTTTATGCTATACTTCCGCGGTATCATCAACATCACCCCATTATGTCCCCACCGAGTGGCACGGGTCTCTTACCTGAAATCTGAAATCTTCCCTGGCCATACTCTACCACGAGGGCCGAGTCCGGATTGGTGGAGGCTTGCAAGACTAGTGACTGGTCTTACTGTCAGAAGTTTTCAAGCCACCCTAAGGCCTCTGACTTGGCTTAAAGACTGCCATCTATCGACGGTAGCCGGCACCAACTGCTGAACCGCTCGGAGAAATGCCACTAGCGTTAGTCATAGACGGTTTACCCATCCATGCACTGAACGCGCCCTTTGTTGCTTAACCTTCGTGATCGTTTAAGATCACTCAGGCGGCCGGGGCTACAAGCAATTCATTCATTTCCGCGGCTTCGCAGACGTAGAATTCGTTTTGTGATGTATGTCAAAAGCGCTATGCTGAAACTACATTTGAAACTACCAATTTTTTTTTTATTTCTAAGGTGCTCAAAAAAAATAAAAAAATTGTATACTTAATCATGGGGTACAGTGATATCATTCCGATGTAAAAACCTAACTGCAAAGTAGTCGGGGCTGTAAGTGATGCAATTTACTTAAGCCAGATGTCGCTGCCTGTACGTAATACAGAGAATAGTGTAAAGAGGTTCGAAATTTCACTGATGCCGGTGAGTCGCCCATTAGCTCAGTTGGATAGAGCGCTGGCACGGATAGCCAAAGGTCGCGGGTTCGAATCCCGGCATGGGTGGAATTTTTAGCCTCTAAATAGGTTTTCAATTATAGTAACTATGTTTTCGACGAATTATTTATTCTCAGATTTATATTTTGTAAAATACCAGGCTTTACGTAATTTCATTAAATTCGCGCTTTACGCGCTGTACGTATTAACGTGCGTAAACCGTCTGTAAGTGTTTCGCGGCTCTGGCGCCATCTACCGACACAAGTCAAGGTTCTGAGTAAGGGCTATTTTGGTCTACTCAACGATATATTATACAAGGTGCGCCCTCCTCGGCCTCGAGGGGGGTCGCTCCCGATGTGGGTTTAGGTGTCCTTAGGACCAAAACCAGCCCCAAGGTGGTGTTGAGTGGGTAGGGGCACTTCTTGTGGATCCCACATTGGCAACACGGCCGGATCCGTGCTGTTATGCATGAGCATTCACCACGACCCTCCCTCGTGTCCTCCGGAGGGTGCCCTTTTAATGGCAAAAAAGACACGTAGTTATAAAGTTACAGACCTCGCCAAAGCGACATATTTTCGTTGCATGCGGTTTTAGCAACTGACCCCTACTACCGAACCGAAAGACGTTTCACGTCAAACGAGACCGTGGCATTGTAATGCCACCAGTTTTACGTAGGTAATTGTAGACTCTAGTTTGAGGCGAAGGTCGTATTTTAACATTGAGATGACCACGCATGCCGTAAAGGCAGGCAATTTAAAAGTGCCTTGTCACTCCGCTTCGTTGTAAATTACGATAGCTGTTGTCATTAACACGTCAACGCTAGTGAGGTTGGTAACTGAATGTTACTTGTATGCTAACGAAGACTGCATGTATAACAATGAATAGTACGAGTAATAGGCATTATGTAGAATAGGTTTATGTAGATTAAATTTCAATTAACATCACGTGGTTTTTAATATTTGTAATTTTATATTTGGATTTGACAGCAATTGTATTTCTTGTGAGCAATAGACCAACCCTATTTTATTTATCATCATCATCAGCCCATCGGTGCCCACAGCTTGGTATAAGCGTATTCCTCCAATGCCATATCCCACGGCTCCTTTCCATCCGCATCCACGGAGCATGAGCCGGCTCAACTATATAGTCCTACCAACCGACCGACCGTCCGATTTTATTTAACAATTTCTATTAAATTCAAATATACAATGACATGTACCTACCAAGGTTGAGTGAAACTAAATAGACTACTTGATAGCGATAATATCTATCGATGATCCTATGATAATGCTTGTCATAGGTCATTCATTCAAAACATAGATTCTAAATATCAAGCAATATTATCAATTCCTAGGTTTTGATTTCTTGACTTAACTTAAAAAAAAATAGTATTTTAAAACCCAGATCGCCCACTTCAGGAAACATACTTTCAAGCCAAAATTCAAATAATTGAGTGTACATCGATCTTTACGTACATAATCGTACATACACAATCTTTGCACTTGCTGGCAACAGAAATGTAGTTCTCTCTGATATGGCAGTTTCAAAGTGAATTTTGTTTCCGAAACAGATATCAGACTCATTTAAGCAAAACGGCTATTTATTCTTCCTCGATATATGTGAAAATGAATCATGTACCTAACGATTAATCATACCCAATGAACGAACTTGTTGTACTTATTGAACTTATCATTACAAATTCCACATTACTCACGAAACACACATCATTCTGTACATCCCTGCCTTGCCAACGCGTCATACTTTTCTTACCAATGCCCAGCGAGCAGTGTGCAAGACACAAGAGATATGTAAGAGCACTGCCCAAGGGTCTCTGGTCAATTGCTTCATTGACACGCGGAGATAGTACAGTCGGTCAGCATGTGGAACTTGACGCGTTTTGGGGTGCTAAGAAGGAATTACCAATGGAATACAAATCATAACTTGTTTTATAATACGTTTTTTTTTTCAAAATATAAATAATAAATAAATATTCTTGGACATATTACACAGATCTAGTTAGCCCTATACTAAGTACAACTAAATGACTTGTGTTATAGGTGCTAACTCGACGATAGATTTAATACTATAAATACATAGATAACATCCAAGACCCGAGACAAACTAGAAAAATTCGTTTCCTAGTTTGACCCGGCCGGGGATCGAACCCGAGACCTTCGGTTTTACAGTCAGCGTGCCAAACCGCTGCGCCACCGAGGCCGTCATAAGCATCGTCAGAACTTCATCGATTTCCGGCAATAACGGTCGTTTTTAGCGGAAATCAATGGAAGGCTTAGATAGTCAATAATATGTTCTACGCTGTAGGTTCTAAAAATAGATAAAGATTTTCGATTTTTACTTTTTGGAAAAAAATGTATTATAAAATAAGTTATAATTTTTATTCCATTGGTGGCATTAGTTAGCACCCCAAGGCGCCTTAAGGCGGCCTCTCAAAACCTTGACTTGTGTCCTCTAAATATATTATTATTTTAATTCTTTATTGTACTAATTACATCAGTAAATGTACAGGGGCGTGCTTAATGTAAGAAGCATTCTCTTCCTTTGGTGTTGAAGAGACTGGCAAGGGGTAGTGCAGGAAAAAATACATAAAAATAGGGAGATATATTAACTCCCTATGTTTACATAAGAGTTATCATATTGTCAGACTGCAAGTGATGCAAATTACTTCAGCCAGATGTCGCTGCCTGTACGTAATACAGAGAGTGTTGTAAAGAGGTTCGAAATTTCACTGATGCCGGTGAGTCGCCCTTTAGCTCAGTAAGAAGAGCGCTGGCACGGATAGCCAGAGGTCGCGGGTTCGAATCCCGGCATGGGTGGAATTTTTTGCCTATAAATAGGTTTTTAATATTGTCAGAGTTTCATTGCAATCCGACATGTCGTTTGTAAATACACTATTTCCCTTTGTACGGGAAATGCTCCTTGAAGACTCCCCCTCCCCCTAACCATTAACTCGGTCACGTTACAGGTGACTTAGCGCCAAAGGTATTAAGGGTGTCGACTGTATAAAGATATCGTGGGCGATTTAATTTCTTGATGAATTAATTATATCACGCGTACAAGACACGTCTATCTCTGCATTGGTGCCCTTTTCTGAGTAAAGCTAATTATTTTTGGAGACGTCATCGGCAAAGTCAAATGGTTTGTACTGAAGGTAGGTACCTTCTTTTTTCCAATGTTTTTATGTCCAATTTTTTTTTTGAATGAATGAAAAAAATATTTGTACCCAACACCACGTAATTTTACAACAAAATTAACATAAAAGCAACTGCTTATCAAAAACCTATTTAGAGGCTAAAAATTTCACCCATGCCGGGATTCGAACCCGCAACCTCTGGCTATCCGTACCAGCGCTCTACCAATTGAGCCAATGGGCGACTCGCGGCATCAGTGAAATTTCGAACCTCTTTACAATATTCTCTGTATTACGTACAGGCAGCGACATCTGACTTAAGCAAATTGCATTACTTACAGCCCCGACTACCTACTTTGCAGTTAGGTTTTAACATCGGAACGATATCACTGTACCCACATGATTACACTATTTTTATTTTTAATGCACTAACCCGTGCTAAGGAACTTTTTAAATTCAAATTCAAATAATTTTATTTCAACGTAAAGAATTTACATTCTATTTGCTGAATGTCAATGTACAATGTAAAGTGTAAGCCGCCGCCTTCGGGCCGTATTGTAGTGGAGAAAAAGGCAGCGGAAAAAAAAACTCCACTCTGACCATCTTTTCTCAAATCATCTTAAAACCAAATACATCAGTTGCCATATGTAAACCTAATAAGATTTCATGACTGCCATTAACAACCCCAAATGCCAAAGCATTAGTCAAATGTCTCACAATAATAGGGGAAAACATAAGTGCTGCGGCCAGACACACGAACAGCACTCGTTCACGAGCATAACGCAGTGCTCAGCCATCATCAGTCTCAACCATTTTGGAGGGAGATAGATGACCCGAACACCACGCTACCATTCGAATGACCTTTAGCAAACTTGCAGTTAAGTTTTTGTCAGTTATATAAGGTATCATATAGTTATTAATATGCAATCACGTCGTCTGTACACACTTGTATTATAAAATATATGTTATACTTAGTTATACTTAACAATAAAATCGCGGTGGAATTGGTTTACTACCACGGATTAGGATCGTTTATATAGTCGTCTATTCTATAATATGCCTTTTTACATAGCGAATTTTTAATGAAAGTTTTAAATTTATTTTCAGACAAGCATAGAACACGTTCTGGAATTTTGTTGTAAAAACGAACGCAGTAACCTACAAATGATGTGCCTACCTTGGCTAATCGGGATTTAGTACAAGCAACCTTGTTTCTATTCCTTGTGTTTACGTTATGAACGTCCCTATTTAATTTAAACATTGTTATATTTTTTCGGACATACATTATATTATCGAATATATATTGGCAAGCCAGTGTAAGAATGCCTATTTCTTTAAAACGCTCCCTTAGCGATTCTCTACTGTTTAAGTTGTAAATAGCTCTTATTGCTCTTTTTTGCAAGACAAATATGGTTTCTATATCTGCTGCCCGTCCCCATAATAACAAACCATACGACATGACACTGTGAAAATAACTAAAATAGACCAGCCTCGCCGTCGACACGTCTGTAAGTTGTCTAATTTTTCTGACTGCAAACGCTGCTGAACTCAACCGACCCGACAGTTTTCCAATATGCTGACCCCATTGCAGTTTTGAGTCTATCGTTATACCTAAAAAAAGCGTGGACTCTACCAGCTCTAGCCTCTCACCAGATATTTTTAAACTCGTGTCAACATTTTTAACATTGGGTAGTGAGAATTTGATGCATTTTGTCTTTTTTGCATTTAGCATCAGATTGTTTATAGTGAACCAGTTTAGAATAGTAGATAAAGCATTGTTTACATCGTCTACATTACTTATACCTCTCTTTACTTTAAAAATTAAGGAAGTATCATCTGCAAACAACACTATCTGCGAAAGCTTTTCTACTAGGTAGGGCAAATCATTTATATATACCAAAAAAAGGAACGGACCCAGTATAGAACCTTGAGGGACTCCTACTTTTACATCAGAACCCGAGGATTTAACTCTATTAATATCAACCTTTACAGTTCTGTCTGTTAAGTAAGATCGAAGAAGACTTAGTGATTTATTACTTAAACCATATCGGTGCAATTTTATGAGAAGTGTTTCGTGGTCAACGCAGTCAAACGCCTTAGAAAGGTCACAGAAAACCCCAATGGCATCCTGCGACTCTTCCCACGCCTCAAAGATATGCTTTACTAACGCTATGCCTGCTTCCGTCGTTGAGCGGCCTTTTGTAAACCCGAACTGTTTCTTATGGAAGAGCTTATTTATACTAAAATGAGTTTGCAATTGATGTAATATTACTTTCTCAAAAACTTTACTTAGCACCGGCAGTATTGCTATAGGTCTGAAATTATTTGGATCTTCACTATCACCAGTTTTAAACAAGGGTACGATTTTACTTAACTTTAATAGATTAGGAAAGGTTCCCTGGTCAACACATTTATTAAAAATCAAAGCAAGGTAAGGTGCTAGAATATTGATTATAGTTGATATTAATTTAACCGATAACCCCCACAAATCTTCAGTCTTTTTTAAGTTTAACTCTTTAAATGTTTTGACAATAGTTAAGGTAGTTATATGGGAGAATTGGAAGTCAACTTTACATGGATTTGTACTTTCCAAAAGTAAGGTATCGGCTAATTGGGAGGAAGAATTTAAGCTAGCCGTTATATGCAGTGGCATGTTTTTAAAAAAAGTTTGAAATATTTCTGCTATGTCCTTCTTCGAATTAACTAACTTACCTTCGATCTTCAACGCAAATCCCTGGTCCTTAGGTCTCGTTTTACCTGTTTCTTTGTTAATTACTTGCCAGACTGTTTTTATTTTATTAGTAGACGCCATAATTTTTTTACTTATACTTATCGATTTGGCTGTTAAACAAGTTTGTCTAAAAGTTTTTGAATATTTTTTTACGTACTCTTTGAACGTCGGATCGTGATTGAATTGTTTTTCTTCATACAATTCATAAAGCCTTTTCCTACTTCTATATATACCTGGCGTTGCCCATTCTGAAAACCCGCTTTTTAACTCTGTAATTTTTTTTACGTTAAAAACAAGTTCAAATTCTTTTGATATGGTTGAAAACAATACTTGATATAACGTATTCGGATCATTGCTATCGAAATTCAACGAATTTAACTTTATGTTTATATTTTTTTTAAATAATTCAATTTTTTTCTCTGTTATTGGCCTACAATTTAATTCATTGCATTTTTTTGCTTCCAGTACTGACGGTAGGACTACCCATAGCCCGCTATGGTCCGACTGTAATTTATGTATGACTTCTTTTTCTAAATATTCACAATTGCAAAAGACATTATCTATGCAGGTAGCGCTAGTAGCAGTTGTCCTAGTGGGTTCTGTAAATAAATTATCTAAATTATATGACCTGAAAAGGCTTGCGAGTTTAGTTTTAAGTGGACCTTGAACTAAGAAATCTATATTGAAGTCCCCACACACCACTATGCTCTTCGTAGTACTGAATAGGCGTTTTAAGGCATCCTCCATAAGTAATTCAAATTCATTATAATTTGATTGTGGCGGCCTATAAACACACATAACTATATACCTATCCAATTCCACACACGATATCTCAATTAAACGTTCAACAGATAGACTGACAATATCTTTTCTTTCTTTCATTTTCAAACTACTTTTGACAAAGATCATTGAACCTCCTCTTATTGAGTGTTGTCGGTTAAAAGTGCTTGCTGCTAAATAGTCTTTTAAAGTAAATGACATTTCAGAATGTTTCAGCCAATGTTCTGTTAAACACAAAATATCTACATTGAAATCTGCTAAAAATAGTTCAATTAAATTGTCTTTGCCGGAAAAACCCTGTATATTTTGTGAAACTAAATTGATACCTAACTTAGGGTTTTCCTTTGTCTGCGATGGCAGTTTAAAGCCATTGACTGTGTGTTTGAGCCCGCTGTTGAATTATTACTAATACTAGTAACACGGTTGTCATTCCTATCAGGTTGTGTTATAATTCCTATAACCACAGAGTCAAAAATATTGTAAGCTAACAAAGTAGCTAACTTACGTCGACTATTTTTCGTGAGGTACACAGTATCTCGCGTCAAAAAGTAATTCTTAACAAATTTGTTAAGATCAAAAAATGATATGTCACTATGACGACATGTCAAATGGTGAATGTGTATGTTCAAGCTATGGATGTCATTATTTTCTTTTGCTGACAGGGACTGAGAATATGGGAAAGCGCAAAACACTAATTTTCCCATCCACGGTTGGACATCTTTAGCTTGACCATATAATTCAAATATATTGTTTATATCAGTCTTTTTAACACCTTGGCTATTTCCTACTAATAAAATGTAGGTTGTGTCGTTCTGTATTGGGCTTTTGAACAGCTCTTTAACAACAGCTTTTTAGCCTCTAAATAGGTTTTTAAATTTGTTCCTTAGCACGGGTTAGTGCATTAAAAATAAAAATAGTGTAATCATGTGGGTACAGTGATATCGTTCCGATGTTAAAACCTAACTGCAAAGTAGGTAGTCGGGGCTGTAAGTAATGCAATTTGCTTAAGTCAGATGTCGCTGCCTGTACGTAATACAGAGAATATTGTAAAGAGGTTCGAAATTTCACTGATGCCGCGAGTCGCCCATTGGCTCAATTGGTAGAGCGCTGGTACGGATAGCCAGAGGTTGCGGGTTCGAATCCCGGCATGGGTGAAATTTTTAGCCTCTAAATAGGTTTTTAAATTTGTTCCTTAGCACGGGTTAGTGCATTAAAAATAAAAATAGTGTAATCATGTGGGTACAGTGATATCGTTCCGATGTTAAAACCTAACTGCAAAGTAGGTAGTCGGGGCTGTAAGTAATGCAATTTGCTTAAGTCAGATGTCGCTGCCTGTACGTAATACAGAGAATATTGTAAAGAGGTTCGAAATTTCACTGATGCCGCGAGTCGCCCATTGGCTCAATTGGTAGAGCGCTGGTACGGATAGCCAGAGGTTGCGGGTTCGAATCCCGGCATGGGTGAAATTTTTAGCCTCTAAATAGGTTTTTAAATTTGTTCCTTAGCACGGGTTAGTGCATTAAAAATAAAAATAGTGTAATCATGTGGGTACAGTGATATCGTTCCGATGTTAAAACCTAACTGCAAAGTAGGTAGTCGGGGCTGTAAGTAATGCAATTTGCTTAAGTCAGATGTCGCTGCCTGTACGTAATACAGAGAATATTGTAAAGAGGTTCGAAATTTCACTGATGCCGCGAGTCGCCCATTGGCTCAATTGGTAGAGCGCTGGTACGGATAGCCAGAGGTTGCGGGTTCGAATCCCGGCATGGGTGAAATTTTTAGCCTCTAAATAGGTTTTTTTTTTTTAAATTTGTTCCTTAGCACGGGTTAGTGCATTAAAAATAAAAATAGTGTAACTGCTTATCAATAAAATGAACTCGCAGAAAATGTATGTAGCTTACAATAATTTTATTTGATTTGCTCTGATGCCTGTGCTAGGTAATAATCTGTGTTACAGACATCAGTGTTTCCCAAGTGTAACGAAAAAACATTAATATTAAAGACTATGCTATCGATAGATTAAGAACAACAACGATCAAAAATAGTTATTATGGAAGAAAGCTACATATCCAGAATTTAGATTAAATATATCGAATTTATATGATATTATGTAAAAGTACATATATATCTATTTAATTATATAATATTATATTATATATACATATACGTACATATATACATTTATAAACGCGTCTTGATATTTCAGTAATTGAGTACCTATATAATAATTATGAATAAGTACATGTATTAGTGTACTGCTAACATGTAATATATTATCACCTACTGATAGGAAAAGAGATGAGATCGAAGATAATAATAATAATTTGACTGAAAATTTAAGAGGGCTGGTGTCAACGTAAAATCTGGAGTAAATCCTCTGTTTTATAATAGGTGATTAGCAATTTATAATTAGCAATTAACAGCTTATGAAAAACAATTCCACGGTCTTCAGGCAGGACATAACTAAATTATGATTATATAAAGTAAATTCTACATTGGTGTGTAAATGGGTGATAAGTTTGAATCAGAGAACAGATAAGTATCAAACAAAATCTTATTGTCATAATATGTCACAGGAACTTTACGGTGGTCGTCTGTTTTCTGAATTTTGTTTGCTGTAATCGAGAACCTATTTGTAATCAACATTCTGTTCACACAACTGAGTTACATATCTTGAAATAGTATGTCATTTATACTGTACTAACAAATAACCATTTTATGTTTCTGAATTGAGAATTTTGCTAAGTAAACACTTAACTGTAGTGCTGTCTCTTCGAATTTCTCAGCAAAGACCGTGACAGAACGTTTCTTAAGTATTGACTTAGTGAAATTCACAATTCAGACACTGGCCCTGGGACTTGCTCAAACTAAAACAAATTGTCTCATCGTCGCAGCAAATAAAAGCGTTTTTTGACATATTTACAAGTAATTAATGAATGAGTGAATACATTTATCAGCGTTTTACTTACAAATGTTAATTTTAAAAACCTATTTAAAACCTCAAAATTCCACCCATGCCGGGATTCGAACCCGCGACCTCTGGCTATCTGTGCCAGCGCTCTTTCCAACTGAGCTAATAGCCAGAGGTCGCGGGTTCGAATCAAGGCATGGGTGGAATTTTTAGCCTCTAAATAGGTTTTTAAAATTGTCCTTAGCACGGGTTAGTGCATTAAAAATAAAAATAGTATAATCATGTGGGTACAGCGATATCATTCCGATGTAAAAAAAAAACCTAACTGCAAAGTAGGTACTCGGGGCTGTAAGTGATGCAATTTACTTCAGCCAGATATCGCTGCCTGTACGTAATACAGAGAATAGTGTAAAGAGGTTCGAAATTTCACTGATGCCGGTGAGTCGCCCATTGGCTCAGTTGGAAAGAGCGCTGGCACGGATAGCCAGAGGTCGCGGGTTCGATTCCCGGCATGGGTGGAATTTTTAGCCTCTAAATAGGTTGTTAAAATTGTCCTTAGCAAGGGTTAGTGCAATAAAAATAAAAATAGTATAAATGTTAATTTGTAGCTAAAAGAAGTAATTTGTTAGTTTTAGTTAATTAAGTTAATTTGTAGCAAAAAGGCTTAGTTATATACAGTGTTTTACTTAAACAGCCTCTAAAAGAGGCATTACTCATTTTTTTAATATTCTATCTATACATGAAACCAAATTGCTGTTCATTAGTCTCGCTAAGACACGAGAAAAGCTGGAACAATATGGCATTGTTTTATATTTGTGGAAGTCCAGGTAAAGTAAAATGTGAAAACAAAAAAAAAAGACAGAGATGTAGGTGACACTAAGTTCACTGAGTCAGTTAGTGTTTTTATAAATATAAATAAGACGGCTTATCAACTTATCACCTTCTGTTCACCAAAATATTATTAAATTTCCAGAATGAAATTACGTCTACTATTATCAACAAAAATCCACAGCAATACAATTAAAATAAACAATAGTTACTTAATAATTTGTACATGCAGCCAATGATGGATTTTACTATGTAGTTAAATCATTAAATATTACAATCGCAGACCAAACTTACTTTACAAACGGCAGGCATTATTCATTGACACTTGCGTCTGCTTGAGGTGTGCAAATAGGTTTTTTAATGCCAAAACAAAAAAAACGCAATTGTTTTAAAAGACGTCATTTAAAACAATTGCATTCCTTTTTCGGCACATTCAGCGTTAAGCATAATACATAAATATGTATTATGCTTAGAACGATCGATATCAACCCTTGTATGTGCCCAATGCTGGGGCACGGGTTATGCTTACTAAGCGCCAATGTACGGTGAGCAAGCGTGGTAATTAAGCCCATAATCTCTTTCTCTCTCTCTCTCTCGGGGAGGTGGCCTGTGACGTATATAGGCAACGTAATCAAATTTGTGTTATTTGTCGAGCACACGTCATGCCAGATTTGATTCTCGCTTCAGGAATTTTTATTTCTATTGATTATCTCAAGTTCCAATCCGTCTTCCAGTTTGGAAATTAAAAACTACTTACAGAACGTTTTTTTCTCATTTATTTTGTATCTGCCATTGACTTGTGGTAGTCTTTATCGCTATGGCACTCATTAGGGGAGGACTTTGTCCAATAGTAGTAATATAACTGAATAAGAAGAAGTCTTTATCAGCTGGCTCCTTCAGCTATTTATTATATATTAAGTTTGGGATGGAGATCCATTGATCGCGATCCAAAACTAGGTCAAGGAAGAGGCCGCGCCACGGTTTTAAGCGATTTATGTTCGGGCGGTCTTTTAATAGGTCTCTACTTTATTTATGTTTGTATGTGATCTAATAGAATTAACAGACGATCGAACTTGGTACGGGACTGACTGCGGATGGGCTTACCATCGGACCGAGCGAACATGAAATAGTACTAATTATGTTCGGCAGGCAACTTTCCGGATGAACGGATATCGTGTCGTCTGTTATAGTATTAACAGATAATCGAACTTGGCCGGACAGCGGATTCGGTACGCTCCATAACGGAACGGATATTCCGTTCGTCTGATAAGTTGTCTGCCGAACATATGTTCGATCGGTCCGATGAATCTGCTGTCCGGCCCGCACCAAGTTCGATCGTCTGTTAATACTATTAAAGTCTTAACTTCCAGCACAACAACACTTTAGCCCGGTCCATTTGGCCTCGTCCTTGCAGCGACTCTATCAAACCATGACCACGGCATGACCGTTCGTCACCCGCTCCCAGTCAGCTGTAGAATGCCGTGCAAGACGGTCGCCGCTCTCGAGACAAGCATCTATTACGAGCAATCTCGCGTTCTGATACTTACGAGACCGATTCAATTGTTTCGTAGAACCGATTCCTCAAGTCGCGTGATCGATCTTCAGCCACAGTGAATTACTTATAGTTCAACAACTGCTATATTCGTAAATAGTCGTAATTACTATTCTGTGAGAGAAAATAGTGCGGTGCTGTTTTAACTAGTGGATTTTTGGGTGTGTTCAGTTTTTTTAGGCAAGGGAATGCGTTAGACGTACAAGTGTCTCAAATTCGCGTACCTAAGTAAGTATTGTGAAGTAATGTGGAGTTTTCTTCAGAGAGAATTATCACGGAACAATCTTATCGAGATCTGACTCACGTTTCTTATTGGCAGCTGCATACAAATACATATAAACCTACTTATGAAAGGTTTAGTTCTCTACCTTATTTGGGCATCGGCTCAATGTGCTAAAAAGAAATATAAGATGAGATAATCCAACAATTATCGTAGAATACATAAAAAAGACATGCTTATAATGCAACGCCAACCTTGATACGTCCCACTGTAGGCCTCTCACAGAGAGAGTATGGGCTTAATCATTAGGCGTGCCCACCGCGGATCGGCGATTTCAAGTGCTGAGGTTTGTGAACACCTCATACACTTAAGTTTCCTCACGATATTTTCCTTCACGATTAGCGAGTGGTATTGCTGTTCACAAATGTACATAAGTTAGGAAACAACGTCATTGGTACAGGATTCGAACCAACGATCTCTCGAATGGGAAGCCGGCTTTCTACCGCTCAGCTATCATCGCTCCACATAAAAACGCATGCTTGATATAGAAAAAAAGAATGAATCCATAGAAATGAGAACAGAGCTTGGCATACATTTATGAAACTAAAAGCCATTTGTCCTATTTACTAACAACTAGATAAGCGCTCGTCAAACTCTCCAGTCAAATTCTTAATTACTATCTAGCCAAGTAAACACCAGCCAACAGACGCAAGATCTTCGGCTTCGTACACATTACTAGGCCGAGTTGGCCACTAAATAGGCTTGTCGCATTACGAGTAATTAGGTCAAACAGTTCGGTGCAAGGCGTATGAAGTAAACACTACTCCACAGCCAAAGCAATGAATGATCGACTATTGTCTCCAAGCAATAACGCTATTTCGGACATCGAAAGGAAACAAAGTTTACTATTATTTACTATCGGTCTCTGCCTACCCCTTTGAGGTACAGTGTATTAATATATTCATATTTGCACCGACTACCCGTCTCTTATTTCCTTCAGCAACTTTCCGTCGTAAGGTTGTCTGGAAGAAATTGCTTTTAGCAATAAGGCCGCCAATTGTACTTTGTATCTTTACATGTTTTATAATATGTGCTCTGGTGTACAATAAAGAATATTCTTATCTTATCTTATGTTAGATAGAGAATTGATCCTTGTAGAATACAGTATGTAGATACTAACGCATACTAAATCGTCCAGATAATTACACTATTTTTATTTTTAATGCACTAACCCGTGCTAAGGAACAAACTTAAAAACCTATTTAGAGGCTAAAAATTTTTTTCACCCATGCCGGGATTCGAACCCGCAACCTCTGGCTATCCGTACTATCTGGTACGGATAGCCAGAGGTTGCGGGTTCGAATCCCGGCATGGGTGAAATTTTTAGCCTCTAAATAGGTTTTTAAATTCGTCCAGATAAAAAAACACCTATTTTCTCCGATCCATACAATAATAGTTTAGTTGGTACTCAATGTACAACAAATGATACAACTCTACGCGCAAGCTAATTAAAATAAAGACATTTATTGAGAACACATCGGTAAACGTGTATAGTTATGCTAATTTACAGGTTGACTTAGATGTTAAGTATACGTAATTTTTTATCACGTTGCAAACCAAACAGGAAGGCAGTACTGTACTATGGTCGTTAAGTCAAGTTTAAATTTGAAGAAATAGAGCGAATCTACATAAAACAACACAATTTTTTTTTTATTTTTTTACAATAACAATAATTTCTTCTATATAAGAAATCCTGAGCGATTCCAATCGTGTATTTATCAAATCCCATACAAATGGCTAGGTATGTATTACAGATGTCATGATTTTAACAGGATTTAGCGAGTGCAATCGCTAAATCCTGATAAAAATTGCCGAATCGTTTGAAAGTGTCTCTATATCTGTGATTAATGTTTTTGACTGCTACCTAGGTCCAGCGGTATCACAGCTGATTACCATGCAGAGTTCGTGGGTTCGAATCCCCGGGGCCGCTGTAGATTTTTACCTACAAATGACCTATGAAATGAAAGAAAAAGGTTTTATTCAAAGTAGCGCAGAAACGGCTGCTTAAAGAACGTTAGAATTCAAACTTGTGTCCATTTCAAAATCTAGATCATTTTGGCGAAAAATGGACAAAAAAACTCCAAGTCTCCAAAAAAATCCTAAGTCTACATCCTAAATCCTTAACTATCTCATTTTATTTGTATTTCCATGTTTGCCTTGTATAATCACCATCCACAGGGCAGCGGCACAGGCTATCCTAGTTTGGGACAAGTGATCGTGTTATGTGGAAGTTATGTAGGTATTATTATTTTCCTCAATTTTAGTGATCTCTATTTACGCGACCCTGCGAGGCATTAATTTGTGTGTGTAACGAAGAGTTAACACTAGTCTAATGACCGCGCAGCATTGACGTAATGTCAACAACTCTGTTACCAAGTACATAAATGATGTCTCATCTTGTAGAGTGCATCTTGAAGAGGCTTATCTATCGTTAATGAGCTGTTGTATTTTTCGTAATTTTTCGAGTATATATTATATAAGTATATACTGACAAAAGATTTTTAAGTCCTCTTCCATAATGTGGCGACACATTTATTATTTACAAAAAACCTATATTTCAACAAAAAACTTTAAAATAACTAACTAAAAAAAAAATTTAAACTCTAAAGTTTAACGAAGGTTAAAGCCATTTTTCTAAAATCATTTTATCTTCTTTTATTATTTGATACTATCGTCACGCCTATTTTGACAGTCTCGTTGGTCTTGCAGTATCACATCAGATTACCATGCCGGAGGTCGTAGTTTCTATTGCCACTGGAACCCCCGAGCACATGGCCACATTCTGGGTATTTTTCCATGTTTGTGATGACCTTGCTTGGTTACCATAGCACAGGGTATCCTATAGTTTAGGGCTAGGACAAGTTATGTCCTAGTTATGTGGAATTTATTATTATACCACTTCAAGTCTTTGCATATACTTACCGATTATTTTGTTATCATGTTTATAGAAATATATTCTATCAATCGGATAACAAAATTTTATTTTAAGGAAAATAGTTTTAAATAATTTTAATTCTGTTGGTGATTGTCAACATACCAGCTTTCTTTGGGTCGAGTTGTAGGGGAGAAAATAACAGCGAAAAAAAATGCCACTCTGTGGATATACCTAATATAAAGAAAATGCCTCACATGCACACACACAAAAAGTAATATCATAACATAAGACCGCCAATTGTATAACATTACTTAGATTTAAGAAATCATGGTTGTATTCTTTTTTCTGGTGTTCTCTATCTATCTCTTATTGCAACAAGAATGATAAAAATATCTATAACTCAACCGTACAAATGTTGGAAGAAAAAAAAGTTTTATGCTTCTGTATTAGACTTATTTATAAACCCCTCCACCCATCAGAGCGGTCACAAGTTGACAGGATATCCTCGTTTCAGACTAGAGCAAGTAATTGAGGTATAGTTATTACAAATTAAACTAGACTTCATGCCAAGCTTATTCAGCAGAAACCTCTTCGAACCTAGGTTATAGGTACCCGATCGCTTGCTTATCCCTGGTACCATTTGCATATTAATGTAAATAGGTGGTACTTGTGTTTTTCTTGGATCTCAGGGTCTTAAAACAAAATAAACATTGTTAGCTGATATGCGTGTGATTTGTTCAATTATTTCAGCGCTTCAAAGCGTGCCCACCGCCAATACGTGGTGGGCACGCATGGTAATTAAGCCCATGCTCTCTCTTTCTGAGAGGTCTGGGCCCTGCAGTGGGATATATAGGCTATATAAAAAAATAGCTCGATAAAATTAATTAAGGCGATAAAATTTATGAAAGCGAAAAATTAGGGCGATATGACGCTGACATTTTCTTATGCTGGCGCTTCACTTGGCTATTTGGCTTTTCGTATTCGCGTATTTGCCGACGTTTGTAACACATTGCAGGTTTTGCAAAATCAGTGCTAAAGATTCGTCAGAAAACCCGACAACGGATGTAAGGGTCTTGTCTGCCGAGTGGCCAAGTGAGACGCCGCTTATGCTTCGATATCAACCCTTGCATATTCCTATAGCTGGGGCACGGGTGTCTTCCTGCATCGCAGGAAGTTCAGGCTATACTCCACCACGGGGGCCAAAACCGGGTTGATCGAGGATTGTAAGACGGTGGCGAGACTTACTGTCAGAAGTTATCAAGCCGCCCATAGGGCCTCTGACTCTGACTTGTTTCATACTTAGTCTATATTAAGTATAACAAACAACACGGTCAATGAACTATTATTAGGCGATTTAAGTGCCGATTTTTAAAATCTACGAACAGACTTTGACCGACAGTAAACAAGTGTAGATAGAAAAGAAACTGGGTCGTAAACAAAACACTATCAGGGGTCTACTTCGTAGAACTTCAATTCATAGCAGTCAAATAACTCACAAATTAACAAGTAAGAGGACTCGGCTTTCGTTAGTTGTGAAAAGGAAAACATAGTAAGGAAACCTGAGTGTCTGAGGTGTTAACATACCACAGCACTTGAAATTGCCGACCCGCGGTGGATACGTTGTATTAATCCTATAGTCTCTGAGAGTAGACCTGTGCCCTTTAGTGGTACGTATTAGGCTGCATAAAAAAAGTATGTTCCGATTACTAACATTCGCGAAGACTTTGACCGAAGTAAACAAGTTCAAATAGAAAATAAACTGTGTCGTGAGCAAAACTACCTTTAAAAAAACCGCCCAAGTGCGAGTCGGACTCGCGTACCGAGGGTTCCGTACCAGTTGTAACGATGCAAACCTCTTTATACAATTTTTTATATTTCATTAATTCTGTCTACAATTTTCAAAATTTAAACTCACGTCACCCATTTTTGAGATGTCCTTAACATTTTGGCTTACTACTTTACGTTTCGACTAGACCGGACTAACAAAGTTTGACATTCAACAACTGTGAGTGATTTGTGAGCATAGTGAAATAACAAAGACGAAACCATGATTTCATCGAGTTTACATGCAAAACATAGCAATTATCATTATTGCATTGTTCGAGAATGCAAAAACATGTCAATAAAGAACACCGGGAAGTTGTGGATTCGTGTACCCAGTGAAATAAACACACGAAAAAATTGGCTCAAACTTGCCAAAAGAGACCCCGATACTTTATCGACTGAAACTCGGGTGTATTTACGTGAAGATCACTTTGATGTAATTCCTATAACAATCAATGTCCACTGGTTCTGGCTGACAGATGTTTGTTTACAACCGAAAGATGCTTTCAACATGGCGGATAGCGTTTTCACCGTTCCGAATTAAAAGCGGTACATATTATTTTAATATGTCAATTTTGCAGCCATCCTACATACTTACTTAGCAAAGTCAATATATTTTAGTTTCTTAGGTTAAATACTACACGGAATATTCATTTATCGCGTCAAATTTGATACGAGTCAAGTAGCGGATTGGCTGTTCTTTTAATTATTTGTCGTTAGAACATTGTGATTTAAAAAAAAAATTACTTGTTAGGTAATCCGCTGTAATAACACATATTCTGCGAAAATTATTTCAACTGACTACCTATTACTGTTCCAAAGATCAATCAGACAGCGAAGGCAGAGTAAAGGGGTTGGGAACCTACTGCCACCCTTTGTGTAAGGAACCCTAAAAATGGGAAGGGGTGAAGTATTACCTACCACTTCTAGCTACCGGGTCATTGACGTAGAGTGTCTGGTCGTCCGATACGTTAGTCATAAGTTTACATTCGCAAAGTGTTTGCAAATACCGTGACTGAGTAGAGATTACGCATGTAATCGCTGTACGACCGATTGGACGATAAAAATAATACGTCACAGAAAAATCTCATTTGTAAGAATTATATTTAAAATAACTTGGCCCCGTGGTGAAGTATGGCCTAACCTTCCTGCAATGCAGGAAGAGACCCGTGCCCCAGCAGTGGGGACATACAAGGGTTGATAACGATATTTAGATATAATCTATAGGTAATGTGTCCTAAACTTAAGTTTTGATTTATTAGCACCTAGCGTGTAGGAATTTTGCCAAATTTACCTCCAATGCCGTCAGAATACAAAACAGACTCACTACTCGGTCTAGTTGTCTCGGAGGGCAGGTCTTCTCCCTCTGATTTATTCAATTGGCTCCAGATTAAGCGGTTTCCCATTTTTGTGATGTCGTCTCCTGGTTACCATAATACTGGGACTTAGGACAAGCCCTTCGTGTTTGGGATTACGGCACGTGATAGAATTAATTTTTATTTAGATGACAATGATGTCTGGAAATAAATAAAGCATGTAAAATGCATGAGTTTTATAAAAATTGTGTACACTCTGTTAATTAAGAAGTTTGAAAAGACTTAGTTTAGAGTTTTTTTGTCCATTTTTTCTCCAAAATGATCTAGATTTTGAAATGGACACCTAGTTTGACTTGTTACGTTCATTAAGCAGCAGTAAAAAAAGAATTATCTGTTCATTACAAAGGAAAAAAAGTACACAAAATGTTTCTTATTCTGGAGGCTAAAAATCTGTTATATAAGATTATAATGATTCCAGAGGTTGCTCTATATAAAAAAATAAATTTCACAAAGTAAAAGTGCGGACAAAGCCGCGGAACACTATACATGCAAGTGATTATATTAAATTATAGTCTATATATTTAGTAAGGATTAAATTACTTAGCAGGAAAAGTGGGACGCAATACGCTTTCCTGGAATTAGGGGCAGGCAATACGCTACTTTGAATAAAACCTTTTCATTTCATTTCATATTGTGTGGATGTTCTGATATGTTGGCGTCCGTCGTGCAATCTGTACAAATACCATATATTGCGGTTCCTAGCTCTTTGACTTTCTTAGACTGTGTGTGACTCAACTCAGGTTTTATTATTGAAACGGACTGTGTTTCGCATACGACTTTATTTTATGGTTCTTGTTTAAACTTCGCAAATGTATTGCAATGTAGTTAGAGGTCAAATTAGCGTGTTTATGCAAAGAGACCATTTGCATTTTATTTAACGCAGTCATCTTGGAAACTACAGGGTTTTACACTACACGCAGCCTGGATACCAATCCAAAATACGAGTAAGTACTATGCATAAAATTTTTCTGAGAAACTAATGATTTTTTTTGTGTTACTAAGGTTTTTTTTTTTATTTTATCACATAACCTGTTCACCAAGTACAATAAAGCAAGTGGGCTTTGGACCAAATTCTGTACTTATTTATGTACAGCCCATTTAATAAGAACCCCTTATATAATGGGTACTTAGTAAAATCAACAGCACATCATCCATGCCCTCAACTCACTAAAGTTAAGAGCGACTTTCCAACTAAAATGTAGAGACCGTCTACAGTAAAAAAAAATGTTGGCCTTTACATCTACTCCCAACTAGGCGACTTATTTCTAAGTTATTTCTCGTCTCCTTCTATGGTTGCCTGGAAGAAATTGCATTTAGTAATAAGGCCGCCAATTGTACTTTTGATACATAAAATTTCTCTAAGATTGACGAAACAAATATATATTGCGAATGTGAGTGGAAGGGCTGGTACGGGACGTCCCAGCCGTACATACATCGACCAAATAGGGGATGTATTAGCAAAGGGAAAGATAAAAAGTACCCGCAACCGGCGTGCATGCATGCAACGACTTACGAACGTTGCTGAAACGAAGGTGATCTGTCAGGATCGTGGCAAGTGGCAGTCCCTGGTCTCTGCCTACCCCTCTGGTATACAGGCGTGAGGTTATTGTATGTGTGTGTACAATTTCTCTTACTGCAATTTCTTTGTACAATAAATAATATTACATCTATCAATCTACTTAAAGAGTGAAGATGATGATGGTGATTTATACGTCCTCCAGTGGCGCCTTCACTCACAAAATGGGACTGTGACGGTGCACAGTCTCGTTAAACAGCCATAAGACAAAACGTGATGCTTAATTATGATTAAGAGATCCTTGACCAAGAAGAGGCTTAAGTAATACTTGTATTCAATGACTTGCTCTCCATGCGTGGGTTAGCACACCACCTAGAACTCAACCAGTATATTAGCATACGAATAACCATCGGTGACGACATGCTCGATTCAAGCCTCATATTTGCAAACATTATGTTGCTAACAGAAAAACAATAACGTTTTGCCACAACTATGCTTTTACGCCACTTTTCTTATCAAAGTAAAACTTTTCTTGAACATTACCGTACACACTCAGTCCTTCGCAACATTTTTCATACTACATTTTCATGGATTATGGTGAGTCAATAGATTCGTGAAGGTATATTGCTTTAGAGTCTAAGTTTGTGGCCCAGAAACCTCACGCCTGTAGCCCAGAAGGGTAGGCAGAGACCAGGGACTGTCACTTGCCGCGATTCTGACAGATCACCTACGCTTCATCAACGTTCATAAGTCGTTGCATGCACGCACGCCGGTTGCGGGTACTTTTTATCTTTCCCTTTGCTAATACATCCCCTATTTGGTCGATGTATGTACGGCTGGGACGTCCCGTACCAGCCCTTCCACTCACATTCGCAATATATATTTGTTTCGTCAATCTTTCTTCCTTCATCCGAAATAATAACATAACATTTATTTTATTTTATGCTTAAGTAAAATCAACTTAAAAATAAGTATACAAGCCAATTACAAGTAATCACTGCATGCAAAATTATACAGGTTCATACTAAAGGTATAAGGTACGGTATGTTAAGGTATTATATAGGTACACAGTATGCTGGAAGAAATCTCTTACAGAGATAAGCTCGCCTTTGTACATGCTATTTCTTATGTTATGTCCTATTCAATGTTTCGTGTGCACTCAAGTATAATAAAGGTTTATTATATCTTGCTATGTTTCTGGTGTTCAATTTGCCTGTACTAACTTTTTTACTTTATTAACACTGTCCGAAAATATATTTACATACAAGCACATCATTGCTTCTGGCCCCACACTAGGATACCCTATGTCGTGGGAACCAGAAACAACGACATCACAAACATGTAAACATCCAATAATAATAATAAAAAATACAATGTATGGCAGATATTCTGTACTAGCTGACCCGGAGAACTTCGTAACGCCGCAGAATCTGTTTATACGATTCTTGTTATAATGGCAAAGCATAAAAAATATCTTAGAGGTTGTTATAAAAAAGGTTACCGTAACAATAAAATATTACCCCCGCGAACGCATTACCGGGATATCAAGTATCATAGGTTTGTCTAAATTCAGATGTTTGTCTATCTGCATGCCAAGTTACATGTAACTCCGTTCAGCCGTTGTTGTGCGATTGAGTCACAGTTATCGAAAAATCTTCACAAACTTTTACAGTTATACGAGAAATATTGGTAGGATTTTTGCTGCCTATTTACGTATGCACTGTTTTGTTCAACGCTTTCTCCGTGCTGTTACCTATAATAAGATTTGTAATGGTGTGTTTAATAGGATGTGTCAAGAACAATAAATAATTTATCTGGAAAATTCTAAATATTTCTTATTTGCACTAAATGGGCAGCTTTTTATTGGCTAAAACGACGCAATTTCCACTTAAGAATGATGCGAGACAGAAGAACAGACGATAGAGCATCAGCTGGAATGATCTCTACGAAGTTATATTGCGGGCAACGTACAGTTAGGATAATGTGAATCTTTTATCTTGACCTTGTCTTCTCCTTGCTCTCCTTAGTGCATACATTCATTGCACTAAAATGTTTTAATATAATAGGAGAGGCCATGTTAAGAGATAAAAAATGTGGTAATTCTATTTCTCTACGACTAAAACTATTATCACATTGTATGTTATTAAAGTTTCTGTTAATGGTTTTTTTTTGTGCAAAAAACTGTAACTAATACTCTGTCGAAAAGTCAATACGTGGTACAAAAACACGTCATTCAATTGGGGATATGACGTCACAACTTGCACTTTCTACGAGGAAAACACGACAATCGCAAAGAAGCAGGTGGTTGGTTTAGCGTGAACCATCTATAAGTAAGCTTGAATTTTTAACACTGCAGTGTGTTACGCAGCACTGGCGCCACCTGGCGACACGTGTCAAGAGGAGAGGAGTTGATTAATGGCTACTTTGCTCTACTCAGCGATATAATATAATATAATATAATATAATTTAATATAATATAATATAATATAATATAATTTAATATAATATAATATAATATAATATAATATAATATAATATAATATAATATAATATAATATAATATAATATAATATAATATAATATAATATAATATAATATAATATAATATAATATAATATAATATAATATAATATAATATAATATAATATAATATAATATAATATAATATAATATAATATAATATAATATAATATAATATAATATAATATAATATAATATAATATAATATAATATAATATAATATAATATAATATAATATAATATAATATAATATAATATAATATAATATAATATAATATAATATAATATAATATAATATAATATAATATAATATAATATAATATAATATAATATAATATAATATAATATAATATAATATAATATAATATAATATAATATAATATAATATAATATAATATAATATAATATAATATAATATAATATAATATAATATAATATAATATAATATAATATAATATAATATAATATAATATAATATAATATAATATAATATAATATAATATAATATAATATAATATAATATAATATAATATAATATAATATAATATAATATAATATAATATAATATAATATAATATAATATAATATAATATAATATAATATAATATAATATAATATAATATAATATAATATAATATAATATAATATAATATAATATAATATAATATAATATAATATAATATAATATAATATAATATAATATAATATAATATAATATAATATAATATAATATAATATAATATAATATAATATAATATAATATTGAAGTGCACACGGCAGGTAGTCACAAAGTTACAGCCCTCGCCGAGGCGACATGTTTTCGTTACATGCAGTTTTAGTAAGTCACCCCTGCTACCAAACCGAAAGACGTTTCAAGTCAAAAAAATATCAGCCGTTCCATACTAGAGTTACCAACTGCGACATTTAAAACTAACAGCAATTTTATTTCGCCATTTTCCCCCTAGTAAAACTGGTATTGATGAGTAGAACTAGGAACCTAATGAAATTCCAACAACACTAAACTTCTGTACTTACTAACTATAACATACGCAACGAGGTTGCGTGCGCGCAAGTAAAAACATGAATTGTAAATTAGTGGCCATATTATGCACGAATGACGCGATCGAATAAACGCTCGCCGGTAAAGGTCTATCCACAATACAACGGGCGGGGAACGGGCCGGGAACGGTTTACTCGGTCGCCACACGGGCAAAGGAGTTTGGTTGCTCAGCCAAGGCACGGCGCTAAAAAGTGAACTCGACTCGGAGCCAGCAGCAGATAGTGCTAGGATAGGGCTTGTAATATACGCCCATAGGAACCCAAATTTCCGAATATACAATTTTATTTGGAATATTTACTATTTATTATTTAGAACACTTTATTGCACAATCCAATCAATCATTCAATATACAATCAATTATTTTATTATTTTTTATATACATCCTATCAATGAACTCATGCTTCACAAATAAAAATCTTTGTCTTTTGTCTTTTAATCCGAAAAAAAATACAACCATGATTTTACGAAGAAAAGTTTTTTATTTTCTTCTTAGATCATGATTATTTGTTGTTTTCTAATAGCCTCTATAAATAGAGGTCTTTTACTTTATTGAAATAAAAATCTATATAGTAACTAATAATACACTATTTAGTTATTTTTTTTCAAATATTTGTTATGATATTGACAATAAATAATAAATAAAAATATTTAAATGAACAGAAACGTGATTTTGAAACTGTAGAATTACTTTTACAATTTCTAAATGAGGAATCGCAAATAAGTGGCGTCACACCAGGAAGACCAGTGGGTCTCACAAAAATGTGACAAGGACGGGGGAGGCTTTATTTGTCTATTAGAATCTAGGCTGCGTTGTAATGCGGATAGTCTTGACGGCAAGTTCAAATTAAATTAAAAACCTCCGCCAAGGCTTTGTACCGTGGCCAAGGTCTACCGAGGCCTACAAAGGCTTTTGACGAAAAATTAACGGTGACTGCGTTTCTCTGGCCGATGTGTCGTAAGAAGTCGCGGGCCACAGAGCTGGCTACAACCGTGTCTGAATTATTGTTTCGCTTATTGGGAAACCTTTCAATTGAGGAACTGTAGTGTAACAATGGAGAAATTGAAAAAAACATGTTTTTAATCTCATTGAAAAGGCCTTGCTTAAATAGTAATAAAGAAGATAAAAAGATTTTTCTCTACAATTAATACTTTAACGAAATATAACCCGACAAAATCTGTCAATAAACGCGCCATTCCAATCGGCCGTAAGCCATTATCTCGTAAAATGATGATTGTCATATTAAAATACGTTTGGAATTCCATAAAAAAACCGAATCTATTAAGTGTGACTTGTCCTTATCGAAGTAACTTGATTTTCGCTTTTAAGTCCGTAAAATCACTAAAAAGCTAATTTATACGGTCGTATTTATTAACCTTTATCGTATAAAATATATCAACACCCTCGAATGTCTGCCATTGAACATGCAGTTATTAAATAAAAAAATTAAAACTCGGGAAATTCTTTCGGTACTTTGCTTTGGACTCTCGACCTTTTCTTTAAATTTTACTTAACAATATTTTTAAAAAAAAATTTTTTTTTTAAATATATTTTTTAAATAAATATATTAAAAAAATTTTTTTTTACCTGTTGTCCCCGGCTAGTGTGACGGTACAAACCTCTTCACACCATTTTTATTTCTTTTTCTATCTATCTTTTTCAAATATTTAAATTACGTTACACATTCTTCGATTTCCCTCAGTTTCATCATTACTACTTTACCCTTTGACCAGATCTGACCTTTTTAACTGCTTCTCCGTTTATCCGTTTTTATCCAGTTTTCTGTTTTATTAAAATATTATACTAAATCTACAAATAAAACAACACCTGAAGTCGTTCCAGTGTTATTTATTATTATAAAAGTTTTACAACCTTACGGATGTTCGGTTTCCAACAAGAATACCTCATTATAATCATGCGGTATTATATAGGCAAAGATAAAAATAAATTACAACGGGAACGCTACAAAACACACTATTACCTATAGCAAAGCCATCTAACTAAAACGCGTGGTCCATTTTTGGTATCGTTTAATTAATTTATTTTCTGCATTTAATTGATTGAGATAAAGGGCCTTTAGTAACGTTTTGTCACGCTCTTTGCTGAGAATTTCGAAGTCACTACAGTTAAGTAGGTACCTATTTACTCAGGGAAATTCTCAATTCAAACTAGCCTAAAGTCTCTGACGTTTTCTTGCTTAGCCTTGTTTATGGACTGTTTATTTATGTAGCCATCTACCTAAACACTCCATAAACAGAGTATACTGTTTATTTATTTAATAACCCAACAGGCCCTTTACTCAGGCTGATAAGCACGCGCCTCTTCTCTTTCACGCTTAGCCACTGATTAAAGTAAATAATTTTAAATTTTTCAGCGCATTAGCGACAACAGCGTGTGTTTTAATTTTCATTTTTTATTGGAATTTATTTAGTCTATAGTCAACTAATCGATAACAAGAGTCTCCTTGTAGTGTAATAATTTCGTTAGTAAAATTAATGAAAACACTCTAACTGCAAAGTATTTTTAACTCACACACACTAAATAGTCGACCTTCGTGCTCCGGTCATTTCTCATACATAGCATTCCTATTAGCAGCCAACCTCGGAAGTTCGAGGTAGGTAGAGGTTAACCATGTGAAGTACAGTCAATGTTATCGCTATATTTAGTAATCTTATTTTTTCGAACAAAATATCTACCGATAGAGATATCACATAGCGTTGGCGCAAGCCAAGCTCTATCTCTTTATCCAGGGGTATGCTCTATCCAGTGAATAAGTCCAAAAACGCTTCGCACCATGATATTAGCTATCCATAGATAAATTGTATGGCTGACATCCCTGACTGTATATTATTTATTCATTTATCCGTGAATAAGTGAAGCGCTCGTGGCCTAGGCGAACCGAGTGATTGGAATCAATCACTTGGTTAAGCAACAACAGGCGCGGTCAGGTAGGAGATGAGCGTCCCGTGACTACCGCTAGTGGCATATTTCTGAGCGCTTCCGTGCTTCGCAAGGCACGTTAAGCCGTTGGTGCCTGCTGTCTTATAATGGCAGTCGTTAAGACATGTCAAAGGCCTTATGGGCGGCTTGATAACTTCTGACGGTAAGGCCCGCCACTGTCTTACAATCCTCCACCAACCCGTACTCGGCCCCCGTGGTGGAGTATGGCCTAACCTTCTTGCTATGCAAGAAGAGACCCGTGCCCCAGCAGTGGTCATACATACAGTGGACATACGAGGGTTGATAACGAACCATGTAACATGGCGCAAGTCGCCCTTAGGTTAAAATAAGCTTAAAATTGGCATACCTAGTTTGTACGAATAGTGTAAAACAAACGAAACGCTCACTGTTCTCAAATGCGTCAATTAGGAGTATACGACAAGTTGTGGCGGTACCGGTATATTTTTTTACTAAAACCTTTTTTGTATTAAGTAGAAATAATATTCCTCTCGGCACTTTAAATAAATCAATTAAAACCAACAAAAAACACAGCCCTCAAAAGCAGGGACCAAAATAGGTTTTTAATCCCTAGGCATGAAAAGTGGTTTGAATTTGGAATAAGAATACTTCTAGTAAAAGATCCAATCACCAAAGAGATCAATCACGAACCATGCATGAACAAGTAACTGGCTGTATGATAAAGAAATCGCGCGAAAAGAAACAATCTACAATTAAACGCTTTAACTGCTACGTATTTGGAATATTTACGTAGTTGTAATACCTACGTAGTTATAATATTTACACCACTGAATAGTATTCAATTAGTGTTCGTTAAATAGATTATTCTATATGCAGCTAAAGCGACGCGTAAAATATCATATTTTACAGTTGTGAAGTTTGTAAATTTTAAGTGTTATACGATTCATTAGAATAACACATCATTGTTTACTCGATCGTATCTACTATTTGTCAATGTATTTGAATTGCGTGTCAACTAATAGGTAATGAAATGAAATGGTTTAATTCATAGTAGCATAGAAACTGCGGCTTAATGAACGTTGCAAGTCAAATTAGGTGTCTCAAAATCTACATCATCTTGGAGAAAATATGGACAAAAAACTCCAAACTTAGTGTTTTCAATGTTATAAAACATAGAACTCATGCATTGTACTGGTTTTAATTCCACTACTAATATTCAATACTGAAATACTCTTGAACATTTTAAAAGATTACCAATCTTCGCTGGACAATAAACAATAATTTCAAACGATCAAGTCATAATTTTAAGTAGCCTCTACTGTACCTACTGCATAGGATCCAAAGACGTGTAGGAAACACTACTTAAAGGAGCATGCTAAACCAAAGAAACAAACATACCAAGTCACGCATTAGGAAAGATCCTGTTCAAAGACATGAGGCAAATCTTGTGCAACCACAAAGCCGTAAAAGCACAAAGTAACAGAAGTAGTATCTGAGGCCTAACGCCCTATTCTGTAGTCGCAAACGCGAGTTGACAGGAAGAATGCAAAGGCGTAGACAATAACATTGCACAACCACAAAAACGTAACTCAATGAACACAGCAAACGTTGGCTTGCAATAGAAAAAAGAGACAATGCGAGTATGATTCGCACCTAAAGGGTTCTGAACATGCTGCGAGAAACATAACTTTGCAGTGGAAATAAATATTCTCCTACACAACCTCACTTAAGTTTGAAGTATTGTTAAACTAAAGTATTGTATTAAAACCTTAACCTTTGCATAGACATACATTATACATACTATTATTCACATCGATATTTTTTTTAGTTAGCTCTGTATCTGCATCTAAATGAGGTATGCATTTGTTGCCTACGCCACCAATGGCGTGGAGTAACGTTTGATTGGTATTTTAAAAATATATATAGTGAGTGTAAGAATTTTTTTTTTTAATTTAGGGATCCGTTTTCGAAATATTAAGCAAACCAAATTTCTGTTAAGAGTAGCCGCCCTCTCATTTAAAGGATTTGACGTGAAAAAAAATCTAGCAGTAGCACATATAACTTGAACTTAAAAGGGAAAACTATCACGGCTAACCAAGTAATAGGAGACAGACTTATAAAAGGAAAAAATCGTAAATTCCATTGAAAATTACTTCGATGAAGTTGTTAGTTGTGTAAAACACTTAACCCTTCGAGGTTCACTTTATATTGACGAACAACTACGGAACCCTACAATGTGCATGGCTTGATACGCACTTCATCATTATCATCCCATAACGTCCCCACAGAGGGGCACGGGTCTTTTCCCTGAGGAAGGTATAGGCCATACTCCACCACGGGGGCCAAGTCCGGATTGGTGAAGGCTTGCAGGACTAGTCACTGATCGATAGGATAAAAACTGGCCAAGTGTGGACAGTTTTTATCCTTTCTATTGGAATTCAATGTCATGTTTTGATCTTTTTACAATCTCTCGTCAGTCATAAAACTGGTCAAACTGGTTCCGAATCCAATAGGATATCAAGAATGTCACGTTCTGATCTGATCCTGACTGTGACAAATTTCAACGCGCCAAGATGACAAAGGAATTTCTCTTCCTAAATTGTGTTGTACGATCTTTGAACAACGTATTACTGAAATAACACGGTGGTTAGAAGATTTTACCAGACAAGAGTCTAGACTACGAGACTCAACTGCATCTTAAGGCGCTTTGGGGCGCAAACTAAGCCACCTCGATTTACTCGATTTACCTACGAAATTTATTCGCTAGGCACAGTTAAAGACCTAGACGACCTCTGTGGCGTAGCGGTAGCGCGTCTGCCTACCATGCAAGAGGTCCCGGGTTCGAATCCCGGCTGGGAACAAAAAAAAAAAACCCAGGTCTTGGATGTTTACATGTTTGTGATGTCGTTGTTTCTGGTTCCCACGACACAGGGTATCCTAGTGTGGGGCCAGAAGCAATGTATGTAAATGTTATGTAAATTATAGAACCCATTAAAGGTTTAAAAACCTATCTAGAGGCTAAAAATTTCACCCATGCCGGGATTCGAACCCGCAACCTCTGGCTATCCGTGCCAGCGCTCTACCAATTGAGCCAATGGGCGACTCACCGGCATCAGTGAAATTTCGAACCTCTTTACACTATTCTCTGTATTACGTACAGGCAGCGACATCTGGCTTAAGCAAATTGCATCACTTACAGCCCCGACTACCTACTTTGCAGTTAGGTTTTACATCGGAACGATATCACTGTACCCACATGATTATACTATTTCAATTGGTAGAGCGCTGGCACGGATAGCCAGAGGTTGCGGGTTCGAATCCCGGCATGGGTGAAATTTTTAGCCTCTAGATAGGTTTTTAAATTTGTCCTTAGCACGGGTTAGTGCATTAAAAATAAAAATAGTATAATCATGTGGGTACAGTGATATCGTTCCGATGTAAAACCTAACTGCAAAGTAGGTAGTCGGGGCTGTAAGTGATGCAATTTGCTTAAGCCAGATGTCGCTGCCTGTACGTAATACAGAGAATAGTGTAAAGAGGTTCGAAATTTCACTGATGCCGGTGAGTCACCCATTGGCTCAATTGGTAGAGCGCTGGCACGGATAGCCAGAGGTTGCGGGTTCGAATCCCGGCATGGGTGAAATTTTTAGCCTCTAGATAGGTTTTTAAATTTGTCCTTAGCACGGGTTAGTGCATTAAAAATAAAAATAGTATAACCATTAAAGGTTGTATGGAAGAGGTCGCTCTTAGCTATAAGACATACATTACTTAGATTTGATGAGACTAGCGCGAGACCGTTCTGGTTGGCGTGGAAATGAAGAGGCCTATACCCGGCAGTGAGGTTTACAGGGCTGATGATGATGATGACTTAGATTTAAGAAATCATGGTTGTATTCTTTTTTCTGGTTGTGCAATAAAGTGTTCTCTATCTATCTATAAAAAACACTACGATTTTTATTCCATTGGTGACGCTAGTTAGCACAACAAAGCGCCTTAACTGATGCCCGTTTAACTGTGCCTAATGAATAAATTAATTACGTAGGTACATCGAGTAGGATGGACCGAAATAAGGCCAAGGAAGACCTAAAGAAACCCGATATGCCCCAGCACAAAGAGTTGCCAAACAACCCCATTACCGAGTCAAATGTGAACTTCACAAAATCAAGACCAAAGGAAAGGCTGCGGCCGCGGTGTCGGGTCAGTGTATACCGGGCGTAACCTTGAAACACATACGAACTGTGTCGTGGTGCTCGTGGTACAATAAAACCGGTGTTTTATACTCCTCGGAGTAGCTATTACCTCACTGGCCAGCTGCATAATCGATATCTATCTCCGTGACAAATTGTTCGGGTTCAGAATTTGCATTGCAGATTTTTCTATTGCAACGTGCGATTTTTGTGGTTGTTCTAGTTCCATTTTTCATTGTTTTCAAGTTCGGTTTTCTTTGTCCTGGACAAAAGTATTAATTTAGCTCAAGACCGGCCTGAGTACTACGAATGGCACGAATCACGCATCTTGTGGCACGTAAATGTCAAAATTTTGTCAATTAATGAACCGGAAAATCGCGACTTTTGACGTTAAAACGCGCGCCTCACGTCGTTCGTCGTACTAGCCTAGGTAGCCGTCGTATTACCCACGCTGCATAGGTAGTGCGAAGACCCGAGTCACGCGGAATGTATGCTAAAATGACAGAATTTGACATTATTGTACTGGAACGTCGCGACTTTTGACGCGCGACTCGCGTTGTCGTGCTACCTATGAGGGTCTTTCTATGTCGCAAAATGTGTCAATTTCCGTGCCAAACTTCACTTTATGAATATAATTTTACGGTCAACCATATTGCGCCAGCTGCAACCTGATTCGGGATTGTACGTTCGAGCGCATGCTCAGGTCTGAAATAAGTCCTTGTCCTTGAGGACATAATACTAATAATAAAAGTCAGCCTCATTGCTGAGCAGAATGTGCGGAAGCAGCAATAGCATTCTGAGGCCGAATGCATCACGGCGAAATAATCCACTGATTTGGATTTAAAAGAGACGAACCAAATCACCGCCAGATTTTAAATACATACTAACAATAGCTTTTATGTATAATTATTGCTACTAACAAAATATTGAATAATATTGTCTGTAAATCCTACTAATATTATAAATGTGAAAGGTTAATGTGCAGAGAAAAATTGTGGAACACCTTGCGTCCGTTTTTCCGAACGTCATAACTTGAACCTCTTTAATATGCGTGTGAACAGGCTTCTTCTGGGCAAACACGGTACATCCTAGACTTATCTTCTCCCTCGGGCTAGATCTATTAGTGGTCCAGACGAAAGTAAGCCCATTCCGTATGTAAAAAAAAGGTTGTGAATATGGAGATGTTTGTTACTCAATCACGCAATAACAGCTGAACGGATTGCATAAAACTTAGCGTACAGATAGACAAAGATCTGAATTGACACCTAGGATACTTGAAATCCCGGTGATGCGTTCCCGTGGGATAATTTCCAACGCGGGCGCTGCCGCGGATTAAAGCTAGTACAGAAATAAATAATGAACTGCAAAATTACACCCAGTTCCGTTTGCGTGATTGCATGATCGCAATCGTACTGATTTATCGGCTATGAAAATGTTGAAACATTTTTCTATAGTTAAATACATTTGTTTGTGCACTGTACTGTAACTTATGACTTTATGAGTCTCTAGACGCACAAATATTTTCTAAAGTGTAATAAAACGTAGAGCGATATTTCAATAAAGAAATGGCGAGTACAGCGGCACAAAGGAGAGTACAAGTTTAGTAACACAGTAACATAGATAGATAACGGACAGTTCGACGAACCGTATACGTTAACAACGCTATTATGGTATCAGGGCAATAATAGTACGGTATTATTGTAATGGAGAGTGGCATGTAGATAAGGATCGACAGTCATTGACGATTTTAGTTATGCCCGGGCTATATTGCGGAAAGACGTTAATAATTATCTACATTTTGGACATTTACGGATTTATTATAAAGAAACGATTCCACTAATTTCTAAACAGTCCATTTTCATGTAGTCTATAAACGTCCCACTGCAGGTCTTCTTCTTCTACTTCTTCTTCAGGCTATATAGTCCACTGCTGAAGATAGGCCTTCCCCTAATGAGCGCCACAGCGCCCTGTCCTCACCTTGCCGCATCCAGCGTCTGCCGGCAGTCTTTCGCAGATCGTCATCCCACCTGGTCGGAGGGCGTCCTACACTACGTTTGCCGAGTCGCGGTCTCCACTCAAGAACACGTTTACTCCAACGGTTGTCGGTTCTTCGCGAGATATGGCCAGCCCACTTCCACTTCAGCTCGCTAATTCTCTGAGCTATGTCGATCACTTTGGTCAGAGCGAGGCAGGTCGCATGCCTTCTTTCAAAGGCAGAATATGGGCTTAACTACCGCGTGTGCCCACCGCGGATTAGCAATTTCAAGCGCTGCGGTATTTTCATCTCATGATCTCAGATAGGCACTCTGGTTTCTTCACGATGTTTTTCCTTCACCGTTCAAAACGGTCCTAGAGGCAATTTATTTCATCACCACCACCGAGAATATTATAGTCAGCGTTGCTGGAGTATTTTCCTTAAAACACTCCGGAAACGCTGACTATAATATTATGTTTTTATAAATAATACCATTTAACATTTAATATGACCGGCTTTGACGACAATGACAAGTTTGCTGGTGATAGGTAGGTACCTCAGATCATTGTGTTCTGAGGTAGGTACTATAGACAGCAGGGCCGAGATTAATTTCGTAGTTTATTACGTCAGTTCGATGGGCATCGCGTAGCAGTCTTCCTACAAGTTAATCTGTGTTAATCAACTTTGCAACGAATTCGAATCGTCACAGTAATTCATGAATTGTAGCACTTTCAACCTTTGCAATTGTGTTGTAAAGTGGCCCGTAACGAAAACGAGTAGAGTGCACGAGTGTAAAGGTTGATGTGCTGTCGACGGTACTGATTAGTTTTATTTCGTAGCGTTGAAAATTGTTTGACAATACGCATTTTCAGTCATTATTTGAAATATACGAATACTTAAGTCCTAAATATTCAAATTAAACGAAAATTAAAACATTTGAAGTCCTACTCGCGACGATGGTCGCGTTGCTGTGGATAAGCTGGGAGTCTATCATTTTTTAAATTAAACTCGGCAAGCGATAACGTGAGGACTAATAATCGCGATTAGACCCGTTTAATAGATAACTACAGTCTATTTATTCTTACTTGTCCAATTTAGTAAACAAGATTCTACCCTTAAAATGTGACTTTTAGTCAAAAACTGCCATATTTCCATAAATGAAGTAACCTGGAACACTCTTTTAGATAACACGCTGCCAATTTTATAAACATAGTTCATGAATTTGCGAGAAAATGTCTAGTTTAGGCATCTAATCTCAATTTTAAGGTTAGCATCTTGTTTACTAAATTGGACAAGTAAGAATAAATAGACTGTATGTATGAGTATCGCGAATCATTAAGAAATACTAACGTGAGAACTATAGTCCTTCCTTCCTGCATAACTAATAAATTCATAAATAACAAAGTACATTTGTGGAACTACTGTTTATTGGGAATCTTTTTCAGTATTTTCAATTGTTTGCAATTCTGTGGTCTATTTCGTGTTGTGGTGGAATAGGTACGTGATATTTGTGTCTATCTTCCTATTTACAAACATCAGCCTATCTTTCACATAACTTGACAAGCTATTAAACGCGTTTAAGGACGTTTTGGATTGTCATTATGTAGTAATTAATGCAGTAAATAAAATACTATATACCCGGGCATGTAGTAATATTAAAGGGAAACGAGTACTAAGAAAGGGTAGAGTGTACTCGTAATAAAATAAATTACAGGACATTATGTTACGTTAAGCCGTCGGTGCCGGCTGTCATGTAATAGCACTCGTTAAGGAATGTCAGAGGCCTTAGGGGCGGCTTGATAACTTTTGACAGTAAGGCTCGCCACTGTCTTACAATCCTCTACCAACCCGGACTTGGCCCCCGTGGTGGAGTATGGCCTAACCTTCCTGCGATGCAGGAAGAGACTCATGCCCCAGCGGTCGGGACATACAATGGTTGATATCAAAATATCGAAAAACAGGAAATTATGAAAATATACGCTTAGGCATGAGTCATTAAAAACACATTTTCCTTTGTTTTAATTTACAGATGAGTGAATTGCAGCCAAATCGAAGTTATTCTACCGTCGACGCCAGTTTTATTCTCGAATACGACAATGAAAGCGTTCGTGCAACGGATTATTTGGATATCAGCCTGGCTCTTGACGTTAGCCGCTAAAGGTTAGTACCAAAAAAAACATTTATTCAGCACTTTAGAGACCCCAGATTGTACAGGGCAAAACAAAGTCCCCATATCGTCGTTCAGTTCTAAAACCATGTAAGTGAATGTTTGGCGGTTTTCGATGCCATTTATTAAAGAATAGTAAGAGGTCTTACATTTTTCTACTAAAAACTAATAGTCTTAACTTAATTCCGGACTTCCGGAATGTGTAGTGTTTACGAATAATTTTGCGCCTGTTGTTGCTGAACTTAAGTAATTGATTCCAATCACTCGCTTCGACTAGGACATGAGCGCGCTTGTTTTCTAGTCGAATCGAGTTGAAGCGCTCGAGCGCTTGGACCAATGGAAATTTAATATCTTTATACTATTTTTGTTTTTAATGCACTAACCCGTGCTAAGGACAATTTTAAAAAACCTATTTAGAGGCTAAAAATTCCATCCATGCCGGGATTCGAACCCGCGACCTCTGGCTATCCGTGCCAGCGCTCTATCCAACTGAGCTAATGGGCGACTCACCGGCATCAGTGACATTTCGAACCTCTTTACACTATTCTCTGTATTACGTACAGGCAGCGACATCTGGCTTAAGTAAATTGCATCACTTACAGCCCCGACTACCTAATTTGCAGTTAGGTTTTTACATCGGAATGATATCACTGTACCCACATGATTGTACTATTTTTGTTTTTAATGCACTAACCCATGCTAAGGACAATTTTAAAAAACCTATTTAGAGGCTAAAAATTCCACCCATGCCGGGATTCGAACCCTATTCTCTGTATTACGTACAGGCAGCGACATCTGGCTTAAGTAATTTGCATCACTTGCAGCCCCGAGTACCTATTTTGCAGTTAGGTTTTACATCGGAATGATATCGCTTCTTCTTCAGGCTATATTAGTCCACTGCTGGACATGCCCTCCCCTAAAGAGCGCCATAGCGCAAGGTTGTGCCATCATTGGGGGGTAATGCCCATATACACAATAACATTAAAATGTCACCGTGAAATAAGAAAAGTAAGGCAATTAACATATTTTTGAAATGTTTGTCCGACGAATATGTTTTATGCGAGGATTGAAAAATCATTCCATAACCTACAAAAGTTTTTTTTTAAGTATAGAGTAAAAAAATAGTTAAAAACAATGTTTTTCCCATAAAAATATACTGAGCAACACAATTTAGCATTCATAACATGTTTTACCCTATTGAGTGACAAATTTTAATTGAATATACGTTTCCTTCCGCTGAACACGGCTTTCGAGCGGGAAGTACAAAAACTGGACTGTAGATTACTTGCACTTCCCGGTAGCCACACTCGTTTATACACCTTTCGGTACGCTATACTAGGACTGTGATACGATAAATACGCTGACTATGAATTCGTTCACAGTTTTTAATTATGAATTATGAGTTAAAACATTATAGCTCAAGTTTTGAAAAAAAATATGGCGCGGCAAAAAACCATTTTTTTTCGACACCGAAAAAACGATTCCAATTATTTTAAAAACACCCGAGTACGTGGAGACTTAAGTACCATACAGAGTTGGTTCCATGTTATAAGTTGTTTAGATGAGGAGACATGTGTACTTTTGACGTTTAAAATATAGCACAGTGAGAGGGCACGTCCTTAATCAGCGCTGAGGGCTCACACCCTCAGCAAAATGCTGAGTCGGCTGCCTTTTGTAGCAACGGAAACACACCGCGACAAAACTGCTTAAACTTTATTTACTACCTTACCTTTTAATGTTAAGATAAGAATATTCTTTATTGTACACCAGGAAAAAACAAAAAAAAAATACAATGATACAGTACAATTGGCGGCCTTATTGCTTAGAGCAATGTTCTCCGTTAAGTTTGTCTCGTATTTGTTAGGTGTTTTGTGTGTGTGACTGTTGATGAAATAAATGAATTTCTTTCTTTCTTAGGATGAACGAAGCCGCAGGCAAAAAAAATAGCCGCACTGAATGAATATCACTACAGACTTTAAATGTTTTAGTAAATACGTGATACATTCAAATAACTAATCTAGGACATAATTTATTTCAATACCAACAAGTAAAAATTAAAACTGTAATTATATAACAACAGGAGCAAAACAAATAATTATAATAAATGCAGGTTTTCATTTTCTATACCAGCTCCAGCAGTGCCTATTTGTAAAAATTATTGTGCATACACTCAAGAACATTATGCCAACGCCCGTTTACGTACTTTATAATTAAAATCAACACCTATTAGTTTGTTGCGTGCCCGAACACCGCAATTATGCCCCTAGAGCACTCGTTTAAACTTTTTTAGAAGATATCAACTTCCAATGTATTCTAAATTAAAACCATTCTAATCATGCTAGAGTACTATTCAAAAACTTAGTGCGCGCATGATCGATTTACTATTCGGTTACGAAATAAAAACGTTCAATCATCAATTCATGAGCGGGTTATTTACTAAACAGCGGTGGTAGCTCAGTGGGTAGAACAATGGACTTGCAAGCGAGAGACCCAGGTTCGATCCCCAGTGCGTGCATGTACCAATGACTTTGTTTAATTTCAAAGTTACGTACATTTACGAACTTGAAATCGCAATACCACACGCTAACTTTGAAGGAAAACATCGTGAGGAAACCCGCGGCTTGGTTGGCTCCGCACGTATTGACTATTCTTTCCTATGGGCTAGGCCGACTCAGCTGTCAGGATGGTATAGGTGCTGGGCAAGTCTACTGTAGTCCAGACACTACAGCATCCGAGTGGTCCCTTCACCCACCTAGTGTGAGTGAAGATGCCACTGGGCGCTGTATGAATCATCTCATTACGTAGATGCAAAAGGCCCATGTTTATTACTAAACATAATCGATCCCACCTACACGCCTTATATATAATATATATATAAGTATATATATATATATCTCTATAAATGGTAAAACAAAGGTTACTTAATGTATGGTGTCCATAAAGGCGCTACGCGGCGGCGCTAACTAGCGACAGCAAGGGAAATAAATTCTTCTTTTATAACGCGTCTTTGGAAAAAGTGGACATCGCAAATAAATACATACTTACATACATAACCTCACGCCTGTGTCCCAGTGGGGTAGGCAGAGACCAGGGACTGCCACTTGCTACGATCTTGACAGATCACTTTCGCTTCATCGACGTGCAAGCCGTTGCATGCAAACATCATTTTTTTTATGTAACCTATAAAGGTCCTCTTCTCTCAGAAGGAGGGTATGGGCTTAATTACTACGCGGGCCCACCGCGGATTGGCAATTTCAAGCGTTGAGTTATTTGAGCACCTCAGACACAGGTGTCTTCACCACATTTTTCCTTCACCGTTAGCGAGTGGTATTGCTACTATAACTTCATAAATATAACATATAAAACCAAGTCATTGGTGCATGCTCGCACTGGGAATCGAACCTGGGTCTCTGGCTTCCGTGTCCATTGTTCTACCCACTGGGCTACCGCCGCTCTTCAAAAATCAAAAATCTTAATAAATATAAAAACCTATTAGTGATATCGTTCCGATGTTAAACCTTACTGCAAAGTAGAGTAAAGGCAGATGTCGCTGCCTGTACGTAATACAGAGAATAGTGTAAAGAGGTTCGAAATTTCACTGATGCCGTGAGTCGCCCATTGGCTCAATTGGTAGAGCGCTGGCACGGATAGCCAGAGGTTGCGGGTTCGAATCCCGGCATGGGTGAAATTTTTAGCCTCTAAATAGGTTTTTAAATTTGTTCCTTAGCACGGATTAGTGCATTAAAAATAAAATTGTATAATCTTAATAAATATGTTTGTAGAACGTACGTACAAGAACCCAAGTCCTAGGTTGTTGATCCTGGGTTCTGGACTGTAGGTTCTAAAAATAGTTATCATAGATATTAAGACATTTAATGTTTACTTTTTGGCAAAAAAACGTATTATATGTGTATATAATTAATGTGTAAGGTTTTCTCTTTCCTTTTTTTGCACGCCTGCCAAATTTTCATTATACCTCCTGCGGTTGACTGGTAGAAAATGCTTATGGCATTAAGTTCGCCGCATTGTACGATTTTATGGTGCAATAAAGTATTAATAATAATATAAAAAAGTTACGATTTTTATGCCATTGGTGGCGCTAGCGCCTTAATAGTGTGGTCGCAAAACTCCCTACTAATGTAAATCTCTGTCCACAACTTATTAAGATCAAGACATTCTGAACTAATCCTTTACTTAATATATAAATGCGCTTAGGTTTGTACAGTACTAGGTACACATCATAAAAGTCCCTTCGGGAATCTACGTTCGCGCAGACTAGGAAGAAGTGTAACGAAAGTACCCGAAGCTATAAGTACATTCAACATGATCTTTAACCGATACGGTTAGGTTGCAGAATTGATTGCCGCAGTAGCGCTACCTATTTCGCTCACGCTAATATTGCCAAACTAATAGTCACCTGCATCGATGACGTTGAATCAACCAATAGCAACAAAGGCGCGCGGCCTGCCATAAAATGAAACTATCTGATTGGTCGATCAACTTGCCGCACATCCAAAATTTGGTCATCTGCGCAGGTACATCCGCGAGACTTATTTCTTGTGTAGCACTGTACTGAGATGGTTCTTTGGTTTGATGTTTCTAATTTAAGAACAAGTAAACACATATATACATATGTGGGCTGATTATAGATAGATAGAAACACATAAATATTTCCAGACATTTGACACTGCCAGAAATTTGACATTATTTTAAAATGAAATCAAGACATATGGATCATTAATAGAATATACAAAAATCATGAGCAACGAACGATTCGTCATTGTGAGCTTAACAAATAACAATAATAAAATAAACAAAATTATAGGAAGAGATGACTAACAGTCGGTATGACGCATTGGAGGCAACAACCACAATCACATTGTAGACTTTTAGTCCGAATCTACTTACGGGTGTTGTTATATCGGAAGAGTCCGAGCCGGTTTCGCTCCGATTCGCAGAGCTTAAACATGGTGAGCAGAGACGGAGCTCGCGTCGTCGGTTGCTCGTCTGCGAAACCCGGTCGGACTCTTCCAATATAACAACACTCGTAAGTAGATCCGGATTAAAGTCTACAATGTGTTGTGCTTACGAAAGTTTTGGTTCAAAAACCACAATCACAATAATATACCTATTTCTATGGGGTACGACGCCAATACGTTTAAGTTGAATCACATCATCTGTATCAAAGTCACTACGCTCACACTATTAAAGCTCTTACTGAATCGGTTAAGTACCAATAACTAAGCGTTCTTGACTTTGGAAAGGAAAACATCGTGAGGAAACCTGGGTGTCTGAAGTGTTCACATACCTCAAAGCTCCAAGTTGCCAATCCGAGGTGGGCACGCGTGGTTATTCAGCCCACATTCTCTCTCTGAGAGAAGCTTTGTGCCCTGCAGTGGGATATATATACGTCACAGTCAAATAAATCTTCAATAGATTTTTTTTCTAAAAACCTATTTAGAGGCTAAAAATTTCACCCATGCCGGGTATAGAACCCGCGACCTCTGGCTATCCGTGCCAGCGCTCTACTAACTGAGCTTATGGGCGACTCACCGGCATCAGTGAAATTTCGAACCTCTTCACAATATTCTCTGTATCACCGTACAGAGATTTTATCGCGATTTTGCCTACGCTCATCGAAAAAGTGTCAATTTAATTTACTAGGCTTTGGGTCCAAGAACTTCCAAGCAGAACCAGACACATTCTTCCTTAAAGTCTATCCTTGAGCCCACAGACATTTAATAGTTAGTCTGCCTTACAACTCCGCTGAACAAATCATAGAGAATGAGTGTAAATAGAGCTACGGGCGCGAGGACGGCCACCAGCCGGTACCCCGGGGTGGGGTCCCGATAGTTGTAGCACAGAGCACGGAACCGCTGCCCGTTCTCCACGCAGAGACTCCCCGGCTCCCCTGCAACATACATCGGCTCGTCGGCACCGCAGGCACTCTGGTCGTTCTCCAGGAAAACATACTGCGTGACCAATCTTGCTACGTACCCCAACGTGCCGTTAACGTTTCTTTTGGCCCACGCGGGCTCATATATGCGAAACAAACTGTCCACTCCCCACATCAAAGCCTGCTTGAAGGCACCTAAAGTCCGGTTCTGTTTCAAAATCGATGGAGTGCGCGTCACCTTCTTTTTCATGAGCTGGAGGCCTATGGTGTCCATGAACAGGTCACCCGTCAAGCTAATTGAAAGGTTCTTATATGCAGTACTTCTGCCACTGTTGGGTATGAGTCCGCAGTAGAATTGAGTCATGAGGTAGAACGGGGCTCCTGGCGAGAAGTTGCAGACGACTCTGACATCGCCGTTGGCTCGCTCGCCGTATGCGCAGCCCACGTGGACCGTCTCGGCCCAGAGGAGCTGCACGGTGTGATAGGTACTGCGCTCAATGTGGCCACACCTTATGTCGACGGCCTTGAGGCGACGCCCGGCGCTCTCGAACCACGTGTAGAGACACCCGATGATCGAGGACACGAAACATTCACGTAGGGGTCGGCTTAGGGAATGAGACGAGAAACTGTAACTATCCATAGTTATACATTGTCTAATCACGATTGTTTTTAATAAACTTAACTTTAACACATAAGGAAATTGCAAAATTGCCGAAATATCCTAAAAAAAGCTGATTATTTTCCCCAATAAACAATCGACCCGCTATGAATAGGCGCATCAAGAATTCAAGTCATTAAAAATACAAAAACTACCCAGTCAATCGGTGCCCAGTACCCACGCTAAGGATACCCTGTACTCAGAACTACACACTTTAAGTGCAGACAAAACCCAAGTCTATGCTTGCCATTTTACAAGTGAACGGAGTTAAAGAGGAGGTGTAACAGGCGATTAGCCTTATTATTACAATAAGTTGATTTCACTAGGACAGGTAAAGATAGCAACTTACCATCTTTCATTTAGTGTACCTAATTTTCGCAAGCAACAGTGTCTTGCATATTTGGTGCATTCAAGTTGTGTGACGAACTCGTTGTGAAGAGACGAGCAAGGCGCCGGCCCGGGTAGGCACTGCTGCAACCATACCGCAGCCATCTTTTCCAGGTCATTTTCGTACATTATTTGCTGCATATTCGCAGCAGTTGGGAGATGCCGATAGCTCTCCGCCAGCCCTGAAGCGACGCGGTTCCTCATTGAGTTTATTGTGTTTGTTATAGCCATCTGTTCTATCATGGACGGAGTCTCCACGTGATACCCGCTATCGCAAATTTTAGAAATCTTATTGCTTGTGAACAGACATAGTGTATGGTCCCCGTAGCATGGTTGGATTTGACACCATTTATTGTCTAGGGGTGCATTTGTCGGAAGCGAATTACGTGACCAATTGTTCTTTTTACGAATCTTTTCAGAAGTATTACGCTTGCGAATGTTTTTTATTTCTTTTGCGTGAAGGCGGAAAACTTCTTTGCGCCTCTTTGCTGTGTCTAGCTCGCCATACAGAAGCGGCAACTCCCAACACGGGTATTCCTCAGGTACGTACCAAATCTTGGAAATTTTACGTCTATGCGCATTGGGCGTAGATAAATTATCATATTTTATGTGAGGCAGTTCCAATTTCACTGGCACTAAGTTGTAAAAATCAGGCATATATAATTTTTGATACATCCGAACCCGCGCATTGGGCTGGGAATTGGGATCCATAAATTCTGATTCATAATCACTTATCTGGCGATTACGAGCTATATGATGAAATTCATTCTCACCTAAATCGTCTTCGTAACTATCATCGATAATATCCAATATTTGACGATTATTTTGAAATCCCGTACTAGATTCGGTACGTTGGAAGGTGACTGCAGTATTCGTGATATGACTAGCTTGGGTTGTAGTAGTAGTAGTGCTTATAGTTTTCTTTGTTCCAAATAAAGTGTAATGTTTTTCTTCTTCTGTTTCTAGTTCCGACTCATATGTTGGAAGAATAGTTCCTTTGTTTTCCAAGGTTAGATTAGGTCTTGTTTCAATTTTGATATCTTCTCCAACTCTTCTGGCATCTGCTTCAGTATTCGTCACATTTTGCAGTGGTTCTTCGTAATACTTCTCGTCAGTAAGTAAGTAGTCTAAACCAACACAAGAGATCTTTGGGACAAAGAACCCGAGAGCAAAAAATATTAGGTATACAACCATTTTAATTGTCACTGTAAAGACTCGTGTCCTACTCGTTTTTTTAAAGAAGTGTTTCTTTTCTATAAAAAAGTGGCCTGTGATCGTATACTTTGTGCACAGATAACAGTTGAATGTTATAATATCACGTAGTGTCTGAGGTGTTCCCAATTTCACATACCTTACCGTTTCGAATCGAAAATCCGCGGTGGGTCGATGTCGATGGTCTCTTCTCCGAAGGCCCAAAATTTCTCTCTCTGAGAGAAAGCTTGGGCCTTCGGAGGACAGGCTGCTACCTAACAATCGAATGGTTGATCAAAGCAGAGTTAAATTATTTTGAGATGTTTTGTGCTGCTATAATACCAAATAAAGGCTCGACTGGGTCATTGCCTCATTGGTTACGTTTATGTAGGGCAAGGCAAAGCTATAAAATGCAATGAGTAAGCAATACATTAATATTTAAAATAGGCATACGAAGGATGCTCAATAAATCGCATCGCAAGGTATTAATTTGACAACCTATGTATTATTATTCTTCTTTGGAAAAGTTAGATTAAACAGACGATAGATATTAAATATTTCAACATCTCCCATCACGAGTGTCGAGTCAACGACCCCGATACTTGTGAATTGCAACCGTGACTTGGATCTTCAAATAGACATTAGTGCAAAAATATATAGCAAACGAGATAGATCACAATGTGACAAATGACATAATAAGAAAGAAGCATTCCGAGACATCTTACAGAGTTGTCTTATCAAGGCCAATATAGAGAATACTCAATTTGCGCTGACAGTTACGGAGAGGGCTATGCTAGATAGACATTTCACTCATCGAACGTCGTAATGCAGCAGTTGACTAAATTGCAAGACGTTGGCACGCGGTAAACTAAGTTTAATTGCAAATGGGCAGGGTATGTCGCATAATTTTTGTTAGTGTCTACTTAACCCTTGTTATAGTTTAAACATATCCAGCAGAAAACATGTACTGTCTATTTATGTGTCCTAATGAAACGAAACACACCTTTAACGGCCTTGTACTCGATTATAGACGATTATGACATTAATCCAAGCGGGCAAATCAAAGATGCGTAGGTTCATAGCATTGAGCAAGTACCTGGGTACCAATGACGACTTGAAGGGATCACGTTGATGTCTAATACATTCCAGTGACCTAAACTCACACAGTAGAAAAAAGAGCCGCTGTAAACAATGCGCTGAATAAACGAAATTCTACATTGTACCTCGTTTCTAAACGGGAGTAATAGCCAATGTAATTAGGACCTTATTGTGCTGTATAGGCACGTTGATATCGACAAAAAACCCGACTGGCGACCATTAACTCTAAGTAGGCAGGAGGAACCAATACCTCACAAGGTTGCTCAGCAGTATTTTGTTATTTTTCTCTTTTTAATATTATTATTTAATTAAGCCCTAGCATTTACTGATTTTGAAGGGAAATGTTTGCAAGAAGACCGGAAAGATTATAATGCTTTTGTTTTTTGACCAATTTTTGGTGCCTTATTGTGCCTTAGTCACCCGCGCCTTTATGACGCATCGATTGAGGTCTAAACTGTTAAAACCTGCCTAATGGGGAGGATAATGAGTAATTATCGGTAATATACAATCTCTACCACCTGGGGAATATACAAGCCTCATTTTTAAGCTTCGAGTAAAGCAGTCACTCCGCAGTCAGGTAAAAAACAGGTCATCGACATCCACTCTGAACTGTGCGCGTCTCTAGCTGAAATGAGTCATGCGATGCACGAGCGGGTTATAAATGACGTGCGATTTACGCAAAGAGGTTGGAACTTAAATCAGACTGTTGCCCATCATGTCCTTGAAAATCAGAATATTTTAAGAAGAATCATCGAATCTATACAGTACGGGCATGTCCAAATATTTTATTTTTTTATTAAAGTAATAATGTTCTTCCTTCACTGAACAGTGGCCATATCAATTTCAATCTTTATTGTAAGTTCTGCGGCCTTGATGAGTCGTGTCAAAGATCTGTAGCGAAAGATTTGTGCGTTGGCTGAAAACAGATTGTGAGCACAGTGGTAGGCGTGGGCGTAAGTCGCTTCTCGAATGACAAAAGAATTATTAAGGGAATCCTTGAAACCGCGATCGTAGGTAATAAATACACCTAAGTATTGTTTTTCTCTTGTAGATTACATAAACCGACTAAGCTAAGAAAATTGTCTAGCACTGGGCTTGTAAATGTCTTAGATACTATTTACAGTATTTAAATGGATTGCTAATCTATTGTTCTACTGAACGGTTAGGACGAGTTGCAAAGTTAATAATTTAGAATAGCCAATTTTTGGATCAATCGAATAGAAATCTCATCACACAGACCGTGACCGGCCAAAGCCATCTCTACCCGACCGGGTCGCTATCGTTCTTCTTTCAATGCCTCTTCTTCTTGGAGTTTGGCCGTCATATTCCTCTCTGCTTTTTCCCAAACGAAATTGATTTTTTGCTATTGGCCCACATGATACATTGAGGAAGTCGATACTCCATTGTAACGTATTCTTTTTTTAAATTCCAGGCGTGACATCGCTACAGTGCTACCAATGCTATATCAATCCGCCGCCGGGCGAGACATACAACACAACGCGCCGCCTCTGCGCCCACTTCGACCACACGACCAAGTTTGTCGTCGAGTGCCCCTTCTCCACGATGTGCATGAAGCAGGATTTCAAGCTCGAGATACAGAATGGCGGTGAGTTTTCCAGACTACGGTAGACCCAACGACAATAACCCAACGGATGAACTAGTTGCCTTACATTAGTCAATGTTCCGTTTCTGTGTAGAAAGCACATTTTTCTACGTTACGTACATTTATGAATTTGAAATAAGAGATATTATGCTGAGTGTAAAGGAAATCATCGTGAGGAAACCTACGTCTGCATTCACTTAGTCCAGAACTTGAATTTGACAAGCGTTGGAAAAGTCTGGCGATTAAGCCTCTATCATTCCACGGGGCAAAATATATAGGTAGGCCGCAGATGCCAGGGTAGAATAGTAATTCTAAACACTTTATCTGAGTTCTCTGACAAATTTCTCTGTTCTTTTGACTTCTGCTCCGTTGTAATTGGTGTTCAACTCTACAAAGGCTTTCTGCTTGCAGAGGGATTAAGAAGGCCAGAGTGTTAAATGTCACATTTTAATGTTAGGTCTATAAGATTGTAAAGGACGTCTAGTTGATATTTAGGTAAGTTGACGAGTGGTTCATAATTACGTAGTAATCTGCAGACTGCTACTGCTAACGAACTGTAATTGCGGATTAGCTTAATACTCATTCATTATTGGACATTTTTTTAAAGTTAATGCGGTGTCGATTCCATGGAACTTGAAACTTGATGTTAATTTAAAAATATTCTGTTGGGCTTGCCAAATAAGAACGATTGGCAATAAAACGCAGAGAATTTGCAAATTTAGTATTGTCCGTGTTCTTCTTCAGGCAATATGTTAGTCCACTGCTGGACATAGCACTCTCCTAATGAGCGCCATAGCGCCCTGTCCGTGTCCGTGTTCATTTTGTTTTTACCAATAGTGCCCTATTTTTCAATTAAACCAGTTGGGCTGATTTGAGGTCGACGCTCCATCATGTTCAGTTTCTCAAAATGAATACTCTGAACCGCTTACATTTTATTTTCTAAGAAATATCTCGTTCAAATTCCAGTAACAATCCATGGGGTGCTGCGCGATTGCGCATTGCAGAAGAACGAAATCCAAGATTTCGTGAATGGCAAGTGGCAGCCGAAGGTCGAGATCCTGGAACCTTACGAGGAGGGCTGCCAGCACGTGGACGATAAAGGGGAGAGAATCGCTACGAATAGGTGAGCGTCATGAAAAGTGTCGATAATATAACCCACCCTGTCACCAATATATAATTGATGACTTGCTGTGCCCCGCGGTTTTTTGATTTCACCATGGGAATAAGATCCCGCAGTAAAATGTAGCCTATGTGTTAAGCTAGGGTGCCAGCCTACTCCATACCAAATTTTATTAAAATCGCTCCAGCTCTTTAGACGTGAAAAAGTAACAAACACACACACACACAAACTTTTGCCTTTTTAATATTAGTGTGTGAAGTGTAATGTGATGTGATAGCTAAGCCATCACGAAGCATCAACAGATTTTTTTTTGGAACTATTTAATATCGATTATGTAGTTGCACAACTACACCGAAGGGGTTTAGTTAGTACCGGAAGTGCCTGCAGGTGCAGGTAAATCTGCCCCGAATAACAAGAAGAAGATAGATATCTCGGAAGATGAATTGACGACCAAAAAATTGCAATTGACTGCCGGTCGCCAAGGCATCATCACAATTTTTTTTTCGGTGTTTTCGACCTACATGGGCCTTTTTGCTTCTACATAATGAGATAATTTATGCAGCGTCCAGTGGCATCTGCACTCTGCACTCACACTAGTTCGGGACCACTCAGCTACTTTGAGCTACATGGGAAATCAACAAATTGTAATTATAATATAATAACACGATTTTCGATTGTCGAATGACGAATCGTGTCGTCATGTAAGAAATTCTTTTTATCGACTTATTACTGTGACGCATAATCAAAAGTTGACATGACATCCACCTTCAGGCCGGGCGCAAACATCCGGTAATTCTGCTACTGATTGTTCTGAAAAACAATAAAAGTAACAAAGCGCGATAATGGGCACGGTACAATGAATGCCTTTCTGAATTCAGAAAGATAATGAATACATATTTAAGCTACATCTTCAGAGCTGACTACGTTCGACGGCAGTCCATTGCATAGTTTTTCGCATTTTCGTTGCAAAATCGTCCTTGACGTAACTTATTAGTACGTATATGTGAAGGTTGACGTGCTGTCGACTGTACTACCGTGTGATTTTGTCCTTAGAACTAGTCTTTTCTTTACTGATCAGTAAAGCATCTGTCGCGTGTGACAAATGAACATAAGTAGCCATGTCATTACGAAGCCTATAGGATATTTGTAAAAATTATATATGTCTTCTGGAGTAGATTATTATTGACTTAAAATTATAAGCTTATTTTGAATTGTAATTTTATCGAACTAATGTTAAAAGGGTAAACAACAATTAGTCATTTTTAAAAACAGTCAGTAGACACATTCTAGGTAGGTCTCGGCGGACTATACAAAAAATTTTTTTTGAGGCAGTGAAATAAAGCTATTGCAATATACTTTAAAACATTTTTATTATCTGTATTACATTAACAAAGAGCTGTTACGAAACCATAAATTGAACAAGTTTTTTTTTTATTTTCAAACTTAATTAAGTTTTTATTAACTTATGCTGTGTAGAATTTAATGACAATTGGACTTATTAAAGGTGCTTTAGTCCGCCGACCACCCCGAGAATTTCTCAACAGATTGATAAATCGGAAAAGAACAATAAATATGGAAGAACAATGTTTAGTTATGTGATATGTCATACATACTTAAATTTTCTTGAATTTTTTGAACCCTAATGTTTGTTAAAATTACTTTCATTGCTTTACAAGTTATCATTAAGTAAAGATACTTCTTCTTCCTGAAGCACTGTTACCTCAGTTTAAGATCAAGAACTTAATAAATTAATTGTAGCATTTTGATTTTAATAAAAAAATCTTTTTTAAATAGACATCCATGGGGACAATCTAAATTGCTACAATCAAGTAGACTACATTAAAAAACCAAAGAAAATGTTTCCACACTGTAAACACATTATGTCAATTTCAGATACTGCTACTGCCGCGGTAACCTGTGCAACTCAGCGCCGAAGACGACCTACCACGAGGGATATACGGACATTATGGGAGTGATCGTTGTCTTCAACCTGACTAAATACATCAACAGTTTAAGATAGCCCCTTCACTTGACATACATCGTGGTGTTTGGAACATGTAGTGGTTGTGCGGGAAATCGGGAATTAAAAAGAAACCTAGCCCCAGAAAACTACATGGTTGAAGATAACGACTTTATAGGAGGCCAGAATTGGGAGCGTGGTACCGGGAAGAAGAAAATTTTGAAGACGTAAAGTCCGAACTATGTAAGCAAGCAATAATTCGTGACAATACGAAGTGATGAGACCGGCTTCAAAGATAAAGTACTACGCTATGCACTTAATCCAAGTTTAAAATATCCCGTTCACCAGTCAAACAGAGGACGTATGTTTTTGATATTTAGTGACACTGTGGAATTCAAAGGTGTAAAGTAGTATGCATCAAACTAAACACAGCCCTTGGAGAATCTGAACGAACGTGTTTTAAAATTTTCACTTTGTAAGGAAGCCAGAACTGAGATTCGAAGACATACTTGTTTAAAAAAAATTAAGAGGTAAAAATCCAAGCTATGTAATGCAAGCAAGCATGAATTTAGTGGAGAGAAAAAATACGATGGACTTCGAAGGGATAAAGTGCCACAATATCACCAAAGCACAAAAATGGCCTGCTGGCAAAATAGGTTATTGTTATCATCACCAAAACATGGATGATCCAAAACTCGTTTCCTAAATCGAGATAACAGTGTAGGGCCTTGCACGGGCCCAGGTTTAAAATAAGTAATAATAACTATGCCACCAACTGACCAACTTTACGAGGATTTCAACTCTTCGCAAATAATGTGATAAGTCACGTCCAGGTAGGTGAAACCCTAAAGCAGAAAGGGAGTGATTTCCCAATGAAGGAAAAGTAAATAACCCTAACAAATTGCTCAAATAAAGAAATGCACAGCAAGTTTATTTATTGTGTAAAGAAGATGGTCCAACAGTTGGTACAATTATACCAACTTATGGGATCCTTGAAGGCAATCGCTCTTCCCCAATTTAACTAATCTCTCTACACTCGACTTGCAAGCTAATAGTAGCGCATAGTTTGGCAACGTTGCAACAAAAAGTGTCTCGGTTAAATCTGGCATCGTAAAACCACAGAACACCGCGAATTGTGAATAATGTGTTGTGTTGTGAATAAACAATGGCATGGACAACAAGACTGTGATTCGTAGAAATAATTTAATAGTGACTAGACCAATGACATTTTATGTTTGCAAAATGGCTGTGCATATTTTTCGTGAAAAATCACTTGTTTTAATTTCTGTTGCATAAATTTTTCTTAGCTTTTTTTACTATTGTGTTGAATTTAATAATAGATTAAATACTTTTGTGCCAAAATGTGCTTAAGGTGATCAGAAACTATGTTAAGTCGATTAAGTAAGTAGCACTTTTAGTAAATGTAAGTAAATTTATGTAAATGTCCGCTAACACTTTCAGAAATATTTGCATTAATGTATCCTGTTTCAGCGCCATATTTATGTTCTCAACTAAACAAAACTCCTAGATCCATATTATGTACATTACTGATTGAAATTTTTCGCCCTACTTCTTAACTGAAATCAATTTTCAAGTACTTATCAATAAATTAATAGAATAAATTTCCTTTCTCTTTTCAATTGAATTCAGTTCAACCCAGCTATCCCATTTAACCTCAAACAGCGTTTCGAATATCCCCATCCTTCCCACAGCAAGTCTCTTCGCTCATCCCCAAAATCTTCTCCTCAAAACTCCACTCCACAGTAACAAATTCTAAAGCACCTCTTTTACTGTTCAGGCAGCCCATATCGCATGTCGGCTCGTATGTTGTTTTCGATATTTTTTTGTGAATCATTGTTCATTAAATGACTTAAAACATCAGAGGAGGTGCTAGGCTACCTTAACATTGAGGATTATTTTGAGGACAAAGACGTCTGCTATTTAAACAATGTTAACGTGGACGATAATGTCAAGTGTAAATCGAAAACTCTGTGAATTAAATTGTAACCTATTTTCGTAAGAATAAAATGTGGAGTTTCTTTATTAGCTTTTTTCCACACAATCGTGAAGCTAAGAGTATTGACGTTAATTACTTAAATATTTTATTTTTATAGTGAATCAATTTTATTTGAGTTTTTTTGTTTTTTAGTTTTTTTGTGTATTACACAGGCCTAGGTTAGTACAGGGCTCCGATGAAAATTTGTAAGTGGATATTGTTTAATGAATAAACGAATTTCGTTTAATTATTATTCATCTTCTTCTTCAGGATATATTAGTCCACTGCTGGACATAGCCCTCCCCTAATGAGCGCAAGGTTGTGCCATCATTAGGGGGTAGTGGCCATAATCCCCACGCTGGGCATGCGGGTTGGGAATCGCAGTTTGGTAGAATTGTACTGCAGGGGGCGCTGCTGCCCACCCTCCAGTTTGAGTCCCTTAGTCGCCTTTTACGACATTGTTTAATTATTACTCATATCTGGTTATAAATGGATGGACCTGCTTCCATGTGAAAAGCCAAACTTCGCAGAGTTTTAAGGGTTTGTTAAAATACCACTATCACACTGATAGAACAGTAACACTGTTGCTTTATAGATGCTTATGGAATTTTTATGTACTTACGTTCTGTTATATTACTATAATAGTTATATGATCAAAAAATAAGATGTCGCTATACGACCATACTAACTTTGATTCAATTATGTACATCCACCTAACGACTAAATTCTCCATCCACTCCACCCAAAGGTTGTCTGGAAGAGATAGTTCTAATCTAACCGTTAAGTAATGGCATGTCATGTAATGGCAGTCGTTACGCCATGTCAGAGGCCTTATGGGCGGCTTGATAACTTCTGACAGTAAGACCCGCCGCTGTCTTACAATCCTCCACCAACCCGGACTTGGCACCCGTGGTGGAGTATGCCCTAATCTTCCTGCGATGCAGGAAGAGACCCGTGCCCCAACCAGTGGGGACTAACAAGGGTAGATATCGAGCCGATAAAACACCCAATATTTTACTTTGCTTAATATTCGTTGCTGGTTCTTTATCTATTTAAAACAAGAGCAATAGCAAGAGCCTACGACGAGCCTCGGTATGTAAAAATATAATCCTGGCTAACGTATTGATAAAAGTACAAGAATATGGGCAATTTACTATCAAACAACCCGAGGGGTTGGGCAGCCATTTATTACACAGCCTGCCCGCCATATTGTCGAGACAGAGACTAACCTAACCCAGTTTATTATAATTAAACAAAGAAATCGATAAAGGTCACGCGGTCAACACACTGAATGGACTGATAATGAAACTGAATACGCAATGGCGAGTGAGTACGGCATTTACGCCACTACAATAGCCCCTATAACTGTTTTTTAGCTCTTAAAGGGTTTGGACCCTTAAGAAAGGGACCTGGAAGTAGCTGGAGGTAATTGCGATGTGGTGCTACCGAAGGATGTTGAGAATAAGCTGGACCGACAAAGTCACAAATTTGGAAGTACTAAAACGCTCCAATTATTCCATAAAATCAATGTTAACTACAAAGAAGTAATAAACGCGTCGAATTGATAACCTCCTTCTTTTTTGAAGTCGGTTAAAAAGGAGAAAATTTGTTGTCTAGGTCGTGTGTTGCGACACGATAGTGTACCAACTTCTTCAAGTTATAATGATGGGCAAGATCGAGGAAAGGAGGTACGTTGGGAGAAGATGGAAGTCGTGGCTCAGGAACATCAGGGAATAAACGGATGTAGCGTCGAAGACCTGTTTCGCTTGGCAAGAAACAAATAAGAATATGCGGAGCTGAGACGGCCAACCTCCATTAGTGGAGAGGCACAGGAAGACGAAGAAGAAGAAAGGGTTTGTTAGATTCTTTATAATATAGCCTATCGCTATATTAAAACCGCCTTAGGACACTAAGCGGCGGTTTTTTTAACCGACTTCAAAAAAGGAGGAATTTATCAATTCGACGCGTATATTACTTTTTTTTTCTATGTTTTCGCATAACTTCGTCAAATCATAACCGATTTCGATGAATTTTTTTTGCAAAAATATAGAGAATGAAGAGAAGATAGAGAACACTTTATATCAAAAAAAACCGTCAAGTCCTGGACTTTTGCCCTAAGTTCAAGGCTATCCTACTAATATTATAAATGTGGAAGTTTGTGAAGATGTTTGTTACTCAATCACACAATAACGGCTAAACCGATTAACATGAAACTTGGCGTGCAGATAGACAAAGATCTGAATTGAGACATAAGATACAGATAAATAACTTTCCTGAAACGCGGTTGAAAAAATGTGTAATGTAGGTACACTTTGTACCAAAAAGGCTATATTATAAAGGATTATTTAGATGACAATTATGTTTGAAAATAAAGCCACTACAATGCATGAGTTCTATAACATAACATTTACTCTGGAACCATACTAGGATACCCTGTGTCGTGGGAACCAGAAACAACGACATTACAAACATGTAAACATCCAAGACCTGGGCTTTAATAATAATTAGTTTACTGTTAATTAAGGACTTTGAAAAGACTAAGTTTAGAGTTTTCTTCTGTATTTTTTTAGGGTTCCGTACCTCAAAAGGAAAAAACGGAACCCTTATAGGATCACTTTGTTGTCCGTCTGTCCGTCCGTCCGTCCGTCTGTCAAGACCCTTTTTCTCAGGAACGCGTGGAGGTATGAAGCTGAAATTTATATCAATTACTCAGGTCTACTGTCCCTTGAAGCTGTGAAAAAATCAAACTTCTAAGCCAACGCAATCAAAAGATACAGCCGTTTATGCCGCAAATTTTCGACACTTGCAAGGGAATCAAAACCTACAGGGTGCTTCCCGTGAACTCAGAATCTTGAAATTTGGTACGAAGCAACGTCTTATAGCATAGATAAAGGAAAAATTACGAAAACCATAAATTTTTAGTTACATCACATAATATATTTTTTTTTAATAATTTTACGGAACCCTCGGTGCGCGAGTCTGACTCGCACTTGGCCGTTTTTTCTCTAAAATGGTTTAACTTGCAACATTCATTAAGTAGCAGTTTCTGCGCTATTTTGAGTAAAACCGATTTGATTTTATTAGGTTATAAAAATAGCTACAGGCTGCTACTTATGTATGCGGTATCTGGGATTCCAATAATTTTAAACGCAATGTCTGACCTCCATGGTCAAATTCGTTCTTTTTTTAAATACTGGCCGCTAATATTTTTCTCTTATATACGTTAGTGTTTTGTTTTTGTTGGGTTTAAAATGTCATATCGCTGAAAAAATGGAACTCACTCGTGAAAATATTCGTGCTATGATTTATTACGATTTTCGACGTGGTTTAACGCAACAACAGTGCGTAGATCAATTAACTTCGACTTTTGGTTGTGAAGCTCCATCAAAAACGACTGTATATCACTGGTTTAGTGAGTTTAATCGCGGGCGCAGTAAGCTCACGGACGAAGTTAAAGAAGGTCGCCCGAAATCGGTGGTTGTGCCACAAATTATTGAATATTGTGCGAAAACTAATAATGCAAGACCGTCATGTTACGTATCGCGAGATAGAGGCTATTCTGGGCATATGTATGACTAGCATTCATAGGATATTACATGAACATTTGTCTGTAAAAAAAATTTGTTCGCGTTGGATCCTGCACAAATTAACTCAGGATCAAAAAGATGCTCGCGTCGAATGGTGCAAGAGAACCTTAAAAAATTTAACGGAAGCGACTCAAAATCTGTTATAATATCTACACAGGTGACGAATCCTGGATCTACGCGTACGATCCCGAAACTAAACAACAATCAACAGTTTGTGTGTTTCAAAATGAGCCGAATCCTACGAAAGTGGCTCGTGCAAAAAGCACTGTAAAGCAAATGGTGGCCTGCTTTTTTGGTATTAATGGCCATGTGGCTACAATACCACTGGAGAATCGCAGAACGGTTAATTCGGAGTGGTACACGACCATTTGTTTGCCGGAAGTATTTGAAGAAATACGCCAAAACAACCAGCGACGCAGAATCATACTTCACCATGACAATGCCAGCTGTCATACATCTCAGGAAACAACTACATTTTTGGATGGTCAAAAACTAGAATGAGATTCTTTCCTATTGGCGGGGCGCTAGTTGAAGAAGAAATACATTTAATTATCGCTATATATATATATATATATATATATATATATATATATATATATATATATATATATATATATATATATATATATATCATGTCCATGCGGTGGTAAAACGGCCTCAGGCTCAGTAATTTCTACGGGTTTGTTGCCCACAGCGCTGATTTTTAGCAAGGGCCTGGTCCAGTGACTGACGGAACATCGCATCGGACCTTAAAAGTGCACTACAACAATACAATACAAGCCCCTTAACTAGCCCACCTCAGCGATGGGCAGTAAACCGCAGGATAAAAGCCGCCCACCGACGTCACTGGCAGCCAGCAGCACTCCCGCCGAGTGGGATAAACAAATAAAACGGTCGTGGGGCGCCACGCTCGCGCTGACCTGACCGCCGGGTCAGTGTACGTGCGGTAAGTACTGATGGGCACGCGTGGTGCTTACTATCATGCCCGGCATATAACTTGGTCAAATCACGCAGTAGGGTAATTAAGTTGACTTACGGTTTTACGACAGTATTTTTTTTTAACTTGTCATAGCAAAATTAAGGCGGTTCATGGTGCTAACTAACAAGTTGTTTTTTACCATTGGTAAAAGGCGGGTAAAGGGCGCTAGTTAGCACCCCGAAGCGTCTTAAGTGGATTACGTGGTATTAGTATTGTTGGATTACTGTTTGTGTCGCTAATAAATAGAATAATGTTATCCTGTGTTTAACAAATTGTTTTCTGTGTTGTTTGTAATAGGTACACCGTTTTCAATTTACTTCAAAGTTATTCGCATGGACGTTTTTCGGAGCTCATTGCCGGGGGAGCACAAAATGTAACTTCGGATTATTCAACATCAGTTATTTAAAAAAAAACTCTTTCGTGTCCATGGCAAGTCACCGACTGTACGGTGATTTTGTCAAGGCTTTTGCTGGGAATTATACAAGATTTTATGTTTATTGACCGAAGACATAACAATCTTGCAAATAAATTAACGTAGAAGAAGCGAAGGTGATCTGTCAAGATCGTGGCAAGTGGCAATCCCTCGACTCTGCCTACCTCTCTGGGATACAGTCGTGAGGTTATATTATATCATGTTATGTTCATGAATTTCAACAACCTCACAACGCCATCTACATTCCTACGAGTTTAAAAACGACCCATTGTATCGATGATTATGCCGGCGCCAGACAGAAATTCAAACAAATGATCACATAAGTGTGGACATGTGTGGCACTGACATTTGTACTATTGTCACATATTTGAACACTTACATGTCACTTAAATGTGCCACACATGTGCACACTTATGTGATCACTTGTATGAACTTCTGTCTGGCGCCGGCATTAGAATAAACCCACCAGACCCAGAGCAATGTCATTGTGCGAGCGTCTCAAACGTTGCGCAGGTTCAAATCGTCACTTCCTCAACGATGAACGATGATGATTCATTGTCGACACCCGTTCGTTTCCCGGAGCCAACTGTACAGCGCAACATATATAATTTTTATCGGCAAGAGCAAAGGATGTGGAGGGCGATATGGAGGAATATTTTGCAACATTATAATGAGCTGGAGGGAACAGTGATGTAATGAGGAACATATCAAAAACACACTGCGTAATTACTTGACTGCTTCGTTGTTCTAGCCCTTTATATTATGATCACTTCCTATAACCATGTCATTATGTGGTGGGTTCGATTCCCCGTACTTTTATTCATATGGCTTCAGTCTTGGTATATCCCCCATGTTGGTGATGTCTTTTCCCGGTTGCCATACCACACGGGACCCTAGCTTGGGACCTTTATTTTACTATATTGCCAGAATTGTATGATATTTTTTGTATAAATACCTCTGTGAGAAGGAAATAAATAAACTACTCACTTACCAGGATAAGTGATTGTTTTGTGTGGAAGTTATAGGAATTATGATTTATAACAACATCGACACATTCGGTGCTACAGATATTAACAGAACTAATACAATTTTTATATTATCTCATTTGGGTTTTTATATTATTAGAAATATATAGACATACAGTGTAAAACGATTTGAAACATAAAAAAATAGTTTACATAATTATATACTAATACAGAGCAATTAATTAAATGCATAATGTTGTTTTCATTTATAGTTCTTTTAACCGACCGAGAAAATGTGGAAATAACGATATTATTAATAAAATATTTTTTTAGACATTACGGTGCAAGGACTGGTTTTAAGCAATCTTATCAATGCATTATCTCAACGTTCTCAACGTAAAATAAAACAGATAACGCGAGAGCGTTGGCGAAAAATAATAAACCACGTGGCTGGGCCGAACTAAAATAGACTAACAACGTGCTGAAAAAATGTGCACATTTTTTGCGGTTATTTAGTTACATCTGAAGCCAATTTTCGTTGTAAAATTGCCTTGAAAGAGGACTCGTAGTTCTTATAAACGTGAATCATGCACTTGCATCGAAATGACACAAGCTGAAAGTGTGAATATTCCGATGTTTGATTCGGAATTCGTAACTCGCTAATCAATTTGGGAACCCAGAACAGCTACTCATCGAGTTACTCAACTATCACTAGAATTGAATGTATATCATCATGTGAACTTTATGTGTCAGATGTTATGTTGTTTGATGTGTATGAGTGCCATTCGTGTTCGCCATTCGCCGCAGCTTATTTTTGTTATTAAATATTTCTGTTAGGAAGATTAACAGTCGCATGACAGTTGTGCATAAAATCAATTAATTCATAAATTTATTCCTCCGACTCGTAAGAAATCTAACCAATATTTTGACATTTAGAAGTTGCTGATTGATCTCATGGATTATATTCTTTTTAATGCACTAGCCCGTGCTAAGGTCAATTTTCAAAACTTATTTAGAGGCTAAAAATTCCACCCATGCCGGGATTCGAACCCGCGACCTCTGGCTATCCGTGCCAGCGCTCTTCCAACTGAGCTAATGGGCGACTCTCATTGAATCTTATCATGTAGGTAACAACTGACGTTTTATGTAAAAAACAGGACAGTGGACCTTTGATTTGCTGCCTTTTTGTCCACCACAAAGACCAGAAAGCCGCGGCTAACATAGTGCATTGACATCCAACAAACAGAATGTAAATTCATCACGTTAAAATAAATTTTGTATTATGATTATAGTGATTTGAGAAAACATGGTAATAATGGAGTGTTTTAGCTATCTTTGGGCCAGTTTCTGAATTGAGAATTTTGCTAAGTAAATACTTCACTGTAGTGCTGTCTCAATGTCGCGGCAAAGAGCGTGACAAAACATTACTTAAGTATTTACTTAGTGAAACTCTCAAATCATAAAACCTGCCTTTTAAAGGCAGCTGACATTACATTGTATGCCACAGAATGTAAATTATATACGTTGAAATAGAAGAAGGGTTTATTTGATTGATATTATGAACATATTAATTGAGTTTAATTGGCTATTATAACTGCTAACGTTTACTTCATCAAAGTAATTTATTACGGAAAATTTACAATGTTTTTCCTTTTATATCCATATTCCAATTTATTAATTACAAGTTGGTCTACTCTAAGCTCAGGGGCGGACAGGCGTACAGACGGGCAGAGCAGAACTACATATGTATAAGCGGTTGAAGTATTTTTACTACGGGACTCTAAGAAACAGCAAAGTTTTAGTACCTTTCAAGTAAAATAAACAATAAATTAATAGTATAGATTTTACCAAACATCTTTGCGAATTAGATTCGACGCGGAAACCTGGAGAATCTACTTTTCGTCGGAATTATTATTATTAATTATTTTGTAATTACTATGTAAATAAAGTCGCGACATTTTTTTACTTTATGGAGCGCCAACTAAGGACAATTTCATTTCGGCTTACGCCAACGGTGTCTGATATGATAGCACATGCTGTTCATCTATGGGTAAGCGCTGATCAACTGTACTGGGTCCAAACTAGGATACCCTGTGTTATGATAACCAGGCTAGGACATCACAAATATGGATCCATAGAAAAATTGTATAACTGACAACCCTGTTGATCTTGTTGAACATCCAATAGATGTCTGTTTATCCCAGGCTAAATATTAAGCTATTTACTTGTGCAGTTATTTGGCGCCCTTAAAAGGTCCTCTGAAGTCTTTAAAAAACTCCAAGACAATGACACACCTAAATAGGCGCCGAAACAGCAGTGCCCCGCCGGCGCCATGATCGATCGGACGCCCGAACGGTTCGGTAGCTTGAGCTGGGAGTGCGGCTTTCTGACGATTTCGGACGTGTCCTGTTTTGCAGAGGGCGGGCTTCCTCTGAATCATGACTTGAGTGGAGGCAATCCATAAGTTGCACAGAAAGCTCAGTGTGATTTAATTTATTTGTTAGTTGAAGCACAATCGAAATACTTTTTTAAAATTAATGGATAGTTTCAGTGTCAAAATAATTAATTATTTAATACTTAGTCAATGAAAATATTACAGATACATGCTCCTATGGCCATACGTATATTATGTATATACAAAAAGTATAGGTTTTACTTTCTACTTCAATCATAATTCCGCAAAAAATAATTAAATATACTTGAACTAAAAGGTCCCCAAAATAGAATTTTTGTAATCGAATGATCGACTCTAAAATACATTAAATTTATGCCAAAATGCACAACGTCTTTTGAAAATAAATCAAGGGATAAATCTTTCCCAAAATTAATAATTAGGTCCGAAAATGTATTAACTCATGTTTAATTAATAAATTGTTCCCCAAAATAGATGAGTGAATGAATAGAGGAAAATTGTCTCATCAAATATTGATAGATATTTTCATTTATCTTTTTTATTTATTTCGGAAAAACGCAATAAATTTCAATCAAAACGATGTGCTATCAAAACGATAACGAAAAACGATCAGCTAGATTCCGTGAAAAAGTGAGACTTCTTAATTTTTAAGCTCAATCGGATGTGTTCTTCTGCACAAATAAAATATATTCAGAACATTGTAGGTGCCATTTCAAGCCGCGAACGCGTCACATGTGGCCCGGCAGTTGTAAATACAGTAGTGTGGTGTAGCGAAATGATTTGAGGGACTTGCAATTAATTTTTCCGTTTAATTCCGATGTAGTGCAGTGAAGTTTTCTACTGTGGTCGTGTACTCAGGACAATGGAGACGTCTTTGGTGTTGCTCTTAGCATTTTCTTTAATATGGAAATGTAAGTCAGCGATTTCTTTTTAGAATTTTTTGCTTTTTCGTGTTTTATTTAACTTAATTTCGGAATCACTTACTTGTATTGAGGGTTACTTAACTGGTCCGGTGGAATAATATTATTACTTATTTCAGAATTAAGTAAAAAATGTGTCGTGCTTACGAAAGTGTTTGTTTGATTTTTGTTTGTATTATTGATAATTTGTTTTAATGAGGAAATTCAGCCTCATTACAATTATTAGATATCTACTGTTATTGTGTGCCTATGAATGCATGTCTATGAATGCGCTCGTGTGTGACTCTGATAAAAAGGCAAATAACATATTTTTTCCTCTGTTTAGTGATTTCGCTATTTCATCGTATATCGACGTTTAATAGACCGAATGTATACCTTTTTTAAGGGGCGTTTTTGTATAAATTCTTTACGACGAATTTTTAGTATAAATTTCTTCTCTTATGCGTGTAAATCAAACAAAAACCAACCGACAGACAGACAAATGTGTTTTCTTCAAATGGTTTTTACGAAGACAAAAACACATTTGCACAGATATGTTATCAGATTATTGTTTTATTTTATTTGTGTATTAATGGATTAATTTTATTCCATTAACATTCAACGATGCGGAACAGACGATAAAGTGGGTGTACATCGAGGCTACGTAGATAAACAATTCAGTTTTGTTGTTTGAGCAATGCGACCTTTGCGTAGTTATTTAATGAACCATTTGGTTGCTTAGAACGCAGTATTCTTGCCAAAGAAATTTCCCTAAATGGTTTTGCACAAATTAGGTAAAGACAAAAAAACAGGTTTCACTTCACGGAAAAAACACTTCACGCAGGTTTGGGTTGGGTTTTCTATGCCATATTCATTTATTAGAGATCATAATGGTATAATACAATGATGTTACACAGGTTTAAGTCTTACATTAAGGGCCCTGGTCAGGGCATTGCTAAGATAAACTTATTTAAATAGCTTAAGACAACTGTACTGGGCACAAACTAGGATATTACGTGATATGGTAACCAGATAAGCGATATTACAAAAAAAACCCAGCAACTAATCTAACAGAAAACCTAGCCTAATCTACCCACAATAGATGAGAACAAAATAATTTTCCCATTCAACAGTGCTGCAAAATTACTCCCCGCGAAACACTTGAACATGCATTTTTAAGAGTTAATACATTTCATTTAATTGCAGCTAGGAAGTATTGTTTTTGATTATACAAACCGGGCCTGGCATGTTGAAGGAATGTGTTTTGCCGCCATATGGGTATAGTCTAGTATAAAGGCTTTTAAAGCTATAGTAGGTCAACGTTACTTAGCATTACCAATGCCCATATGTACAGGAAAGGGTAGCCATCAATTTAGTGTTATTGGGAAACTCCAACGTAACAGAAAAAAACAATGAAAGACGTGGCTCTTCTCCGATGCCAAAGTATATTCTACTGTATGGATAGAAGAAATTTTCTTAATCGAAAATTAGTACACTACACCACTGCAGAACATAGAAAGAAAGAATAAACATTTATTGTCATGCAAGGTCTACAATGTTTATATTACCTATACATATCTAGACAGAACTTGGCTATAAGTAATAAAAAAACAAGTGGCGTTTACAAGTTTCTGTCAGTAGGAATGCATGACAATCGGACATACGCTCAGCATAAGCTGTTGGATAGATCTATCCCATAGGCCTTCTTTAAGAAAGAGAGCACAGGCTTGATCAAATTCAAGTGGTGAGGTTCAGCCACCGCAGATTTCCTCACTATGTGTTCCTACACAGAGAGATAACTATAAGTACAAAATATTGGTAATAAGGCCCCTTTTGTACTATATTTTTATATAACTTCTGTTACTGTGATTTCTGTGTACAATAAAGAATATTGTATCTATTTAAAACAAAATTCGCCTACACCTAGAAGGTAGAAAAACTATCGTTTTTTTTTAAAACTTAGGCCTTAGCATCTACGTAATGAGATGATTTCTACAGCGTCCAGTGGCACTTTCACGCACACTAGATGGGTGTAGGGATTATTTGGACACTGCAGTGCCTGGGACATTGTTGGATCAAGAAGGCTTTCCGAGCACATTCACTATTCTGATATATTACTAATATATTATTCTGACGACCTCGGTGGCGCAGCGGTTTGGCACGCTGAATGTAAAACCGAAGGTCTCGGGTTCGATCCCCGGCCGGGTCAAGATAGGAAACGTTTAGAAAACTTTTTCTAGTTTGTCTCGGGTCTTGGACGTTATCTATGTATTTATTGTATTAAATCTATCGTCGAGTTAGCACCTATAATTCAAGTCATTTAGTTGTACTTAGTATAGGGCTAACGAGATCTGTGTAATATGTCCATGAATATTCATTTATTTATTATTACTTATTTATTAGTCGGCCTAGTCCACAGGAAAGACAAGTCAATCAGTGCGGATTCACGGTTTACCTTTACACGGTTTTACTTTTACACATCACACTATCTATTATGGGAGTCGGGATTTTTTTTGTCAGGCGTGGATCCAATTGAAATCCAATATTCCCCCACAAGGGACGTACATATAAATCTATAAGATTCCTCTCTATGCTGCTACTAAAGCTTAGAGAGGAATTAGCAACAACTAAATTGTGTAAATATACAATAAACAAATCTTTATATAAGGATCGATATCAACCCTGTCTTCGTTTACCATTAGGCGTGACTGGGTTCAAGTGTAACCTGTCTTACTTAAAAAACTTTGTGTGTCCCCACTGCTGGGACACGGGACAGTTTTCCTGCATCGCAGGAAGGATAGGCCATACTCCGCTACGGGGGCAAGTTCGGGTCGGTGGAGGATAATAAGACAGTGGCGGGCCTTACTGTGAGAAGTTATCAAGCAGCCCATAAAGCCTCTGACATGGCTTAACGACCGCCATTACATGACAGCTGGCACCAACGGCTTAACGTGCCTAGCAAAGCACAGAAGCGCTCAGCAAATGCCAACTAGCGGTAGTCACCGGTCAGTTACCCATCTTTTACCTGACCGGGTCTGTTGTTGCTTAACTCAAGTGATTGATTCCAATCCCTCGGTTCGACTAGGCCACGAGCGCATCGTTCGATTAGGACACGAGCCATTGTGTAAATATAAAACTAAACAAATCTTTATCAGGATAAATCAGTCATAAGGCTGCAGTCTGTACTCATATGTTAAGAAATATCTGTGTTAACATTTTTATGCACAATAAAGTGTTTTATATCTATGTATCAATCTGAAACTGACACTTAGATCCGCTCATACCGGGGATATACTTTAACACAACAAAAGTAGGTACGTGTTTTGTATGCGAATCGCGAGCTTGTGCGGTGATACGACCTGTACTGTAAGGATTTTGCCCATTGCGTAACGGTCATTGGACTGCAATAAAGCTTAAAGTGTCGAGACTATATTGATATTTTACTGACAAGTAGCTAGATGTGAAAGTTTATAATATGTTTCTTATTCAATCAGGCGTAACCAGCAGAATTTATATTAAATTACAGACTATGCCTAAGGGCCAAGGGCCAAACTATTAACTTTTTTACTAACGATGTCTCGGGCACTAGTTTAAAGAGATTCAGAAAACGTATAAATCTCATTATGTCCCGCTTTCCGGTCAAGACCAAAAAGCATGGCTACCCTGATATCTCCATATACGTACATATGTAAGTCACGTACGAACACTGATGTGGTAATGTTCCCTACTTAGGGTTTGTTTCCACTAATTAAGATTGCACCAACTGATTATCCACTCAGTGGGCATCTGTAATACCACCCGATTTGCATAATTCTTGCGCAGTGTTTTTTTAGAATGCGACACTGAAAAGAATGGTAGAATCTAAAACGCTCTATACAAATCAGGTGCTGTAATGACACAAGTAAATGGTAACATTTTTTATAGATAGAGAACACTGTACAGTGGACAGCACAATAACCTTAACATACGTGCACTCTAATCGGTGTCGTTAAGTATGACTGCAACAAAAATGTAAAGGTTGTTGTGGTATGTATCACTTATATGTACATGTGCATAAAAAACGACTAAGTGCGAGTCAGACTCGCGCGCGGTTCCGCACCAATATAATTTTTTTTAGTAAATATATAACTAAATATTCTTTGAATATTTCAAACGTCTACCCATTGTCGTTATTAATCGTTAGCAAAAACTGCAAAGAGTTAAGTCAGGTCCCATATCACATATACATTGGCCCCCATGCGCCCCAACGAGGAGATGCGCCGCCCTCCTCTAATCCCATTGGACCAGATAACGATGGGATGGAGGGGGCGGCGCGTTGGGGCGTGTGAGGCCAAGTTTCTTTAGCACTTGGCCCCTATGCGCTCCAACGAGGAGATGCGGCGTTCCCTCGCCCCGTCGTAGGGTCGTTGCGATGGGGCAGGGGCGCCGCCGAAGGAGTGCCCGCAAGGGCGCCCGCAGACGGGGTCGCGGTAGTGTGCGTAAGCGTTCCCGTGGCCCCGTCCTTTGCGGTGCGGAGGAACACCCCAGGAGGGCGGGGAGTCCGACATAACCACCGCGCTTCCCCGAGCCGGTGGTACCCGTAATGGGGTTTCTCCTGGGTAACAAAAAAAAAGGTCCCATATCACATTTGTGGTATGGGGGTATTGTGGGTCCCGGTCTTGTGCAGCCTGCGACTCCCCGCCACCATAAGATGGTCGTGAGACCAAGTGGTTGAAAGCCTACCCACACTGCGACGCCCGGTCCGTGGTTTCCAGGTCAGAAATTTTTCGCCCCAACGGCAATCAGTTCTTAGAGCGATGTGCCCCGCCCACTGCCAATGCAACTGAGCAATCACTCCAATCAAATTGTGAGAAACTTTCCCTATTTCAGTGTCGCAGGCGGTGCGCTGCTACAGTTGCACTCCGGACGACCCCTTCAGGCGTCGGTCCTGCATGTTCTTTAACAGCAGCAGCGAAGACTTCATCAAGGACTGCCCCAAGTCCACCTTATGCTTGAAGAGGATTGTGGCGCTCGATATGCTCAATGGAGGTGTGTTATTATGTTTGGTTCCTGTGTTATTATGTTTAGTACCTAAAAATGAGCACACCGCGTCCCGGTATTTTAAAAACAGCCACAACGCGAAATTCACGTTATGAACTTTGGTAAACACGATTAAAATGCGTAAAAATTAAAATTCAACAATTTTAGTCATCCTGGGGCACGGGTCACTTCCTACATCGCAGGCAGGTTAGGTCGTACTCCACCACGGGGGCCAAGTCCGGGTTGGTGGAGGATTGTAAGACAGTGGCGGGCCTTACTGTCAGATGTTATCAAGCCGCCCAAAGGCCTCTGACATGGCTCAGAAGTCATTATAAAAAAAAATACTAAACGAATGTCAAGGCTGTTAGTTTCACAATTAATAGATGTTGAAGATAACAAAGAAACTCCACATTTGTTCTTGGTAACTTTAACACCGCAAGTGATTTGATCTTAGGCCCAACTATGCGCACCAAATCCTATCGGAATCCTGACGTTTGCGATAACCTTTAGTATGGAATTTGACAGTTACTTGATTGGATTCGCTCAGGATATGGTGCGCGTAATATAAGAGCAGATCTCTTAAGAGATATGATCAAATACCAGTTCATATCAGTCAGAGATAAGCTCGCCTTTGTACATGTAACGTTTTTTTTAATGTATCGTGTACATTTAAGTAATTTATGAACCCTAAGACGTAGTTATCCTAATCACCACACGTGCCCAACACAACTTGTTATGTACACTATAAATCAATGATTTTAGGAATAAATTTTACACATTTTCTTTTTCTTTTAATTATAACCTCAATTTAATTTGTTCCAGTAAAAGTGGAGGGGTTAACAGAGCGACTCTGTGCTCCGCAAATCGATCGCGGCCAGAGCGTTTTGATCAAGGGCCATTGGAATGAAATCAACCCGATCTACGAGAAAGGCTACTCGGAGTCCTGTAACGACGTCCCGGCTGCTGGTCGATCAACGAAGACCATTCTCTGTGCCTGTCGCGGGGACTTATGCAATAATTCCGATAGATTAAGCGGCTATTCCTCGGTTAAGTTAGGGCTCATTGTTCTGATACTATATTTCGTATAAATAGACTTTTTCCACATAGGGTCTCAGAAAGGTAAAGTGAGGAAAAAAGCTTTTAGTTCCATACCGGCACTAAAGGCTGGAAGAACTGAACACCGAGTGTTAAGTGTTCATCGGAATGAAAGCGGCAATAATTCCTACGCTACCACAATACCTACTTCTATCTGTTGAAATTGTTAAAAATTTTAAGATATTAAAAAGGATGTCTATGATTATTAATTTTTATGCAGGGATGAGGCTAGACTCTATTGATAGGCTGGATAGACGATGTAGTCGTATCCTACTTGCCCTAAAATCTGCAATCAGAAAGACCTAATAATTGCAACTGATAACGCAGTCAGCGTCGCAAAGTTCTGGGTCGCAACTGTTTAATAACGTCTTTAATAAAAAAATGTTGTCATCGCTAAGAAGATGAACTGGCTAGTGGGACTGATTGATGCTCTGATGGAAAAGGACTTAATGCAATTATTGCATAGTAACAATAGATTTTTCATAATAATGTCAACGTGATATATTTTTAAGAATCTACCTCGGTAGTAAAACTAGATAAACGTAAGGTATTCTTTAAGTAGTTATTTGTTTATTTATTGTTTAGTTTTACACACTAGTCAATATAACAGTCACAAAGTGACGTTTGCAAGTCGTGAATTCTCATTTGTAAGTAATATTAAAAAGAAAGTGTAGCCAAAAAGCATGTTAATTGAATTTAATATTTGTTTTGTTAGAACTACAAAAAATGTAAGAATAGTAAACTTACAATTTGAAGATTATTAAATTATTATATTCTTTTTAATGCACTAACCCGTGCTAAGGACAATTTTAAAAACCTATTTAGAGGCTAAAAATTCCACCCATGCCGGGACTCGAACCCGCGACCTCTGGCTAACCATGCCAGCGCTCTCCAAACTGAGCTAATGGGCGACTACCGACATCAGTGAATTTTCGAACCTCTTTACAATACACTCTGTATTACGTACGTTACTAAATTATGTATTATTAAATTACTTATTTGAACTTCAAGTCTATTAATTTAAGCTTTGGTGCATCACTCAACATTTTCGATTTTATTTACTCATATGCGCTTGAGACGCCTTATTTGTGTTAATCGTCTGCGCAGGATTAGTATTTCGACATTAGTATATTAGCGTGGCGTAGAAAAGAACTAAAATTATCACATAAATTATCATATTTTTGGGTCGCATTTGTATAAATTGTAGCCTATGTGGTACTCTGATGTATAAGCTATATTATTGTAAAGTTTCCTTTAAAATAAAATTCTGTACTTTTTACGTGAAAGCGTAACAAAAATCCATCCGTACTTGTAGGTACAGATGGATTTTTGTTTATGATATTAGTAGGAACTTTCGCGTTTATGATATTAGTAGGATAGGATGTTGAGGTATGTATTTAGTACAAATAATTCCTAGATTTTATTAGCCTTATTGATGATTTAAACTCTCCAGTATATGATATAGAGTCGGTATTCAGAGGTGCGGGATTTTTCTTTCCTCTTGTGAGAAATTTGTACTTAAATCAGACCTAAAGTGGGAATCATGTTGGAAATACATAAACTCAAGGTTGATTCAGTCTACTGGGCTAATTTTTAAAATGATGAAAGCTATGAATGTTAATTCTTGAAAAGACCTGTTGGCCTAATTTGATATGAGGACTACTTTAATTAGTTTTTCCATGTATTTTAATGTGCTTGTATTTTTTGGGTGTCAATGTAGCTTAAAACTGGAATTTACTACAATGTTATATTATACTACGATTGTTACCTGTTTTACATGCATGATAAACAAAATTTGCAAAACCGGAATATGAACTTCATTACCTACGTCCGTCTTTCAGTTTGACAAATAAAGCATTATTTAAGATGTCTTTTTGAGAATTGAACATTAGCGGAAAACAACGCAAAATTAATGTAACCTTTTGGCATTTAAAAGTGGAAACATGATCAAGCGACATCCAGTCTTATGGTCTGGTCACTGTCTGAACGCAATTTTTAGGCATGATAAGCCAACAAATTTTTCAGCAGCAGAATATAGCGACAATACTGTATTCGTACTGTAGGCAAGTGTAATAACGTGCCATCTGTACTTACCTAACATTAATATCCGAAGATGCTAGCTAAACCAGCAATGGTTTAACGAAGGAGGAAAGCAATGAAATGTGTAGTTTTTATTACATAATAAAAAAAGAAAGAAAAAGGAATAACGCAATCATATTTGCTTGGTCCGAATCAATCGTAGGATTATGGAAGGGTATGAAGGGTACAAGAATGTATGAGTATCGCGAATCATTAAGAAATGTCTTTGGGTTAAATATCTTTTCGTTTTTCTTATATCATCTAATGTAGAGGAGAGCGTCAGAAATCAGTTTAAATTAATTAACTATCTTTCGTTATAAAATAACAGTAAAGATAGGTTATACCCAAAACAATGACCCTCGATAGTCAGTACAACCACTCCCGCTACCAGAAAATATGTCTGAAATGATCTAGAAGGTGCGTGCGCTGCGTAATTATATTATTTTTAGCTGCTATATTAACCCTGGGTTCGTGCAAACATTTCTAACACTTTCAGAAAAAAAATACAAATACCTCAGCAATTACGTAAAAGATAGATAGATAGATAGATATAAAAGCTTGTACTTCGTTAAGGCCGACAATTGTACTTTGTATCTTTACTTTTTTTATAATATTGTTACGGGCTAGGGATTTGGATGTAAAACGCCAATGACAGCTTCTTAGGATTTATTCACGCAGGGTCTGGTCTGCAGGTCTTCAAGACACGAAGTCCACACGTAGATTCCAATCGCAGGTCTAATCGAAGTCCAATAGTATAGCTGAGGTCGTAGGTTATCGCTCGTATCGCAGGTATGTTCACTTGAAGTTCACTCTTCGCTATTCCAAACGGAACTGACAGCGCGCCGCGGCGACCGCTATTTATATCCGCCGGCAAGGATTCTAGAACATTCAAGTACGTACCTACACTCGGTGCACGCGGCAACGACTCTAGAACAAAGTCCTTGTCAAAGAGATTTGAACCTTATACTAGTGGACATACGAGTCACTATTGCTTGCAGCGTTTCATTGTTTACTAAAACGCAGCATGCGGCGACTATTCGATAGGCTTCCAGAAGGCTCTATTTTAGATGGTTCGGGATAGGACCGCGACAATATGTACTCTGGTGTACAATAAAGAATATTCTTATCTTAACAAAATATAACATGTACATCCAAGCACATACATTGCTTCTGGCCCCACACTAGGATACCCTGTGTCGTCGGAACCAGAAACAACGACATCACAAACATGTAAACATCCAAGACCTGGGCTTTTTTTTGTCCCCAGCCGGGATCTTATCTTGTTTGTTTTGGTGTCCAACATCAGCAGCTTTCTTTCTTGTCATGGGGTTTTCTAGGTCACGTTCACACAAGGGAGGTGGTCAATACCTACGGTTTAAAGATGTCCTAAAGCACCACTTTGTCGCGTGCATAAATCCGTCAATTACTGGGACGAAATTGCATAGCAAAAACATGAATGACATGAATGAATGAAACATGACACACACAGTCATTCACCTACGTAAAACAAACACACCCACTTTTTCCTGTATTATTTTTATTTTGTATATACCTAATACTAAGATAAGTCATTGCATTTCCTATATTTTAGTGCTAAAAGGCCGTCCACTGTTATACAGGGGATCAATGGAAAATTGAAAACGGTTTGCATGTACCACAATTATTGTTTTTTAACGTCCATAAGTAGAAATGAAACACGCTGGCACATAAAACGTTTTCGCCTTAGATTGTAAGTATTCCAAATACGAAAATAAACATAAAGCCCCTTTCATGTTTTAAATCGCTAATCAAGAACTGACGTTCGCGAACCCGAGCGCGCTAGTCCGTTGAAGGTGCGGAGAGCGGTGAGTTGCCAGGCACATACAAAATCTTTTTAAAAACTGTACTGCGCCAGCTGTGACCGTCTGTTTAAGAGCGAATTCGGTTTAAATCACACATCCTAGCTCACGCTCAGATCTGAGATACATGGCTTCTTGTCGTGGTGCTGCCTTCTACACAATCGTTGTGGAGGACATCGTCACAATGCAATAACAGTATATATGTAAGCCAAGCCCCTTCATTACACGCACCAAATCCTTAGCGATTTCAATCGTCTATTTGACAGTTAGAAGGTTGTCCATTGGACAGCAGTGCAAAAATAAAGCCCTATGATTTTATTGCTTTTTCGAGAATAAAACAAATAGGGGACACGTATTTTTTCTTTTGTCGTATTTATTTGGAAATAATAGTTATTTTTAAGTTTTAAAATTTATTTTTTAGAGCCGGAAGTGACGTAGGCTAGAAGGCAACATAAAACATAATCTTTGCCTCTACTTTACTTGAAAAAAAAACTTGTCATCGCCTTTCTTTTTTTTTTTAATAATGGCAACTCGAATCGGTCCTTTACTGGACGACTACTTCTGCCAATGACGTTGGTGGTGTTGGTATAATATGTTTGTGTTTGTTCTTTGGTTTTAGGTCATCGCCTTTCGATTCGATTCGACACACCACAGACTAAAAGTTATTGACAACTGACATTTTACTTTTTTTTTTTGGATGAAACAGGCAAAGGCGTAGATACCACGCTGTAGAGCCGCTGTGCCGGGTTTTTTTTATTGTGTAATTTTTAAATTTTCTTTGTAATAAATCTATAGAAAAATCTTTGAGTATTTTTCTTGTATTCCTTGAAGCTTAATCTCCAAATGGTATTTTTATTTCAGCTTCATATTTTTTTGAATTATTGTCCATTGCGCAGGTTGTTTTATGAGCATAATTAAGCTCCTGTAGCATGAAAGCAAAAGGCACTTACATTTGCGTGGTTCTCGACGAGGCACAGGAAGACGACGTCCTCGCGCAGAAGCCGCACCGCGCCGTGCAGCGGCTGCGGCGTCTTGCTCTTCAGCATACGGTACAGGAGGGCGGACGACATGTGAGCGAAGTCCTCGCCTGCCACGAGAAACAGTTTGCAATGAAATGGCACCAATCGGACGTTGAATGAAATGAAATTGTTTAGTAAGTATTTTCTAAGGGTAACACGACCACTAGACATAATTAAAACTGTTTTTATACGGATTTTACTCGTTTATTACATTTTTACAATTTTCCGACGTTTCGGCACTTTTTCACGTTTTTATACGGATTCTGAAAAAGTAGAATCCGTATAAAAACAGTTTTAATTATGAAATTGTTTATTTGCACGAAAAGTGGTACATCGTTAACAGCTGGTAAGACATTTATAAGTTTCTTCACAATTCACCTCTTTAGGCATGCAAAAAATTAAATTAAATTGATATATTATTTATAATGTCATAACATATTATTATTTATACTGTTTTTATTTTTAATGCACTAACCCGTGCTAAGGACAAATTTAATCTGGCACGGATAGCCAGATGTTACGGGTTCGAATCCCAGCATGGGTGAAATTTTAAATAATAGGTTTTAAAATATTATTATTTAATAGGTAATTATATTTAGAATTTCCTCCATTTCTAGTGATTTTTTTTAAACAAAAAAAAATGTCGAATACGATTAGGATTTTACAGAGTTATGCGATAACATAGCAATATATATATCAACAGTGATCTGGAATATATCAGCGTGGGGATTATGGGCATCACCCTCCAATGATGGCACAACAGGGCTATGTCCAGCAGTGGACTAATAAAGCCTGAAGAAGAAGAAGATCTGGCGATAGGTCATCTAATTTGTCAAATTTACAGTATGGACCAAAAAAAATATGTTTCCAATTCCATAGGTGAATCCCAATTCCGATGATAGGAGGAGTTGAATGGAGTCAATTTATGCCCAAAATGTGTGAAAATATAACAATTTGGCTCGGTAAAGCTTAGGAGATTATGACAAAATGGAAACAAAAAGTGTTCTGTCCAAAAAAATGAGATAAAAAATTTTGCCAGATCGCAGTCGATATATCTACGCTGGCTCCGCAAATATTGTCTTACAATATTAGCCTATGACCTAGTGAATCCCAATTCCGATGATAGGAGGAGTTGAATGAAGTCAATTTATGCCCAAAATGTGTGAAAATATAACAATTTGGCTCGGTAAAGCTTAGGAGATTATGACAAAATGGAAACAAAAAGTGTTCTGTCCAAAAAAATGAGATAAAAAATTTTGCCAGATCGCAGTCGATATATCTACGCTGGCTCCGCAAATATTGTCTTACAATATTAGCCTATGACCTATTCTCAGACCTACCAAATATTATTTTATTTTATTAGGGTAAACAAACAATTGTACAATGAGTGGTAACAGCATCTTAAGTAACATTAAAGTATTTTAAGTAATTGTACAACCAGCATCGCTTACCACGAATTAGAGAAAAAGAAAGGAGTGTTATTTAGAAAAAGCTAACTTCTGAATTAGGCAATATAACTAACCAGATTAATATCATATTATAATTCAAACAGCAGTTCCGAAATTAGTTTTATATCGAGAGTTGTAAATGTTTCGAGTACTCGTTAATAATGCAAGGTTCGTGTCTTAGCACTTTGGAAATGTGACGTCACGAAATTTAGGATATCCTCTCACACCTCTGTCACACTTTATGGACCCCCTCCCTACCTCTCAACGTGTGACGTAATCTATGGATGGTCCCTTACCTACCTACCTGAGTACCTACCAACAAATTTGTACGGAAATTCGGTGCGTGAGTCCGACTCGCACTTGCCCGGTTTCAGTTTTTTTGTGGTAACATAACTTCTTGAGATTAAAAACTCTTGGAAAATGTTGTTACCTGTGAGGTCATCCCAGTGGGCCGATATCAATCCAGAGCAATGCTCTTTGAGCGCCAGTGCGCCTATTTCGTCCGCGGCTGAGTAGAACTTCACGCAAGTTCTGGGGATAAAGAACATACTTAGAACTCCATGAATAATAAGAACTTTAGAATAATAATAACTTTCACTCAACATCCTTGCTTTCACACAACACTTCAAATGGCCTCAAACTAGGATACCCTGTACTATGGTAACCAGGCAAGGACGTCACAAACGTGAAAATACAACCAGGCCCTAGAGTCTAATACTTAAATAGTTTTTCAATAGAATGATGTAAGCACGACAATGGTTGTTATCAATCTGTTTGGTAGCAATGGCAGGCTAATGTCATTCCAGGGTTATAATAACCCGCGCAAATTAAATAGGCGTCTCTCGCGTAGATGATCGAATCGCGCGAGGCGCCGAGTTAAGAAGCACGGGTCATACCATTAGAATGCGATTTATTACCAGACTAACGAAAGTGTGAATGAGACGACTATTACCGTACTAATATGACTCTAACAAGAGCTGTGTAATTAATAGTCCATGAATATTTATTTATTGTATTTATTTAATTATGGTATTGTATTGTATTTATTTAATAATTTATTGAACAACTATGCATTTTAGAGACTCGCCCCCCCCCTCAGATTGAGGCCACTTGTACAAATGTACTGCAGCCCCCAGCGGGAATCAAACCCACACCTCTGTCTAGGTACCGAGCACCTTAAGGGCTAGAGCAACGAGGCAGTTATACTACCAGTATCTACTGTGTTGGTAATCGAGAGTAACTTAGCATCATTTGTTAAAAATGAATTCTCAAAATTGGTTTTCGCATGAAGTGCTGTTTATTTATTAATTTAGTTTCGTTTTTCCAAGTGCTGCACGTCGTCGGCACATTACTAGGTACGACCACAGTTGGAGTGGTCTGTCTCTCCAGCTGAGTCATGAGCTGAGCTGAGCATGCTGAGTCAGAGCCCCTTTGCATTTGCCACACCCACAAATTGTTCGCTCGTACTCTTTATTGTTTCGCTTGCGCTTATTTTTGTTGTTGTTTTTGTTCGTCGCAGTGCTGTAAATTTTTACTTTGTTTTTTTTATTTATTTTCTATTTCTTATTTCAATTGTGTATGTGTGTGTGCAGATGCAAATAAATATTTTCAGTTTAATGAAATGGTTATTTAATTATCCATAAATACTTACGTACGTATTTATTAACTTACTCTAAATTTATTAAATAAATAAATAAATAAATAAATAAATAAATAAATAAATAAATAAATAAATAAATAAATAAATAAATAAATAAATAAATAAATAAATAAATAAATAAATAAATAAATAAATAAATAAATAAATAAATAAATAAATAAATAAATAAATAAATAAATAAATAAATAAATAAATAAATAAATAAATAAATAAATAAATAAATAAATAAATAAATAAATAAATAAATAAATAAATAAATAAATAAATAAATAAATAAATAAATAAATAAATAAATAAATAAATAAATAAATAAATAAATAAATAAATAAATAAATAAATAAATAAATAAATAAATAAATAAATAAATAAATAAATAAATAAATAAATAAATAAATAAATAAATAAATAAATAAATAAATAAATAAATAAATAAATAAATAAATAAATAAATAAATAAATAAATAAATAAATAAATAAATAAATAAATAAATAAATAAATAAATAAATAAATAAATAAATAAATAAATAAATAAATAAATAAATAAATAAATAAATAAATAAATAAATAAATAAATAAATAAATAAATAAATAAATAAATAAATAAATAAATAAATAAATAAATAAATAAATAAATAAATAAATAAATAAATAAATAAATAAATAAATAAATAAATAAATAAATAAATAAATAAATAAATAAATAAATAAATAAATAAATAAATAAATAAATAAATAAATAAATAAATAAATAAATAAATAAATAAATAAATAAATAAATAAATAAATAAATAAATAAATAAATAAATAAATAAATAAATAAATAAATAAATAAATAAATAAATAAATAAATAAATAAATAAATAAATAAATAAATAAATAAATAAATAAATAAATAAATAAATAAATAAATAAATAAATAAATAAATAAATAAATAAATAAATAAATAAATAAATAAATAAATAAATAAATAAATAAATAAATAAATAAATAAATAAATAAATAAATAAATAAATAAATAAATAAATAAATAAATAAATAAATAAATAAATAAATAAATAAATAAATAAATAAATAAATAAATAAATAAATAAATAAATAAATAAATAAATAAATAAATAAATAAATAAATAAATAAATAAATAAATAAATAAATAAATAAATAAATAAATAAATAAATAAATAAATAAATAAATAAATAAATAAATAAATAAATAAATAAATAAATAAATAAATAAATAAATAAATAAATAAATAAATAAATAAATAAATAAATAAATAAATAAATAAATAAATAAATAAATAAATAAATAAATAAATAAATAAATAAATAAATAAATAAATAAATAAATAAATAAATAAATAAATAAATAAATAAATAAATAAATAAATAAATAAATAAATAAATAAATAAATAAATAAATAAATAAATAAATAAATAAATAAATAAATAAATAAATAAATAAATAAATAAATAAATAAATAAATAAATAAATAAATAAATAAATAAATAAATAAATAAATAAATAAATAAATAAATAAATAAATAAATAAATAAATAAATAAATAAATAAATAAATAAATAAATAAATAAATAAATAAATAAATAAATAAATAAATAAATAAATAAATAAATAAATAAATAAATAAATAAATAAATAAATAAATAAATAAATAAATAAATAAATAAATAAATAAATAAATAAATAAATAAATAAATAAATAAATAAATAAATAAATAAATAAATAAATAAATAAATAAATAAATAAATAAATAAATAAATAAATAAATAAATAAATAAATAAATAAATAAATAAATAAATAAATAAATAAATAAATAAATAAATAAATAAATAAATAAATAAATAAATAAATAAATAAATAAATAAATAAATAAATAAATAAATAAATAAATAAATAAATAAATAAATAAATAAATAAATAAATAAATAAATAAATAAATAAATAAATAAATAAATAAATAAATAAATAAATAAATAAATAAATAAATAAATAAATAAATAAATAAATAAATAAATAAATAAATAAATAAATAAATAAATAAATAAATAAATAAATAAATAAATAAATAAATAAATAAATAAATAAATAAATAAATAAATAAATAAATAAATAAATAAATAAATAAATAAATAAATAAATAAATAAATAAATAAATAAATAAATAAATAAATAAATAAATAAATAAATAAATAAATAAATAAATAAATAAATAAATAAATAAATAAATAAATAAATAAATAAATAAATAAATAAATAAATAAATAAATAAATAAATAAATAAATAAATAAATAAATAAATAAATAAATAAATAAATAAATAAATAAATAAATAAATAAATAAATAAATAAATAAATAAATAAATAAATATTAATGGACATATTACACAGATCTCGTTAGCCCTATACTAAGTACAACTAAATGACTTGTGTTATAGGTGCTAACTCGACGATAGATCTAATACAATAAATACATAGATAATATCAATTCATAATTAACAATGAAATTACAAAAACTATAAATATTAAATTAATTCGCAAAAAGCTCAAAAATAAAATGAGAAGCTGCAACGAGTAGCGGACGGTAGCAGTTGCATAGTATCATTGAATTTGAAGTAAGGATAGAAGATCATTCAATAGCTTTTTTCGGATCCTGGCGCTGACGTCGCTTGTCGGTAAAATTTGTGACTAACTTATTACATTTTCTGTGAAATAACGAAATTGAACCACATTTCCCTAATAGTTTATTTTTTTATAAATTAATATTAAAAAATCCAATGATTTAATCAATAAGTTATTAAGATCGAGATAACTTAATTATTTTAATCAATCTTTCGTAACCCAGTCAGCTACCGTACTTGATAATGAGTTGCTTGTGCCCAATCTCACTAGTCTATGCTACTCCACGATAGATGGCGCTAATAGAAATAATTGGGCCACACAGAAGGGACTGGGGCGCGCGCAGACATCACTGATTAAACCGTTCGCAGATAGTAAATGTCACGGATATCCGTGGTAAATGTATAGAATTTTTCGAAAACGATACATGAAAATATACCTCATGGATGGTTCACAGATATTTCACATTTTGCAAAATAGGTGGAAGAAATATTTTTTTTTTAAGGTTTCTAGTACAAGATCGATTAAGCTATGTTGGTACATCTTTTAATTTTTATGTGATTTATTGACAAATAAGTTGCTTAAACTTTACTAAAAACGGTACCGATTATTATGGCAGCTTCCTATAAGAACTCGTGGTCGCAGTTTGTACCCCCTAGTTTTTGAATTCGCAACTTGCTGTTGAGGAACAGTCGACAGCATATCACCTTTACATTTTATAATGTCTTGGAATAATTAACTACATAAACAATAATTAACTATAGCCCTTTAAGTATAACTTCCAACTAAAACATAGATTTTAGGGTTCCGTACCAGAGGGTAAAAACGGGACCCAATTGCTAAGATGGTATGTCCGTCTGTCGGTCTGTCCCCAAGCTGAACGTAAACTCTCATGAACCGTGTAGCTACAGTTGATATTTTTATAGATGATGTACATATTTATTTAATGAAAGTCATTTCCATTTTAACCGACTTCAAAAGAGGTTATCACATCGACGCGTATGTTAATTATTTTTCACTTTGTTTTCGCATTATCTTCGTCAAATCTTAACCTATTTCGATATTTTTTTTTGTTCTACTAGGTATAGCGTCCCATTGGTCCCATTTTAATTTGGTGAAGATGTCATGAAGACTTTGAGAGATGGAGAAAAGAACTTTTCAATGGACAGCAGCAAAAAAGGCCTAATGAGGCCCATTCATAAATAATATGCATATGTTTCATAAAATATAATATAAAAGCTGTCCCAGGGTAATTTGGTGATGTTCTGATGAAGACTTTCAGAGATGGGAATTTAGAACTTCAAATTTAAGTAAAAAAAATCACTTTGTTCATCAAATACTTTCATTAAGTAGCACATTATCTGGTGGACATTGTTACGAAGTTCATCAGCTCAAATGTAGTTCTTGAGAGGTTTTAAGTTTCTAATCTAGATAAAAATATGCCGTTTTCAGTTAACCAGAATTTAAGTCAAAATATACAATTTTACTGTCGTGGTTATTAGTTCCTTAGTCAAAAATATACTATAGGCATGCGTAGTTATAAAAGTCACAATATCTATTTAGTTTCATACGAGTTTCACAAGTCAGTCAGTGATTAAAACGGTATAAAACGAAAATATGTTTACGCAGAGGACAAATACAGCGCTGGTGCACAAAAGTGTATTTTGCATGGGCCCTGTAATTTATAATAAGCTGTCTAGTGCATTAAGAGAACTGGACTTAGGCTTGTTCAAGCACAAATAAAAAAATATATTATTTAAAAACTGCTATCATACAATAATCGAATTTCTGACTGATAATTATATTGATTAAAATAAGTATAACAATGATATACTATTTGATATTATCCCCGTGACCTCTCTTGTTTGACATTTTTACTTATTATCGCATGGAATGTTATTTTTTTTATGTTCTTGACATTTTAAATTCTTGATGTTAATATAATAGGTCAATCAAATTAAAAAAAATCCAGGAATTAATTTCCAGAAAGCTGGATATCATTTTATACCATCATTTGATCTTAAATGCGTGTAATGCGAATTCGCACGGTCCCAGGAGGTGAGCTCAACTTTTGGGGGCCAAAAAACCGCGAACTTATCACACTTTCTTTCAGTTTTGTGCTTCTAGCTAGGAAACGGTACTTTGGACTGGAATCTTTGTTATTGCAATATTAAAGAGAGTTAAATTTTGCGTTGTATGATTGTCTTCTTCTTCAGGCTATATTATGGAGTCCACTGCTGGACATAGCCCTCCCTTAGTGATGACCAGAGCGGCCTGTCTTATACCATCATTGGGGGTTAATGCCCATAATCCCCACGCTGGGCATGCGGGTTGAGGATCGCAGATTGGTGGCATTGTACTGCAGGAGGCGCTGCTGCCCACCCCCCAGTTTGTGTCCCTTAGTCACCTTTTACGACACCCGCGGGAAGAATTTGGGTTGGTGCTATTCTTTAAGCCGAAACCACACAGCATGATTGTCTAAAACTTTAAATTCGATTTATTGGTATAGCCGAAATCAAAAGTTGTGAACCGGAACTTATTTACGTGCAAATTTACATTATGCGAATTTTCAAGACCATATTTCTTTGAAACTGATACTCTTACTTCTATTGAAATACCCATAAGACAAACATTGTAGAGAATAAAATTTCACATTACACCTACAAACTATTTTTATTAAATCTTTTCAGAGCACTCTCCACCAGCCTCTATACCACGTATCATGCGTCTGAACCAATTTTCAAAACATTTATTCCAGTCCTCCGCAGACACCTCTTCCACGGCCTTCTCAAACGCTGCTAGCGCGTCTTCCGGCGATGAAACCTGTACCCCTTTGAGCAGATTTTTTATTTTAGGCAGTAAAAAGAAGTCACACGGAACCTAATCAGGACTGTAAGGAGGGTCTCCTAAGACTCTGATCTGTGTGGAGTCCAGGAAGTCCCTCATTTTGATCGCAGTGTGCGCGGGCGCGTTGTCGTGGTGAAGAAGGACCCCGCGGAGCCCGTTGTTCAATCGCTTGTTGCTCAATTCAGAAAAAAACTTCTGGCAGGCATTTTGTGTTATACCATTCAGCGTTTAATGACTTTGTTTAATTTCAAAGTTACGTACATTTGAGAATTTGTAGTTGCAATACCACTCGCTAACGGTGAAGGAAAAAATCGTGAGGAAACCCGCGGCCTGGTTGGCTCCGCACGTATTGACTAGTCTTTCCTGTGGGCTAGGCCGACTAAGCTGTCAGGATGGTATAGGTGCTGGGCAAGCCTACACCATCTATAAAACCATGTCCCAGGCACTACAGCGTCGGAGTGGGCCCTTCACCCATCTAGTGTGAGTGAAGATACCACTGGACGCTGTATAAATCATCTCATTAAGTAGATGCAAAAAGGCCAATATTATTATTATTCAGCGTTGATGCTGCTTTGGTCTCAAAGTGGAATTGAAGTTAGGTACCCCGTCAAAGTGAAGAAACTATAAAAAAAATCCTGCGCTCCTCGATCGCTTCACTTTCGTAGGCGTTGGTTCATTTTGAAACAACCAAACTGTCGACTGATGCTTTGTTTCTGGATCATATTGAGAAATCCAGGATTCGTCACATGTCACAGTGTCGTAAACGCGCCGTGACGAGCCAGCATCAAATTTTTGTAACAAATCACGGCACCAATCCACACGGGCCTGCTTCTGAGCTTCGGTGAGGTTGTGCGGCACCCAGCGGAAAATTATTCTCCTTACGGGAAGGTGCTTGTGCAAAATCTTGTGAACACTTCCTGAACCAATCTGCAGTGTATGCTGAATCTTTTCGTACTTAATTCGTCTGTTTTCTTGAATTATTTTTTTTACTGCCAGCAAACTTTCTTCGGTGACAGCCGTGATAGGACGACCACTCCTTTGTTCATTCCCTCAAAGTAAGATGACCGCGTTTGAACTCGCTATACCAGCGGTAGATGGTTGTTTTTGAAGGTCCTTCATTCATAAAAGCAATTCGAAGTCGATCACATGACTCATCAGGTCTTAAGCCATATTTGAAATAGTATAAAATCATACCACGAAAATGTTCTGAATGCCGATCCATTTTGGCTCTCAAAAAATGCGGAGGGAAATTTGAAAATCGAACAGTAGTATTTTTACTTTTAAATAAATGACGTTTTCATAACAACTACTAGTGGCCAATGTCTTATACATAAAAACTATTTTTCAAAACTTTCTGAGTGGCCTGGTATAGACAACTCAACTTTCAAATTCAGTTATTACCTAAGACTATATTTGCATGAATTCAAAATTATATACTTTTTTCATTTTGCGGATTTTCCGTTAGTATGAGGTGTGAAGTCTACATTTAAGGCAATTTGAGGGTAAGGAACATTTCAATGCAACATTTTAAGGACGCGGTCAGAAAACTAGAGATTCGAAGTAGGTATTGTGAATGAAAAACAATTTTACGCAATTGATCTTTAATTAGTACCTTAGGAAGCAATAGAAACATTAAAAATGAATGTGACATTGATAAAATATATAGATATGCAGCACAGCATTCAAGTTCCCATTTTCTTAGTTGTTGAAATTGCCCGGTTCACAACTTTTGATTTCAGATATACCACTAAGCCTAATAACTTGTTAATTTCTATATTACTTGTTACTATAAATTCTTCTTAGTCTGTACCTACGCTCTACTGAGCAGTCGTGGTCTTAAAAAAGAGGCTTCATTATAGGCTAATGTTGCGTGTCTCACGATGTCTCGCCCACGTTTACAATATTTACAGAATATTTCGTTGTATTCACTTCAAAAATAAATAATTTAATTAATAATAGTACCTACGGAACCCTTCGTGCGCAAGTCAGACTCGGACTTGGCCAGTTGATTTTTTTACTTCCTATGCTTGCTTGCTAGATACCGATTTGGTACCTAATCCATAATTATACAAATTAGACATATTCATGCCTGCTCACACACTTGGTTCATTCATCGCATGGGTGCTATAAAACTATTATAACGAAGAACTAATTATTTTAGATCTTCTACAAATGTAGTTTGTTATAGATTCAACACTAGTAATTTGTATCTTTTTACATTTACATCAGCTCTTCTAAATAGGTAGATCAGATTTCTGTTGGTAGAAAGTTAAAACAAACGCAAACATTTTTCGTCCAACGAACGATTGCGCTCGGGGTGCCAGGCGACGTTGCCAAGTAGTGCGGGGTGAGTACCTAGGCGACGCGTTGTTGCCAAGTTGCCCTAGCAACATCTCTGCATCCATCGCCGTGTGTGGGAGCGTGTTTTACTTTTGAGAGTAGGTATGTTCTGCGTAAGATTGTAAACGTAGGTAGTGGTTATATACTCTGATTGTAAGCACGTGATATGTGAGTGAGCTACCTATGCTCTGGGTATCTGCCTTAGTTAAAATTAATATAGATAGTAAATAATCTAGGAGCCCGCGCGACACATTAGCACACTAGCTAAAACGGCGAGGGCTATTGTCTGTCTTTGTGTTGTCTCACCGGCCCGGCACCGGCTCGCGACTCCGGGGCCGGTCGGCGCCGCACGGTGGGCTGAGAATCACGTTTCAAAGACATATGAACTTGAGTTTTCAAGTGTCACTTTTTTCTCTCGAAATAGGTTTTATTACTCATTATCATTACTATACAAAACAATGTGATAGAAGACTATTTAGAGAGCAAACGGATGTGTAAAAATTTTTCGAAGAAAAATTTGTATGGAGCTGACATGAAAAGTGGCTACCTATAGCTCTGGAATCGCAAGTTTGGCCGTAATATCCTTGGAGATGTAAAAAGTGCTATTTATTTGTGATTTTTCGGCATACTTTTTATAGCAGTGCCCTTTGCGATTTTTTTAAAATTAATAATGTGTATTTTATACTTAAATGACTAGTTAGACCAACTTTAGATATACCCTATACCATATGCCCTAGCCTATGAAATTAAAATTAGGCGTGTTATATATAATGTACATATTATCCCTTTATTTTGTAAAGGGATAATATGTACATTAGACGACATTCACCAAAGTAAGAAAGGTTTTAATAAAATACCAATTTTTCAAAATATATTTTTACTAATTGCACATTCACTAACCACGAACTGGCAGACGCCAAGTAGGACACCTACCAGTTCGCTCGACCGATGATCCCAAAAATATCGCTGGTGGTGGCTGGGTGAGGATTGCTGAGGATAGAGTAATGTGGCTTGCCCTGGGAGAGGCCTATATGCAGCAGTGGACAAATACAGGCTGATTGATTGCACATTAAATATAAAGACCGTTTCTTTATCATGAATTCCCAAAAACGTTAATATCACTTTAATAATTCGTAAAACAAGTCTTATTATTAAACACATAATGTATATGCTCAGTTTTAATTTCATAGACTAGGGTACAGGAATATCGAACTACGCATAATCAGGACACAAAAGCATTAGAACTACTCATTTTAGTACAAAGTACACATTATAATTATATTTTTAAAAATCGCAAAAGGTACCGCTATAAAAAGTATGCTGAAAAATCACAAATAAGTAGCACTACATCTGCAAGGATATTACGGCCAAACTTGCGATTCTAGAGTTATAGCCACTTTTCATGTCAGCTTCATACAAATTTTTCTTTGAAAAATTCTTACGCGTCCGTTTGCTCTATAAATTGTTTCTCATCACATTGTTTAGTGTAGTAATGAGTAATAAAACCTAGTTCGAGAGAAAAAAGTGACACTTGAAAACTCAAGTTCCTAGAGTCCCGCCGGTGCCGTCACCGGGGGTAGCAAGCAATATTTTTTCAAGTTATTTAAGCGTCTATCTTCATATTTTCACAATTAATATTAACAATAACATCATGTATGATGACTAAATCACCGAATTAGTTAATAACACCTGAGGTATACTAGGAAATGGAGTTTGATTACCATTAGGGGTATTGTAGTTGCGTATAAATGGAAGGTAAAATATTTTATGTGCTCATTGACATTTTGTCCTGCTAAAAAAACATACTTACCCAAATCATAAAGAGAAAAATATGGAATCGCAAGTCTGACAACTAAACTTGACTTGTTCGTGGTTTTGAAGCAGTGTGGAAAGCTAAGCAACTACTCTACTTTGTTGGAAAAAGTTGTATCGCTATTGAACCTTCATCATCTGTCCGATGAAGATCTTGATATACTTCGAGAATTCTGTCGAAGATTCAGTCAACAAGTTACCAAGAGATGGAAGACAGCAAATAGAAACCAGGATATTTTCAGAAAAAAATATGAAAACTGGCTCGTAATGAGTATTGACTGGCCATGTTGTGTTGTTTCACATATTATACCAGATGGAACAGCTTCGGTATGCCAAGAAGGCATAAGTTCTTGCACTGAAGTACCATTTGGATCTTTGGGAGCAAAACAAAGGAAAATGAGGCTACAACATGAAAGTCATGAAGACACCGATGAATCAATCTGTGTTACAATAGAAAATTTGAAGAAAGAAGGAAACGAATGTTTAGGCAAAGTAATTTAAGAAGAATCCTGAAGAAGCAGTAAAAATCTATAACGATATAGAAATGAAGAAATCTAAGAAAACTACAGTTACGCCAGAAAAAGCGCTAGGCCTTTTATTTTCTCTGGGATTATCAAAGTGGAAATATATTACACTGAGAGAGATGACAATGCGTGAGGGCTTAACAGACTTTCACCCATCGTATTACAAGATTCAGCAAGCCAAGTCAAGCTGTTATCCTCCCGATCAGGCTTTCATTATAAATGACACGATGGCGAAACTAGATCTGCAAGCTCTGTTGAATATAACCATACAACAAATTTTGAAAACCTTACCAGAACTGTCTGCTTACATGGGTAAAACACTGGTTTTGTTATCCAAGTGGGGTTTCGACGGTTCATCAAACCAAAGCAGATACAATCAAAGCATTGAAGGAGGTGAAACAGATGAATCTCTGTTTATGACAACACTTGTTCCGCTGCAGTTATCTAACGGGACTGAAGTTATATGGAAAAACCCGAAGCCATGCTCAGTTTTCTACTGTAGACCTGTACAGTTTCTTTTCGCAAAAGAAAGCGAGTCTCTCGTAAAAGAAGAAATGAAGAAAATGGAAGAGGAAATAGCTGCATTGGTGCCCTCAGAATGCAGAAATATAAAAATAAATCATGATCTAGTCATGACTATGATCGACGGAAAAGTTTGCAGTTATTTATCCGAAGCTCTTTCCAGTGCAGTTTGCTATTTATGTCTAGCAAAACCGAGCGAGATGAACAATATTGATGCAGTAATACGAAGAGAAGTAGCCAACAACATGTTAAAATTCGGCTTATCTCCGTTACATGCCCAAATTAACTGCATGGAATGTTTGCTACATATAGCATACAGACTGGAGTTGAAGACTTGGGCAGTAAGAGGAGATAAAGATAAGGCTGTCATGCTGACCAAAAAGCAGTTGCTGCAAGAACGATTCCAACAGAAGCTTGGTCTTCTTGTGGACGTGGTCAAACAGAGCTCTGGAACAACGAACGATGGAAATAACGCACGAAAATTCTTCGATGACCCAAAACAGACAGCCGAGATAACAGGAGTGGATGAAGAATTGATTAGAAGATTTGCAGTCATACTTCAATCCATTACATCTGGTGAAGAAATAAACGTCGACAAGTACAAAGAATATGGCCGAAGTACTGCAGAAAGGTACCTGGACCAATACAGCTGGTACTATATGCCAGCTACAGTGCACAAGTTGCTAATCCATGGTGCTGAAATTATAAGGAACTCCTTGGTTCCTACTGGGATCTTATCTGAAGAAGCATCCAAAGCTCGCAACAAAGATTTTCGATGTTAACGAGAATTTCACTCGCGAAAGAACACCAGGAAGAATTCAAACGAAGATGTCATCAAAAGGATGCTTCTCACTTCTGATCCTTTTATTTCTTCAATGCGACCAGTTATGAGGATAGCTTTAAAGAAAAAAATGAGTCAAGAAGCAGTGGATCTTTAGGTATTACAACGACATCATATTGAGTTCTGTAACGTCGAAAATATTGAAAGTGACACAGATTCCGAGAAAGAAACTGATTTATATGAATAATTTATATGATTTTTGTTTGCAATATGTTATTGTAATTCTTTTATTTATATTTTTTATACATTGGTTTCTTTACTTGTCTTTTATGTACCTATTTTAATGTAAAGGATTCATAGCTAGTATTTTATTCATGTAGTTTTAAAGGCTTATTTTTTATGTTTACATGATTTAACATTTTTAAAATGTATGTATGTTGTAAAATGTAACTTGGACTTATTTCATGTATCTTTGTAAATATTTTATGCTTGTGTTTTTCCTCGTGTACAATAAAGAATATTCATATCTTATTTGATTTTCATGTGTATAATTTGTTCGCATATGACAATGTTTTAGAACAGTATTTAAGTAGTTATATTGTATGATTCTTTATAATTATAAAGAATCCTTAATTAAGGAAGGTACATAATTTGACAAACACAAAATATACGCTTAAATACCTTAAAAAAATATTTTAAATGCATTTAATTTTTTTTCGACCAAAGTCGCACGAGTGCGCCCATAGTGCAGTATGTCAAAAAATCCATAAAAATGCAGGCAATAATCGTGCTGAAGGAAATAACGGGCAAGTGTGCGATAATCAAGTTATGGCCAATTTTATAGTAACTTCCATACATTTTTTTTAACCAAGTGGAAAAAAAGTACTTGCACAAAGGTAAACATACTGCACTTCAAATATGTTGAAAGATTAGCCTTCCTAAGTGGATTCCTGTGAAAAAAAAATAACAATTCAAAATTCGATCTCTAAGTCTATGGGGAGCGATTTTCAGCCCACCGTGCGGAGGGTGAGACTCGTATTTCGTATCGGCGTCGTAGGTGTAAAAGATATAACAAATATAGTCGACGGCTTGGACGATACCATTGTTATATCTACGCGTTTTACTTTACGTGTCGTCGTGTTGAAGTCCGTGTCAGCACTGTACCACTCACCGGGCGTAACCCGTCATCGACACCGGCACAATGGAAAAACGAAACCCGGCACCGGTGCCTGATGCCTGTGCAACGGCCATGCCGGTGTGCCGTGCCGGTCCGGGCCGATGAGTCGAAACACGCCCAATGCCGATGCCGGCGTGACGACGACGACGACGGCTCCCGGCGCGGCTCGAGCAGCAGGTCGCTAGCTGCTGCACTATAACGTCTAAGGCAGGCGGCTACCTCGTTCTTCATCAAATTTTAAAGAAAGTCTATGGTGTAATAATCTCAATTTCTGCTCAGCGTAAATCGTTTCGTAATCTTACTTTAAACAATTTAATAACTTTACTACATCGAGGGTAGCATAAATGAAAAATCAGTAAGTTTTATGGGGAATATAATTACAGGGAAAGTACACATTACCTAAACTTAAAACATAAAGTGTGTTGAACTTATGGGTAGTATCAATCAGGGAACGTGTCAACCGGATATTCTGAGCTTCACTTACAACAATTAATAAAATAGAAAATCTCATATTCAATAACTTATAAGTTTATAAATAACCCATACCATAATATTAACCTCACACCTGCATTCCAATGGGGTAGACAGGCACCAAGGACTGCCACTTGCCACGATCCTGACAGATTACCTTCGCTTCATCAACATTCATTAGTCGTTACATGCACTCACGTCAGTTCCGGTTACTTTTTATCTTCCATTTGCTAATACATTCCTTATCTGGTCGAAGTATGTGGGACGTCCCTTACCGGCCCTTCCACCCACATTCGCCATGTATATTTGTTTCATCAATATTTCTTCCTTCATCCTCTCCACATATATCACAGTACAATGAAGGTGTAGCTGATGCGTGCGTTTGCTTCTATGCAGAGTTAGCTGGCAACGGCGCATATTAAAATCATGGGCCATAATCACAGCAGAAATTGGTAAAAATATCAGCCAGCTCCCATATGGATGGACAGATATGATTTTTAATGGAATACTAAATTGATTGGAATAGTTTGTAGCAGTACCTACCTACCTCTCGATAGGATACTGGTCTTAGGCCCTATTTCACAATGTTCAAATAAAGATAAAGATATTTATTGGGTCACAGACATCGGTATACATGTAAAGTTAGGCTAGTTTACAGGCAAGTTCCAGATAAGCTATCCGCAACCAGGGCTGCCGTTTATTCTAAATTTAAATATTTTTTTCTATATTGTGTGTGTTCGTTTATGGCTTCAAATTTAGAACAAACAGCAGCCCTGGTTGCAGATAGCATATCCGGAACTTTCCCCCTTATTCATAATAGTCTGTTAACTTTAAGCAATGCTTATTCTCACTCTGTCCTCTTCTATTGACCTAAGTCAGAATGAAAGAGAACACTCTTTAGCAGCTGTTTTAAGCTAGCGGACTATTATGAATAAGGGGGTTTATCTGCAGATTGTGAAACAGACCCTTACCCTACCCGAAAATAACTTAAACAAAATCTCGCAGCGTTGGGAAGTGTTTGCGATGGACTAGTAAAGGTTTTTCAATAACATAACATTTACATACAGGCACATACATTGCTTCTGGCCCCACACTAGGATACCCTGTGTCGTGGGAACCAGAAACAACGACATCACAAACATGTAAACATCCAAGACCTGGGGTTTTTTTTTGTTCCCAGCCGGGATTCGAACCCGGGACCTCCTGCATGGCAGGTAGATGCACTACCGTTACGCCACAGAGGTCGTCTAATTATTATTAATAATTGTTTAAACCAGCGTTTCTTACTCTTTTTTGTACAAGCATCTCTTATGGTTTTTGCCACCAAGCACAATTTTAAGGACCTCCTTAATAATAGAAGCAGCAATATATTTCGAAACATTTATTGTAGTACAGTCAAAAAATATACTTTTTTCATAATAAAATAGGTAAATGTGAAGGTTCGTGCTTGTGGGGTAGGCGGCGGCGTGTGTAGCAATTACGAAACTTTTGGTGGCATTTATTTATGATTGTTAAATGGTCTATTGATAAGACTTCGGTAGAAGTTCGACCATTTTGTTGCGAAGTCGCCCATAATAATACTGAGGAGAGTGCGAACATGCAAAGTTGATGTGCTGTCGACTGCACTGTGCAGGTAGGTCGGTGTGTGTGGTACCCAAATGGACTAAGGTACCTTTGAGGGAGTTGTCTAAGTATTGGCTTGATAAGATCACAATCAGCGACCACAGGGCAGGTCTATACACGGAGGATGACGAAGTCTGGGTTACTGTTGCATGTTGAAAGCACTGATATCATTCACTAGAAGTTGTTGGTGGGTAAAGGTGGGTTACATTTCTTGCTGCTTGCTTTAAAATTCTGTTTTATAGACCCAATGCACTAATTCCGCAATATACTTTTTCCACAGATTTGAAATGTGTGATTTTTTCACATAGGTATTGTATTTTCTGAATTATCTCTCAAACAAACAATGTTTTTCCTATATTTATCCCATCCGTGGGTTGTCAATTTTATGGCAGATTAGATTTTCCATAAGGACTTACAAGAACACAGAACAATTAAACCATACAAGAACCAAACGTAGGTACTCTGTGTCTAGAATTGAACTGTCAATTCTCTGCTCGCTACTGGCTACTAGAGTACACTGCTAGAATGTTTTACGTTTTGCTAGTCACCGCCAGATGTCAATAGTAAACTCGTGAAAACTATTAACAATGCCATCTAGCGGTTTTAGACAAAGCGCTCTACACGTATTTTTCGGCTTTGCGCGCATTTTCAGTGGCGGCCTCTGGGCCCGGCGCGGTTTTTTGGGATCCGATTTGCTTGTATGGGAATGGGTTTCTATGCTTACTTCAAATTCAATGATAGTATTCTAAATCCGTCTGTTATCAAAGGTAGTTTTCCGGTTTTGGCAGTTGCGACTCGATAGCGCTTTCTACAGCTCAGTTCTCTTTGATCGATTTCTACGGAGAGAGGTATTGTGACTAAGGCAGGCTCACATAGCAATTATTTTCTAATGTGCGACTTTTGCGGTGATACCAGCCTAGGTACGATAACGCTAGTCGTGGGTTCTAAATGTCAAAAGTTGCGACTTCGCAGTGCATGAATTTTAAAAACCTGTTTTGGTGGAATGTTTGGCCTCTAAATAGGTTTTTAAAATTGTCCTTAGCACGGGTTAGTGCATTAAAAATTAAAAAGAATATAATCATGTGGGTACAGCGATATCATTCCGATGTAAAACCTAAGTGCAAAGTAGGTACTCGGGGCTGCAAGTGATGCAAATTACTTCAGCCAGATGTCGCTGTCTGTACGTAATACAAAGAATATTATAAAGAGGTTCGAAATTTCACTGATGCCGGTGAGTCGCCCATTAGCTCAGTTGGAAAGAGCGCTGGCACGGATAGAGGTCGCGGGTTCGAATCCCGGCATGGGTGGAATTTTTAACCTCGAAATAGGTTTTTAAAAAGTGCATGAAATGAAAGGGCATATCGCTTGTGGACCGCGTACCCAACGTAGAAATTCGTCGAAGAACCAAGGTCGAAGACGTTGGTAAGCGGATCACACAGTTAAAGTGGAGATGGGCGGGACACTTGGCTAGAAGGGAAGACGGCGGCCGGTGGACCAGGGCAGTATCGGAGTGGTGGCCAAGGGAGGGAAGGAGGTTGGTAGGCAGACCACCGACACGATGGTCAGACGACATCGAGACATTTGCGTGTCAGAGATGGATCAGATTAGCACAGGACCGTGAGGAATAGCGCAATAAAAAGGAGGCTTAGGTATGCCCAGCAGTGGGTTGATGTGGGCTGATTATAGATAGATAGCATGAATTGTTAAATTCTGAAATGTTAGCACCACAAAACGCGTGACTCGTGCCTTTTTACTAAAACGATGCTTCTTTATAATAGCCGGCGCAGCCGTCTAGTCAAGATTGTATTATTTAAAAATGAAATCGTTACGTCTTGTTTATAGGTGTCAGCCGATCAATATCTAGGCTAGGTGTCGCACGAATAATAAAAGGTATATTTTATATGACTGCTGAAATTGCGTATTGAGTTTTACATCACAGCCTAAATTACCCATGCAGGTCTACCTATGCAGGTCAGCGCAATAGAATCGCGACAGCCAAATAGATTTAGATCTGGATTTCTTTATAGCGTCATGGAAAATTTTGGGTCATTTCTAATCTTAGTTTTATGCTCTTTTTTGAGAAATTTTGTATGATACATACACAGATAGAGAAAGAGAACTCTTTATATACATAAAAGATGGAAATAGGTGATTTTATCACTAGGTAGCTAGATGCCCACCTGACTCCGACACAAGCAATCAGCGCCTGCTCACACTTGTTGACCAGACCATGTAACTTGAATTGCGCAGCAGACTTCATCAGCTGCATCGCAAATGTGTCTCCGCGTGACAGGTCCACCACATCTGTGTACAGCCACTTCAGCAAGCCAGACCCAACTTCGTCGGGGAGGTTCGACCAGTCTGGAATTGCAATAAACACCTGATCATTACAAAAATAAAACCTACAATGTGTTACTAGTGCCCATTTTGGTATGCTTATAACACAATATTCTAATATAACACACTTTTTAATCAGAAATACTGTCCAACTTCCAGTAAGTAAAACCACAAATGCTTATACGAGACGGCATCGCTGGCGCAGGGGTTTGGCACGCTGTCTGTAAAATCGACAGTCTCGGGTTCAATCCCCACCAGGTCAAACTAGAAGCTGAACTTTACTAGTTTGTTTCGGGTCTTGGATGTTATCTATTATTTATTGTATTAAATCTATCGTCGAGTTAGCACCTACAACACAAGTCATTTAGTTGTACTTAGTAGGGCTAATGAGATTTTTTAAAATGTCCATGAATATTGAATTACTTATTATTATTATTATGAAGACTCAAGAGGTCTCAAGTGCTTGACTCATGAGGAAGTTGCAGACAGCAGTCTGACCTCCCAAACACTACTCAATCTTGGAAACTCACAAACGCTACTCAATAATTTATCAGATTAAAAGTCTGATTGCAGATAAAATTCGAAAAAAACAATAATTTGTTTAAGCATTCAGAACTTTTCTTCGCAATTTTGCGTACACATCTACATAAACAACCCCTAAACCATTAAAAATTTATACTCCTGTTAATATTTGGCGGTCCTGTAAAACTATCTATACAACCAGTAAATAAACCCACAGAATGAACTGCTGAGCCTATAGAAAACATGAAAACCTTTCTATATCCTGATTTTGTATCTATAGCTAGGTACCTGGCCCAGAAAATAACTATATGACTGACACTTTGATTCTAGATCGCATGCAGGATATATTTTAGTTAAAACTGTTTTAATTATGTCTAGTACTCGTGTTAACCTTAGAAAAAGGATATATTTTAATATAAATGTAGACTGAGGTAATTTTACACTTCAGAAACTAGGGTTTCCTAACTTACAAAACAAAGTCATTGGTACAAGCCAGGATTCAAATCCACTACCTCATTTAGCCTCAGAAGCTGGTATTCTACAGCTCCATTATAATTTTGTGTGTATGACTGAAGAAAGAAAGAAATTTATTATACCAACAGATATTGCTGATAAATATTGGAGATTAAATATTGTGGTTATTTGTAAATAGAAACTTTTACTTCTTTCTTTGTGATTGTTCTTCCTCAGTGAACTCGTTTAAAAATGGACTTTGAAAACATCACAAATGCACAAAAGAGATATTCACACATGAGCTTGAAGCTGGCAGTATATTTACAAATAATAACTTGTCTATTGACCATAAAAACCTATTTAGAGGCTAAAAATTCTACCCATGCCGGGATTCGAACCCGCGACACCACACAGCAGTATTACAATAACTATTCATTATACTATTTTTTATTGTGCTGCCTGTACGTAATACAGAGAATAGTGTAAAGGGGTTCGAAATTTCACTGATGCCGGTGAGTCGCCCATTAGCTCAATTGGAAGAGCGCTGGCGTCGGATAGCCAGAGGTCGCGGGTTCGAATCATGGCATGGGTGGAATTTTTAGCCTCTAAATAGGTTTTTATAATTTTCCTTAGCACGGGTTAGTGCATTAAAAATAAAAATAGTTTAATATTGACCATAAGTCATGATGATTTCACGAACTACTTGCCTAGCTCTTCGACATCCTTCAAAGCCTCCTCGTTCCAGTCATCAGAGCGGGCGTTCAACACAAACTTGTGTCCGGGCATGGCCTTGCCCTGGAGCTTGACCCGGACGTCCGAGTACGTCTCCCGGCCGTACAGCGTCGCCACAGTCATCAGCAGACGCGCCACGAAGCTGGTCTCACTTAGGTCGCCGGCGGATGCCGCCACGAGCGTGTATTTGCGCTCTACCTCAGCACAGTGGCTCTGAAGCTTGCTGTACTCCTCCTTGAGTAGCGCGAGGTGCTGTTGCAGCTTCGTGACCTCGCTGGACGCTGAAACGTTGAGATCTCCTTATATTTTGCGTGGAACGCCCACTGTTATGAAATTTCATGTTTTGTTTTGTTACAAGACAACGAGTTTGTGGAGGAAGGAGTCTGCTTACCCATAGCGCGGCTGTTGTTGTTGTGGGTTTCCGGACTAAATTCACCGTGACCGTAATTGTGTTATACTTGTATTGGATACACAAAAGATTCGGTACTTTATCCTTTATCGTGACAAGACAACTACTGCGACGATTTATTTGTAAGGAATTAGTAGAGGCGCTACTAAAAAGATATACTCTTTACAACCTTACTACTCTTTAAATACAGGTCATATTGTAAATAGTACTAAACTTAGCCAACCGTAAATCTACAAAACACTTGGTAGGGCTATATTCATTCAACTGTCATCAAGGATTTTTTTTGCGTACTTTTATGTACGGCCTTTGATAATAGTAGTAGTCCTATCCAACACAACAAATAATAAAACACACCACCACGTACCTAAATTTTTTAATAATTTAAATACGGATTACTATTATTATTACAAACAAACTTATATAAAAATAATTGGTATTTAAATTATTTTTATAATAGTATTATTACGTTTCGTTCCTCTTACAATTTGCGGTCACACGCACGAGATGTCGCTACTTGTTCTTGAAATCTATTTTGATTAGAAGAAAGATAACCTTCAAGTGATTTTGTCAAATCAAACTAACTAGTGATAACAAGTATTCGACCAAAAATAAAAGGCTGTAATTTGTTGCGAAATTATTACAACAATAGGCGCCAATTAGTTAAAATTACTCGAAAATGACAGCTCTAAACAGAGTGTTGTATTTGACCTCGGCGATTTCTAGAAATGCAAGGTAACTGGAAGTCCGCTAGTGGAAGTGTTCTAAATTTAAATATTTTGGAACTATTTGTGGTCTATTGTGAGTTATTTTCGTAGGTTGATCAGCACAAGTGTTCCAAGACTGAACGCTGATGATGGATGGCTCTCGAAGCTGCTGGTTCGGCGGATAGAGCCCACAAAGGAGTCTCACAGCCGTATGCTCAGCGACAAGGAGATCGTATACGCGCTGCATACACACAACATAAGGCCGGATTCCGTCGACAAATACTTGAAAAACTAGTATGTTAAGTTATGCATCTCCAATACAAGGACACCGTTCGGCAAACAATTCAATCAGCTACTTATTATGCAACAGTCTGTAAATAGAACGTATTGCTATGTCATTGTTACCTAAGCACCGGCGATAGCCGCTTGTTTACAAATTGGTCTTATGAATGATATTAGAACCTTGACCTCTAGCTACCAAAGGCTAGTTTACAATAACAACTCGCAGGATCAATCAGCTGGGCAAAGTCTGCTTTCTAAATTGATTTTTGTGAAATATTCATACGCGCATACCTAGTATCGAGCAGTAGACATAATTAAAACTGTTTTTACACGGATTTATGCTAGTTTATTAAATTTTTACAATTTTCCAATGTCTCGGCACTTTTTCACGTGCCGGCACTACGGCACCTGAAAAAGTGCTGATACGTTGGAAAATTGTAAAAATGTAATAAACTAGCATAAATCCGTGTAAAAACAGTTTTAAGCATACCTAGTAATCATTCAGCATAGGTAATAAAATGTTCTCATATTTTTTGCTGTTCTGATAAGAAACAAGACAGCAACTGATAAACAAAAGATAAGTTACTGTTAACAAAACTTAACAATAACCTGCCAAGTTTCATCATAACTATTCTTGGTCAATCAGGTCAGTGGAGAGTCCTTCAAAACCTCTTGTTCTAACATGCTTTGAATAACTATATGGATTTTACTCACACAATAGAGATGGCAATATTGTATGAGCAAGACACAAATAGCTGTCCAGTTCTTCTCTGTGTTATAAAATTTATAGATTTTGATTTCAAATGGACATCTAGTTTATTTAACTTCTAACATTCATAAGACATGGTTCCTGTGCTACTTTAGTAAAACATTTTTCTGAAAGCCTTTTCGGTTAAAAATAGAGACATACTTAAATGAATACTATTTCTTGCCAAAATGTACAAGTACATACTGTTTGCCAAGAAATATGTAGTAGAAATGAAAGTGTATTTTGCTCAGACTTACACATTTGTGTATTATCAATCAGCCTCTGAGGAGTGTTTTTGCAGAAACATGTTTTTATAAATAAGAAAAGTTGCTTAATTTTTTTGCAAGGTCCTTAGATTCTCTATGAGTAGGCCAGCATAGAAACTTTTTCTTGAAATATCTTTTCTGTTCCCACAGTCACACCTCTGTGGAGTTTGTTCACTCGCGCAAGGCTGATCTTGGCTGCGAGCTGGTGGGATCATGGACCGTTTCTGTGGGAGACATGGATCAGGCTCTGCATCTGTGGCGCTACACTGGCGGTTTCGAAAAGATTGATAAGGCGAAGATCCTATTCAGAGAAAATCCTGTGAGTTAAAGAACATGTCTTGTCAGGCTACCATTATTATTGTTAGATGGAAATCAAATCAGTAGTTATAAGATGAGAATCCATTGTTATTTTCATGATTAGGACTTAGGAGGATAAATACCTCCTAGTGTAAATAGATACATAACTCTTCTCCACTACTAGTGGCTCTATTTTGCATACCAAGTAGGGCTTCTTCTTGTGCAGTTGTTCATCCACTGTTGGACGGGCTTACTATACTTATATATAATATGTGGAGTACAATATGTGGAGTAATATGTGGAGTACAATGGAAACCGGTCTGCGCCATATTTTACCAGGTCTGGGGTGAGCCAGGGTAGTAACTTGGGCCCACTTGAATTCGCAATAATGATAAACGATTTGCCGATGGTAGTAAAAAATGCGAGTTGTTTATTATTTGCGGACGACCTCAAACTATCTTTACCAATAAGTAGCGACTCAGATTGCAATAAGCTACAAGAGGACATTGACAGAGTGGAACAATGGAGTTTTAACAATAACTTGGAATTTAATGTATCCAAATGTGCACTGATATCATTTACCCGGAAACAAAACCCAATAACTAATGACTATACCTTAGGAAATAAGTCAATCCAGCGAGTAAATGAAGTCAGAGACCTGGGAGTTCGATTGGTCTCGGACCTAAACTATCGCGAGCATATTGAGAATATCTGTAAAAAGGCGTACAGGAATCTGGGTTTCATACTCCGCAAGGGACGGGCTTTTTCAAGCATAACAGCTATTGTTACCCTATATAACGCTCTAGTTAGGAGTCAACTGGAATCGAATGCAGTCATCTGGGCACCTCATGAAATGAAATATCGTCTCATGATGGAACGCATACAAAATAAATTTTTACGATATTTGTATTTGCGGCAGTACGGGGTATACCCGTTTTACCCATTGATGTACCCTACACTTTTTATTTTAGGAATGGTAGGGTATAACGAACTCAGGGTGAGGAGGGACCTCGCACTGGTATCATATATGCACAAAGTGCTGGTGGGTAGGATGTGCAATCCGGTGGCGTTGGGGGTGATGAGTCTGTGCGTGCCGGACGAGTATGTGGGGCGCCGCCGCCGGCCGCCGCTGCTGCTGGTGCCGCGCGCGCGCACTAACCTGCTGGCGCAGGCGCCGCTGACGCGCGCGCTACGCATTTTGAATGTCATCGCGGATCAAACGGACCTCTTCCATGTTGCTCTGAGTGAATTCAAGAGAGTAGCGTTGTTCGTGCTGTGCTATGGGGAACACTTAGGTTGATTGGTATAACATAATTATGTTACATTGATAAGAAATTAATTAAATTAAATAGTGGTTAAGGTATTAGACATAAGATATTTTGGGTAATTGTAAGTTTCATGCCAATCGAATTAGGCTAAGCCTGTAAAGATAGGTATAAGTGAAAATAAATAAAATAAAATAAAAATAAAATAAAATATTTTTTTGGCTGAACTTAATAAAAACAACAATAAACATTTTTATATTCAACATCAATGAAAACGCAAATGAAGCCTCAATCAACCTCCAGCTTCAACTTGACGAAACAGAGAAATGGCTGAGAAAGTGGAGAATAAAAACCAGTACCGCAAAATCCACCCATATTACTTTTGCGTTACGAAGAAGTGACTGCCCACCTGTGAGCCTAGGTGGAGAAATTATCCCACACAAAGATAGTGTCAAATACCTCGGGTTCTACCTTGATCGTAGACTGACGTGGAAGCACCATGTCAAGGCTAAACGAAAGGAGCTGCACGCTCGATTCAAGGAACTACACTGGCTGTTGGGGCGGGGATCCCACCTGTCACTCTCCAACAAGCGTTTGGTCAACAATACGATCTTAAAACCTATACAGTCGTATGGATGCCAAATTTCGGGCTTTACATGTCAATCAAATCTTCTCGTAATAAAGCGTGCGCAAAATAAAATATTACGATCTATCTCCAACGCAGCGTGGTATACCAGGAATAATGAGATACATGAATACCTGGAGATCCCTACAGTGGTTGAGGAACTAAAATTGTATGGGCTTAGGTATAAAGAACGACTGGCCCATCACAAGAATCCACTGGCTGCTGCACTGCTTGATTCCAGACACAATGTCAGGCGACTGAGGCGAAAACACGTCATTGACGACGAAGCTACTGAGGATGTATAGTAAAAAATTCAATGACTATACTCCTAACGCCAGATCTACCCAGAAACCATCTGATTATAGCCAAACATGGGCTGATGGCAAATACAGAGAAGAGAAAAAGAAAATTCAACATCAGGACTTAGTTGGTTTGGGGACATACCCATGTGACCCATTGAGGATTGGGAGGAGAGGTCTTCATGACATTGTCAATAATGTCTTTAATAATGACCATTTTTCGTTTTTCTAAGTACCTATTCTAAGTTTCTCTTAGCAACAAAAAAATATTTATAACTATATTAAGGAATTACTTCGTGAAAACTAGAGGTGAGAGGGGCTCTTGGCATGAGACTACAACCTAAGGGAGCGCAAGGTCAAGATAAAAGTTTTATCCCACTATCGGTTAGTGGCATCTCACTTTACGCGGTGAAATAAATCAAGATGGCGATCACAACTTTTGTCGTGACGTTGTGGTCCCGTAACAGTATAAAATTGTAAAACTGGGTCACTTTTTATGGGAATAGTAAGTAATAGTAATATTTATTTCTCAATACACTTGCCATATTATCCTAAAACATATATTTGACAAATATAATTTACGTACAGATTATAGGCCTGCGCAGATGAGAGACTTTTGTCCCCAAGGGACAACAGTCCCTGAATCGTAAAAAATGTCCTCAGAGTACTTGTCGCGTACTCAACGCCTACGGTGTTCGATCATAATTTTGTTCCCCGGAAATTGAGTGAAGCGTACGCTATGGAATTAAATATTCTGAGATTACATTGTATTGTAATTTACATGGAGTTGAAAAAGAAAAGCGTTTTTAAAGAAAACACCGAACTGTTGTCCAGTCCGTTCTCTTGATATCCTCGGTAATTTGAGGAACTTTTTGTACTTTTTATACTTTTACTTTTAGTCCTTCGTGTGCGTTATTCGATACAATTTATAAGGGATCTATATCGACGGACAAAAAAGTACCCGGGGGATAGTCCCTCGTCTGCGCAGGCCTTAAGTGCGTAGGATTGTAACGTCGGTGTCTCTACTAGTATAAAATACTGTATGACAGTCACCAGCACATTCCACGCGGTAGATCTAGCTGCTAGGTTCCCTTATATAGGTGCCGAGTTTCTTCCACAATCATCACAGTCGCCTTGGTTTCCAGGACTATCGATCCTTAGAGAAGGAACGCGGCAACTTCGTGCGCTCGCGCCACCTGCAGTACCTGTTAGCCTTCTCTTTCTGGCCGAACGGCGAGCCTCGAGATGGCAACAACATCTACGAGATTAGATCCTACAGGTAAATACGCTAACTAGGCTTCAAGGTGAAATCCTCCAACGAACGGTCACTTGAGTGATTGTTCATCTAACATGTTATAGATTTTAGTCGGTTCGATTCCCGGTTTGGCAAGCGAATTTACGAAAACATTAAGTGAAGTTTTCTTCTCAAAAATAAAGGAATGTTTTCTGTGAGCCTATTTTCTTATCGCAGTATTAAGAGTACCTCCTTCCCTTCAGGTGGAATAACAAAATTCCACCCTGTATAATACACTATATAAGGATAGTAACATTTACATATAGGCACATGCTTGCTTCTGGCCCCACACTAGGTTAACCTGTGTAGTGGGAACCAGAAACAACGACATCACAAACATCTAAGACCTGGGGTTTTTTGTCCCTAGCCGGGGTTCGTACCCGGGACCTCTTGCATGGTAGGCAGATGCGTTACCGCTGCGCCACAGAGGTCGTCAATAAATACATACAGAGGGAAGTGGCATGCTTGGGGGAGGCCTATGTCCTGCAGTGGACGAGTACAGACTGATTGATTTATTAATACATACATACATTCGTACATAAACTCAAGCCGGTATTATTATTATTAGTTAATACACAAGCGACCTCTGGCGCAGCGGTAGCGCATCCAGCGGTACATATCGGTAACTTCCATGCGAGAGGTCCCGGGTTCGAACCCCGGCTGGGGACAAAAAAACCTCTTGTCTTGGATGTTTACATGTTTGTGATGTCGTTGTTTCTAGTTCCCACGACACAGGGTATCCTAGTGTGGGGCCAGAACCAATGTATGTGCCTGTTTGTAAATGTTATAAAAAAACCTACTCGTATTTAGAGACTAAAAACTCCACCCATTCCGGGGCTCGAACACGCGACCTCTGGCTAACCGTGCCGTAACCGTGTTATGTTAAGCAACTTTTAGCTGATGCGTGAATATCACTTCTGTCCACTTATCTCGAAGGAGTATATAGAGACCAGGGTCTGCTATTTTCTACGACCCCGACAGATCTTCCCTAGACTCAGCATACATTTAATAAATGTCGTTCCAGCCTGAAGCCGGGCACGATGATCGAGTGGGGCAACAACTGGGCGCGCGGCCTCTCCTACCGGCAGTCGCAGAACGAGGCGTTTGCCGGCTACTTCTCGCAGATCGGCCGCCTCTACAACGTCCATCATATTTGGTGTAAGTTCTACCCTTGGGTTTAAACATGTTTTAAAAGATCAGCTCCTTGATTACGTAACTTGAACAAGAAAACGAAATAGCTACCTACTGGACTGGATGGAACCCCGGCTGGGGACAAAAAAAAACCAAGTCTTGGATGTTTAAATGTTTGTGATGTCGGTGTTTCTGGTTTCTACGACACGGGGTATCCTAGTTTAAATGAAAACAATGTAACAATGTATGTGCCTGTATGTAAATGTTATGTTACGGACTTTGTCGTACTGTTATACTGTCATGTCTCAGATATCCACCGAAATGCCATTTCTATGTGTGATATTAGTCCTCATTTATGCAGCAGAGCTAAGAAACATTTCACTTTGGCACACAGATACGTTAAAAGTTACATAATCAAGTCGCAGGTGTGCGATTACGTAATGCCTCCACGGTTGTCTCATAAAATACATACATACTTTGATAGGGTGGGAATTTACGTCTACAATGGCAAGATACAATGCACGTTTTCACAAACTAAACCAAAATAATAGTAACACACCGAATGCCAATCCATAACATAATTCTGTGGTGCCCCTCTCTCTCCCCCAAAAACGAAATTGACAGCCCTTTTCATAATTTATTGAAAAACCTACACATAGGTAAAAATGTTTGAATAACTGTTTTTAAATGAAACTTCTGGTACAGTGCCTTTATTTATTGAGTGATTGAATAATAAACATTTAAATATCCGATCACCTTCACAAATGTAAAAACATTGGTAATGTTAGTGGAATACTCAAATAACTAATGTACTAGATATTATAATATTAGATATTCATTTATTATTGCCCACAATCATGCATGCTTAATGTAGAAAAAAATAGCAAGTCTTCTCGCTTATCATGTTTTTGAACATTTAAGAGTGTGTGTGCAAATGTAAATAAATGCTTTATCTATCTATATTTCTTATTTTGGGCCTCACTGCTTCCACTAGGATCAAAATATTCCACTAATCCTAACTTCAAACTTGTTGATAACCTCCAGTTTAAACATCCGCTTACCATCGCATTGTATGTTGCCATTCAACAAGCAGGCAAATTCATAACGTTTGAAATAAATTTCTAATTACCACAGGCTACAAGAACCTCCAAGCGCGGCGCGAGACGCGCGAAAGCACGTGGCGCAATCCTGGCTGGGACGAATGCGTCGCTTACACCGTGCCGCTGATCCGGGAGATGCACTGCCGCATCCTGGAGCCCACCCAGTTCTCGCCGACCCAGTAAGACCCCGAGGGACGCCGTGGGAAGTGGGACTTCTGGGGCCCTATTTCATGCAACTGCTATTCAAGGTTTACTTTGACAATTCGATGTATGTTGCAGTCAATTAACCAGATTAACAAGTAGGTAATCTCGGTTACGTAATGTACATTGAATTGTCATAATAAACTACATTGTAGGTTTATGAAACGCGACCTAGTGCCCTATTTCATAGAACTACAACTCAACCCAGTAGTTATGGCTAAATTCAAGTTCATCATTCAAACTGCAGTCATATTTTATTGCCCATTCAATCCTAGTGGCCTGTCAGGAAGTAACAAGCCGTTGGAATTGAAACGGCATTACAATGGAATGAATAGCTGTTGAACTAAAACTTCCGTAAAAACTACATTATTCCTTTGAACCCGGATTGTTTACTTGATTTTTTTGTCGGAAGTGATGTCTCTAATGACCATGATTAAGCTCTGCCAATCAGAGTGAAACCTGGTCGGACAAAAATTACTTTAACATGACTTTTCTAACAAAAATTAAGTAAGTTAATCCGGGTTGAAACGAATGTGTTTCTGGTTCCCACGACACAGGGTATCCTAGTGTGGGGCCAGAAGCAATGTATGTGCTTGTGTGTAAATGTTATGTTATGTAGGTGTTTGTTGGGAGATCTATAGCATAACATAACCTCACGCCTCTGCCCTAGTGGGGTAGGCAGATACCAGAGACTGCCACATGCCACCAAGACCTTATAGACAGCAGTTTCGATGGTGAAATTGTTTTATCACTTTCACTGATGACCAACATTTATGTAAATCCCGGCAACTCGCTTTTTAGCGCCGAAAATGATAATTACGGCAATAGGGGGACTACTAGGTTGTCAAAAACGCAAAAAAAGGTCTTAGTAGACTCACTTAGTTACAACATTAACGAAACTATTGATAAAAAACTTGCAATCTTATTTCTAAAAACGCTGCTCAAACGCTGAAATCCGTCTTTCAATTTACATGAGACTATTTTACTGCATTTGAGAAATGTTTTAGAGGAATCGTGTTCACCCAAACAACGCCGTTGTATTGTACTTTATTCAGGACAGGATGAAATAGGCGGTCAGTATTTAAATCGCAAAATCATGATATATTTCGGAGCGATTAAATTCCAAAGCCGATCTTATAAAAGCACAATAAAAATAGTTCTGTTAAGACAAGCAACTGAATATCGACTGTATAATGCCCGGAAAATATTAATATACACGCACTGAATGAATTTTTTGATTCTAAAGTTTCTTCATATCATAAAAAGATTGAGATCGAGACGACTTCGCTAAACGAATTGTAAACATCCGATGATGTTTACCGGAGATGCCATTTTATTATTCAAGTACTAATGAACTTCAAGTCTAATGAACTTATTCTACTTATCTATTTTGGTTGCCAATGTTGTTTTAGACACTACAATTATACTTATTTCAGGCATGTAAAAATATTTTACGATTACACTGTTAAAGAGATAGCAACACCGAATTATAATTAGTAAAATCATGCATGTAAGTCTGCGCAAACGCAGTGTAAATTAACCTAGTCTAACTAGGGTTGCATTTTGAAGTTTTAATATGGTAGGTACACAGTGATTTGGATTGATATCATTTGAAGTATGTAGTCAGAATTGTGGCACATCTTTCAACTGTCAAGAGTGCCTTTTTCTTTGACGCGTACTTTACGTACGTAATGGCACAGGAATAGGATAGTAATTTACTTTTTTCTGTTACTATTTTTAAGTCTTAGCATTTACATGTACAGAATATCATCGGTATCTATGCAGTTAAGCCTCACAAAACCCCTGTATAAAATTGTACCTCTAAGATCAATGTTTAGTCCATAAGACTTTATTTTCTTTTCTCTTTTATCGTGTTTTTAAATCTTACTAGGTTTTAGATTTTACAGCCCATACAAATGTGTTTAATTTTAAAGGAAAGGTACTAAACGAAATAAGAAGAAACAAATCGAGTTTATTTCTATTATTTATTTTCGGTTTGATTTTTTTCATTAATAAGATTATATTACAATATAATAATTAATAAAAACTACAAGTCGATTGTGTTATTTAAATATATAACAAAAAAAATAAAACAACAACGGTGCGCCGGGAGAGAGGATCCAAATGCGTTGCATTATATCAAACCTTAGTAACTTACAGCATTCTGCGCCCGCGCACCTTGTCACCACGGTCAAAGTATTGCTAACTACCTACGGTGATAACCGACTATACAATTGGTAAAATATAAAAATTATTTAGTTACAATGTACATACAATAATATATGATCGCTAACTACAAGTTTGGTACTTCTATCGTAATAATAATAATTCTCGATAATCGTGAGGTTCAAAATAGGGGATTATTCTCGAGAACAGCTAAGTGGTGGGGATTTTGGGGGGTATTTATTGCACCTACGCACTATGCTAGCCTAGCCGCTGCGGTATCGATCATAAACCTCGAGAAGGCAACTCTAGTTCAATCAACAGCTTATATTAAACCGTGTCTAGTCCTGCACGGGGCACCGTACAAGCAACGATAAAAGCTACAATCACACAAGTTCCATGAAAATATTTATGAACCAATGCAGTCACAGTCTCGTTCAATGCAGACTGCACTAAGTCTTACTTACATTTATGATTTATTAATAATCTGGCCAACATTTGTGTCATAATAGTAACGAGCGCGTTCTACTAACGAAAAAGCGTGCAGGAATGGAATGTGAGAATAGTTCAGCAGGTAATGTATATGAATACGGCCTAGGACCGCACTCATAGACTTAGGGTCACCGCACCGCCAGTTGACAGCCACTGGGATACATCGACCAAAACAAAAAGCTTCTAATGCTCGTAGATTAACACCGCAGTTTGCTGCGCATTTGCATCCATCTGTCATAATTACAAACCATTGTTTTGAGCCGCTATGTCGCGTCATAAGTCATAACGCGTAACATGCGAAGACACGCGTTGTCATGCTACGAGCAGCTTTACTAAACGGGGTCCTACTGGGATAGGAGTCGTCAGTAGGTTTAACGTTCCGTAAAAACTTCTGGTCTTATTTATTAAGTCAATTTTACTAAAACACTATTTAAGCGGTGTTATAAACATGCTTTAACTCTGTTTAAAGAGTGTTTTAGAGCTAAATGACTTTTTAGAAATAAGAACCGTAGAAAGCAGCTTTATGGTGCGTGCGTATCAAGACAAGTTGCAATGCAACGAGGGTGGGCGCGGAAAAGCATGACGCCATCGTAATATCATCTTTCTGATTGGGTGGAAAAAAGCCGCCATCTTGTTTGAACTGTTTTCTCATTGGCTATAATAGGTATGTTGATTAATAAATTTTAAACCGATTGAGAGTAATCCTACTAAATCTTATTTCGAGAAAAAACGAACCTTTTTCGCTGAAATTTGATATTTTGTATTGAACATCTTCATTGTTAGCCATAGGCATAGACATTCCTGAAGATTTTCCAAGCTTCACGGTCTTGAACGGCAGCGACCGGATTTAACATCGTTTTGTTTTTTGTCAAGTTTTGTGCTACGAGTTTGTTTAGCTAAGGGCTGATTTTTCAATCCTCGCATAAAACTTATCCGTCTAATAAAGTACTACACAATGATATAAAAAATGTCACTGTGAAATAACAAAAGAAAGGCAATTACAACACATTTTTGAAATGCTTGTTTAATACGATATTCGACGAATAAGTTTTATCTGAGTATTGAAACCTCAGCCCTAAAACGAACTTGTAGATCAAAACTTGTTCAGTACGGTGAGTAGAATAACCCGTCGATCGGTTTAAAATTTACAAATCACAACCGTGTAGTAGCGTCATTTTTCTCTGTACTGTTTCTCATTTGGTACGACTTTATTAGTAAGCGAGATTATTACTGGCGTCGCTAAGCAGACTACGCCCAATAACGTACTTACGGTTCGGTATGGTTTCACTAAAGAGAAAGCGTAGTTACAGCTTACTGTTCAATTCCATAAGTGCTTCAGTTGTGATGAATGTCGGTGGAAGAACCATAGACTGGACAGAGCTCATAAGTTTCCATCATATTCTACACTATCGTAATAATATAAGGAGGTAAAGTTTGTTTGTAGGAGGTAATCTTAAACTTATTAATTGGATATTTTGCTATTTTTTTAAATGACCCTTCAGGCTGTACATATATTATCCCTGAAAGTGCGGGTGAAGCCACGAGCACCGTTAGTTACTAAATAGTTTTGTACGTTTGTCCCTCCACTCATGTTAATATTGCATAAACAAACAGGCTTTGTACCTCATTCGACTGCGACAGCAAAAAGGGAATATTTTTTCAATATAAAAACACTTTGAAAAGGTTCACGACTGATATAAAATTATTGTAATTTAATAGCGTGCTTATATTGTGGTGCGGGTGACACTTCGTTAAAATTCAGTAGAACATACATATTTTGATTTTCATGTAATTGTTACTAGTCACTAAAAAGTTATTTTTGCTAGAGATGTGACAGCGAGATTTTTTTCACTTTCAGCTAATCTACTGTAAATTAAGCAAGTAGTATTACTACTAATCAGCCTTTACTCTAGTGAGAAAGTTTTGAATTTTGTATCGTTTGATGGTATAATAAATGTGGTAAAATGGATTAAACCACGATCAATAACTTATTTAATTACCGATACCTTAAATTTACAAATTGTCTGACGTCAGCCGCACGTCGGAAGAAAATTGATTCGCTACTTTGCTTAATTTTGTTTCTTGTCATTGGTTAGACTCGACCTAGTGGCTATTTGGGATATTTTATTAAAGAATTGTATTTGTCCATACTCTGCCCAATCAGATTCCTTCGACTGCTAAGAACAGTCAGCGACACTTGGGCCCGAAACAGACTTACTACGCGAGAGGAAAAAGAGAGTTTCAGACTAAAAACTGATCATGCATGAAAACATGATCAAGTTGACTGATGTTCCAAGAACTCAAAGTGAATTCGTCAGCAGATTTGAAGCAGCAATGGTATGAAGACCTCTTCAGAATCATTAAGGTCATAGGTCATGATTAGCTGTGGTGCAATGAAATAAGGACTTCATTGCCTCAACAACGTCTTGGTGCAATCAAAACGCATCGCTGACTGTACTCAATTAAAGAGTGTTTTTTCCCAACCAATACCACCCAGCTGTCACTTACCATACCAGTGATTTCAATCTCAAGAAGTGACTTTGAATTATTGGTACAAACTGAAATTGTATACGAAAGAAAATAAGTAGCTTTTGAAATACTTCATACCCTGAATTAAAGCTTATTTTATGATGATGATGATTGGCCTTTTTGCATCTACGTAATGAGATGATTTATACAGCGTCCAGTGGTTTCCTCACTCACACTAGATGGGCGAAGGGACCATTCCGACGCTGTAGTATTTTATAATGCTTGAGATTTAAAGTACTGGTTCAGTTCGTTAGGTTCATTACCATTAACAAAAGTTCAGAAAAGTTTTGTACACTGACCACAATTGAACTAACGCGAATTGTTACAATATTAAAAAACTTTTTTACCAATTTGTAACAGTTGAGGCGTAACTGGATGAGAAAAAACGATTGAGAGATAAGATGCTGCGTCAGCCAAGTTAGGCCGTGCTATTATTGTCAATTACTTGGTCAGTTGTGGGTCGTAAGAGGCTTCGTGGTCATTTATCGACACGCCCTGCCATATGCTTCAACACTACTACACTACTTAAGTGTACGTAAAGGGTATGCTGCGACAGCTTAGTGGTTTTACAGCAGAAAGTGTTTAACTCTTGTGGTGAGACAGCTTTTATGGCGATTACGGTCCGTGAGTGAAGTCACGACTTATATAAAGATATTTGTTATTTGCAAACAAGTTTTTTAAACTCACAAGTAGTTCCAACAAACTCCGTGTGTAAAGACGCTAAATTGTCGCAGTATCTAGAGCGTTTATAATACTGCTTAGAGAAAAGTGTTGGATTAACGTGCAGCAAGTATGTGGCACGATGTGTCGAGTGTAACGTTCTACTAATTGTTTACTTTACATACTATTTTCATTTAATTTCATCTATGTATTTGTATGTGGGTATATGTCGCAGAAATAATGTGTCTCTGCGACACATACACTGGGAGCTAGCTAACTCAAAATACGAATATCACACCGTGTGATGCTTACAAGCAATGTGATAAAGGAAAACTTGAGAAAAATTTACATATAATCAATAAAAAATTAAGTTATTAATTATTTAATACAAAAAAATGTAATACGCATTAACTAAATTTGGATTTTTATGACTAAAATTGGGCGTTAAATTAAATAAACTATATGTAATCGTCTATACATAATATGACTGGTAAGCTTAGTTTGACAATACGGTACTTGTATAACTAACAGAAATAGGGGAAATAGCACATAGGCGTACCGACTGCGCCCCGCCGCACTCAAATGTACACAACACTCACTCGCGCCTTACAAAAGTAACAAACTATATATAATAGTTACATATTATTGTTCTCTATATACAAGTAGCAGGCCGCGCGCGCCCGCCGCACAATACTCCTTTTAAGGCAAATGTGTGCTTAGCTATACATAATATTATCGATACATACATTCATATTTATGTACAAATTATAAATTGGCAGTTGGTTAATTATTTATTTATTTTCGTACTCAAGCACCTGCATTCTTCTCTTTTGTTAATATTTAGTTAAAGCATAATTAAAATTCTAAAGGAAATAAACGAATGGCGAATAAATGGTGAAGTGTAAATCAGTCCACTATCAAACAATATAAAACTTATAACAGCCTACTGTATAGCAATAATAATCTATAAATATAAAGACTTGGTATAGTATATATTTGAAATAATTAGCCCCTAAAGTGAAAACTAATGATATGAACATTAGAAATTTCGACTATCTAATTTGTAAATAATATTCTTGTCCAAAGATAAACTGAATAAAGCGGCGCGCGCGCACACCCCAAAGCTTTGAGCAGACGGCCGTCTACTTTGTCATTTTCATCATCGATTATTTTGTAATAGATCAAACATCTAGGTATCGCAAACGACTTCCAAATAGTAGTTTGATTAAGATGAAAGAAATTAGCTAAAACACTATTTTTTTTTTAAATTAGCATACTACGCATATTATACAGGAGTAGACAAGTACTAATTTTTAATCATGCCCTCTAAGTTACTCCTAGCTTTTGCTCATGTAATCTGTTGGACTTTTAAGATTTATTATGAAATTCCTTGTTGTCAATTTACTCTTAAAATATGACTGTCGTTAGTGAGCAAAAGCCACAAGTGATAAATTGCGATTAAAAATTCCTAATAGAAAAGCGTCTCATTTTCACATAATCATCATTGCATTATCTTCGTAATAATAAATAATTAATAACACCATTCGGACAGCACTCGTGACATGACGTCTTGCTAGTTAACAAAAGTTAAAATTTGAATTACCCAGTGTGTCTTGCCTTTAGCACAAAGCTAGCTGAACTAACCATCTATTTTCAAAATTTTCGAAGTATTTCGAAGTATCACATAAACGAGAGGACCGTTCCGAAGATAAAGACACACTGTTACATTTCCAAACATCAAAAAACTTATCAAAGAAGCTAATTACAATAATTATAAAACATCAGGAATGCCCCCCCGCGCCGGCGCGTCGATTTTAAACTTCGCAGTTGGAAGACAACGTAAAATGAGCTCTCTCCTACATGTAAATAAGCGTAGAATTTGTATCGCAGGTTCGTGCACGCGAGGGGGCCGTACAGTCTCTCAAATTATAACATTTGCCATGCCATGTAGAACACGATCTATTGCGTGAACGTTTTGTGACATAACGGCGACTTAATAGAAAAGGCGCTACGGCAATATAAATTTATTGTTATGGTGGCTGTGAACTATTCAAATACACTATGAAATAACCGGAACTATACAACATTTTCATTTAAATTACTGCGGCTAAGCTGGCTAACTGAGTTGAAATTTACGGAATGTCCTGTTGTGATTTTCGTAATGGGCTTGATCTTCACTACTGCAAAGTAACAAAGTGTCTGGAAGAGAGCGTGTTCTACCTACTGATCTGTCTGTCAATGCAAATTGGAATTATAGCGTCGCAGGTAATTCAGCTGTCTCGCAGCCTTTACATGGCATAACGGACCTTATCGCAAGAGCACTAAGGCGGTGGAGGCGCGCACAGTGCTTGTTCTAGATGCTTGAGAGCACGTTCTACCTACGAATCTGTATCAGCAGTCTCGCCGCCTGCTCGCGCTATTACGCGCAATACCCTTCGGCGAATTCAGCGTCCGCAAGAGAGCGTGTTCTACAACGTCTGTCAATGCAATATAGAGCTTGTCCGTCGCGGCGTAAGGTCGCGAGTAATCCGGCAGTCTCGCAGCCTACTCGCGTAGCGTCGCGGGAATACCGACCTTGTCCCAAGTGCCGTAAGGCGGCGAGCGAGCGCTGCGCTAGAGCGAGCCGGCTGGGAAGCTGGCTGACGAGTTGCTGTGTGCGAGCGAGAGCATCGATCCCGAGAGCGATTGCTCCTCGTCGTAGCCCTCGCGACTGCCCTCGGCGATCGCCATTGCGCTGTGGACATCGATAATGTATTACATAATGTTCTACGAACCGCGATATAAGTTGAACTACCATCCCGGTAAAAGCAGCCCTAGTGGGCCCATAAAAGAAAATATTATAATTAGAATTCAGCTAGATAGAACGTATTGCTGTATTTGCACATAAAAGTAGCCATTTGTAACATTTAGCAGTAAATTAAAATTGGCATCAAAGCATTGCCAAAACAAAACTTAACGACACTCCTACAATAACATTTTCGTAAGCACTGCACAATGTAAACGAAATGCAATAGACGTAAGTTTTATTGTTTCAAAACATGAATTCAGAGGTTGGCCACAGAAATTGCCATGGTGCAAATTACTAGAACAATTTTTGTTAAGAAATTTATTTCGCCTAAATATGTAGATATTATTAAGTAAAGTATTATTATTATTGAAATTGTGGAAAACAGGTGTGCTGGGAGAAGAAGGAAGTCGTGGCTCGGAAACATCAGGTAATGGACAGATATAGTCACCGTTGAAGGCCTGTTTCGCTTGGCAAGAAATGATGAAGAATATGGTGAGCTAACGGCAAATCTCTATTACTGAACAGGATCTAGAAATAAGTCCATAACCACTTCACATGGAAAATGTTTTTAGACATCTTTTACGCAAGTTTTTAGAAACAAACTTTCAGTCGAGGCACAAAAACAATATGACTATTTCGCCAACGAAGTAGTCACATTGTTATATTGTACACCATTGTAGCAGTATCACATCAGATTACCATGCCGGAGCTCGTGGGTTTTAAGCCCACGGCTCATGTACTCATCATCATCAACTCATTATGTCCCCACCGAGGGGACGGGTCTCTTCCCCAAGGAAAGACAAGTATAGGCCATACTCCACCACGGGGACCAAGTCTGGATTGGTGGACCCATGTACACATACATGGCTTCAATCTAGGTGTATTTTTACGTGAAGTGATTGTATTCGATATCAACCCTTGTATGTCCCCACTGCTGGGGAACGGGTCTCTTCCTGCATCGCAGGAAGGTTAGACCATACTCCACCATGGGGACCAAGTTCAGGTTGGTGGAGGATTGTAAGACAGTGGCGGGCCTTACTGTCTGAAGTTATCAAGCCGCCCATAAGGCCTCTGACATGGCTTAACGACTGCCATTACATGACAGCCGGCGCCAACGGCTTAGCGTGCCTTGCAAAGCACGGAAGCGCTCGGAAAAAACGCCACTAGCGGTAGTCACGGGCCGGTCACCCGTCCTGCACCTGACCGCGCCTGTTGTCGGTTAACTCTTGATTCCAATCACTCGGTTCGGCTAGGCCCCGAGCCACGGGCAACGAACGAGAAGTAATTATGGAAGTTACGAGACAGTGTGGAAGTTATAATTGTGAAGATGCTGTACCTGAAGCCGAGCCGTGCGCTCTCGCTGTCGAACTGTTCCAACTCGCGCTCGTGTCGCTCGTGCAGCATGCGCGTGCGCTCGGCGCGCTCTGCCACAAACTGAGCGCACTCACACTCCATCTGGAAGCGCAACGGGTTGTTTACAATTTACTTGTTTACCATTGCTTGTTTTGTAGTGTAAACAAACTATACATAAGATATGGATACTCTTTATTGTAAACACCAGACAGACCACCATTAATAGTTTTATTGCTAATATAAATTTCTTCTAAGCAACCTTATATAGCTTGTCCATTTACAGGATGGATACTACCATAGACAAAGGTATATCCATTCCGCCCATCCAATCTAACCTTAATACCCTTACGCTCTTTTCTTATGTTACGCAGTCTGTTGCATCAAGAAGCTCTCTTGCTTCTCTCGAGCGCCTACCTTCTGCCGTACATTTTGCTCAAGAATCTGTAGGCAACTTGTTTGGTACGGCGATCCGCTCCTCCTCCACCATTACCGCCAGCTCTAGCGCTGTCACAGTACCATCTGCCCCGCCAGCTCTAGCGCTATCACAGTACCTTCTGCCCTGCCAGCTCTAGCGCTGTCACAGTACCTTCTGCCCCGCCAGCTCTAGAGCTGTCACAGTACCTTCTGCCCCGCCAGCTCTAGAGCTGTCACAGTACCTTCTGCCCCGCCAGCTCTAGCGCTGTCACAGTACCTTCTGCCCCGCCAACTCTAGCGCTATAACAGTACCTTCTGCCCCGCCAGCTCTAGCGCTGTCACAGTACCTTCTGCCCCGCCAGCTCTAGCGCTGTCACAGTACCTTCTGCCCCGCCAACTCTAGCGCTATAACAGTACCTTCTGCCCCGCCAGCTCTAGAGCTGTCACAGTACCTTCTGCCCCGCCAGCTCTAGCGCTGTCACAGTACCATCTGCCCCGCCAGCTCTAGCGCTGTCACAGTACCATCTGCCCCGCCAGCTCTAGCGCTATCACAGTACCTTCTGCCCCGCCAGCTCTAGCGCTGTCACAGTACCTTCTGCCCCGCCAGCTCTAGCGCTGTCACAGTACATTCTGCCACGCCAGCTCTAGCGCTGTCACAGTACCTTCTGCCCCGCCAACTCTAGCGCTATAACAGTACCTTCTGCCCCGCCAGCTCTAGCGCTGTCACAGTACCATCTGCCCTGCCAGCTCTAGCGCTGTCACAGTACCATCTGCCCCGCCAGCTCTAGCGCTGTCACAGTACCTTCTGCCCCGCCAGCTCTAGCGCTATCACAGTACCTTCTGCCCCGCCAGCTCTAGCGCTGTCACAGTACCTTCTGCCCCGCCAGCTCTAGCGCTGTCACAGTACATTCTGCCACGCCAGCTCTAGCGCTGTCACAGTACCTTCTGCCCCGCCAGCTCTAGCGCTGTCACAGTACCTTCTGCCCCGCCAGCTCTAGCGCTGTCACAGTACCTTCTGCCCGCCAGCTCTAGCGCTATCACAGAACCTTACGCTATCACAGTACCTTTTGCTCCAGTAGCGCCCGCCGCACGGCGACCCGCTCCTCCAGCTCCCTCCTCTCCCGGTTCCGCTGCGCCTCCGCCTGCATTTTGCTCTTGCTCTGGTAGGCCGTCAGCATGTCTAGCTCGTGCTCTAGTTGCATCTTCAGTTGCTGGCACTCCATCTGCGGAAGACGAACATAATACGAACGCATCTTGAGTGGTTTGAAAGCAATAATAAAAAGAACGTGCCTAACAATAATTTATCGAATAAACTATTTCTCAAATCAAATCGAGATTTCTCAGTTCAAAGCAGGTCTATCTTTTTTCGTCTCTTTTTTAAGTATTTTTTTTCACTAAAACCTATGTTTATTAACGAAACTTTTTTTGTTTTATACAACAGTGTCAACAATTTGTTTATAAAGAGTATCAAATTATTCTTTAATACAAAGTTGGATTTCCTAGGTAATTCTAGGTAAGAACCAACCACTTGATAGAAATTATTGCTTCCCGCATTTTAACGGTTAGTTTCCATATAGACCAAAGTTCAAATGAGTCTAGTATAGTACATACCATCTGGCTCTCGTCCAGTCTGACTGTCTGCTTCTGAAGCATCTCGCTGATACTCTGCTCGTACTGTTCGCCTAGCAATACCAGCTTTCGACGTTTCTCATCTTTTAGGTTCTTTATCACTTCTTTCTGTTGATCCTGTCGAGGTTTAATTGTAAGGTAGAATTAGCTGTCCCGGTGAACTTCGTACCGCTCTCTATGAATTTGTTTATACGATAGTTGTTCCCATGGCAATGCAATAAATATCTTAGAGTATGGCTTGAAAAGGGGTTACAGTAACAATAAAATATTATCCCACGGGAACGCATTACCGGGATAGCGGCGAGAACGCATTATGTAACAAACATCTAAATATATTCAAAAACTTTCTTATTTACAATCTATTGTATTGTATCCTGAGTTAAGTTGTGCGGGATCCAACGCGAACAAATTTTTTTTACAGACAAATGTTCATGTAATATCCTATGAATGCTCGTCATACATATGCCTAGAATAGCCTCTATCTCGCGATACGTAACATGGCGGTCTTGCATTATTAGTTTTCGCACAACTTCAATATTTTGTAGCACAACCACCGATTTCGGGCGACCTTCTTTAACTTCGTCCGTGAGCTTTCTGCGCCCGCGATTAAACTCACTAAACCAGTGATACACAGTCGTTTTTAATGGAGCTTCACCACCAAAAGTCGAAGTTAATTGATCTACGCACTGTTGTTGCGTTAAACCACGTCGAAAATCGTAATATTTATTTATTTGCATCTGCAGACACACACTTATACAAAAACAATTGAAATGACACCACAGGCAATAACAAAGCAAAATTTCACAGTAATAGTACAAACAACAGCAAAAAAAGTGGGTACAGGCCAATCAACATAAAGTATAAAGCAGTTTTGTGGGTGTGGCAAATGCAAAGGGGCTCTGACTCAGCATATGCTGGAGAGGCGGGCTACTCTAGCGCTGGTCTTCCGTCAGAACCCAGTAGAGTGCCGACGTGCAGCTCGGAAAAACGAAACTAAATAAATGAGTAAGATGGCAGCAATTAGATTTTTAAATGTCAGGTTATAAATAATTGTCGATAGCATTATGAATTAAATACGTACATACATTGAATTGGAATTGGGGATAAATAAATGTCATTGTAATGATAATAATAATTTGGATTGTAGGATAATGTTTGGATAGAATTACATAACAATTGGATATTTAAATATCAAATTATAAATGATTGGTGATAGCATAATCGTAGTTTAATTATAGTAAATAAGTGCGTATATACATTGAATTGTATCGGAGATAAATGTCATTGTGATTATAATAACAATTTGGATAACAAGTGCATGCTTCGTGACTACGAAGTACTTCACATTTTTTATATATTATATGAAAAACAATTAGTTTAGATAAATAGATAGAGAACACTTTATTGCACAACCAGAAAAATATTACAACCATGATTCTTAAATCTAAGTAATGTTATACAATTGGCGGTCTTATCGCTAAGAGCGATCTCTAAATTTATTAAATTATACATGTCAAAAATATAAATATATTACAATTATGTAATAGATTAATTGGGAAAATAAATAAATTAATAAAATAAATAAATAATAAATCATAGCACGAATATTTTCACAAGTGAGTTCCATTTTTTCAGCGATATGACTATTTAAACCCAACAAAAACAAAACACTAATATATATAAGAGAAAAAATTTGAGGCCAGTACGAATTTGACCATGGAGGTCAGACATTGTGTTTAAAATTATTGGAATCCCAGATTCCGCATACATAAGTAGCAGCCTACGTAGTAGGATATAAGAATAGTCTTTGCTGTACAACAGAGGACATAACGAAGACATATTAGCACAGAAGGATCGTGACATACTATGTAATGATCTGTCACTTAGCAAACAATACCGCTCAAGTTGATACGAAATTTGACCGGTTTTGACATTTGCATGCCAATGAGTGCAAATTTTATGCGGTAAAGAAGTTTGGACCGTAACAATAGATTCATCATTAGAGTGATCAGCGGATTCCCACATGTGCCCACAAATATAACATGTGGGATGCCCCACAATTGATTCAGCCCGTACTCGCCCACTGCTAGGCCAGTGTTTTGCCTTCCCTAAGGTACTTCTTGCTGTCCTTAACCATCCTCATCTGATGACATCCATTCACTTCAGAAGCACAATGACGAATAGAATGTACACTGCATTGCAAAGTACTTACCCGTGGCGTCGTCTGTAGTATCTGCGCCTTGAGCGCTTTATACTGCAGCGTTTGTATTTTGCACGTCTCGCGGAGCTGCTTGCGGATCTGCATCTCCTTTTGCTGTGAATACAACGAGAGAGAATTAATACAGAACTATTGGGAAGCATGTAACATACGCATTAGAATGTCGTAGTAGAAGACTCGTCCATTAGCGGAAATTAGCCTAAATTAACTTAAATTACGGCTGCGACACCAGGCCGCCTTTTACTCGAGCGCTCTGACTTACTTTTAATCATTTTACTGTTGTTTGAGCGGTAATTCAGCATAACACGCAATTCTTACAGTTTGTACTTGGAACTGGCCAGATCAGCTTGCTAGCATTTAGCTCTTTCAACACCCTATCCTTACACTAGATCCGCTGTCAATACACAATCCTCGTCTGACTTTTCAGCTACTGAATACATAAGACCTTAATATATAACCACTCGTTCCCTCTGATCACTCTGCCAGCTCCCTATCGCCTTGGCTACACTATCTCCGACTCGCCTTAAGGCTCTTGGGCTGCTGTGTAAGTTGTAATGCCTGCTTCTTGCGCAGTCAGTACTCGGCGTTGTATATATTTACGCTTATGAGCCAGATCAGCCTTTCAGCTCTCCTCCAGCTACTCTTCGCCCAATCTCTACTGAAAGTCTATTGCTGTCACTACACTATCTCCGGCTTACCTTGAGACTCTTGGGACTCTGTTTGAGCTGCAATGTGAGTCTCTTGCAGAGCTCCTGCTCAGCAAGCTGGTTAGCCAGATGTGCCTGCTAGCTCTTAGCTCCTCCAGCTACAGTTCGCAATCTCCCTTATTAAACTCCATACCTGTCACTACTGCTGGGTTATACGAAGGTAAGCCAGGGATCGTTGATAAGCGCAAGATTTTCTGTGTTAAACAACAAAGAGACAGTCAAAGCGACAAACAGAATATAGTCATGACATTTCAATTCATAGAGTAGCCTAGCACACCAAATAGTTATCTGTTTACTAATCCTCTAAAAGAACACCATCTCCCTCTGGTTTACCTTGAGACTCTTGGGCTGCTGTTTGAGCTGTAACGCATGCTTCTTGCAGAGCTCGTGCTCAGCCCGCTGCATGTACTCTCGCTGGTTGGCGTGCTCCGTCGCGTGCTGGCTCGACAGTTGCTCCTCGCTGCGGATAAACATTAGGGCTCTTACTAATACACCGTATAAGCCTGGTTTACACAGCGTTTAAAAGAGACAAAACACTGCATAGTTACACAATACTTACACCAAGTTTATTAGTAAGGCTGTAGGCATTTTAAATATCTTTGTGAGGAGCACATGTCAACTTTGCGCGCGAACATTCCTGCATCGCGCAAATTATTTATTTTATTAGGGAAATAGTTTTCTGGTTTCTGTTACATAGAAACAGCAAACCCAACAAAAAGTTTTCGCAGTAGCCGAATATTTAGCCAGGAATAAATTAGTGTCAGTCTAACAATTTGACTGAATCATTGCTCTGTCGTTTATAGCACAGGGTATCTTAATTACTGTGACTTGTAATTAGATTTCTATGGCTTCACTTTGTATACGTATGTGTGTCTTATGCGAATAAATGATCTATCTATCTATCTAATTTGGGTAATGTAAGGCCAGTGTCGAATCGAACTCACGCCCTCCGGCATAGCAATCAGACGCGATAACGTTGGACCAACGAGGCGTCGAGGCAGGATTGCGTTGTGTGTAAGTTACTATAATAATATTACTCACCGCAGCGCGTGAACGCCCTTCTGCTGCCGGTACTCCAGCTCCTGCGTCTTCTCGTGGTGTCGCAGCAGCATCGTGTGGGCCTGCTCAAGCTGCAGCTGCCGCTTATTCAGCTCCTGCAACAGGGATCAACAATTTTAATGCTTGTATTCTTTTTTTTATGCACTAACCTGTGCTAAGCTAGATGCTAAAAATTCCACCGTAATACAGAGAGTATTGTAAAAAGGTTCGAAATTTCACTGATGCCGGTGAGTCGCCCATTAGCACAGTTGGAAGAGCGCTGGCACGGATAGCCAGAGGTCGCGGGTTCGAATCCCGGCATGGGTGGAATGTTTAGCCTCTAAATAGGTTTTTAAAATTTTAATGCTGGTACGACTGATTTCATAGCCCCTGCCAAGGGGTTCAGCTTTCTTCATAAGTGTTGTAATGTCTTATTTTAAAGCTCGCGTCACTGTTATATTTCTTATATCCAAGAATGGGTATATACCTTTTGGCATAACAATACAATAGCAGCATAACAAAACAATACAATGCCTTTAGCATAAGCTTTGGCAATGGTGGACAAATCGTATTATAATTTGAAAGTGTATGCGATTGTGCGTGAGAGACGGCACGCCAAACGTAACAGCAGCCTTAACCCTATCCAGCATTGGTGTGGTTAGTTAGTTAGACGTGAAATTTCCGCACTTAGCCTTAGTTGGGCCATGGTATGTAGCAAGTGCTGAGATATGTTGACACTTCACACACTAGAGTTTCCTCAAGGTATGGCTAGGGGCACGGGTCTCTTCCCTAAGGTATAGGCCATACTTCACCACGGGGGCCAAGTTGCAAGCAAGCCGGATTGGTGGAGGCTTGCAAGACTAGTGGCTGGTCTTACAAGTTTTCAAGCCGCTCTAAGGCCTCTGACTTGGCTTAACAACTACAATTTATCGACGGCAGCCGGCACCTAACACAAATGTGCACACAGCTGCGACAAGGACGGGGGAGGGGTCAAGGAATCACGAAAGTCGTGTGACGTAATTTATGGATGACCCCTTGGATGGTTTGAAGAGAGGGATGGAAACGCGTACCTGGTTCACTTGTAGCGTGGCGTGTCGGTGGTGGTAGGTGGCGTGCGTTGGCGACTGTCTTCCCTTCAAAACTTCCATTACGTGTGTTTTTCTTGATGATGGCCGTTAGACTATTGCACCGGATGGAATTGGTGCGGTCGCGACGCTCGTGAACGCGGCTATGCCGTTGACGAGGCCAGTATTCGAACCTGGTCGACCGAACAGTCCGTGCAACACCACGATTTCTTTTAGACTCTCGTTTCATAGATTTTCACCGGTGTTGTCTTCATGCATCCGCGTTTGGGCAGCAGACAATTCCACCGAACTGCGATCCCCAACCCGCACGCCCAGCGTGGGGATTATGGGCATTACCCCCTATGATAAGCGCAACGTGGCGCTCTTTAGGGGAGGTCTATGTCCAGCAGTCGACAAGTATAGCCTGACGATGACCCGCGTTTCCAATAGGATCGGGATTTGGGGGTGGGTGGGTAAAATATTGAAGGCCCTACTTGGCGCTAAGTTCAAAAGCTAACACCGTCACCTCTCGCAGCAGCTCCTGCTCCTTGTGGTGCGCGGCCAGCATGCGCCGGCGGCGGAAGCGCCGCAGTTCCAGCTCCAGGTACTCGCGCTGCGAGCGCACCAGCCGCGCCTCCTCCGCCGCCTCCGCCTGCTTCAGGTTGTCCTTCTGCGACCTGCGGCCGAGGCGCTCCCGGTTTACGACACCATTTTTAGAGGGGCTTCTAAACGGGCCATATTTTTTACTGCTATACGTGGCCGACGACTATTGAATAGGATAAATGGAATAGAATAGAAAAGTTTTATTCCAAAGACAAGACACACACAACACAACAACAAAAGTACAGTAAAAGCATGGTGCTCAAAGTAAAACTACGTTTTGTGAGTTACAAACTTACTTATAACTGGAAAAGTAGATAAAAGATATTGGTGTCTTTCTACAATATGTGAGAGGGACACCAATAGATGACGGCCACATATTGCAGTGAAAATATGGCCCGTTTAGAAGCCCCTTAAGTGAAACACAGGCCGAGCTGCGAGGTTTCGTTGTACACCATAAGAACTAGGTGGAATAGACGTCCTAGGAGAGGGGGAGGAGATGTTACGTTGTAGAAAAATTTTACAATCATCATTGAAGTAAGGACAATTAAAAACAAGTAGATATATTTTTGACGAAGACCAGAACCAAATAATGTAATGTTACCAGAAGAAAATATTTCAATGAATGTATACGTTGTACGTGGATAAATTGTAACATTATTGAGATGCGTGACTGCATGACTGTAGCTTCAAGATTCAAGTCTCCTAATAAAGATGTTTGAATTACAAACACTCATAGATACTCCATACGTTTTTTAGAAGTATGTATAATACCCATCCAGTTTCCATGAATGATATTTGGTCCTGTACACGCGCGCCGCCTATACTATGAGGCAATTTGTAAGCAGTCTACTCACTGGACCATCTATATGTTGCTTGCGCTAAGCCTCTTACATACTCCGCTCATACTTTGTCTTGTATTCGTGATGACACACAACAGTGACTAATCACTGTAGTGTGTCGTCCCGCTTTCGTTTGTGCCATCCATACTCCGCACCTTAACACTATATTCGCCAATGGGTGGTGTCGGCCTAGAGAATGGCACCAACCCAAATGCTTCCCGCGGGTGTCGTAAAAGGCGACTAAGGGACACAAACCGGGGGGGTGGGCAGCAGCGCCCCCTGCAGTACAATTCCACCAAACTGCGATCTCCAACGAGCATGCCCAGCGTGGGGATTATGGGCATTACCCCCCAATGATGGCACAACCTTGCGCTATGGCGCTCATTAGGGGAGGGCTATGTCCAGCAGTGAACTAATATAGCCTGAAGAAGAAGATGAGACAGTGTGTGAACAGCATCTACTCACTGCAGCGTCGCGTCCCTCTGTCGCTTGGGCGTTGCCTCGTCCATGCTCAGCTCCTTCTTCCAGCGCTCCTTCTTCGCCTTGTACTCGCGCTTGCGTTGCGCTTCGAACGCCTTGCGATCCTGTTCCTGTCTCGCGGTGATATCCTTCACCAGTTTTTTCTCGGCCGAGGCGTTTTGCTTCTGCTTACGCTCCAACTCTTGCGCGTGCTTCGTCTGGGGATAAAGAGATCGTGTATTTTGCGTGTTGTAAATAAGAAACACTGATGGAGAACACAGAAACATTTGAAAGAGAAGAAAAACTTTCTGAATTTACTGCGCTCGACAGTGGAAAGCAGACTAACTAAAGTGCACCTAAAGCTTGAGAAGTAGACTGTTCCCGCACATTCACTTAGCAGTAAAGACCTTTGTGCATCTTGCAACTAGATCATTCACACAAGTTTGCCGCCTCCTGCGGAAGGATACTTGTCGCAAGTCACAAAAAGTTTTCGCAATGTTGCTTAGAAACGGTAGATAATTAGACCATTCACACACCCGCAGTCGCTCTAATTTAGAGAATATACAGAGCGTTGTACTCTCGATCCAGTTGATACATATGCGACATATGTACGCATTGCAACTTGACCACTCACACAAAAGCAAAACTAGACGCGAGTGACAAACAAAATCGCATAAGTGTCTAGGACAGGAACAGAAGTAGACCGTTCACACACCTGCAGTCGCTCCAACTCGCGTTCTAGCTGCTGCAGTAAAGCGTCGTACTCTCGATCCAGTTGACACTTGTGCGCCTCGACGTCCGCCTTACAGCGCTCTTCAAGCTTGAGTAGCGCCGCTTGGTGTTCGCGTCGCATGCGCTTGTATCCCGACATTTGTTCGTGCATCTCCTGTGAAGAGAGGGTGTTTTAGTAAAGCAAGTCGACGAGTGTATCACCGTCCTATTTTGGAAAGAAGGTTGACATTGACGAGTTCTTGGCAGACGACCGCAATACGTGGATACATGGCTATTATCTTGGGCTCTATTTAAAAAAATTACAATTATTATACATACTTAACGCTGCCGAAACGTCGGGAAATAAGGTAATTATGTTTTACCTAAAAATAATCGCGATTAGACCCGTTCAATATATAACTATGTATGAGAACCAGGAATCATTAAGAAATACCACACCACTGAATCCTGGATGGGTAGGCACAGACCAGCACTTATCCACGCAAAGAGGTTGATAGTTGGCCAATATTGAGTACTTACTCCCCCGAAAATTTGGGGGACATTTGGGGGCGCCTAGGAGGCCTACGACAAACAGTGGAAGGCTTTTATCTGGACGTCTGGGAGGGCTATGCCTAACAGTGAGCGTCTTTACGGCGGCGCCAGGGAGACGTTTGGGGGAGCCTGCAAGTTCTATGCCCAACAGTGGGCGTCTTTCTTGAGGGCGCCTGGCTGACACTTCCAGTTAGATCAGTGTCGTGAACACGCACCTGATTATGCTCCTTTTGCTGCTTGGTGACGATACTGGTGGTCCGTATGGTGGCGAAGTTGTTCGCGCCGTGCTCGGACACCAGCGACAGAGCTGCCGACACGTTGTTGCCGACACCTGGAGGAAACACAGGAATAACACATGATTTTCTTGTCCGCCCTCTGAAACCCTCGCCCCCTAAGACTTTTGTTGCCGACACCTGGAGGAAACACAGGAAAATCACGTTAGTGTGAGTCTCTTGTCCGCCCTCTGAAACCCTCGCCCTCTAAGACTTCTTCTTTTTATCATTGTTATTAAATAATCATCTCATGAGTAGGGTTAATTATACAAATGTAATTATAAACTAGTGTAAACTATATTTATGCATTAAGTTCGCAAGCAACTTGATACTAACGGTGCATGTTTTGGCTGTCTGTGAGATAACACTTAGCCTATAATTTTATACTTACGGTCTATTGTGAATGTATTGGGGTATATCTTGTTGGTGGTCCTAATAAATAAAATTAAAATTTAATATGTAGCTACTATACTGTGTTCTGTGTTAGAAATCAAAGTGGAGATTGTTCTCAACTAACAACTCGACACGAAGGCAAATGTTAACACAGGAAATGTAAAATAAAGTATCGTTTATTCATGAACATGGGTATATAAAATAGATATATATATAGATTCAGTGCATTCCATGTGCTGCCCATCTGGGCGTATAAATATTCGTGCAAGTATACAATAATTAAGTATTTCTATGTCAAAATAAAAAAAAAATCTCAACTAAACTGGACCCGTAAGTATTTTTGTTATAGTTGTTTATATTTGAAACCAACGAATATAAATCTTCAACTTGACAAAAGTTTCTTGTTTGTTCAATGACGTCGGTCGACTTTTCAATCGGTGGATATGAAACTAGATATAGATAGAAAAATTGTAAACTTACGTTATCAATCGAATTAATTACTCGTTCAGATACATAAGCGCCAAATTGTACAGACCAATTGAAGCACAGAAACAATAGTTAGACGCCGAGGAAGAAGTCAATGCATGCCTTCATACACAAGTTCATCCACAAGAAGGTTAAGCTCAGATACCCTCTATATCTAAGTGAAAGCATGTTCCCAGTGGGTCGTCTTTAGGCTGCTAATTCATAGGATACGGTCTTCATGCCCACGTAATTCACGTAAATATGAAATTAAATACTTACGGTAAAGGAGAAACTGTCTACCTATCAGTATATAAGACAAAGAAGTCAATGCATTCACGAAGATTAAGCCCATATACCCTCTATACCTTAGTGAAGGCGTATGTCCAGAGAGACGTCTATAGATGTCGACTTGCCTACGGTATTACACGTAGATATTAAATTAAATACTCACGGTGAAGGATAAACCTACCAGTATCAACTGACGTATAATATCACGAATTTTCTAGCAACAATTTAACTTGCACGCTAAACTGTTCTGAGTTCGCGACTGCACCGACCTCACTGAAGTTATTACTATTCGAAAGTTAACGTAATCCGAAGGCTAGAGCCTGTGTAACATTGCGATGCGATTACATAGGCTTAACTTGAATACATAATGGGTAAGCATTATGTATTGCAGACGATTTACATCGGTGTAGCGACTAAGCGCTTTCTTCTAGTCATCACGTGATATCATAGTAGTCAAGTTTTCTTTTCTTCTTTAATAATTAGGCCTTTGAGCACCAGTTGAACACCATATAATGCGTATATCACACACTACTATTACAGTTTGTCTGTAATATCTGTATTAATAGAAAAACACAGAATGTGATGTATAAGATCTGGAGACAAACAAAATCCTTACATTAGTAGTCCGAGCCAAGAAGGGACAACAATCTCATGACTGCCGGCTGTGTTTACCAAAGTTTCTTTGACAGTAAAAAAAGTGATAGAACACTTGTGGCCGGTTCCTGAATTAAGAATTTCACTAAGTAAATACTTAAGTAACGTTCTTTCACGCTCTTCATTGGGAAATTCAACGAAACTATTTACTTACAGAAACTCTCAATTCAGAAATTGGACATTTCACTCGCTCTTGCCTTTATGTTTATGTCCTTATATTATCTTCTGACTCGTGCTGTGCGTCCCCGGCGCGTTCACATACTGCCGGAACTCGTCCGCCGCCAGTCGCGCTCACACAGAAAACCCCAGTTTCTATGAGACAATATAAGTAAAAGAACACTTAACACTGGCTCCTGCCTGGCGTCCGCCGCTGCGTGTTTCTATTGTCGTCCGACTCCTGCTGCCAAGTCCCCAGCGCGTTCACATACTGCCGGAACTCATTCGCCGCGAGTCGCGCTCAAACAAAAAATCTTAAGTTCCTTTGAGAAAATAACACTCACACTCGCTCTTGCCCGGCGTCCGCCGCTGCATGTTTCTATTATTATGAGACTCGTGCTGCCAAGTTCCCAGCACGTTCATATACTGCCGGAACTCGTTCGCCGCGAGCCGCGATCACACAGAAAACCCCAGTTCCCAGGAGAAAAAAAGTAAAATAACACTCACACGCGCTCCTGCCCGGCGTCCGCCGCTGCGTGTTCTTATTATCGTCCGACTCGTGCTGCCACATCACCGGCGCGTTTACATACTGCCTGAACTCCTTCGCCACGAGTTGCGCTCACACAGAAAACCACAGTTTCTTTGAGAAAATAACACTCACACTCGCTCCTGCCCGGCGTCCGCCGCTGCGTGTTCCTATTATCATCAGACTCGTGCTGCCACGTCGATGGCGCGTTCACATACTGCCGGAACTCGTTCGCCGCCCGCTCGCGCTCGCGCTCCCGCTGCGCCTCGCGTATCGCGTCGCGGTTCGCGTACTCGTCACCGTAGTCGTCGCAGAGCGAGTCCCGATTCGCATAATCGCGTAACGCGTCACGATTCACGTAATCCTCGTGGGCCGCCTGAAGGGGGCTCGAGCCCTCTCTGCGTACGAAACAGCAAAATTTAAGCCAGCGCTTTCGTCGCCTGCAAAGAGGGGGGTGCTGTGTTGTGGGAGCGTGCCGGTGAGCGGTGGTGGTGATGGCGAGTGGACGGCGAGGGGTTGGGAGAAATCTACTACACGAAGGAACATTACTATAGTGGAAAATAAAAGTAGCTTTCCAAAGAATATTTTATATAATGATAATAGAAATCGCGTAGAAAGAGGAATTGTTACTTGGAAACATGGAGAGTAGCAAGTTAGACAATATCGCATTGTCAGCAGCAAACAAAGCCATTATTGGCTTGGCTCATTCATATAGGTTATGCCTTGCGGAATTCAGAAAGAGAATTAAACTCAAATTTAACGACATTCGCTCTGTGACAAGAGCCACGAGCTACCGTCAGAGTGAGCTTGGTGCCGCGAATCAATCTGTACTGACCCGTGGCACTTTTTGAGTGTAGAATAAGGGCTAGTTTGGCTCTCAATCCAAACTAGCTCTCAAGCTAGTTTTATTTACTTTCTAAATTCAATTTGAGGCCACATCATCAGCTTTTAACCAATTAGGCACAGTTCCTTTTCTTTCAATATTTATTTTGCTTATAAATCTTAATAAGCAAAAGAAATATTTAACAACATATATGTCTGAAAGTTATCAAGAAATTATAACAAATCTGGCAAGTGGAAATCCGTTTACAGTATTGTGACCTGATGAGCCAAGATGTTTAGGTACTTGTGACTCCCCATGCATCAAAGTGGTAGCCGTACGCAGAGTTGAGGCGAACGATGAAATATCGATGGACTAGTCTAAAAGAGTCAGTGGGATCATTCAAAATTTTCTAATAATTTTCTTTTATATTTGTACATCTACTTCCTTCTTCAATATATTAGTCCAGTCCATACAAAGGTTGTCTGGAAGAGATCACTTTTATTGATAAGGCCGCCGTTTGTACTCTTAGGTTAAGAAATATCTGTGTAATTTCCATTTTTATGTACAATAAAGTGTTCTCTATCTATTTATCTATCTATCTAATTCCAACAATGTGAATGTGCGTTGTTGAGCGAAATTTTATAGAATTTGACACGTGTTTTTGTCACGCATGTCAAAGTAGACGAGCTGACAACGGAAAAACCAACTGAAAACTCAAGCTGGTAGAAGAGTAATGTAGCTTTTATATGTCCTACTACAGGGCACAGGACTTCTCTCAGAGAGAGAGAGACAGAGATATACCGTTGAGCTTAATTGCAACGCTTGCCTACAGCGGAATGGGAGTACAAGCGCTTTAAGTGAACACCACAGACACTAAGGTTTCCTAACGTTTTTCTTCACTGGTGAAACGACTAATAGAAGTAAATATATCTCCCTCAAGGCTCGCCCCAACTCTGGCTGCGTAAAGAAAGAGACGATGTGAATGAAGATGAAATAATATAACAGTTAAAAAACGTCACTCACCTTGCAGAATGAGACAGCGGCTGGTGGTTGAGATGCATGTAATGTGGCTGCGGATCCTGATTGTGATGATTCGCATTCAGCTGCAAACAACAAAAGTATTGGTTCATATAAGAATGTCTACTTCTGGCAGAAGGCGCGTGGCCTGAATCTAGTGGGGTGTAGAAAGATTTACTATAACCACTTCTGTTTTCTTTGCAGTACTTGCGGATTAAGTACATGGTTCCGCGCATTGCCTCGCGAGACTAAATGCGACGAAAACTGGTCTGAGACGAAACAATGTGAAGGCTGACATATTGTTGGTAAACAAATGTTTGCACTGATGTAATAACACACGATCATTTGTAATGATACTTTCTTAATGATAATAACAAAATTATGTAGACTAGCTAATCGGTTTGCGTGATTGATTAGCAATTCAGCTTGTTCAGGTTTTACGTTAAGTTTTCCGCTTTTATTTATCGTATGAGTATCTTATTGGATTAGCACTCATGAATTGAACTCGCAGTTGATATACCTAACATATAAAAGTAAATAATTTAAAGAGGACCCACTGTACTGTGCTCAAATTTAGTTATATTTGGGTCGGTCACTGCGCTTATCGGGCGAGGCCATCGGCGTAGGTTTCTAAGAGTTCTGACTGCTCCTATATTTTCCTTTTTACTTTCCTACGCTCAGAACTATTGCCGTGTCACTGTCACTGCGCAAACAGTCACAGGCTGAGGCCGCCGCCGCAGGCTGCCGAGGAAAGCGTACTGACGCCAGCAGTGCTGTGCTCAGAATAAGAGCTGTCACTGTGTCATGTCACCACTCACCGGTTAAAGTCACCTCTACTGACTGCCGAAAGAAGATCACTGATGCTGGAAGCGCTATTCGAAGAGCTATCGCCATGGCCTTCTTTGCGAACACACTCACCGAAGGAGCTGGGCGTCATTGAGGCCGCCGCAGGCAGACTACCGGAGGATGAATTCTGGCGCCGTTTGCGCTGTGCTTAGACTCAGACCTGTCCCCGTGTCACTGTCTATGCGCCAACATTCACCAGGCGAAGGGGCGTCACTTAGGCCGCCGCAATCAGACTACCGGTGGATGAATATTGGTGCCAGTCGCGCTGTGGTTAGACTCAAAGCTCAGACTCAGAGCTATCGCCGTGTTACTGTCGCTGCACCAACACTTACCGGGCGAACGGGCTGGGGTGTCACAGAGGCCGCCACAGTCAGGCTACCGGAGGATGAATTCTGGCGCCGATCGCGCTGTTCTTAGACTCAGAGCTGCTACAGTCACTGCTTCGACACGTTGCGGGTGAGGCCACCTCCACTAGTGACCGCGCTGTACTCTATCTGACACTGTTCTAGAGCTATCGCCGTGTTACTGTCACTGCGCCAACACTCGCCGGGCGAAGGGGCTGGGGTGTCACAGAGGCCGCCACAGTTAGGCTACCGGAGGATGAATTCTGGCGCCTGTCGCGCTGTGCCAACACTTACCGGGTGAGGTCGGCGCCGCAGGCTGCCAGATGAAGAGCTCTGGCTGGAGGCGCCGGCCGCGCTGTGCTCAGATGTGGCGGAGTTTGACTTGGAACTGTCGCCTCCAGATCGCTCCTCGGCTGTCTCCTCACTGTCGCCTGCGTCACAGAGAAGAATAATTATTAGGACTTTTTCTTTTAATTTGTAAGTGTCAAAAGCTCTGTTCATACATATTCCTATATTAATTTGCGCCGTAATTCCTTAGATAAACACGGATTAAGCTGAACAAATGTAACATTCATTGGACTAAAATAATAAATCAGACCCTGTAATTCTGTTTTTTCCCGTGAAATAAGAAGTTGCCAAAGGTGAATATCTAAACAACTACATTGTCGCAATAAAGTTATGAGTTACGAAATAATAAAATTTTAACAATAATAGATTATTTTGTTTTAGTAAATTACATTTCTTTCGATACTTTATTGAGCATTCAAACAAAACTATGGGAAATGTAACATAAGAAAATACATGAACAATCTATTTACATACCGTAGCACTTGCTACATACAAAAGCTTAACTATGTAGCTAAGTCCGGAAATATCAGGTCTAACTAGAACATAAATACTTACCCACACATTTACTAATGAGAGGAGTAATAATAAATTATTTGTATTAACTTCTGAAAGCTAACACCCTCACCTATAGCGCTCTCGCTGTCCGCGTCGACCATCAGAATCTTCTTCATCTTCCTGTAGTTGAGATTGTCGAGATCGCGCACGGCGGCCTTGGTCCGCTGTATGAGGTCCACCAAGACGTTAGGGGAGCGCTGCCGCGTGATGAAAGGGTGCTGGAGGAGCTTGGAGGACGACGGCCGGTCGGTCGGGTTCTTCTGCAGGCACGCTTCCACGAAGAAGCGGAAGCGGTCCGACCATTCGGGCGCCTGCTCGAAGACAATCAGGTGTTGGGTCTCTCATCGCGTAGATATTGGGTATTATGACAATTTAAAAAGAACTGTATGTAGTACAAATGAATTTAGCACAAAAAAGACAACAATCTTGTACAAATCGACACTTCATACCAGTAGGGCTGTTAGATTTCTGTAGATTAGATTCCTGGGTTCAGCGGAACCCAAGGGATGGCTAAATCACTGGTGATCTTTGAATCACATCTGACACTGAATCATTGAATTATTTGGACGGATATTAGATAATTACCTACAAAGAAAGATTTTAATTAATGTGACGGGTTAGTGGTTATCCTCAAAAAGTGAAAGCTTAAAGTGAAGTGAAATCTTAAATTTGATATAGAATTCCATAAAATAAACGAGGTTTGTTAGTGTTCCATATTTCAAAGAGTTGGGAATCGCTGCTGTAAAGTGTAGGTGATATCCGCTGCAGGTTTTACTTAAGGTGGTTCGGAGTGCTAACGAGCGCCGCCGCCTTTAATCGATTTCCCCTAAAAACGGCCGTATTCGATTAAAGTCCTAGGGTATTAATACTACATTCTAGGCTATATGTTTTAAAAATTGTTATCACGGATATTGGATATTGATGTTTATTTTAAAAAAACGTATTATAAAGCAAGTTATGATTTTTATTCCATTGGTGGCACTAGTTAGCGCCCCTAAGCGGCTTAATTAAGGTCAAAATATGACTTCGGGCGTGTGCGGCTCCCGCTCTGCCGCACAGGAGAGATAATGGACTGTGATGGAAAGATGGTTCGGCTTGTAGACGTTTATTTCTACACGTTTCTACCACGTATATTGTTGGTAGTGTGATACTGGTGAGTGCCTTGACTTTACAATGTATTCGTCGCGTGAACTGAGCATCGCTTAGGGCTATGTCAGCGATTCGGCGAGCTACTAACAGATGTACATTGCTAGCTAGTACAAAGCTCATCTTGCAGTGAGTGCACAAAAATAAGTACACAGTCGTCTGCGAGTTCGATGCTACTAAATTGCAAGGTTTTTCAACAGATGTAATGAATGTAATAATAATTATGCAGCTTACCATAGATATTTGATGTTAAAAGTTACTCAAGCTATTTTTTAAATGTTTGTGATGTTCTTTTCCTGCAACCATATCAAGGTATCCCAGTTGGGGCCAGCATAAGTTATGTGTGGTGAGGAAAATATTATGTATTTACTCACCGACAGCGTAGGAGAGTCGTTTTGCGCGATGTGATAGAGGGCGGACATAGCGTTCATGTTGAAGTAAGGAGGTTTGCGCTCGGCTAATTCGATGCAGGTTATGCCGAGAGACCACACGTCCACCTGTGGATCAAATTAGTACAAAGTTTACGCAAATATCTATAGCCAGTATAACCCCGGGCGGATCTAGTACACGTTGCCAACGAAGCTGTTAGCCAGGCACTTGATGCTGGCCTCTCATCAGAACATCAAACAATCCCAAAGCACAATGACTTTCCCATCGTCCCCCGTGCATAGCTAGTTTAGCCTTGGGCGCCAACTAGTAGGGTGTACTGTACTGTACATCACGAGCACGGACTTCAGAATCTTGTGAAAGTCAAAATAGTATGAATGAAATATGAATAATACGTACTTAAGACCTTATTACTGTAATTTATCGCAATAAAATTGAATTGAATAGTCAATTTCTCATACATCAGGCGAATCCCGGCATGGGTGAAATTTTTAGCCTCTAAATAGGTTTTTAAAGGTGTTTACATGTTAGATGAAGATATTAACCAGATCCATTATGCCCACTCTCCCAAAGACGGCCAGTTTTACAGTGTCGTTTTCCGTGACCGGAAAGACACAACACAACCCGAAAGCACAAAAACACGGCCCTTCTATCGTTCTGGCCAGGCGCTAACCAGTAGGGTGTGCCAACGAAGCTGTTAGACAGACACTTGGTGCTCGTACTCCCAAAGTCAGCGAGTTTGACGGTGCATTATCCTTGAGCAGAATATCAGACAATCCAAAAAGCCACTGACCTTTCCATCGTACTGGCCCTCGTCCATAGCCAGTATGACCTCGGGCGCCATCCAGTAGGGCGTGCCAACAAAGCTGTTGGCCGGACACTTGATGCTCGCACTCCCAAAGTCGGCCAGTTTCACAGTGCCGTTCTCCGTGAGCAGGATGTTTCCGGCCTTGATGTCGCGGTGGATCCGGCCCAGGCTGTGCAGGTAAGAGAGGCCACAGACCACGCCGTCGCAAATGGCCGTGATTTCCTCCTCGCGGAGCGGACGTTTGTGGACCTGTTGGAGGACATCGTATATATTTTTTTTCAGTGGTTATTTTATTATTAGTAATTGTAGGTAACAGTCGTTGATTCCATGGCACTCTAGGTTCTTTGAATAATAACGGTGTAATTATTTGGTGAGGAGCCCACAGCCTTTTTTTTGAACCGGCTATTTCTGAGACAAGTCAATTAAAAATTACATTTTAGAACCTTTTGTTCTAGGACTTATATTTTTTTGTAATTTTTTTATTTCGTATACTCACACCTATATCCTGGAGGGATAGCAAGAAATAAGGAGTTGGTTCCTTGCAACGATGCAGGCAAAGTTTAATTTATTCCATTCTTCTTTATTGCGATTCTAACTAGTTTTACGGTTCTTCTCTTTGCAGTGGCGCTGTTTGATAAAAATAAAAAAATAAATGGCTGGCTTTAAGGCGCTTTGGGGTGCTAACTAGCGCCACCAATACTAATTAAACGTACTGAGTCACTACTAGATATTGAATACTAACCATAGGCTAAGTTTTATGTTTATTACTACTAACAAAACATTACACCACGTTGGGTGTAAATAAAAATAAATAAACAATTAAATAGCTAATAATATTTCGAAATACATATATAAAACTAGAAAACTGTGTCTTTCTTACCATATAGTTAATACCAAACCATTTGTATGAATGTCGGAAAACAATGATAAATACCTACATATTTCGGTAGAGAACCGCTCGACCTAGCAACAACGGACTTTATTATGTCCAGTTACAATTCGGTCTCTGTCTGGTATGTCCTTGCCTGGTTACCATAGCACAGGTTATCCCAGTTTATGACAGGGACAGGTGGTAGCTTGTGACAAATAGAAAGAAAACAAATACACCTACAAAGTTATCATACAACCCATTTCATCATTATTCTTGGAAAGACTAGTTTGATACTCGTAGCTCACGATTACGCCCACGTCCAATTTCAGCTTCCAAAAACATTATAATAATACCTTTCGACCGTTCATTTTAATTAGGATTCGCACTTCTCGGAAGGCACAATGACCGACAGTGACGACATAACAGGAAGTATTATGGACATACCGTTCATGCGTACGGTAAGGTTCTGAGTACACTGCTCTGAATTATAAATAATACCTGTTCCAAGTGGGGAACCGTAGTGGCTTGGATGTCGCAAACCATTTTTTATTTATTTACAACTAGTGGTGTTTACATTTTTAGGAGGTATTTACTTAGTAGTAAATTTAAGTATTTTTGCAAATGTTAAAAGTAATTTTTGTTATGTACCTATATCCTTATATATTTTATGTACATCTACCTACTCTCTTCATCTTTCAGTCCTAAGGTTGGCTTGAAGAGATCGCTCTTAGCCATAGGACCGTCAATGTATGTGTGCAATAAAGAATATTAATCTAATCTAATACTTACAATATTATAGGCAAAGCTGCATATAAACAAATCTCTTCTGTGACTTAACTCGGTTCTAGACGTGTATCTCAGGCAAGAGTGCTCTTTAACGAGCGTCATAAAAGTTGTCAGATTAGAATAGAAGTCTTTACTGTACACCCCCACAAATAAAATACCTTACAACGCTTACATATCTAAGTTTTGCCGTGTTGTTGTGGCTAATACGATAACTAGCATCGATATCAACCCTTGTATGTCCGCACTGCTGGGGTCTTTTCACCATGGGGGTCAATTCCGGGTTCGTGGAGGATTGTAAGGCAGTGGCGGGTCTTAGAGTCAGACGTTATCAAGCCGCCCATAAGGCCTCTGACATGGCTTAACGACTGCCATTATATGACAGCCGGCACCAACGGCCTAACATGCCTTTCGAAGCACGGAAGCGCTCGGAAAATGCCACTAGCGGTAGTCACGGGACGGTCACTCGTTATCCGCGGTCAGGTGCAGGATATCTAGCTTTAATTATCCAAAATCAGCATACTTTAGGTCATACACTCCCTCCGATATAAAGACTATATTCAACTGCGGAATAGCTTATTGCGGAACAAGAAATTCTAGTTTCGATTCGAATCTTTTTGGACTGTAGAGTCATAGCTGTTCACAGACGTCCAGACCTTTTCCTCCAGACCTCAGGATTTATATAAGTGGAACGTGTCTTTAGCCATCATAAAAGACATTATACTTTGTCCAAAGAGTGTAGAAATTAAAAAGTAAGGTTTTGCTCAGGCTTTTTGTCTGTGTTAGTTATAATTTCTAGCACTTAAAAGTATTATAAAAATAAAAGCTACAGTCGTTTCATTAAAAAGATGTATTGTGCTTAATCAAAGGTAGTAAATGGTCATCATATTCGATAGTACCACTAATAAAGTTTCACATCCAGTTTCCTGAATTTTTGGGCAATCTAGAATAAAGTGTGCCTAGCATGTCTTGTAAATGTATAACGTCACGATGACAGTGAATTCGTTGGATTATAGAGGGCTTTTATGTAATAAAGGTCATAGCTTAGCGCTTCAGTTCTAAAATAGGCAAACCGTTTCAAATGGATGTTTCATTCGAAAGATATTTTGCACGCCCAGTTGGCTATGTTGTGTCTAGCAAATGTTTGACTCATACTCGTAAGAACCTTGCGCTTTACTTCTATGGAAATGTTGTGAAAGACTGCAATATGCAAAAAGACTTAAGGCACTATAAGGCATCTTTGGAAAAAGTGATCATCATAAATCTAAATATAGTAGTTTTTTTTAAAACCTACGGACAAAAACTTAGGACCGAGAATATAAGAACTTTAAGGCGATTTTGCCAACAACGGCCGTTTTTAGCAAAAATCTATCAAATCCTAGGTTTTAATCCTAGGTTCCAGACTGAAGGTTAAGGTCGACACATAAATTCGAAATTCGTATATACCTAGGTATTGTAAATACGAATCATCATCACAGTATACGGTTATCACAGTTGTTAAGATATCTGATGTTCACTTTTTCCGAAGACATTGTTATAAAAGAAGATATTATTGTTACGGGCCAGGGTATTTATTCCATTGGTGTCGCTAGTTAGCACCGCCTAGCGCCTTAACGCCTAGGCTACCATCGCATTACTGTTTTACATTATTGTTGTTACGGTAGATAATTTTGTGTACATATTATTGTAGATAAATATGTGTGGTGTATCAGACGATAGTACTAAGAAGACCGGCTAATCTTTCTCTGTATTAAGGAGTGCGTGTCGTATCTATTAGACTTACCTCGAGCACGGTTAAGAAAATATGTTAAGCACACTGTGCAAAAAACCTACCATAACATTAAGGATTATTTAGAAGGCAATGATGTCTGGAATTTAAAAAAAGTCTTCGGGGATGATTGTATAGTGTTTAACACATTAATAAGAAATAATTTTTAAATTGAAAACTCTGTATATTAAAATTAAACGTATTTTGAAAAGCATAAATGTGGAGTTTCTTCGTGAATTTCTCCACATAAAGTAAGATTATCAGTCTTTTAAAAATAGTTTGCAGTAAAGAGAAAAACTTAACCACAGATTAAATAAACTGCCTCCCGAATCGTGTTTTTTATATAAATACGACCGTTTGTCAGAAAAAAAGTCTATATCAACCCTTGATGTCCTCTGTGCTGAGGCACGGGTCACTTCCTGAATCGCAGGAACGTTAGGCCATACCACGGGGCCAAGTCCGGGTTGGTGGAGGATTGTAAGACAGTGCGGACTTTACTGTCAGAAGTTATCAAGCCTTAACAATGGCTTAACGACTGTCAATACATGACAGCCGGCACCAACGGCTTAACAAATGCCACTAGCGGCAGTCAGGGGACGGTTACCCATCTTACACCTGATCGCACCTGTTGTTGCTTAACTCAAGCTATTCCAATCACTCGGTTCGACACTTCAGAAAAATACAGTTTTCTCTTTCATTCAGTACAGGATCATTATGGGGATTCCGACTCACACTTGACCGGTTTTTGTATGTAGTATTGGTTTTGGATGTTATACGACATGAGAGGACGTAATGACTAGAATTGAGAAAGAAATGTTGCGATGCTTTGGACATGTGGAGAGGATGAAGGAAGAAAGATTGACGAAACAAATATATATTGCGAATGTGAGTAAAAAGTAAGGAACGTCCCAGGCGGATATACGTCGACCAAATATTTATGTATTAGCAAAAGAGAAGATAAAAAAGTACCCGGAACCGGAGTGCGTGCATGCAACGACTTATGAACGTTGATGAAGCGAAGCTGATCTGTCAGTATCGTGGCAAGTGGCAGTCCCTGGTCTCTGCCTACCCCTCTAGGATACAGGCGGGAGGTTATGTTATTCAACATAATAATAATTATGGAGACTGCGTTATGGTCGTACCACGTTTGACAGTTGCTTGTGATACCGTTTTTTATGTACTCTCTATAACTTGGGTGTCCCACTGTAGGGCAAAGGCCTCCCCCTCTTTTAGACCAAGAGTTACGGTTATTTACCACTCTGACCACTCCGGCAAGAATTTGTCGAAGTAACCCCGCCAAAATCTTTACTGCTACAATAAAAAAACCTAAAAATTATGTTTAATGTATACAGCCCCCCTTATCTTTCATTATTTGTTGAGAAGTCCGCCGTAATAACACATGTTACAGTTTATTTTACATTGAATAATGCGGAAGTGAAATTTTATTAGCGGTATTATCAAAAATTAAGATCATATTTTGCTACCTTTGATTAAGCACAATACCTACATCGTTTGAATCTTCTTATTCTTTTCGTGTCAGCAATTCGACCACCATCTTTTTAATGAAATTAGTGTAGCATAAGTTTACTAACAAAGACAAAAAGTCTGACCAAAACCTTACTCTTGAATTTTTACAGGTGCCCTTTGTGCGCCGTAGGTCCATTAAATACTACGGGCCCTGGCACCTGGCTGACAGGGATATCTAAAACAAAACTAGGCGACACAAATTCGTCCAGTTTTATTTTACGCTAAGTTTATTGCAAAGGCATTGCAAGGCTTAGAACTGAACCAGTTATTAAATAGACATCTCCAAATGATCTGATTTCCTCCGATAAGGACAACGATAACGCAACTTGTTGTGTTGTGACGCCTCGGCATGTTGTATTGATAACAAAAGTAAATATGACGTGTCATACGCAAATGTATCAAATCAATATTCTAGGAATATACGAAACTTACACTACACTACGATGACGATATCATGTAATTTTGTGCGGGAGGAAAAGGTTACTCATACCACTGCACATTAGATAAACCGAATTAGTTATTTAATGTTGATAAACGAAGCATCGATCGGTGTATGATACATAAGAGAGGTATTTCCGCCTGTAGATGAAGATTTTTTAAAGTGACTGATTCGACGCACAAAAAAATATATCTAATACTAGATGACCCCGCAAAAGTTGTTTTACCTTTTAATTAGTCTACAATCTATTCTCAAACCTACCAAATACATAACATAAAATATCATAAAAATCAGTGAAACCGTTTCTGGTATTCTGTATTTTGGTATACTGCATTTTTTTTTTATTTCTCTCGTAGCCTCGGCTTCTTGAGTGATCTTAAACAATCACCAAGGTAAAGCACGGGCGCGTTCAGTGCATGGATGGGTGACCGCCTATGACTAATGTTCCGTGCTTTGCAAGGCACGTTAAGCAGTTGGTGCCGGCTGCCGTCGAAAGATGGCAGTCGTTAAGCCAAGTCAGAGGCTTTAGGGCTATTAGGGAAAAATTCTGACAGTAAGACCAGCCACTAGTCTTGCAAGCCTCCACCAATTCGGACTTGGCCACCATGGTGGAATATGGCCTATACCTTCCTCAGGGAAGAGACCCGTGCCCCTCGGTGGGGCCATTGATGATGTTGATGACCATTTTTTTAGATTATTTCTATTAATCACTTGAAATTTGTGGTTAATTATTGGCCCATAGTTAATTATTATTATTTTGTATTTAATGGAATTTGAGTAAATAAACGACATATTGATGTAATTTCTGTTGTAATGTCTACAATGTTAATTTCTGAGATCCAAATTGTGGCCATTGTTCATTGCCTCCAATTTTTTTATCAATTTGTTCTCTAAAACCATTTACGATTTTAAATGGACACCTAGTGCAACATGTAACATTTAATAAGTCGCAGTTTCTGTGCTACTTTAAATATTAATAAGTTGATTTGGACTTTGAATATTGATCAATTCGTTTTTCATATGGGGAGGGAGCGATTTCTTACCTCTATGATGTCTGAGGCAGAGCCAACGCAGTACTCCATGACGAGCCATGCTGTGTGCTCTCGCTTGTAGCAACCCTTGTATTCTATTGTGTTCGGATGGTCCAGTTGCTTCAGGAACCTGTGAGCAGGGACATTTTTTGTTATTTGTTTCCGATACTGCTAGTATGATGTTTTAAATAACTACCTACCATAATGAGTCGTAATGACTAGCGACGCGCATGCATAGATATTAACGATATCATACATAGATATACATACATATTAACGTCGGGAATTACGTTTTACCTAATGAAAAAAATTGCGATTACGCCCGTTACGTATACAACTATATTATTACTCTTTATTACACAGCAAACTATACACATTTCCTCCTTTGTACATGTTTTTACTTATGTAATGTCCTATTTAATGTCTCGTGTGCAAGTACAGCGGTCGTAGCTCAGTGGGTAGAACAGTGGCCTCGCAAGCGAGAGTCCTAGGTTCGATCCCCAGTGCGGGTGTGTACCAATGACTTTGTTTTATTTCGAAGTTACGTACATTTGAGAATTTGTAGTCGCAATACCACACGCTAACGGTGAAGTAAAACATCGTGAGGAAACCCCTTGGTTGGCTCCGCACGTATTGACTAGTCTTTCCTGTGGGTCGACTAAGCTGTCAGGATGGTATAGGTGCTGGGCAAGCCTACACCATCTATAAAACCATATCCCAGGCACTACAGCATCCGGGCGGTCCCTTCACCAATCTAGTGCGAGTGAAGATGCCACTGCCGCTGTATAAATCATCTCAATACGTAGATGCAAAAGGCCAATGTGTGCAATAAAGCACAATATTGTTAACGTGATTCAGAGACGAGCAACCGGCGACGTGAGCTCGGTCTCAACTCACCGTGATTATGCTATGCATATCAGAGTGCTTTTGATTGGACGGTTTTTCGTGACAACACCAAAATAGCCAATCTGAGTGCTTAGTGCGAGTTTTTTAACTACTCGATCGCGTTAACGTAAACTCATATTTCTATGGCATCGAGGAAGCGCCACCTAGCGACAAGTATGGAAATTTAAATTGCTGAGTGCGAGTTGTAATGGTTTTGTTAGGAAATGAACACGTTTACCAGCCAAAACACGAATAAACACGAGTGCGAGTTTTACTGTGACAGCGTTTTGCCAGTTCGAACGGTTAACTTACTCATACTCACTACTCAATGCTTGATTAACGCGGTAGTAAAGTTATTCGATTGGATCTGTCAAACTCGCACTAAGCACTCAGAGCGAAACCTGGTCGGATCCGACAAAAAATCAAGTACACTTACGTAATATTTTCCGGATTCACTAATCCGGAATCATGTTAATAAAATATTTCATTTTTTTAGATATATTAGAATAAGCAACTTTAGCCAGTTAAAGGAAATCGTTTGAGCAAATGAAGAATTTGTTTACACCTAGACCAAAGTTAAATGAAACGAAATATACTAATTAGAAGTTAATGTTGTCTTCATCTCAATACAATAATATGTAGAGACATCTGATAGGATTCTCAGTACCTAATTATCGAAAGTACGTCAGCATTCCAATGTTTCACTTGCCATAAGCATTAGTGTCCATTGTTCAATTTTGTTTAGTGTCTGGTGCTCAAAAAATTACCTACAATATAAAAATGAATCGCTGAATGTGTTGGTAAGCGCAAATCTCGAGAGCAGCTGAACCGATATCGCTAATTCAGTTTTTAGAATATTCCTTGAAGTACGAGGATGGTTCTTACGGAGGAAAAAATAAATAAATAAAGAAACGACTGTTAGGCGGTAAGAAGTTCGCTGGGTCGCTAGTTGATAATAAGAATGAACATGTTTTAGATAGATAGAGAACACTTTATTACAGAAAAATATTACAACCATGATTTCATAAATCTAAGTAATGTTATCAACTGGCGGTCTCATCGCTAAGAGCGATCTCTTCTAGACAAACTTTGGATGAAGTGGATTGCATGAAGAATATAGTCGGTACGTGGTGCATGTACATAAATAATTAAACCGAAAACGTTTTTAGTATGAAATGAAATGAAAATGAAATGAAATGAAAATGTTTATTTGTAACAATAAAATAAGTCTTGAGAGAGTAAATATTCTGTTAGTCAGAGTCCTAAGATTAGGAGTTAGCTTACTTACACTAAGTGCAACTCTGATGTCTATGCTAGGTAAGAACCTGTGATACAGACATCAGTTTTTCTCATTTGTAGCAAAAATACAATTAAAGACGGTCCTGTGTGTTACAAACAGAGTACCTAGTTGTTTCCATCAAGAAAAAATATGAAAAACATAACATGTAGTGACTAAAATTAAAATAACAGCAAATTGCAAAAAAAAAAAATATATATATTTTATATATGTCAAAACTTTGTTACTTAAGACCTTAAATAGAGTATTTGTCACTAATATTATAAAGGCGAAAGTTTGTGAGCGTGTGAGTATGTACGTTTGTTACTTCTTCACGTCTAAACGGCTGGAGCGAATTTCATAAATTTTGGTATGGAGTTAACTGACATCCGGGATTAATACATCGGCTGCGTTTTACTGCGGAAAATATATTTTACTGTTAATAAACAATTTATTTTTCCCTAATAAACCGCGGGTAACGCCGCGGGAACACAGCTAGTTATTTATAAAAAAAATATTCTACTATTCACTCTCGCCAGAGTAACAGCCGGTTTGTGACAGGACTTCTTATAAATCGGCTGTAAGTCCGTCTTAAGAGCGTTTTCATAAAATCGACTTTATATAAATAAGACTGTAACGTGTAGTTTTTTTTAAGTTTCTTCTGCACATAATCTACTTTCCTAACTGATAATATTAAAGTTATTAGACGTTAATATAGATTGTTTCCTGTACTGTGTTTATCGTGTACAGTATAATAATAAGTTTATGTACGCATTTTAGTAGTACAGGCGCACGATGCAAAGCAATCGTTAGCAAGCGGCGCATTAGGATAAATCGCTATTGTCAATGTTGTTATTACACTTAACGAGCAACACACTCACTCTCACACACACACACACACCCTCACACACACACTCACTCACATACACAGCCACACACACACACAAAACTGTGTAAATGCCAAGGAAGATTTGGTGCCACATGGTATATGCTTATAAAACATGACCCCAGTTACTATGTACCACTATGGAAATATTTCTTTGTTAGTGAATTCAGTCCTTATAAAGTTAACTCACTAACACTCACAAAATAAAACAACTGATAGCTGTCAATATTAGATAGACAAATAGAGAATACTTTAATGCACAACCAGGAACATTAGCGTACAAGGTGAAATGTGTTTGATAAACATTGGTATCTGCATCTACGTAATATGATGATAAATACAGTGTCCAGTGCTATCTTCACTCACACTAAATGGGTGAAGGGTCCACTCGGACGCTGCAGGGTCTAGAACATTGTTTTAGATGGTGGTGTAGCAGCACCTATACCATCCTGACAATTTAATCGGCCTAGTCCACAGGAACGACTAGTCATTACCTGCGGAGCCGACTTAGCCGCGGGTTCCCTCACGACGTTTTTCTTCACCGTTAGCGTGCTGTATTGCGACTATAAGTTTGTAAATGTTCGTAACATTGAAATTAAACAAAGTCATTGGTATATGCCTTCACTGGGAATCGAACCTGGGGTGTGTGATAAGCACTGTTTCATCATCAACAGGCTATATTAGTCCACTGCTGGACATAGCCCTTCCCTAATGAGCGACATAGCGCCCTGTCCTCAACTCGCCGTATCCAGCATCTGCCTGCAGTTTTTCGCAGATCAATATCCCACTTGGTCGGAGGGCGTCCTACACTACATTTGCCGTGTAAACACTGTACTCACTTAATCTCCTTCAATATGTCCTGCCACTTCTCCTCGCTCTGCTTGCCGAGGTAGGACATCTTCTTGATGGCGACAATCTCCTTGCTGAGGTTGCATCGCGCGTAGTAGACGGCCCCGAAGGAGCCGTGGCCGATCTCGCGCAGGTCCTCGAATATCTTCTCGGGGTCATGCTTGCTGAACAGCTCCGCGATGTCCGGGTCCTTCAGGCTGCCAGGACGCGGCATCTTCGCCTGCTCAAGCAGAGAGTCAATTCTTCAACGAGAAGGGTACTGAGTAGCGTCGCTCTTCTGTCTATGAGGCCCGGTCTATATTACTAATAACCAGCCACGCGCAATGTGGACTTAGGTGTGACTTACAGATTTTTATTATATTTATTGTAGCCTAAATAGGGTGAATTAAGAGATGGGACAGTGAGGACAGGTACCTTCACCGTTATAGTTACAGGAAAAGATAAGTTGCAAACAAACACAAAACTTGTGGATAATCACGGATTTTTACTAAGTTAGTGACGTCAAGACCAGTTGTCAGTAAGGTTTTCGGCGTATTAAGAAGAGTTTCTACAGCATCTTCTAGTTTGATGCAAATCGATATATTATGGCTTGGTAGGTTAGTTTAGAAAATAGCCATTTTTTTATTAAGTATTAAAAAAAAATTATTATTTATTTAATAAGAAAAATATATCATTTTAGGTTTTATCAGCACCCAAAGTATTAATAGAACTGAGAATTTATTGGCCTAGTGGCAAGATATGAAATAACTCACTATTTAGTTCACCTAAAATAATTTGTATTGGTGAATCATCCCAGGTGAAGTTAGTCCCATGTAACAATCTCTCGACGTAATGTAAAATATTTTAACTTCTCTATTAAAAAACAGCAAAGGCTAAAACAAAAAAAATCAGAGATATTTACCATCTCAAGAAATACAAAGTCATATGCTTGTGGCTTGATTTGACTGGGTCATGTTCCGTGTAGAATCAACTTGAGAAACTGGACGTCCACAGACTCACAGCAAGTGTTACTGTTGGAAAAGAATAGGCGGTTATACTTAGTATTTTTAGCTCCATTTATTTAACAGTTTCTCCATCCCTTGTGATATTTGCATAGGAGGTATACATAAAAACGTATTAGCTTATGCAGTATCCAATACTACGATGAATTAAATTTGAACCTGAGTTCAAACTGCTTTTAATATTTGTGACAATGAAGAATGGTATGTAAGCCATTGATATTTAAATCTTGTACAATGCTACAATGGAGAGCACAGTATATCTCTTACAGACAAAATAATCTAGAGAACTAAGAATAGGACTGTAGGTAAAGGGTAGACATGTGCATTCAGTCACATGTTTGGTGTTTTAGTCATGCATCGCTTTATTGTTTTTCTAGTACAAAAACTTATTTAATTTTGTAAATTTAAAATCATAAAAATGAGTTTATCAGATAAAATTCAATTATGTACAAGTAATTAAAAGTACAATTCAGTCCACTTTTCTGGATCACACAAATACTTGGAGCCAGCAGAAATAAAATGGTCCAGTACGGAAAAAACCTTCAATGAAAATATCTTGCACGATTGCATTCTCTAATTGACATTTAACTACTTAAATAACAAGCTGCCAATTTTATCAACAAATTTCATGAACTGGCAAGAAAATATATAGTTTTGGCATCAAATGTAAATTTTGTGGTTAGAATCTTGTTTACTAAATTGGACAATAGACTATATAAGTTTTTGATAGGACTTTAAGACAGTATAATAATAACGCACATAACAATATCATCTTCCTGGGGAGCACCTGTCAGTAAGAACAACATGCAATTTATATTTAACATATACTAGGCTAGGCTGATGATAATATAATTACATATATAATCATGTAGACTACATGCACTTTAAAGCTGTAGGCTTTGGAAGGCAATGGAATATTTCAAGAAGAGCATACTAATGAACTATGAGAAATACCACCAGAAGACCTGGGTGATCGAATTTAAACTTATTCATATTCTTCATTGTGCAAAACTACATTATTACATACATACTCCCACCGCATAAACCTAATGAGGCAGACATTTACAAAACATGTAATATATAATTATGGAAACAATTCAGAATTTGAAAATTTTAGCACTTAAACCATGAGGAAAACTTTAAATGAATTATTTTCCTTCATTTGTGGAGTTTGCATTTTACAATGAATCATCCCAATAATCTAGCATTCACCATTGACCTTGCAGCATATACCAATTATCATTCATAATTGATTGATGGGTACGCATGCAGTTTGAACAATGAGTCCCATAATTTTCTATTCACCAGTGACAGCAGTAAACCATTTGCGTTCTATGCACCAATAATTACCATTTCATACTCACATATTTGTTATATGACAAACAACTACAGAAAGTCAAGCCAATGATTGTAAATCCTGTTTACAGTAAAATCTTCCCGTTATTTTACAGTGTAACAATGGAATTGTAAGTTTGTGATTGCACTTTACTGAAATTATTAGGTAAATGTATCTATTTGTGATTGTATTTATAAATTAATCATTGTAAGTGAGCAAGTAGGTACTTTTATTCTGTAGAATTTGTGCCATATTTGTATACTATGTATGTTCTGCATCATTAAAAGCACCTTTAGGGAGACTATTGTGCTGTTTTTGTAGCATAGTAGTTTGACTAATGCCATTGGGGCAAGGAAACACAACAAGTATTTCACACAAATTGTCAACCTACTAAATGATGAGATAACCTTGGTTGCAATACTGAGTTGCAATAATAGTTCAATCAAGCTATAGAAACGAAACATTAATTGTTTGAACACATTTGAGGAGCTAAGGATAGGTACTGAAAGATTAGTGCATCAACTAATCAATACTAAAGTTTTAAGTGATGTTTGGATAAATAAGTAAACTGAACATGAACACGTACTGTTAGCGCCAGCTGCGAGGCGGCAGCGGCAACGTCGGTCAGTTAACTAGAGCGCCCCCCTGAGCCCGGCCCATCATCCGCGCCACTGCGCTATCTGCAACAGTCGGAAACGACAGCGATAACGACCCCCGACGCTTCACACACGAGCCCTAACGCCGCAACCATCAAACTTCGCGACACACTTTAGCAGATCAAGAAACGATATAATTAAATTAAGCCAACCCAGGGTGTCGGTGGTGCACGATACCTCAAGGTAACTATCAGACGGACGGACGGAACGCGACATCGATCCACAAATCGGTAGCAGACTTTCACATTCACTGTTACCAATAATTATCAGTTTCCACCCCACAATAAAGGGTCAGACTCGGAAATATCGCAAATTACTTGGCACTTACATACAAAATTTCGCCTCAAAATGGCGTTGGAGTATCGTGCGCAACGACAGTTTTTTGTTTCATAAAACACAACAATTCCAAGTTCCCATCACTTCGTTCATACACTTAACGATCACGGTAGTACGTTTTATTTAGATATTGGTTCAATTGCGAGGTTTCTATGAATATTTCAATGTAGAAATATAAACTTTCCCGATTTTTTTCTCTCAAAATTTCTGATAAAAGTTTTCACAGTAGCGCACTCTGGCGGCGCACGAGGGCAGGACAATGGGACAATGTGTTTTTTTTTCTCTTGTGTTACCACATTGAATAAATGAAATCGTTAAAACGTACCTACTATAGTTAGTAGGTATCTTTATATAGTCTGTGGTTTATACTCAGAATAAAGCTTAAAGCATAGAAGGAGCCGTAAAATAAAAAGTAATTATTGAATAGCTTTCCTTGTTACTCTTACGATGATTCTTTGTGCCAGAAAGGGACAACTCGTACACTCGAAATTTTACAATCGTACTAGGTTGCATATAGAAAGTCATAGTTATATACTCAGAATAAGGTATTCTGAGGTTATATACTCAGAATAAGGACTAAAGCATAGAAGGAGCGTTATAAAACGAACACCTGACACATGACTGTCTCGTTAGTTTGAAACGTCGCCAACCACGTGTTAGACAGAGAAAAATATATTTAGTAGTGTGATGTTTTATTATTTAAAACGTACCACCCTCAATTGTCAAGTTGGTTACCTTTGGTTACCGTTATGCTACCGAATTAGAGATGTTTAGAAAATCACAGCTTGTAGTAGGCTGCCACCTGTACCTTCGATTTGGCAGTGTGTTAGACAACAGATGTTGGAGTGCGTCGTCTCCAAAAACCTTGTGTTTTTTGGGTTGTTTAAAGACAATCTGAAGTGGATTTTAGTGGGTATTCGTAGTATGGAGTATACGTAATACATCGGAATGGCGTGTGTGATATTGGGATGTAAAACCCATTCGGGAGAAGAGAAAACAAAACCACCTTCATCAGCTTCCATCGGTAAGACTCAATTTTGTGTACTTTATAGTGGTTTTTTCCCTTGAATTTTAACTATGACCTACTGGAATTGCAACATAGCTTTAATATGATTTGAGAATAGTGTTTCAAAGTTAATAAATCATGAGTATATTCAATTTAATCACAGTAACAAGTTTGTTGTTTATTTTAGGGCGATAGGCATGGGCATTTCCACTACCTCAGTGAAAAAGTTATCGATACTTAGTAAAGAAGTTTTTTTTTATTTCTTGTGTTTATTCCATTATATATTTTAATTAACTTTTGAAAGCTCGATTCAGTAACGTTCTATGAAGTGACCAATTCGATTGTTGATGATTATTGATTAATATTTTTCCTGTTTGAATCTATTCATTGCATTGATATATTTATAGATTCAGCATGATAAATTAAAAAACTACCAAAAGGGGTTTTGATATTATTTTTATTTACAATGATTCCACCGTTCGTTTACTTCCGTTTACTTTCATAAAATTTAGAACTTGTATAAGATAGGTTCATATATCTAATAGAAAATGAACTTGAATAGTTTCCACTGCATAATCTACGTGTAGCAATATAATAATAATGTAGCGAACAAATCGCATCACTATTGTGAAAAAAGGTGTCCAGTACTGGATTTTATATCTATGGTTTGCTGTCAAATTAATAAAGAACTTCAAGGGTGTCGATCTGTCATAAATAAAATTAACGTTTGGACTGATAATGGCGATTTTTAATTAATAATTATTTATTTCAGGTTACCCGAAGATAATACAATGCAACAAATGTGGATAGACGGCATGGCTTCACGGTCGAATTGGTATTAAACAAAATCACGTACGTTTGCAGCAGACATTTTGAAGAAGATGGCTTCATTTACAAGGTTAGGTTAGGACTTTATTTTTTAACAAAGACTGTTATTTAACGAGCAATAATTTCATATAAACAAATTAATTTGTATAAGTTCTCTACTGATTTATAAGTATGGTTATAAATAGCCAGAATTGTAATGTTTATATTTCCATACCCCTTCCTAGTAGTACTAACCAAGACTATCGCTGGATTAGAAGGACAAACATTAAATGTTTTTTTTAATTTTTCCTATATTTTATTTTACGTGTTCTTCTTGCTTTTTGTAATTCCCTGTGTAATTTAAAGGCACTGCCCTGGTTCCTGATACACAGGTTACCCTTCTTCAGGAACCAGTAATTTTAAACAATGTTAGTGTGACGCTGGTTGTGCAATAAATTATTTAATTAATTTCCGTAAAAACGTCTTCTAACTTTTGTCAAATAAAAAACAATCTATCACAAGTTATTGTTATACTTCTTTTTCTATGAGCTGCGCTCTAAAATTTTGAATGCACAAAGCTCGCTATCTAAGTATGGTTAGATCGAGGAAAATTTCTTTATTGGATGCAAATTGAACTTGTACAAATAGATAGTTTTCTGTAGTTTTTTTCAGCTAACCTGGGCTCAATGTCATGTTATACATACATACAAACTTACATTACATACCAGATTTAGCAATTACAAGTTACAACCTTAGTAAATCAAATATATAACAATCTCACTGTGCATGTTATCGAACTCTTCCTTAATGGGTTCACCGATTTTGATGAGTTTGTATATTTGCAACATATAGGTAAGTGCGAACAAGAATTGGGAGAGCTGAGAATTTATCGTAGGGTTAATAGATATGGCACACCAACGTTTGCAGCGCCAGCTTATACCATATAATATTAATATGGACTGCTATATTTACGGAATGTTTAGTTAATATCGACGTTTTCGTGTTGAATGTCCCATCCTTATGGATTTCTACTTTTGTCTATGACCCCCTATATAACTATGACTTTCTATATGCAACCTAGTACGATTGTAAAATTTCGAGTGTACGAGTTGTCCCTTTCTGGCACAAAGAATCATCGTAAGAGTAACAAGGAAAGCTATTCATTAATTACTTTTTATTTTACGGCTCTTTCTATGCTTTAGTCCTTGTTTTGAGCATTAGTACGAAAACCAGTGTAACCAAACTGATACACTTAAACCAAACGCACACTACGAATGCCAAGCTGTCATTGGTAAATAAAGTCAATGCCGAAAAGGTGTACATCATAAAAGTTTCAAGTAAAATATGCACCTTTTCATAATGTTAACAATGATCAAAGTCAAATGACAATGATGAAATTAAGGTTGACATTTTGTAGTAACGCTACTCTACACTAGATGGAACTACCACCGCGTCGGACCGAAAAGAACTTGTACCTAGTAAGACATAAAGTTCAAAATTTAAAAACAAGCACATTCTCAGTTTGGGATAGGACAATGCGAGTTCTAGTTTATCGATAGGGAGAACCTATCGACAAATTATACAAACAGCTTAACACATTAACGGCCGAATACGAATACTGGTACTCAGAAGTATTTTTAGCTATTTCTTTTTTGCCTGCGGGTTGACTGGTAGAAAATGCATCTTTTTTACATTATCTTTTGTACAATAAAGAATTAATACTAATAGGGTGGATAGATGCACAAATAAAACAGTGTGGTAGATTTCATAATATTTTAAAATGTTATGTAACGCGGCGCCAGCTAATACCATATAATATTAATATGGACTGCTATATTTACAGAATGATTAGTTAAGGAATAAATAATATCGACGTTTTCGTGTTGAATATCTCATCCTTATGGAATTCTACTTTTGTCTATGACCCCCTATATAACCTCAGAATAAGGACTAAAGCATAGAAGGAGCCCTAAAATAAAAAGTGATTATTGAATAGCTTTCCTTGTTACTCTTACGATGATTCTTTGTGCCAGAAAGGGACAACTCGCACACTCGAAATTTTACAATCGTACTAGGTTGCATATAGAAAGTCATAGTTATATAGGGGGTCATAGACAAAAGTAGAAATCCATAAGGATGGGACATTCAACACGAAAACGTCGATATTAACTAAACATTCCGTAAATATAGCAGTCCATATTAATATTATATGGTATAAGCTGGCGCTGCAAACGTTGGTGTGCCATATCTATTAACCCTACGATAAATTCTCAGCTCTCCCAATTCTTGTTCGCACTTACCTATATGTTGCAAATATACAAACTCATCAAAATCGGTGAACCCATTAAGGAAGAGTTCGATAACATGCACAGTGAGATTGTTATATATTTGATTTACTAAGGTTGTAACTTGTAATTGCTAAATCTGGTATGTAATGTAAGTTTGTATGTATGTATAACATGACATTGAGCCCAGGTTAGCTGAAAAAAACTACAGAAAACTATCTATTTGTACAAGTTCAATTTGCATCCAATAAAGAAATTTTCCTCGATCTAACCATACTTAGATAGCGAGCTTTGTGCATTCAAAATTTTAGAGCGCAGCTCATAGAAAAAGAAGTATAACAATAACTTGTGATAGATTGTTTTTTATTTGGCAAAAGTTAGAAGACGTTTTTACGGAAATTAATTAAATAATTTATTGCACAACCAGCGTCACACCCACATTGTTTAAAATTCCTGGTTCCTGAAAAAGGGTAACCTGTGTATCAGGAACCAGGGCAGTGCCTTTAAATTACACAGGGAATTACAAAAAGCAAGAAGAACACGTAAAATAAAATATAGGAAAAATTAAAAAAACATTTAATGTTTGTCCTTCTAATCCAGCGATAGTCTTGGTTAGTACTACTAGGAAGGGGTATGGAAATATAAACATTACAATTCTGGCTATTTATAACCATACTTATAAATCAGTAGAGAACTTATACAAATTAATTTGTTTATATGAAATTATTGCTCGTTAAATAACAGTCTTTGTTAAAAAATAAAGTCCTAACCTAATCTTGTAAATGAAGCCATCTTCTTCAAAATGTCTGCTGCAAACGTACGTGATTTTGTTTAATACCAATTCGACCGTGAAGCCATGCCGTCTATCCACATTTGTTGCATTGTGTTATCTTCGGGTAACCTGAAATAAATAATTATTAATTAAAAATCGCCATTATCAGTCCAAACGTTAATTTTATTTATGACAGATCGACACCCTTGAAGTTCTTTATTAATTTGACAGCAAACCATAGATATAAAATCCAGTACTGGACACCTTTTTTCACAATAGTGATGCGATTTGTTCGCTACATTATTATTATATTGCTACACGTAGATTATGCAGTGGAAACTATTCAAGTTCATTTTCTATTAGATATATGAACCTATCTTATACAAGTTCTAAATTTTATGAAAGTAGGTGGAATCATTGTAAATAAAAATAATATCAAAACCCCTTTTGGTAGTTTTTTAATTTATCATGCTGAATCTATAAATATATCAATGCAATGAATAGATTCAAACAGGAAAAATATTAATCAATAATCATCAACAATCGAATTGGTCACTTCATAGAACGTTACTGAATCGAGCTTTCAAAAGTTAATTAAAATATATAATGGAATAAACACAAGAAATAAAAAAAAACTTCTTTACTAAGTATCGATAACTTTTTCACTGAGGTAGTGGAAATGCCCATGCCTATCGCCCTAAAATAAACAACAAACTTGTTACTGTGATTAAATTGAATATACTCATGATTTATTAACTTTGAAACACTATTCTCAAATCATATTAAAGCTATGTTGCAATTCCAGTAGGTCATAGTTAAAATTCAAGGGAAAAAAACCACTATAAAGTACACAAAATTGAGTCTTACCGATGGAAGCTGATGAAGGTGGTTTTGTTTTCTCTTCTCCCGAATGGGTTTTACATCCCAATATCACACACGCCATTCCGATGTATTACGTATACTCCATACTACGAATACCCACTAAAATCCACTTCAGATTGTCTTTAAACAACCCAAAAAACACAAGGTTTTTGGAGACGACGCACTCCAACATCTGATCATCTAACACACTGCCAAATCGAAGGTACTTGGCAGCCTACTACAAGCTGTGATTTTCTAAACATCTCTAATTCGGTAGCATAACGGTAACCAAAGGTAACCAACTTGACAATTGAGGGTGGTACGTTTTGAATAATAAAACATCACACTACTAAATATATTTTTCTCTGTCTAACACGTGGTTGGCGACGTTTCAAACTAACGAGACAGTCATGTGTCAGGTGTTCGTTTTATAACGCTCCTTCTATGCTAGTCCTTATTCTGAGCTCCATCTCAAAGGTATACGCGCAGGCCCACCCCACGGCCCAGTCTATTCTATTCTCTGTCTACGGATTTTGTTATAATCTGTGATTCAAACCAAACAAAACATCACTTTTAAAAAACATAGAATTGTCTTTGAATTCACAGATTAAAAAGACTCTGAATTTGAATAAAGAAAAGTGAGCGGTGCGTACCTTCCACATAGTTTTCGTGCTTGTTTACGTGAGATAATAAAAGTAAGTAAAAGTATTATTTCAATTTCAATAATTGAGTCCTTACATGAGGTGACAAGAATTAATTTATGTTATAGTAACCGAACAATCGGCAAACGTCGTCAGAGGTTAGGGTTCCTCCGCTCAGTGTCCCCAAAATGGCGGCATTCCTTCAAGGGACAGAAACAAACTTGTTCATTCACTAGACACAATGTTCCACCCTCGTTTCCTTGAATTGTGTGCTTGTCGCCTTATTTTCATTTTGGCTCCTCTGTTTGCTTGTACCCCTCCAACTTCATTCTAGGCAACTAACAAAATACTATCCACGACGCCGGCTGCCACCAAAGCAACGAAAAACTGTACCCAACGTGCAGCTCGTAAATACATATAATCAGAATTCAATACTATTTATTATGTACAATAAACCGGCACCCTCAAACATCAGAGAAAGCCCTCTATTTACTGGACATTGACAGCCTGGTCTATTTGGACTGTAAGTTCCAAAACCTTTGTGATTGGTCCATACACATACGAATTGGATGTTGTTTATTGAATAGACCATAGGGGGATGATCTTGACATCTGTGGTGATGAATTGACTGCCAAAGTTTTGTCATTTCCAAACTCTACATTGGCACGGACTCTATAAAAACGCGATTCCACTAAAACACCCCTAAAGGCATTTAATCTATTAAAATTTTTTTTGCTTTTAAATCTCCATTTCAAGCTGTTTTAGTGAGCGTTGTGTTGTGTTTTTATTGTTATAGGTGTATGTTAGAATCTAACCAGAAAAAAGAGTAAAATTTACATATCACTGGTACATCCCGTTTGGTAAATCAGTGTAGTACAAAAGGCACTATTTTCATGTTTTAGTTGCAAAACACAATGGCAGACACCAAAAAGAAAGAAGGCGAACCTGAGGTTGAGGAAGAATTCTCGGTGGAGAAGGTTTTGGATCGTAGAGTTCGAAATGGCAAGGTAAAATATTTTTACTACAAGCACAAAATCTAATAATAGTTTATAGATGCAAGTCAACTACAAATTATCACAAATAAACTTACACCTGTATCCTGGAGAGGTAAGCAGAGATCAGTGTTTTCCAATTGGTACAATCCTTCTTTCACTTTATCAACATTAATTGGTTGTTGAGTGCACACACACACGTTTCAGTAAAGAAATACTACAAGTTTATCTATATCGACACTGCAGGGCACAGGGCTTCTCTCAGAGAAATAGTATGGTGTTAATTACCAGGCATGCCCACTGCGGCTTCGTAACTACAAGCGCTTTGTTATGTGAACATCTCAGATAATCAGGTTTCCTCATGAGGTTTTCCTTCACCACTAGAGAGTTGTATTGCTTCTTCTTCTTCAGGCTATACTATGTAGTCCACAACTGGACATAGCCCTCCCCTAATGAGCGCCATAGCGCCATGTCTTCAGCTTGCCGCATCCAGCATCTGTCAGCAGTTTTTCGCAGATTGTCATCCCACCCACCTGGTCGGATTGCTACTTCACTACAATTAAAACTTCGCAACTATACATGACTTAAAAAACAAAGTCATTGCTACATGCTGGTATTCAAACCCTCAAAATTTAGGGTACTACAAATTAAATCTAACTATTTCAGGTTGAGTATTTCCTCAAGTGGAAAGGTTACAATGATGATGACAACACATGGGAACCAGAAGAGAATCTTGACTGTCCAGACTTAATTTCGACATTTGAAGAAGCAAGAAAAAAAAAGGAAGCTGGTATGAACTTTCCCCCCTAATTGCACAGCTAATGGTCCACCCCGCTCAACAATGAATTTGTTGCCTAGCATGTGTTAGGTCTTGGGTTGATATAGTTAGTTAGACCTGAGATATACAAAGCAAGTGCTAAGGTGTGTTAATAGACACTTTCAATATTAGTATATGTTATTACTGATATAACTTCACAAATGTATATAACTTAGAAAACAAAGTCATTGGTACATGTGTGGGTTCTAATCCATGACCCCTCGATTGATATCCAGACATTCTATAGCTCCAGTACCACTGCTCTCTTGGGTTGATATGTAGACAACCATGCAGGCACCACCGACACTGTGAAAAAACATAGTAATACCCCAACAGCTTTAAGGTTTGCTGGAAGTAATCTCTTTCAGTTATAAGATTGCCTTGTTATTTCTTAGGTAATGTCCTGTTAACTGTTTCGTGTGTATTATAATAATAATAGCTTTATTAATAAAATCTCAAATCCTTTAAACACTCAAAAACCTATTATATAATGTTAATAGACACATAATGTTAATATATATAATACTCTATGGTGTAGATTTTAAATCGAAAAAACCTAACCACATATTAAATAAAATGCGTGCTTTAGTGGAATCGTGTTATAATAATTAGGTCGTAAGTATTTTCGCTTTTTAATTTGTAGGGAGCAGATTACCACAAGTTTAGAATTTCTGTCATGAGAATGTGTCAAGTATCAATTTTCTATGTTCTAAGTACATAGACGATTAGGTAACATAGATAAACTACCACACTCGACCAGCTCGCCTAACTTAGCAGATAGGATGCAAAAACAAGATTATTGGATAATAGATTTGCACCAAACGATTGTTGTCATTCTTGCATCTACTTCTTGGCTTCAAAAAACAATTTTACTTAGTAAAACATTTATGCCACAGTAGAGTTGGGAGTATGTCCTGATCCGTCTGGCACTTCAGTATCCCCAAGTTTAAGCTGGTTGTGGAAGAAAGAAGAAGGAATTGTGAAAAAGTTAACTGTCCACAAATTTCAAATTTCGATCTACCCATGTCACAAGACTTGACCATGTTTCTGTCATCATTGTACTATAAAGCTCTTTGAGAATCAAGGCCCAATACAACAAATCTCCTGTTAGCATTTTGTTTTTTTAAGACTAGATTACCAATAAGCATTCATTTTCAGAGGGCAAAGGCAAGGTAGACAAGGATCCTAAGAAACGGAAGTCTACGGCAGCCACACCGGACCTGAAAGGTGCTAAAAAAAGCAAATCTGACGACAAGAAAGCGTCCGGTTTCGATCGTGGGCTTGAACCTGAAAAGATCATTGGTGAGTTGCACTTATTGTATGTAAACTACATGTCATATGAATTTTCCCTGGGTGTAACCTAAATTTTCTTAAAAATAGTTTCAAGAAGAAAATATAGCTAAGGGACCATCCATAAATTACGTCACACGTTAAGGGGGCGGGAGGGGGTCGACGACGTGTGAATTGTGACAGGGGGGTGGGAGGTGTCCTAAATTTCGTGACGTCACATTTTCAAATTTACGTGTTAAAACACGAACTTTGCACTATTAACGAAATAGGTACTTAAAACATTTGCAACTCTTGATATAAAACTAATTTCGGAACTGCTGTTTCAATTTAATAATTTCTGAATGTAAAATTTCAAAATATGTGACGTCACACTAGGGAGGGGAGATTCTCACAAATGTGACCAGCTGTGACAAGGACCGGGGAGGGGTGAAAAATCATGAAATTTGTGTGACGTAATTTATGGATGGCCCCTAATATAGAAATAAGCTTCGGGAGGGACCCTAGAAGCAGCCATACATCTGGCTCGTAATCGAAACGAAAGCGCTGGTGGCGGATGCTGCCCGATAGAATATAGTGCGTGTTTAAAAGCATGATTAATATTGGGCCAGTACTAGTTGTAGGTAATTTTCTCATTAAGGCGCTTTGGAGTGCTAACTAGCTCCACTAATGGAAAAAACTCAATACGTTTAACAACTGTTTCCTGTTAAACGCTGAAAAGTGTAGAACATAGATAAGTATATTTACTGGCGTGTGTGGAACTTTGATCGATTTCCGCTAAAAACGGCCGTTTTTGGCGGAAAGTGATTACAGTCTTAGGGTCTAGACTGTAGGTTCTAAAGGTAATTGACTCAGTTGTTAAGATTTCTCATGTTAACTTTTAGATAATAAACGTATTATAAACAAGTTATGTTTTTTTTCCATTGGTGGTGCTGGTTAGCATTCCGAAGCGACTTAACGAATAAGATCATTCCAAACGCTCACTAAAATAGTCTGTGGTTGAGGTTTTACGAGAAAAACTTAATCACAGATTAAATACAAAAATCTTGTTTTTGTATACTTAAGACTGTACATGTTTTTATTCAAAGTAGCACAAAAACTACGAGTCATTATTAAAAGGTAAATCTAGGTAGTTCTGGAGAAAAAAAATGGACCAAACACCAATATTTGTTTTACAAAAATACGATTTCACAAAACGGTAAAGATTATTATTTATAATGTGCCTCTGAGCTGTGTGGTGTCGGCCTAGAGAATAGCACCAACCCAAATTCTTCCCGCGGGTGTCGTAAAAGGTGACTAAGAGACGCAGACCGGGGGTGGGCAGCAGCGCCTCCTGCAGTACAATTCCACCAAACTGCGATCCCCAACCCGCATGCCCAGCGTGGGGATTATGGGAATAGAATAGAAAATCTTTATTTGGTACTCATACAGTTTTTAGATACAGTGGAAATTAATATAGCTTAAAATTATTATAGCAGTACCAAAAAGATTTCCGCTCAGCTTAATGCCGTAGCAGAGAGAGATACGGCGCTGATTTTCAGCGGATGCCTGAAGGGCCCCCAATGATGGCACAACCTTGCGCTATGGCCCTCATTAGGGGAGGGCTGTGTCCAGCAGTGGACTAATATAGCCTGAAGAAGAAGAAGAAGTGCCTCTGAGGAGTGTTTTAGAGAAATCGAATTTTTACAAGTTAAGATCGTCTTTATTTTCCACTCCTTCTTTGTCAAGTTTTAAAGCAAATGACATCTCTATTGCAGGCGCGACGGATAGCAGTGGCGAGCTGATGTTTCTCATGAAATGGCAAGGTACAGACGAGGCTGACCTCGTGCCGGCCAAGCAAGCCAATGTCCGCTGCCCGCAGGTGGTAATCCAGTTTTACGAAGAGCGGCTCACGTGGCACACGCCGGCGCCTGATGACGCGAACAACGACGATTAGATCTAAGGTGACTGATCTGTGCGTGGTGCAAAGACTTGCCGCCTGTTTTCGTATTGAGAAATTCACTAATCACCGACGTTTCCATCGTTTCCTATAAACGATGTCAACCATTGCTAAAGAGCGGTGGTATCGTCGGCTTCTTATGCGGGTCGTGGGTTCGAATCCCGGCATGTGCCAATGACTTTGTTTTCTAAGTTATGTACATTTGTGAAATATTGTCGCAATACCACTACCTAATGGTGAAGGAAAACATTGTAAGGAAACTTAAGGTGTGAAGTTAAAATCCCCCAACACTTGCTACATACGCCCAACTATAAGGCTAAATGCGGAAATCTCAAGTCTAACTAATAACCATTGCTGCTAACAGTTAAAATTAGAGGAACTCAAATGTCCAAATTCCATTTATGTCCCAACTTATGTATTGATATAACTTGTGTGAAAATTCCAATTTCAGTAGGCTTGTCTTGAATATGGGAAAAAGCCATCACCTTATTTTTTATGAAATCGAAAGTTACTGAACAATACTTGAGATTGCAACCCTGTATGTCCCCACTGCTGGGGCATGGGTCTCTTCCTGCATTGCAGGAAGGTTAGGTCATACTCACCACAGGGGCCGAGTCCGGGTTGGTGGAAGTTTGTAAGACAGTGGCGGGCCTTACTGTCAGAAGTGATCAAGCCGCCCATAAGACCTCTGTCATGGCTTAACGACTGCCATTACATGACAGCCGGCACCCACGGCTTAACGTGCCTTGCGAATCACGGAAGCGCGCGGAAAAATGCCACTAGCGGTAGTAACGGGACGGTCACCCATCCAGCACCTGACTGCGCCTGTTGTTGCTTAACTTGAGTGATTGATTTTAATCACTCGGTTCGACTAGGCCACTACCGCTTCAGTACTTACATGTTGACTTAGTGAAATTCTCAATTCTGAAACTCGTGGTCAGGAAGTGACGAGTTTTTGTGCTGTGGGATCTTATAACAGTGGATACATTTTTGGCAATGAAAAATAGGTACATTGGGATTTTTGTCTCTCCGACAATAAAATGGGCATTGTCCTAAATATTAATAATGCTTACTTTACAGATTAATAGCATTCACTGATTTTTTTGTTGTGAAAGTTCAGTGTTCAAGTGAATAATGTTCGTTTAACACAACAATAAAAGTATGTTTAATATTTTTTAATAAAGTTTTTGAAGTGTTTCATAAGAAAAAACAAATATAGCAAACTTTTAGGTTTGTACAAAGTAGGGGTCTTTTAAATTTTGTTTCATAAACAAAAGATTTGCTGTATCGAGTCATGGTATTAATAGAATCTGACAGATCGTAGCATCTAAATTGATGCCATGCTTCCCCGCATAATGTAATTCCAGAATTTTTTTAGCTTTTTAAAAATATTTTTAGCATATAGCAGCCGAAATTGAAATATCCTGTAATTAATATAATTTCTCAAAACAAAATGCGAACTTATTTTTTGAGGAAAATGCTCATTGAACACACATATTATGTGTCACCTGTAGAGACCAAGAATACCAATCTTCCTTTGTATTTCATGAGAATTAATTGTTTCAAATAGGCTCATTTATTACTAGATATTGCAGTCTGTTCTAGTTTTAACTGGATTTAATCTGTAGTTGCCATTGCCGTTGTCGCAAAGAGGATCAGTTGTATGATGAACTCTGCTAATTGTAATGAGTAACTCTAGTCTTTGTGCCACGGATTGATTTTAGTTGATTACATTATGTAAGTGTACCTATACTGTAAAATCTATAAGTTCGTGACTCTGATAATGAATGACCGCAGCATTCCAGTGGGGTATCTGGTGTATTTAAGCTGTGGTATTAGTAATAATTGATTTACTTTTAAGCTGTGACTACACATTATTTCTGCTCAACCTATAAGTTTTACTGCCATGAATTGTAAGTTTTCGGAATTTGGAAACACTTGGCAATACAGCCATGTTCATTGAATTGACTTTTTTGAAGGCGAAAGCAATACGAACATTAGTTTTAAGTTTATTCCTGTATACATAAAATCAGTGCAGCATCCAAAATTCCAAAAAAGCAATATTAAAAAATAAAACATCTGTTTCACGCTCCATTTTTAACTCGAGTGTTTTAAGTAGATGTTATATCAAGAATACTTTTTATAATAATAAATGTAAAAAAACAAACTTTAAAATACTTATTTTAAAATGTCCACCTTTTAATTAACATACAACTGCGAGGTTTTATAACAACGCTTTATTCAGTTAACCAGGTTAATACAATTTTTAAGAAAATAAAATAAATGCTATAAATAAAGTTGTAACATCGACTTTGTAATCAAAGAACTTAAAAACGTATAAAATGTTAATACCATGTAATATCAGCTATTAAAAAAAAACTTAATAAGATAAAATGCATAAGAGCTTTATACTCTAAAGTAAAATGTTAGTATTATTAGTTCACACTGGGGCGGTTAGTTTATTAACACGCTATGCGGCTGTGACAGAGAAAGAGATCAAAGATTAGTTTTAATCTAATCGCAATTATTTAAGCATGTTATACTAAACAGTTATGGAACTAGTTAATACAATTGACTGCCATAAAACTTAATACCATATTGAATCTGCACGACAACCGATTTGTGGGCTTTGATTCTCTGCACATATTTAGCCAAAGATTTCTGATCGTCATCATTGTAACAATAATCTGGCATTAGTTTTAATACAACTAAATAGCCATAGATAAACTCTTCATCGGCTAGGAAAATGTCATATAAAGCATCGCTGAGCTGCTGGTTAAGACTCATTGAACTTAACATTTCAGACAAAGCTTCTTCAAAAGCTGCGTATATTATAGGCGATGTTGCAATATCTTCTTTTAGGTAGCGAATACATTGAGCGCCAAAGTCTGGGATCAATTTAGTGCACAACTCATTCCACTGGTCATTGCCTCGATTTTCAAAACATTCGGGTTCGTCACCTTCAGAGGCTTTGGTGCATTTGGTAAGGTCCAACTTTGATCTCGGTTCAGCAGAATAGAGGACGAAAGCTACTTTTAGTTGCCATATTCTCAACACTTTATAGTTGTTTTCAAATGGTATCATCTCCTCCATTTTCTTCAGAATATTCTTAAACAACTTCACAGGAACTACAATGTCTTGATTGAATATATTGCTTGAATAAGTTGTGAACAAAGAGTTCAGCAATTCGTTGAAAGCCAACCTGACCACTTGACGTTTTTCGTGCAGTTCATTCCAATGTACGAAAACGTAGTTCATTATTGGAACGAATACATTTTCGTACCTTGCATTCTGCTCTTCTTCAGTTTTCCCCCAGATCAGGTAAGACGCTATAACATTATTGTAAGTGTTGTAATAGATTTTCTGACATTTATCCTTTACAAAGAACTGTTCAAAGTGTTCCATAATAATTTCTTTTGCGAAATGTGGATCGATCTTGTCCATAATATCAGCTGTGTAACGAGCTAAGTTTTCCAGTTCGCCATTGCATTCGAATTTCGCTGGCAGCGATTTCAGAAACCTGTAACACTTCACCAAGAACTTAGGTTGGATCATAGCAGGTATAGATGAAACTTTGCCCATTAAGGTGTAAATAATTTTATTTTCTTCCTGAGACAAGTTGTGTATGAACATTTCCAGCAATTGCCACAAGGCTTCAGCTTTGTCTGATGACTTCTCGCGACACAAGAGGTCATGGGTGACTTGGAAAATTACTGTTCTAATTGAGGAGTTCTTGGTAGAGGTCCACGCCTTAGTAAGTGTTTCCTTTAACTCTTGGAATGTCATTTTGGAACAGGCTAGACGGATGCCATGCTTCTGCACAGAAACGGGAGCGTTTAACAACTGAGGAAAATGCTGACGGCAGTGAGCGGCGCTCAAGTTGTAGAAGATAGCAGAGAGCGAGGGCAGCGCAAACTGCAGATAGTCTCCTTTCGCGTACCATAGAACCGTTTCAGGCGGTGGCTGCGGACGCGCTGTGTGCATACTCTTGGCGATGTTTTTCTGTAAACTGAACTCCACTTCGTCGGTCTCGCTCCAGACTATTTTGTGGTTCTCCGGTGCATACTTCTTGATGATAGGCAATAGCTCCTCAGGTGGCAACAGTGCGCACAGAGCACGAACGACGGCCTTGTGGCCGCCAGACTGTTGCAGTCTGCCTCGGTACGCGTTGGCCCACTCGCTGCCGAGCGACTGCGGCCAGTAAATCCTCAGCTTGCCCTGGAGTTTCTTCAGGGAGACGTTATCGTCGTATCGTAACGCATCCATTTCAGAAGTGTAGCGTTTGAGCAGATCGGGGTCGTGTTTGAGTGCGTTCAAGCATGCTTTTTCTGACGGCGACAACAGGAGCGACTCCTCGAATAGATGTCTCCTCCAAGACTTTTTTTTGTCGAATAGGCCAGAAGTATCCGCTGTCCAAGATTTTTCTTTTTTCAAGGCAATAATTTGTTTCACTTTCTGTAGCAGCTCTGGATAATCGTTGAGCTCTTTCTTCCAGTCGAGTAACAAATTAAAATAATCATCAACCAGTGAGATAGCTGTGTCGAACTCCTCCTGTTTAGTGATGACCTGCTGTTTCAATTTCTGCTCGATATAATTGTAGAGATATTTGAACATCTTTTCTTTCTCCAGCTGGGTTAACTTTTTAATAGATTTTTTGAAAGTATGAAAAACGAACTTTTTTTCAATAGCGCCAGGAATGCTCTCGTCATGTAAAACTTTGTTCAAGATGATGCTGTTGACACAATTAGTCACTCTATTTTCCGTCTCAATGTAGGCTTCCATACTATGAAAAAGTTCGTCTAGCAATTTCCAAGACTTCTCCTCGAATCTGTGAGTGTTAGTTGCGGCCAACAGATGGTCCACAAACTGTACCTTGAATTTAAAAGGCTCATTGATGTGCCGATCGTGATAATACTGTAGCACTGCCTCTACATTTTTCTTGTTGGAGCCAGCCGCGACGAGCATCACTGACATCATAGCGATCCTCTCATCAGGCGAGGATTCAGCTCGGATAAGTTTCTTCAGCTCAGTGAAAGCGATACTAAAAGGAGCATGTTTATACCACTGGTATATGTTTTTGTTAGAAGTTCTTGATGTTCTTGCAACTGCGGAACACATCTGGAGGCACATACCGTATGGCACTGCATCTTCTTGCATGTCATTTTCGTCTTCGTTTGATTTTTCAGCTTTTTTGTCAATAAAGACCTTCTTGATAAATTCAAATTTTTCCTCTTTAGGAATTTCTCCAACCATCTTTGCGATGTTATCGTAGGTGAACCAAGATGCGATCTTTTCATTTTTTACGTGTTTCAACAAAAACTCCTTCGCTTTTAGCTTGCCTAAATGTTTTCCGAGACTGGCAGGGTCAATGCTGAAACAGTATATATCAAATTTGTCCATGATCCTCTCCGGACATTTCTTCAGAATTAATTCCGTATACTTAGGCCCAAACGTGAAATGACGAACAACAGCAAGTTTTTCAACTACATTCAAATATTTGTCAATATCCGTTCTCATGAGAAACATCACCGATTCAGCATAACCCCTATTTTTCATAGTGCGTTTGCTTTTCTCGACAAATAATTCAAGGATTGTTATTGAGCGTTCGCACAAGCGCTTGAATAGACGTTTATCGATGTCGTGGGTCTTTTTTGAGACGACCTCTTTTATGAATTCGAGGGAGCAGTTGGGCAGCCACTTAAAGGCAGTGCTAGAAAGATCCTTGCTCTCATAGTACTTGTAAAACTGTTCAACTCTTTCCTCTTCTTTCAAGTTTAGTCTGACGTGCAACATGAACTTGCAAGAGGCCTTTGCAGTCATTTCAGGGAAGAGGTCATCGTTCAAGTACTGTGGGTTCACTATATTTGAATATTGTTGATCAGTTATCAACCAAGTGCTTCGTTTGATGGCCCGGGACACGTGGAGCATGTCATCCGACTTGAAAATCTCGAGAATATAGTCGACGATCCTGTTCTTGCACGCGATGTCAATTTTGAACAGTTTGTCGATATCTGACTTTTCTTCTTGAGCTTTGATTTCCTCAAAAGGTAGCTTCTTGGCCAGCGCATCGTGAACTTGTTTGTTGAAGTGTTGCTGCCGTTTCCCAATCGTATCGCCCTCAAGCACTAGCGGTGCCATATCGATAGCTGTAGATAAAGAGAAATAGTAATTGTAATCATTGTCGTTATTTTTAAATACAGAACTACTTAAGTAGATACCTATACAAATATATTTATTTTCTCCAGTACCTACACAATGCACTTAAAATTAGTAACCCATTATTATTACCATGTTACATGATGTAGTAGGAGACAGGAGTCCAAAATAGGTTTACCCCGTACTATGGATCTCCTGGCTTGCACTTCTCCAAAACCGAGGACACTGTCTCTAATGTATACAGTGTGCAATGTATAATCAGTACAGTTGACGCCTTTCTAAGTGTGTAGGTATTCTACTCAGTTTCTTTCTCTTTTTTGGAAATCAATGGAGGAGGGATATGTGCAGCAGTGGACTTCTTGTGGCTGAATGATAACGATGATGATGATTCTGCTCAGTTACGTTACGGATGACTGCAACAACATATGGGGTCGATCTGCTGTCGCTTGCACACATAAACCTCATTATCTCCGCTTGAGCAAATACCATAAGTAGTATTTATCATAGCGTATTTACCTACTTTTTTATGTAGCCTATATACGTCCCATTGCCCGGTACAGGCCTTCTGTTAAAAAGAGAGTTCGGGATTAATTTCTACGCGTGCTCACCGCGGATTTTAAGTGCTCAAGTATGTCAACACCTTAGATTTCCCTATAAATAAGTGCTATATACTGTACCTATGTATAAGTTCAATCATCATCAACCCATTATGTCCCCACCGAGAGGCACGGATCTCTTCCCTAAGGAAGGTATAGGCCATACTCCACAACGGGGGCCAAGTCCGGATTGGTGGAGGCTTGCAAGACTAGTGGCTGGTCTTACTGTCAGAAGTTTTCTAGCCGCCCTAAGGCCTCTGACTTTGCTTAAAGACTGCCATCTATCGAGGGCGGCCGGCACCAACTGCTTTTAACGTGCCTTGCGAAGCACGGAACCGCTCGAAAAAATGCCACTAGCGTTAGTCATAGGCGGTCACCCATCCATGCACTGAACGCGCCCTAGACCTTAACCTTAGTGATCGTTTAAGATCACTCAGGTAGTCGGGGCTGCGAGTGATTCACTTATAAGTTACTTAATATTAAAACATTCGATCCTTCACCTCCCGTTACCCAACTACTATAAATCCCTAGACAGCAGCTAGGTATAGCTTCCTAGTAGTAAGCATAGCCCATCAACCTTCACAGTTTAGTTGTGAAGTCGCTCGTAACGCCATAGAGTAAGATGTAAATGTTGATGAGCCTGTACCACAAATCTATCAACCAGTATTTGGAGAACACAATTATTTAATTCCAGACCATACAAATTACTTCTGTGTGGTGTCGGCCTAGAGAATAGCACCAACCTACTTCTTTCCGCGGGTGTCGTAAAAGGCGACTAAGGGACACAAACCTTAGCAGCGCCCCCCGCAGTACAATTCCACCGAACTGCGATCCCCAACCCGCATGCCCAGTGTGGGGATTATGGGCATTACCCCCTACGATAGCACAACGTGGCGCTCTTTAGGGAAGGGCTATGTCCAGCAGTGGACTAGTATAGCCTGACGACGACGAATTACTTTATACCATAAGTTCCAGGCCCGGTTTCCCTAAATGTTAATAGACCGAAGTATACTTTAAATTATTAGACTTCTTCTTCTTCAGGCTATATTAGTCTACTGCTGGACATAGCCCTTCCCTAATGAGCGCCATAGCGCCCAGTCTTCAGCTTGTCGCAACCAGCATCTGCCGGCAGTTTTTCGCAGATCTTCATTCCACCTGCCTGGTCGGAGGGCGGCCCACACTACGTTTGCGAGTCGCACGGTAGGCTGAGAACCTCGTTTCAAAGACATAGGAACTGGAGTTTTCAAGTGTCACGTGTTTCTCTCGAAATAGGTTGTATTACTCATTACTACACTAAAAAATGTGATGAGAGACAATTTACAGAAGAAACGGACGTGTATGAATTTTACGAAGAAAAATTAGTATGGAGCTGACAGGAAAAATATATATATTTCTGGAATCGCAAGTTTGGCCGTTATATCCTTGCAGTTGTATGTAGTGCTATTTATTTGTGATTTTTTGGTGTACTTTTTATAGCGGTACCTTTTGCGATTCCCAAAAACGGTAATATCACTTTAATTAATAATTCGTGAAACATATTTTATTAAACACACAATGTACAGTGCGTTCACATTAACTTGACGCGTGAGAGAATTGGTAACAAGGACATAACATGTGAATTAGCTTTCGGACCTAATCGGAAGATGGTAAAACAAGCCCTCAATCCTTTTATTTTCCCCAAGTAATGGGAATGATTTCTTATTTAACATGGTAACAGTAAACATCTCAGTGCTACGAATTCTCTCACGCGTCAAGTTAATGTGAACGCACTATATATCATGCTTAATTTTAATTTTTTTTTCATTGACTAGGGCACAGGAATATCTGAAGTGAGTCTAAGATTCTATGCAATAAGTTGTTGAAGAAATTAAAGAGAGAATATGAACGGGAACAACTCACAAAAGCAGGTAAAAATAGCAAAAAAACTTTGGGAGGCAATTAAAACTATAATTAACTCATACCACCAAAGTTAAAAGCTCTTCTCACAAAATACTTAAACTACGGGATACCCCCTCAGAAAGCGTGAATGAGATTAATACATATTTTGCTAACATTGGTAGCTCCTTGGCTGAAAAAAATCTTAAACTTTTAGAATAATCTCCAAATAATTGCACTTCATTGCCAATTCTAAAATCTATGAAGGGTTCTTCCACGTAGTCAAACTATTTTTTCCACGTGGTCTAATCAGTTTGACAAAATAGTTTGACTACGTGGAAGAACCCGAACTCCTTTGTGTGGAAACAGACTTAACCGAAATTGAAACACTGATCTCGAGCCTAAAGACCGATTGTTCAGTCGGCCATGACTAGGGTTGAAAAATTACGTAATTTTACAGAAAAAGCTGGTAAAATACGGATATTTTTCAGTAATTTATATATATTACGGTAAAATTACCCGCTACGTATGTATGCTGTAAAAGTATGGCGGGGAGTGAGACGAGCGTGAAAGTGTCTGAAATAAGTATTTTAGCAAATATTAATGTGTAATAATGGTGGATTATTAACCACCATTTAGCAAATAGAACAAAACAGTGCAACATCACTTTTCATATTCTCTCAAGAATAAGTCCGTGTGAAGTCTCAATAAAGTCCCACATCTTTATTGAACTAAATATCACATACATTCGACATCTTATCATTATCACATACATTCTACATCTATCATCACATCACTCATTCATTACCTACCATTTATTGATGATAATTAAAGTTTCGCAAGAAATCTTACTTGACACTGGCTAATGTGCAAACTGCACATTAGCCAGTGTCAAGTCAATGTCAAGCCATGAAGAAGAGAAAAAAATAGTGATGATCGGTCGCAGTGAGTGACTGGCTTCATCTGTTGCACGGACTCGGAACTTTTATAAATTGCAGCCGCGCGGTCGCAATAGTATTCTTAGTAAGAGTTAAATCATGTTTTACCCAATTTTACCGTAAAATATAATATTTTACGTAAAATAAGGTAAATTACCGAATTTTACGAAAGTAATATTACCGCTTTACATCCCTAGCCATGACCGCATATCAAACGAAATTCTAAAGATCCTGAACCCTAAACCTTCAGTTTTTATCTTTAATAACTGTTTTGCCAAGGGTATTTTCCCCGGATCTTTTAAACAGGCCCTAATATGTCCTATCTTCAAGGGAGGTGATGGAGACCTTGTTACAAATTATCGTCCTATAGCAATTTTACCTTACACTCCGACTACATACTTTGCAGTTAGGTTTTAACATCGGAATGATATCACTGTACCCACATGATTATACATACTATTTTAATTTTTAATGCACTAACCCGTGCTAAGGACAATTTTAAAAACCTATTTAGAGGCTAAAAATTCCACCCATGCCCTGAAGTGATGCAATCTACTTCAGCCAGATGTCGCTGCCTGTACGTAATACAGAGAATAGTGTAGAGGTTCGAAATTTCACGGATGCCGGTGAGTCGCCCATTAGCTCAGTTGGATAGAGCGCTGGCACGGATAGCCAGAGGTCGCGGGTTCGAATCCCGGCATGGGTGGAATTTTTAGCCTCTAAATAGGTTTTTTAAAATTGTCCTTAGCACGGGTTAGTGCATTAAAAATAGTATAATCATGTGGGTACAGCGATATCATTCGGATGTTAAAACCTAATGCAAAGTAGGTAGTCGGATATAGTTCATGGCAGTTCATGAATTTGCGAGAAAATGTCTAGTTTATGCATCTAATCTCAATTTTAAGGTTAGAATCTTGTTTACTAAATTGGACAAGTAAGAATAAATATACTGTACCAAATACATGAGGCACTTAAAAGTTTTGCACTTCTAGCTAATCGGAACTATTTGAATTTCGAATGTTATATTTTTTGAAACATTGCAACCTTACTAAGAAGTAATAAAAAAAACAATTGGCGGGAAATCATTTGTTAATTATTTTAATCACACATCAAAGTTCTACGTACATACGCAAAGAATATTTTTTTTATGATTTTAAAAGTTTTCTCTCTCTTCGCAAAATTGTGCCGCTCGTCTTCAAAATGCTTTTGGGAGAGAAGCACCTTGTTTGAGAACCGTGAGGCGATGGTTTGCTGAATTTGAGAGGTCGAGTTTATTTACATGATGAATTTCGTGAAGGGCGGCCTTCAACTGCCGTCAACGAAAATAATGTGGCTGCTGTTAAGCGGCTAATTGAAGAAAACCCGCGTATTACCTATGAGACAATTCGAGGACTATTGGGGATTGGTATGAGCCAAATTCAGAAAATAATTCACGAAGAATTGAAAGTTCCGAAACTTTGTCGTCGTTGGATCCCTCATGTGATCTGACAGCGGAGCAGAAGCAGGCTCGCGTGGAATGGTGCTCACAGATGCTACTAAAGTACGACCACGGAAATTGTAATGTCACAGGAGACCAAACGTGCATTTATTGTTTTGAACCCGAAAAATAACAGCAATCTTGTGAATGGGTGTTTGAAAATGAGAACAGGCCAACAAAAGTGAGGCAGGCGAGAAACGTAAAAAAAAAAATTATCGCTTTTTCTCAACTACCATCAGTGTTGCCAGATACGAAACCTGAAAATGCGGAACCTGTACTTTAAAAAAGCGGATTTTCGGCAAAAAAAGCGGATTTTTTTATTATTATACAATACAGATTGTTCTTTTTTTCCGTTTTTAGGTCTAATAGTTTTATTCATACCAGGATTCGACAATTTATAAATAAGACGGAACACTGATAACCAGAGGGCTTAGTGCGAGTTTTTTAACTACTCGATCGCGTTAACGTAAACTCATATTTCCATGGCATAGAGGAAGCGCCACCTAGCGACAAGTATGGAAATTAAAATTGCTGAGTGCGAGTTGTAATAGTTTACGTTGAGAAGTGAACACGTTTATCAGCCAAAACACGAATAAATGCGAGTGCGAGTTGTACTGTGACAGCGTTTTGCCAGTTCGAACGGTTAACTTACTCATACTCCATACTCAATGCTCGATTAACGCGGTAGTAAAGTTATTCGATTGGATCTGTCAAACTCGCACTAAGCACTCTGGTCAAAATTTGCGCGCATTCTTGCTTTGCTGTTGTGGAAGGACTAGTATTATAATCCGTGGCCTGCTGCATAGACTACACGCCCGCACGCATGCACGCACAGTGCACTGTCTGTATGCACCAAACGGAAACTGACTTGTTGAAAGTTGAATGAAAATATTACATTGAGCCAATTTCGAAAAAAGCGGAACCGCGTAAGTAAAAAGCGGAAAGCGGATCCACTATCAGAAAAGAGGAAAAAAAGCGGAAATGCGGTACACCAAAATTCGAAGTTAATTGATCTACGCACTGTTGTTGCTCTAAACCACGTCGAAAATCGTAATATCATAGCACGAATATTTTCACGAGTTCCATTTTTTCAGCGATATGACATTTTAAACCCAACAAAAACAAAACACTAACGTATATAAGAGAAAAATATTAGCGGCCAGTATTTAAAAAAAGAACGAATTTGACCATGGAGGTCAGACATTGCGTTTAAAATTGTTGGAATCCCAGATTCTGCATACATAAGTAGCAGCATATGTATTTGTTTACATAGGGTGTTAGAAAAAGTTCGCGAAACACGACCAAAAAGCCGCGTTCTCCTACATTATGACAACGCTTCTTCACACAGCCAACAAAACAAAGTAATTTTTAGCTTCCGAAACAGTACAACTCGTCACCCATCCTGCGCATAGCCCCGACCTGTGATTTCTGTATTTTCCCGAAAAGAGGTTTCACTTTTACCAACTCCGAAGAGGCAGAGATATAGCGTTCAATCAGCACGTAGAAAACATGCTTTCAGATCTGTGGTCCTCCTGTTTTAAAAAAATAGTTCGATCGCATGAAAATGTGTTTAAAATGTATTTTGAAAAGCAATAAAAATAGTGTTTTGGTTATAACATGTTTTTTAAGTTACGCAAAACTTATAGTGTGTCGGAAGAGTTCGATAATAACAAACACTGTGTCACAAGATTTTTATACATTAAATTTAATTTATAATATGTTGTATTTTCTATGAAACAGCGTTTTCAACAACAAAGCAGAAAACCCGTAAACCTACACAAAAATATATTGAACAAAATCGAAAATTAAACGAAAAAAAAGTTGAAGAAAAGTTACATACATACATACATAACGTGGTAGTTCCATCTTCCTTCCAAAGAGTTTATGTCAAACTTTATTTCATCATTATCCTTTGATTTTGATCATTGTTTACATACATAAAAGGTTCATTATGTTACTGGAACATACATAACCTCACGCCTGTATCCCAGCGGGATAGGCAGAGACCAGGAACTGCCACTTGCCACAATCCTGACAGATAACCTTCGCTTCATCAACGTAAGTCGTTGCGCGCACGCACGCCGGTTCCGGGTACTTTTTATTTTCCCCTTTGCTAATACATCCCCTATTTGGTCGATGTATGTCGGCCTGGGACGTCCCTTACCAGCCCTTCCACTTACATGCGCAATATACAGGGCGTCCCACGGCTATCCCACATGGAGGGAAAGTACCTTTAATATTGTAGATGGAACATTTTACTGAATGAAGACATTATTTTAATTTAAAAAAACAAACTAAACTGAATTCATAGATTTTTAAATAATTACACTGTTGAACCGGGTATCGAACCCGCTACACGAGAAAAAAAATTACCCTGTGGCTTTATCACATCATAAGGATTTTTTTTGCTCAATAACATACTATCAGAAATAATAGGAAGACCATGAATTTTAACATTTTTATTACAAAATTAATCAATTTATCAACCGTGTAATTATTTATAAACCTATGAATGCAGTTTAGATTGTTTTTTAAATTAAAATAATTTCTTCTTTCAGTAAAATGTTCCATCTACAATATTAAAGGTACTTTCACGCTATGTAGCATGGCCGTGGGACGCCCTGTATATTTGTTTCGTCAATCTTTCTTCCTTCATCCTCTCCACATGTCATAAAGGAAACGCAACATTCCTTTCTCAATTTATTCTAGTCATTGAATTTAAAAAAATCAATGTTCTAGTCACTACTAGATATACCGACGACATACACGTCTCAAGGCGAAGATTTTGTCCACGCATCCCATTCCTTTTCTAAAACCCGCTTGAACATCTATCGTACCTACTCTTTCAATCAACACCTTTGCATATAGTTTGCCGACAATGCTGATGCCGCGGTAGTTTTTGCACACCTGCTGAGACCCTTTGCCTTTATAAAGCGGCACTATGACGGCCATACCCGTCTTTAGGTACTGTGCCACTCCTTCAGCACTTGTTGAAGAGCAGGTATAACTTGCTAGCTACAATGCCTTCACCAGCCCTCAGCATTTCATTGCATTTAGAAAAAAAGTTGTAATGACAAAAGCTATGTAATTGATTTATTGTTTTTTTTTTCATTAATAGAAAACCTTAGAGTAGAAAACTGCCAAATGTTGACGAAACTGGGGACAAATTCATTGGTAGTTATTTATGTAAATATTTTACGGCGTTATGTAGGTACAAAAACTCAATTCCTCTAAAATACTCTTCAAATGCAGTTAAAACTTTGTAAAAACGTTTAAGCAGACTTTACCACAGAGAATTTAAACTGCATTTGAGTGGTGTTTTAGGACATCGTGTTTTTCTAAATAACGTTGTTAATATTTTGTTAATACCCGACATTTAATTTAAATTTATTTATAGGTAAGCCTCCTCCAAAACCCTCCTACAAAACATTTCATTTTATTAGAATACAGAGACCTAAGCGCTCGTGGCCTAGGCAAACCAAGTGATTGGGATCAATCACTCGAGTTAAGCAACAACAGGTGCGTTAAGGTGCAGGATGGGTAACCGTCCCGTGACTACAGCTAGTGGCATTTTACCGAGCGCTTCCATGCTTCTCAAGGCCCGTTAAGCCATTGGTGCCGGCTGTCATGTAGGTAATGGCAGTCGTTGAGCCATGTCAGAGGCCTTATGGGCGGCTTGATAACTTCTCACAGTAAGGCCCGCCACCGTCTTACAATCCTCCACCAACCCAGACTTGGCCCCCGTGGTGGAGTATGGCCTAACCTTCCTACGATGCAGGAAGAGACCCGTGCCCCAACAGTGGGGACATACAAGGGTTGATAACAGAGACACCTACGGTGTTATTTATAAAACACAATTTTTCTGACATACTCCTTAGAGGCAGTAAATAATCTGTGGTAACGTATATATCCTTTCACCATCACAGATGTAAAATACATCCGTGTTCACCATAAACTATTTAACTAGTAAGTATGTGCTCTGTGTATTTAACTGCCTCTGATCACAAACCTCTGATAAGTGTTAAAAATTCGTAACGAATGAAATCGGCGCAGCGCAGTGAAGTGCAAATTACACCATGTTTTCTTTTTATTTATACGAAAACATGGTGCAATATTCGAGATGTTATACTTCAAAATTGCGGTCTACGTGCGGAAAAAGTACCTATGCATTTAAGTAGGTACCTACCTTCATCAGCTTTATTCACTTGGAGAACATAAATCGATAGATATTTAAAAATTTAATCCGGGCTATAGCAACGCCCTATTTTTAGTTTGCCGGCACCACAGCAGCCGGGGTAATATAGGGATTACTTGGATTGAATTATGACACATACCTGGGCAATAAGTAGTCCCCAGCCAAGGATGTTTTCAGCGTAAAGGTTGACCTCTTGTACTAGATTTTACTTAGATTTTACTTATGAAGCAGTAACAAAATGAAAGAAATGATGATCTCATTCATCGCATAAGTCGAAAGCGGAGTGGCAGGGATGTAGATGCAAACTCTTGAATTATGGCACCAGACCCTCAAAATTATGGTATTTTTGATAAAAATAAGGTACGGGTGGTAAAACTCTTACGGATTTATTAAATTAGGTAGGTAGGTACTATTAACTAAAAAATTAAAATTTCTTTGAATTTTCATAAATTCTTCAAATGAACACTCTACTCGCTTTTTTCTTTTTAATCTGTGCTATTCGGTACTTCTGACTAAGTTCAACTTTTTGAAGAAAAATTACCGATAAAGCTACAAAGTTCACCCGTGAAGTTCACTTACAATCCACAGACTCACAGACTACAAAAACTATCACAGATATGAACGTTCTTATCAAGTTACTGAACGAAATGAATGAATGATTTTTTACTGTTGCCAGATATCGATATAAAAAAAACTCGTCAACAGCAAAAGCGAAAGATGAAAATATGTGATGCAAAAGTGCTTGTGATGAAAAAAAAAAAATGGCAAAATTATGGTACTTTCGCGTACCATAATGGATGTATCATGGTACATGGTAAGAACAACTGAATTATGGTACATGTACCATAATTATAAAATATAATCCCTGCGGAGTGGTGACCAGTGTGACCAACTTCAAATTACGAATCCTGCCTTTCATAAGCTGAAAAACTGCCAAAAAATGCCCAACAATACCAAAGAAAATACGTATGGCCTGATAGGTTTCTTTATTTGCCGTCACAAAAAAGACACACTTTGTTAGGTACATAGGTACTAAATATTGTAGTTTTACTGAAAAAATAAAAAAAACTTAAAAGTAATCTACCTGTTGTTTAAGTTTTATTTTCTTTATCAACTTTTAAATAGTGATAGCATATATTTAATGGTAATAGTAGGAAATTAATTGGAAAGTCAAACAAAATAAAAACCTTTACTCTAATTTAACAAATAAAAAGCAATTGTTATGTTATTTGCTAGTAATTAACAATAATTGTTAACGTCATATTCTTCGCTGTTTTTCTCATTATACAGAGATTTAGTCATCTGTTTGACCATCCCTTAGTTGGCTCAAAAGAAACGCAATGGCCATGTTCACTAACGTCCTGTTTGACGTGTAAAATTGATGAGACAACCTATTACGCGTTTTAATTAAATTTATTTGAAAAAATATTCTCTCACAAGCAACGTTCGACATTAGAATTTTTCATTTTGCCGATAGCACCCCAAAATTTATCATCACTTGGTATAGCGCTCATATTTGAATACCTACTATTCTAATAAATCTTTTACATCTGCATGAAGTTTCAGCTGTCTGTACTTATCAACGATTTTCTGAACATAATATTATCATCAGCAACAGTTATTGATTCACGACATGGGCTAGTGAAACAGCCTACATATTTGCCAATGCAACATATTTGTTTCGTCAATAGCCCACCGACAGGGTTATTTTTATTTTATTTCTTGCTTAATAGGGCTTTCGTTCAATACTGCCGAAAACTGCCAAAAAAATGAACTGCCACTAAACTGCCAGAGGTTAAATTATTGGTCGAATGCTGCCCAAAAGGCAGGAAACTGCCACATATGGTCACACCGGTTGTGACTCATCCACAAATTAGACAGGCGCGCGCGCACAGATTATGACAATTCGTTGACGTTTAATTCTGTGGGAGTGTGGGAACAATTAAACCAAGTCTACGGGGTTTAATTGTTCTGTGCACTTGACCGAGAGAGGTCGCCGCCCCCGCACGGTAGGCTGAGAATCACGTTTCAAAAGACATAGGAACTTGAGTTTTCAAGTGTCACCTTTTTCTCTCGAAATAGGTTTTATTACTCATTACTACACTAAACAATGTGATGAGAGACAATTTAGAGAGCAAACGGACGTGTAAGAATTTTTCGAAGAAAATTTTGTATGGAGCTGACATGAAAAGTGGCTATAACTTTAGAATCGCAAGTTTGGCCGTAATATCCTTGCAGATGTAAGTATTGCTACTTATTTGTGATTTTTCAGCATACTTTTTATAGCGAAACCTTTTGCGATTCGAAAAAAAATAATAATAATGTGTACTTTGTACTAAAATGAGTAGATGAGTACTAAAATGAGTAAATGCTTTTGTGTCCTGATTATGCGTAGTTAGATATTCCTGTACCCTAGTCTATGAAATTAAAACTGAGCATATGCGTTATGTGTTTAATAAGACTTGTTTTACGAATTATTAATTAAAGTGATATTACCGTTTTTGGGAATTCATGATAAAGAAACGGTCTTTATATTTAATGTGCAATCAATCAGCCTGTATTTGTCCACTACTGCATATAGGCCTCTCCCAGGGCAAGCCACATTACTCTATCCTCAGCAATCCTCATCCAGCCACCACCAGCGATATTTTTGGGATCATCGGTTGAGCGAACTGGTGGGTGTCCTACTTGGCGTCTGCCAGTTCGTGGTCAGTGAATGTGCAATTAGTAAAAATATATTTTGAAAAATTGGTATTTTATTTTATTAAAACCTTTCTTACTTTACTTTACTTTACATATTATCCCTTTACTAAAATAAAGGGATAATATGTACATTATATATAACACGCCTAATTTTAATTTCATAGGCTAGGGCATATGGTATAGGGTATATCTAAAGTTGGTCTAACTAGTCATTTAAGTATAAAATACACATTATTACTTAATTTAAAAAAAAAATCGCTAAGGGCACTGCTATAAAAAGTATGCCGAAAAATAACAAATAAATAGCACTACTTACATCTCCAAGGATATTACGGCCAAACTTGCGATTCCAGAGTTATAGGCACTTTTCATGTCAGCTCCATACAATTTTTTCTTGGAAAAATTCTTACACATGAAAGAAAGAGAAAGAAAGAATAAACATTTATTGTCATGCAAGTTTTACAAGGTTTATATTACCTATAGTTACATATCTAGACAGAACTTGGCTTTAATAATAAAAAAAACAAATGTTGTTTATTAGGTTCTGTCATATGCTCAGCATAAGCTGTTGGATATACCTATCCTAAAAACAGCGCTGATTTTCAGCGCAGCCCGTGTTACTAAACTAATACTTAACTATAATGAACTTAAATAAACTTATACTACCTATGTGCACGCAAGTAATATTTTAATATATGTGCACGCAAGTAATGTTCTTCTCTATAATATAAAAATGAATCGCTGAAAGTGTTGGTAAGCGCAAATCTCAAGATCAGCTGAACCAATTCTGCTAATTCTCCTTCAAGAACATTCCTTGAAGTACGAGGATGGTTCTTACGGAAAGAAAAATAAAAAAAATTCAATTTAAAAATTTAAAGAATCGATGACGGGCTGTTCGCTGGGTCAGCTAGTATTTTAATATATTTTACTAGTTTATTACCTACATGGTCGTTTTATATGTTTTCAGAAGCAGATAAGTACCTACATTATATAAAAACACTGCTTCCCGGTTCCTTTCTTAGTACTTAAGGCATTGGCATTCCTTCAGTGATTGATCATAGTTCAACTTTTTTTATTTTTTTATTAGAGAGACAATTCAGAGAGCAAACATCCGTTTGCTCTCTAAATTGTCTCTCATCACATTGCTTAGTATAGTAATGAGTAATAAAATCTATTACGAGAGAAAAAAGTGACACTTGAAAACTCAAGTTCCTATGTCTTTGAAACGTGATTCTCAGCCCACCGTGCGCCGCCGGCGAGCCGGGGCAGTGTTGCCAGCGAGCGGAGCCTTTCCCGTCTTGAGTCAAAACATGAGGTGATCATCTAGACTTGATATTTATCTAGTAATTCGGAAGTAGAAAGAAACACGTCTGATTGCTAAAAGCCGTTTACTGGAAGAGAGTGAGGCGGTGGATATTTCTACAGATTACCCTACATTACACCCTCACCCTTAACTGCTACTTACGATAAACAAAACTTAACACTACAGCATGCAACTTAATTCTATTTAGCTACTATGCAGCGATACATTACAAAATGTTATTATTAGTCTATTTCAAAACCGTATCTTTTTACGGGTTTCTTTGTTCTTTGGGGGCGATTCTCTGACAAGAGATAGGGCGCGGTCGGGAGCGGCTCGGGCCGGTCCCGGGTCGGGCCCGCGGCCACGACCGCCGGCGGCGTCCGCACGCGCGCCTCGCTCGCGTGCGGCGATGCAGAGTGCTTAGTGCGAGTTTGACAGATCCAATCGAATAACTTTACTACCGCGTTAATCGAGCATTGAGTAGTGAGTATAAGTTAACCGTTCGAACTGGCAAAACGCTGTCACAGTACAACTCGCACTCGCGTTTATTCGTGTTTTGGCTGGTAAACTTGTTCACTTCTCAACGTAAACTATTACAACTCGCACTCAGCAATTTTAATTTCCATACTTTTCGCTAGGTGGCGCTTCCTCGATGCCATAGAAATATGAGTTTACGTTAACGCGATCGAGTAGTTAAAAAACTCGCAAAAAGCCCTCAGGTCATTGCAGGTGCCCCCGAAGTGCCAACTGCATCTCCGCCCGGCTGTTGTACGGCGACCTCCCCGGCCGAGTCAGTCGTACTGGGACTTAACCTTGACAAGGCGTCTGCACTGTTTTTCTGCGACGATACATACTCAATATCATAATAATTATAACCCGCCACTCAATATCATACTTGCCGCCATTACTGGTATTCCCGTTTTCTCACCAAAAATGGAAACTGGAGCCGTAAATCAACTGGATTTAATCTGTAGTTGCAATTGCCGTTGTCAGTTATATTATGAACTCTGCTGATTGTAATGAGTAACTCTAGTTTTTGCGCCACGGATTGATTTTAGTTGATTACATTATGTAAGTGTATCTAGGTACTATAAGTTCGTGACTCTGATAATGAATGACCGCAGCATTCCAGTGGGGTATCTGGTGTATTTAAGCTGTGGTGTTAGTAATAATTGATTTACTTTTAAGCTGTGACTACACCTTATTTCTGCTCGACCTATAAGTTTTACTGCCATGAATTGTAAGTTTTTGGAATTTTGGATGCTGCACTGATTCTATGTATACAGGAATAAACTTTCGTATTGCTTTCGCCTTAAATAAAGTAAATTCAATGAACATGGCTGTATTGCCAAGTGTTTCCAAATTCCGAAAACTTACAATTAAGAGGATATAGTACCTACTTTATACTTTAAGGTAAAATGTTAGTATTATTAGTTCACACTGGGGCGGTTAGTTTCTTAACACGCTATGCGGGTGTAAACAGAAAAAGAGATCGAAGATTATAGTTTTAATCTAATCGTAATTATTTAAGCATGTTATACTAAACAGTTATGGAACTAGCTAATACAACTGTCTGTCATAAAACTTAATACCATATTGAATTTGCACGACAACCGATTTATGGGCTTTGATTCTCTGCACATATTTAACCAAAGATTTCATATCGTCATCATCGTAACAATAATGTGGTATTAGTTTTAATACAACTAAATAGCCATAGATAAACTCTTCATCGGCTAGGAAAACGTCATATAAAGCATTTCTGAGCTGTTGGTTAAAACTTATTGAGTGTAACATTTCAGACAAAACTTCTTCAAAACCTGTGTATGTTATAGGCAACGTTGCAATATCTTCCTTTAGGTAGCGAATACATTGAGTGCCAAAGTCTGGGATCAATTTAGCGCACAACTCATTCCACTGGTCATTCCCTCGATTTTCAAAACATTCGGGTTCGTCATCTTCAGAGGCTTTGGCGCATTTAGTAAGGTCCAACTTTGATCTCGGTTCAGCAGAATAGTGGACAAAAGCTACTTTCAGTTGCCATATTCTCAACACCTTATAGTTGTTGTCAAATGGTATCATCCCCTCCATTTTCTTCAGAATATTCTTGAACAGCTTCACAGGAACTACAATGTCTTGATTGAATATATTGCTTGAATAAGTTGTGAACAAAGAATTCAGCAATTCGTTGAAAGCATACATGACCACTTGACGTTTTTCGTGCAGTTCATTCCAATGTTCGAAATCGTAGTTCATTATCGGAACGAATACATTTTCGTACCTTGCATTCTGCTCTTCTTCAGTTTTCCCCCAGATCAGGTACGCCGCTATAACATTATCGTAAGCGTTGTAATAGATTTTCTGACATTTATCCTTTACAAAGAACCGTTCAAAGTGTTCCATAATAATTTCTTTTGCGAAATGTGGATCGATCTTGTCCATAATTTTAGCTGTGTAACGAGCTAAGTTGTCCACTGCGCTATTGCATTCGAATTTCGCTGGCAGTGATTTCAGAAACTTGTAACACTTCACCAAGTACTTAGGTTGGACCATAGCAGGTATAGATGAAACTTTGCCCATTAAGATGTAAATAATTTTATTTTCTTCCTGAGACAAGTTGTCTATGAACATTTCCAGCAACTGCCACAAGGCTTCAGCTTTGTCTGATGGCTTCTCGCAACGCAAACGGTTACGGGTGACTTGGAAAATTACTGTTCTAATTGAGGAGTTCTTGGTAGAGGTCCACGCCTTAGTAAGTGTTTCCTTTAACTCTTGGAATGTCATTTTGGAACAGGCTAGACGGATGCCATGCTTCTGCACAGAAACGGGAGCGTTTAACAACTGAGGAAAATGCTGACGGCAGTGCGCGGCGCTCAAGTTGTAGAAGATAGCAGAGAGCGAGGGCAGCGCAAACTGCAGATAGTCTCCTTTCGCGTACCATAGAACAGTTTCAGGCGGTGGCTGCGGACGCGCTGTGTGCATGCTCTTGGCGATGTTTTTCTGCAAACTGAACTCCACTTCGTCGGTCTCGCTCCAGACTATTTTGTGGTTCTCCGGTGCATACTTCTTGATGATAGGCAATAGCTCCTCAGGTGGCAACAGTGCGCACAGAGCACGAACGACGGCCTTGTGGCCGCCAGACTGTTGCAGTCTGCCTCGGTACGCATTGGCCCACTCGCTGCCGAGCGACTGCGGCCAGTAAATCCTCAGCTTGCCCTGGAGTTTCTTCAGGGAGACGTTATCGTCGTATCGTAACGCATCCATTTCAGAAGTGTAGCGTTTGAGCAGATCGGGGTCGTGTTTGAGTGCGTTCAAGCATGCTTTTTCTGACGGCGACAACAGGAGCGACTCCTCGAATAGATGTCTCCTCCAGACTTTTTTTTGTCGAATAGGCCAGAAGTACCCGCTGTCCAAGATTTTTCTTTTTTCAAGGCAATAATTTGTTTCACTTTCTGTAGCAGCTCTGGATAATCGTTGAGCTCTTTCTTCCAGTCGAGTAACAAATTAAAATAATCATCAACCAGTGAGATAGCTGTGTCGATCTCCTCCTGTTTAGTGATGACCTGCTGTTTCAATTTCTGCTCGATATAATTGTAGAGATATTTGAACATCTTTTCTTTATCCAGCTGGGTTAACTTTTTAATAGATTTTTTGAAAGTATGAAAAACGAACTTTTTTTCAATAGCGCCAGGAATGCTCTCGTCATGTAAGACTAGTTCAAGATGATGCTGTTGACACAATTAGTCACTCTATTTTCCGTCTCAATGTAGGCTTCCATACTATGAAAAAGTTCGTCAAGCAATTTCCAAGACTTTTCCTCGAATCTGTGAGTGTTAGTTGCGGCCAACAGATGGTCCACAAACTGTACCTTGAATTTAAAAGGCTCATTGATGTGCCGATCGTGATAATACTGTAGCACTGCCTCTACATTTTTCTTGTTGGAGCCAGCCGCGACGAGCATCACTGACATCATAGCGATCCTCTCATCAGGCGAGGATTCAGCTCGGATAAGTTTCTTCAGCTCAGTGAAAGCGATACTAAAAGGAGCATGTTTATACCACTGGTATATGTTTTTGTTAGAAGTTCTTGATGTTCTTGCAACTGCGGAACACATCTGGAGGCACATACCGTATGGCACTGCATCTTCTTGCATGTCATTTTCGGATTTCGGATTTACAGGCGATGTCAATTTTGAACAGTTTGTCGATATCTGATTTTTCTTCTTGAGCTTTGATTTCCTCAAAAGGTAGCTTCTTCGCCAGCGCATCGTGAACTTGTTGAAGTGTTGCTGCCGTTTCCCCAGCGTGTCGCCTTGAAGCACTAGCGGCGCCATATCGAGAAACTGTAGACAAAGGAAATAGTAATTGTAATCAGTGTCGTTATTTTTAAATACATACCTACCTAATTAGATACCTATGTATATTCAGTACAGTCAACGGCATTACAAGTGTATTCTACTCAGTTTCTTTCTCTTTTTTGGAAATCCATGGAGGAGGCCTATGTGCAGCAGTGGACTTCTTGTGGCTGAATGATGACGATGATAATGATTCTACTCAGTTACGTTACGGATGACTGCGATGCCACTTGGGATCGATCTGCTGTCGATTTTACACATAAACCTCATTATCTCCGCTTGAGCAAATACCATTAGTATTTATCGTATCATATTCACCTACTTTTTTATGTAGCCTATATACGTCCCATTGCCCGGTACAGGCCTTCTGTTAGAAAGTTCGGGATTAATTACTACGCGTGCTCACCGCAGATTTCAAGTGCTGAGGTATATCACTACCTTAGGTTTCCCTACAAGTATGTGCGATATACTGTACTTACATATAAGTTCAATGATCATCAACCCATTATGTCCCCACCGAGAGGTACGAGTCTCTTTCCTAAGGAAGGTATAGGCCATACTCCACCACGAGGGGTAAGTCTAGATGGAGGCTTGCAAGACTAGTGGCTGGTCTTACTGTCAGAAGTTTTTTTCTAAGGCCTCTGACTTGACTTAACGACTGCCATCTATCGAGGGCGGCCGGCCCCAACTGCTTAACGGGCCTTGTGAAGCACGGAACCGCTTGGAAGAATGCCACTAGCGTTAGTCATAGACGGTCACCCATCCATGCACTGAACACGCCCTATGTTGCTTAACCTTAGTAATTTCAAACTTACTAGTTACGTTTGTTATTATCGTAACAAACACTGTCAAGCTCGTGACAGTGTTTGTTACGATAATAACAAACACTGTCACGAGATTTTTATACATTAAATTTAATTTATAATTATGTTGCATTTTTTATGAAACAGCGTTTTCAACATTTTCTACACAATGCAGAAAACCCATAAAAATACAGAAAAATATATTGAAGAAAAACGAATACTAAATTTAAAAAAAAGTAGAAAAGTTGTAGTGACAAAAACGAATGCATCAGAAACTGCACAGTTCTGTATTTATTGTTTTTTATTAATAGAAAACTGCCAAATGTTGACAAAACTGTGGACCACTTCATTGGTAGTTGCTTACGTAATAGGTATTTTATGGCGTTATGTATAAAAACTCAATTCCTCTAAAATACTCTTCAAATGCAGTTAAAACAGTGTGTGGTAGACTTTACCTTACTACAGACTATTTAAACTACATTTGAGGAGTGTCTTAGGAAATCGTGTCTTTCTAAATAACGCCGTAAATATTTTATCCGACATTCAATTTGAATTTATTTAAATACATATTTAATTTATTTAATAGGTAAGCCGCCTCCAAAACATTTTACTTCATTAGAATACAGTCGGAGACCTACGGTGTTATTTATAAAAACCTAAGATAAAACCCATACACCCAAACATAAAGTGCGTTTCACGAAATAAGTCCTTTGGATTTAGCAAATATCGTCTCTATTACATGGTGATAAGAATTTCTTGAAAGGAACTATAATGTGAAACCCACTCTACTCCTCAGAGGCAGTTTAAATAATCTGTGGTTACGTATATCCCTATTTGTGATATCCCTTAGAACAATAACTAAAGCAGTAGATATATCCCTTAATTCACCATAAACTATTTAACTGCCTCTGATCACAAACCTCTGATAAGTGTTTTAAAAATTCGTAACGCGCCTCTAAAGATACCTAATGAAATCGGCGCAATGCCGCAAATTATTTATACGAAAACATGGTGAAATATTCGAGATTTTATGCTTCAAAATTGCGGTCTACGTATGTATACGAAAATTATGTATTTAAGTAGCCTTCATTAGCTTTATTCACCTGGAGAACGTAAATCGATAGATATTTTAAAATTGATTCCGGGGTAAGGCTATAGAAACGCCCTATTTGTAGTTTGCCGGCACCACAGCAGCCGGGGTAATACAGTGGAATTAATTGGATTGAATATGACACATACCTGGGCAATAAGTAGTCCCCAGCGTAAAGATTGAACTCTAGTACAGGATACTGGATTTTACTTTAAAGGTACAAAATAGGTAGGTAGGTTTGTTTATGAAGCAGTAACAAAATAAAACGAATGATCTCATCCAGGGATGTTAGATGCCAACTCTTGAATTATGGCACCAGACGCTCAAAATTATGGTATTTTTGAAAAAAATAAGGTACGGATGGGAAAACTCTTACGGATTTAATAAATTAGGTAGGTTACTATTAATTATTATATTAATTATTAATTAGGTATTTTGATCCCTCTTCTATTTGTAATTTACACAGCGGATCTAGTAAGTAGGATAAGTCACTGCCAAGTACACCTATATGCAGATGATACCCAGCTTTATTACTCATTCAAGCCCCAAGAGGTCGATTCGGCGGTATCTAAGATTAACCACGATCTGCACATAATAAACGAGTGGGCAAAAGAGAACTGTCTGTTACTTAACCCACAGAAGTCGAAATTTATGGTTCTAGGTACGAAACACCAATGCGAAACGATAGTCGAGAGGAATCCTACCATAAAAATAGCAGAAAATCTGGTTGAAAGGGTAACTAAAGCACGTAATTTAGGCTTAGTTATGGACCCCGAGCTACGTTTTATTGAACACATCGATTTTAAGATAAGAAATGCGTTTTTTAGACTCAAGATACTCTATCATATAAGACCGTACTTGACGGAAAAAATACGGATACTTCTAACTGAGAGTTTAATTTTGTCTGTTCTGAACTTCGGTGATGTGGTCTATGGACCCCGTTTGTTTGCTAAAACGGAACGAGCAATTTAAAGAGTTCAAAATGCGTGTGCCAGGTTTTGCTTCTCGATACCACAAAGAGCTCATGTGACACCATTTATGAACAAAAAAGGCATCTTAAAGATGAAAGCGAGGAGACAGTTACATCTAGCTAGCCTTGTGCATAGGGTAGTGCACAGAAGGAGACCCATGTACTTATTTAGCAAGTTTGAATGGGCAAACGAATCTCACGGACGCAATACAAGACGAAGAAATCTAAACTTAATGCTCATACCAAGGCACAAGACGGCTGGTTTTAGAGGCACCTTTAAATATACAGCAGCTAAAGTGTGGAATGATTTACCACCACCCCTTCGAAACTATATGACGCCAATTACGTTTAAAAACGCATTAAAAAAGTTACTTCTCGATAAACAGGTCAATAACCCCTAAAATCTGCACCTTATGTAAATATCCGACATGAGAACTGTTTTTTTAACCACTTGGGTGCCTGTTACAATTTTGTATTTTTCCTCTCCTCAGGGATTTTCCGATTCCAGTGGTGCCACCTACATGCTGCTTACAGTCTTAATTATTATTCTTAACAATCATAGTGCCTACTTGCTTAATTGTGCTTAATTTGCGCAATATCTCATGTGTGTATGCAGTCTATTTTTAGACCTATTCTGTATAAAGTATTTTTTTATTTCTAATATTGGCTAGTTGCATGTCTAGCTACCAACGTGTCAATTGCTAGCAAATACTCGGGATGTGCTGAAAATCAGCGCTGCGTTGATGTTCGCACACGCAGCATTTAGCTGAGCATATCCTTATTATCGCATAGCGTTATTTAACTAAGTTTTCACTAAAGTAACTAAGTATGTAAAGTAACTTAGTCTATTTTAAGTTGTGTTTTGTACTTTTTTGCGATAATTAAACCATTTTTCAATTTCAATTTCAATGGTCAATTAAAGTATTAAAATTTCTTCGAATTTTCATAAATTCTTCAAACGAACACTCTACTCGCTTTTTTCTTTTTAACCGACTTCAAAAAAGGAGAAGGTTATCAATTCGACGCGTATATTACTTTTTTTTTTACTATGTATTTGCATAACTTCGTCAAATCTTAACCAATTTCCATAAAAAAAAATTTGTTCGATTAGGTATAGCGTCCCATTGGTCCCATTTTAATTTAGTGAAGGTCTGTTGTAGACTTTCAGAGCTGGAGAACTGAACTCTTTAATGGACCGCAGCAAATAAGGCCTAATGAGGCCTATCCATTAGTAATATGCATTTGTTTCGTAAGATATAACGTAAAATTGGTTCCAGGGTAATATGGTGATGTTCTGATGAAGACTTTTAAATATGGAAATAGAGAATAGGGAATGGAAGAAAATATCAGAAGTGCTTGATTTTTTTTTTGGTGATAGGAATAACCTTCCTTAACGCGAGAAAAAAGTTTAAATTTTTTTGGCCTCGTAGTTAATTTTTAAATAATCTTGATATTCTTCCATTCGTCGTTCTGGGCTCAGTACGGCTTAACAGAAAAATTCCTTGGTCCGCTACTAATGAAAAAAAAAATCTGTGATGACAATGACATTGATAGCTCCCGTCGTCGTTGTCATCACAGATTTTTTTTTTTCAAAAATTAAGTTGAGTTTTGATGTTACAAACACTTTGTTCATCAAATACTTTCATCAAATAACTCTTTCTCTGGTGTCTGGTGGACATTGTTTCGAAGATCATCAGCTCGAATGTCGGTCTTGAGAGGTTCTAAGCTTCTATTCCAGATAGAAATATGCTGTTTTCACGAAAGTATTTCATTTCACTGTCATTTTCTACAGCCGAAGACTTGGACGTCTGATGATGACAAGCTCAAGAACACCCAGATCTAGGGCACCGTTGCACCTTGAAACCCGGAATTAAAGTTGGAATGTATAGTTTCATTATATCTTACTACACTAGGAATATTAGGAGTCAGATGCCCAAGATTATCAGCTTGAATCTCGGTCTTGAGAGGTTCTAAGCTTCTATTCTAGATAGAAATATGCCGATTTCACTGAAGTACCTATTTAATTTCACTTTCATTTTCTACAGTCGAAGATTTGGACGTCTGATGATGACCAGCTCAAGAAAACCCAGATCTAGGGCACCGTTGCACCTAGAAACCCGAAATTGATGTTGTAAGCTATGGTTTCATTGTCACTAGGAATATAAGGAGTCAGATGACCAAGATCATCAGCTCGAATGTCGTTCTCAAGAGGTTTTAAGCTTTTATTCTAGATAGAAAAATTGCACTAACTCGTGCTAAGGACAATTTAAAAAAAACCTATTTAGAAGCTAAAAATTCCACCCATGCCGGGACTCGAACACGTGACCTCAGGCTAACCATGCCAGCGCTCTCCCAACTGAGCTAATGGGCGACTACCGACATCTGTAAAATTTCTAACCTCTTTACGATACTCTCTGTATTGCGTACAGGCAGCGACATCTGGCTAAAGTAATTTGCATCACTTGCAGCCCCGAGTATCGAACCCGCAACCTCTGGCTAACCGTGCCAGCGCTCTTCCAATTAAGCTGACTGAGCTGTACGTAATACAGAGAGTATTGAAAAGAGGCTCAAAATTTTACTGATGTTGGTAGTCGTCCCTGCCCTCTAAAAAGTTTTTTTTTTTAATATTTAATTTCACTGTCACTTTCTATAGCCGAAGATTTGGAGGTCTGATGATGACCAGACTCAAGAACACCCAGATGTAGGGACCGTTGCACCTAGAAACCCGGAATAAAAGTTTAAATGTATAGTTTCATTATCACTTACTACTCTAGGAAAATTAAGTGTCAGATGACGAGTAGCCCAATAACACTTAGATGTAAGGTAGGTAACGTTGCAAATATATATCCACAATGTAAGTCAAAATACACAATTTTAGTGTCGTGGTTATTAGTCCCTTAATAAAAAATATACTGTAGGCACGAGTAGTTAATAAAACCACATTTGTTATTCACTAAAAATCGTGAAATAAAAATTTTTAAATAAAAACCGACGTCTGCATCCCGAGGCACTAAAAACGCAGAAATAATTTAAACGAATGTTATCTATAAATGTGAAATTCATATATATCTAGGTATTGTAGAAGTATATCTTGGAGTCCGTGCCAAGTTCCAAACCATCACATACATTTTGGGCACCGACTCCAAGATATCCTGCTACGATACCTAGATTTATATGGATTTCGAATTTATAGATCACATTCGTTTAAATTATTTCTGCGTTTTTCGCGCCTCGGGATGCAGAAGTCGGGTTTTATTTTTTATTTTTATTTTTTTTTTAATCTGTGCTATTCGCAACTTCTGACTAAGTTCAACTTTTGGAAGAAAAATTACCGATAAAGCTCACCTGTGAAGTTCACTTACAATCCACAGCCCACAAAAACTATCACAGGTATGATCGTTCTTATCAACTTACTGAACGAAATGAATGATTTTTTAGTGTTGCGTGATATCGGTATATAAAAAAACTCGTCAACTGCAAAAGCGAAAGATGAAAATATGTGATGAAAAAGTGATGTGATGAAAAATTAGCAAAATTATGGTACTTTTGCGTACCGGATCTCATCGCATACATCAGGGATGTTATACGTGTCATAATTATGGTACATGTACCATAATTCAGTTGTTCGTACCATGTACCATGATACATCCATTATGGTACGCGAAAGTACCGTAATTTTGCCATTTTTTGATCACAAGCACTTTTGCATCACACATTTTCGTCTTTCGCTTTTGCTGTTGACGAGTTTGTTTTATATACCGATATCTAGCAACACTAAAAAATCATTCATTCATTTCGTTCAGTAAGTTGAAAAGAACGTTCATATCTGTGATAGTTTTTGTAGTCTGTGGATTGTAAGTGAACTTCACAGGTGAATCTTCAAACAGTTGAACTTAGTCAGAAGTAGGAGTGGGTCGTTGTCCGATTTTTCGACGACGAAACGCAACCGTTTTTTCTGGAACGAAAACAGGTCCTCGAAACGGTCCTCGTTCGCAACTGGTTTCATTGTATGCGAACGAGCAAGGCGCAGAGGATGGTCAAACGAGTGCGAACGAGACGAAATCACGAAACATCGGAAAAAATAAGTGGTTTTACACGATATTCGACTGTATACTCATAGACATAAAGATTACTTTATTGTATCACAGACCAAAATGAACGGAACGAGCAAGGAGCCGACGACGACGTCGCAATGATCTCATTACGTTCTAGGCTCTATTAATATAGCACTAAAGGACATATATATCCGCGTCAAACAACCTAAGGACTGGTCTCGCGACGAACAAACGCTGGCACTGCTTTAGAGTCTCTGGCACTGCTTTATAATGAAACGTAAACGGTCCTATCGTCGCGGAACACAAAACGGTCTTATAAAACGGTTCGTCTTTGCAACGATCACGCCTAGTCAGAAGTAGCGAATAGCACAGACTAAAAAGAAAAAAGCGAGTAGAGTGTTTGTTTGAACAATTTATGAAAATTCTAAGAAATTTTAATACTTTAATTAATAGGACCTGCCTAATTTATTAAATCTGTAAGAGTTTTCCTACCCGTACCTTATTTTTTTCAAAAATACCATAATTTTGAGCGTCTGGTGCCATAATTCAAAAGTTGGCATCTAACATCCCTGGCATACATACCTAATTAAATCGAAAGCGGAGTTGGGTGACCACATCTAAGGATGTGCCTTAATTCTGTTATCGAGGCCCGCGAATAACGCGAAATAACGATACGCACGAAATAAATGAACGTGGCCGGAAATAGAACTAACGCTGAGAGTGAATGCCGCTCACAGCTCCCCAGCGGCAGGCACGATTTTGAATCCTTATCTATGGGCAACATTCAGTGTTTGGCTGGAGATGACACTGAAATCGTTATTTGTGCAGACCAACAGGAATAAGTTCTGTATTGATAGTGTCATAGAGCAGCGAACCCTCCTAGCTCCCTAATGATATCATACTAACCGCACGACTACGGCGAATTATATTTTTTTCAATCCATACAAATTCCTGAAAAAAAATTTGTTACTTAAGAGATCTTGCCTTCGAAAATTGACAACAATTCAATTTTTAATATGTATTTTACCTCAGTATTTTACTGTCTTAAAGGAAATTAAATACGAAATAAAACCACCCATACTTTTTTATTTTCGGAAATTCGATGATTTTCATTCACCATTTTCTGTTTGAATTTCGTCTTATTTTAAAAGGACGTAACCGCCAAATGACCTCACACATACGGGTTAATAATACTGACACCCTTGCCGCCTTTTTAAAAACCATTGGAATTTCTCCGACATGACATTGAATGAAATTGAAAATAACATCTGTCATATCATTTTTAATATTAGGCAACGCTACCTACTCATTCCACCGTGTGTGTGACGTCATCATCACACAATTTTTGGTTTTTATTTATTTTCTCTAAAATTAAACTATAATAAAAATTCTAAATATTTTTTTGTAATCAAAATAGCAAAATTAAGAAACGGTATTGTGACACGACCACAAGAATTAAAACCACTAAGACCAACAAGACAACAACACCATCTTAAAGTGGGATTTGGCAGGTCATGTCTGCCTTAAGAGCATAAATAAAATTTCCGGGATCATGCGAGGTGGCTGGTGACAGGGAGAGATGGAAAGCGGGAGGGGAGGTACAAAAATGGGGACACGAAAGAGGCTTAGTAAAAAAAGACCTTAAATGCCCTTATATCTTCGACCATAATGAATCTAAACATCTTCACGATCATTCTATGTCAAATGTCAAAATTCGGCTTGGCAAAAAGCTCGAAGAAAATACTGGGGTTTCGTTAGAATGTTTGCTATAGCGCTCCTGCTCATTTTGTGACTTTTGCCTGAGCTTGAATAACTGGTGCTATTATAATATATTGTAATACGCATTAGCTAGAATATCAGCTGAAGCTGAACACACCACAGACGGGTTGTCATTTGTTCTGAAGTTATCATTAGCATCGATTCGTTACATTTCGGTGCAGTATCGTCTTTTCCATGCTTTGGCAGGTAAATCAAGACAGACAAGGAGATAATGTTTATCGTGATAATAAGATAAGATAAGATAAGATAAGAATATTCTTTATTGTATACCGGAAAATTGATACAGAACAGCAGATACAGAAGATAAGATACAATTGGCGGCCTTATTGCTAATAGCAATTTCTTCCAGGCAACCTCAAATCGGAGAATATTGGATAATGTGTGTGTGCGCGTGTTAAATAATAATGTGTAGTGCTTACAAAAGTTTTAGTTCAAAAATGTTCGTGTTTGAAAGTTGGCCGGTGTGAATAAACCTAAAGAAGCCGGTGTGAGTATTGTTATAACGCTGACAACAAACGGTATAACGTTACCGCTAAATGTTAATCACTAAGTGGAGATGGCGCTAGCCGTCTTTTAAGTACGATAATGTGTTCAGGTAGGTAGGTACTTAAAAACGTTTATATATACACCATGTATATTTTAACACAAAAAAGCAGAGTTCCTATGTATTCAGACGTACGTGTGAGTAAGTCAGACGCCAAATTCTGACGTGTTAGCGTTACAAAACGCAGGACTCGTACCACCGTTGTACCCTAGAACGTTTTACAATTTTGTTGCAAAGTCGCTGCTGTAAACTATTCAAAAATTCAAAATTCAAATAATTTTATTTCAACGTAAAGAATTTACATTCTATTTGCTGAATGTCAATGTACAATGTAAAGTGTAAGCCGCCGCCTTCGGGCCGTATTGTAGTGGAGAAAAAGGCAGCGGAAAAAAAAAACTCCACTCTGACCATCTTTTCTCAAATCATCTTAAAACCAAATACATCAGTTGCCATATGTAAACCTAATGAGATTTCATGATTGCCATTAACAACCCTAAATGCCAAAGCATTAGTCAAATGTCTCACAATAATAGGGGAAAACATAAGTGCTGCGGCCAGACACACGAACAGCACTCGTTCACGAGCATAACGCAGTGCTCAGCCATCATCAGTCTCAACCATTTTGGAGGGAGATAGATGACCCGAACACCACGCTACCATTCGAATGACCTTTAGCAAACTTGCAGTTAAGTTTTTGTCAGTTATATAAGGTATCATATAGTTATTAATATGCAATCACGTCGTCTGTACACACTTGTATTATAAAATATATGTTATACTTAGTTATACTTAACAATAAAATCGCGGTGGAATTGGTTTACTACCACGGATTAGGATCGTTTATATAGTCGTCTATTCTATAATATGCCTTTTTACATAGCGAATTTTTAATGAAAGTTTTAAATTTATTTTCAGACAAGCATAGAACACGTTCTGGAATTTTGTTGTAAAAACGAACGCAGTAACCTACAAATGATGTGCCTACCTTGGCTAATCGGGATTTAGTACAAGCAACCTTGTTTCTATTCCTTGTGTTTACGTTATGAACGTCCCTATTTAATTTAAACATTGTTATATTTTTTCGGACATACATTATATTATCGAATATATATTGGCAAGCCAGTGTAAGAATGCCTATTTCTTTAAAACGCTCCCTTAGCGATTCTCTACTGTTTAAGTTGTAAATAGCTCTTATTGCTCTTTTTTGCAAGACAAATATGGTTTCTATATCTGCTGCCCGTCCCCATAATAACAAACCATACGACATGACACTGTGAAAATAACTAAAATAGACCAGCCTCGCCGTCGACACGTCTGTAAGTTGTCTAATTTTTCTGACTGCAAACGCTGCTGAACTCAACCGACCCGACAGTTTTCCAATATGCTGACCCCATTGCAGTTTTGAGTCTATCTTTATGCCTAAAAAAAGCGTGGACTCTACCAGCTCTAGCCTCTCACCAGATATTTTTAAACTCGTGTCAACATTTTTAACATTGGGTAGTGAGAATTTGATGCATTTTGTCTTTTTTGCATTTAGCATCAGATTGTTTATAGTGAACCAGTTTAGAATAGTAGATAAAGCATTGTTTACATCGTCTACATTACTTATACCTCTCTTTACTTTAAAAATTAAGGAAGTATCATCTGCAAACAACACTATCTGCGAAAGCTTTTCTACTAGGTAGGGCAAATCATTTATATATACCAAAAAAAGGAACGGACCCAGTATAGAACCTTGAGGGACTCCTACTTTTACATCAGAACCCGAGGATTTAACTCTATTAATATCAACCTTTACAGTTCTGTCTGTTAAGTAAGATCGAAGAAGACTTAGTGATTTATTACTTAAACCATATCGGTGCAATTTTATGAGAAGTGTTTCGTGGTCAACGCAGTCAAACGCCTTAGAAAGGTCACAGAAAACCCCAATGGCATCCTGCGACTCCTCCCACGCCTCAAAGATATGCTTTACTAACGCTATGCCTGCTTCCGTCGTTGAGCGGCCTTTTGTAAACCCGAACTGTTTCTTATGGAAGAGCTTATTTATACTAAAATGAGTTTGCAATTGATGTAATATTACTTTCTCAAAAACTTTACTTAGCACCGGCAGTATTGCTATAGGTCTGAAATTATTTGGATCTTCACTATCACCAGATTTAAACAAGGGTACAATTTTACTTAACTTTAATAGATTAGGAAAGGTTCCCTGGTCAACACATTTATTAAAAATCAAAGCAAGGTAAGGTGCTAGAATATTGATTATAGTGGATATTAATTTAACCGATAACCCCCACAAATCTTCAGTCTTTTTTAAGTTTAACTCTTTAAATGTTTTGACAATAGTTAAGGTAGTTATATGGGAGAATTGGAAGTCAACTTTACATGGATTTGTACTTTCCAAAAGTAAGGTATCGGCTAATTGGGAGGAAGAATTTAAGCTAGCCGTTATATGCAGTGGCATGTTTTTAAAAAAAGTTTGAAATATTTCTGCTATGTCCTTCTTCGAATTAACTAACTTACCTTCGATCTTCAACGCAAATCCCTGGTCCTTAGGTCTCGTTTTACCTGTTTCTTTGTTAATTACTTGCCAGACTGTTTTTATTTTATTAGTAGACGCCATAATTTTTTTACTTATACTTATCGATTTGGCTGTTAAACAAGTTTGTCTAAAAGTTTTTGAATATTTTTTTACGTACTCTTTAAACGTTGGATCGTGATTGAATTGTTTTTCTTCATACAATTCATAAAGCCTTTTCCTACTTCTATATATGCCTGGCGTTGCCCATTCTGAAAACCCGCTTTTTAACTCTGTAATTTTTTTTACGTTAAAAACATGTTCAAATTCTTCTGATATGGTTGAAAACAATACTTGATATAACGTATTCGGATCATTGCTATCGAAATTCAACGAATTTAACTTTATGTTTATATTTTTTTTAAATAATTCAATTTTTTTCTCTGTTATTGGCCTACAATTTAATTCATTGCATTTTTTTGCTTCCAGTACTGACGGTAGGACTACCCATAGCCCGCTATGGTCCGACTGTAATTTATGTATGACTTCTTTTTCTAAATATTCACAATTGCAAAAGACATTATCTATGCAGGTAGCGCTAGTAGCAGTTGTCCTAGTGGGTTCTGTAAATAAATTATCTAAATTATATGACCTGAAAAGGCTTGCGAGTTTAGTTTTAAGTGGACCTTGAACTAAGAAATCTATATTAAAGTCCCCACACACCACTATGTTCTTCGTAGTACTGAATAGGCGTTTTAAGGCATCCTCCATAAGTAATTCAAATTCATTATAATTTGATTGTGGCGGCCTATAAACACACATAACTATATACCTATCCAATTCCACACACGAAATCTCAATTAAACGTTCAACAGATAGACTGACAATATCTTTTCTTTCTTTCATTTTCAAACTACTTTTGACAAAGATCATTGAACCTCCTCTTATTGAGTGTTGTCGGTTAAAAGTGCTTGCTGCTAAATAGTCTTTTAAAGTAAATGACATTTCAGAATGTTTCAGCCAATGTTCTGTTAAACACAAAATATCTACATTGAAATCTGCTAAAAATAGTTCAATTAAATTGTCTTTGCCGGAAAAACCCTGTATATTTTGTGCAACTAAATTGATACCTAACTTAGGGTTTTCCTTTGTCTGCGATGGCAGTTTAAAGCCATTGACTGTGTGTTTGAGCCCGCTGTTGAATTATTACTAATACTAGTAACACGGTTGTCATTCCTATCAGGTTGTGTTATAATTCCTATAACCACAGAGTCAAAAATATTGTAAGCTAATAAAGTAGCTAACTTACGTCGACTATTTTTCGTGAGGTACACAGTATCTCGCGTCAAAAAGTAATTCTTAACAAATTTGTTAAGATCAAAAAATGATATGTCACTATGACGACATGTCAAATGGTGAATGTGTATGTTCAAGCTATGGATGTCATTATTTTCTTTTGCTGACAGGGACTGAGAATATGGGAAAGCGCAAAACACTAATTTTCCCATCCACGGTTGGACATCTTTAGCTTGACCATATAATTCAAATATATTGTTTATATCAGTCTTTTTAACACCTTGGCTATTTCCTACTAATAAAATGTAGGTTGTGTCGTTCTGTATTGGGCTTTTGAACAGCTCTTTAACAATGTCAGTAAAACTTGAATGGGGATAGCATTTATTCAGCACATTTTGTGTCAGCCTGTCATTCAACAAACGACCTAACCCTGCACCTATCTTATCAGAGAAGATTACAGTCCTCCTTTCTTGTTTTACTGCCGGGCCAGTCATGCTAATGGTGGTTGATTCAGGCTGGCTGTGAGTTATCTCAGTAGTGCTTGGAGGTAGACGCAACGCAGCTGGACTTGTATCCTCAGTGGGGCCATGCAGTCGTGTGGTGAGGCATGATGTTGATGCTGGTGGCTGATCTTGTAGAATTTTACAAGATGCACATGAAGAACCCGCTGATATGTTGTTGCTTAGCGACTGAAATCGATCCATGTTATATGTACCTAAGGCTGTTAGTTCTGCTGCATATGCCTCCATTTCCTCTTGTGCCTCAGTGTACTGCTTGCCTAAGTCACTGAGTGATTTTTCTAAACTATGAATGTGGGAGTGAAGATCCTGAATTTTTTCCTCATATTCACTTGTTATTACTTGATGTTCTATTGTGTTGCCCAGTAGGTCTTTCTGCAGACTAATATTAAGTTTTTTAATACCCATGTACTTCATAATCTGGTTATTGCTTTTCAAGGCTTTATTGATGCGTTTAATATGTCTTTTTGTACGAATGTACCGTTTTATTTTGTTGGAACCTTGAAGTGGCATTTTGGGTTGGGAGGATTCAGTTTGTGAGGAAAGACAACTAGTGCTATTGTTGATTATTAAGTCATTGTACAGACAAGATATATTTTCACTTTCTCTGTCAAGGTTTTGTTGATGTAGCACACTGAGTTCTTTATGCGCTTCAGAAAGCTGATATTCCAGTAGCTTTATGCGCTGAAGTGCTACTTCGTGGGTATCACGGCACTGATCATATTTATGAACAATTTTTTGGAGTTCATCTCGCTGTCCACGGAGGTCCTCGCAGATGATGTCCAGTTCAGCAAGATCATTTTTAAGTTTGGTGTTCTTTTCCACAATTCTTTGAACCTCGAACTCACTCTCCTCCCGCTCCTCTAATAGCTGTTGGCATTGCTGTTTGGTTGCTTGAAGTTCCAGTAGCGCTGTCTTCAAGCGCTGCTCGTTATCTCGTGCGGTATTCTTGCGCGTCATCATTGTGTTGTAGGTAGTAGGATTACTGAAATGCAACCAGGGGGGAAAACGTCAGTATTTCCACAGGAAAACACAGCAAATACAGTTGCCACAGTTGTGCAGTATTTGTGTTGTGAATTTATTTTAGTTACAGTTATAATTTAATCTTAATCTGTCACTTTGCAAATTTTTATTTTTCAAAGAGAGGGTTGATAAGATTAGCAATTTTTCAACTATTGTCGCTTATTAATTGTTGCGTTACAAGGCACTTATATTAAGAGAAGGCATGTAATAACACAGTAAAAACATGTAATAAATGTCCGGTAGGAACAATATACTCCCCTTATGATGCGTTAGAGTCCAATGTATACAACCGTACTAACGGTTCTCTGTCGCCGCTTAGATGTCGCGAAAATCGGTGAAATACTTAAGTAAACACTTGAATAACACGTATGGGTATTGTTTGTTACTTTAATAACACTTTACACAGTTAATAATTAGGTTTTTACTAAGTTTTACTAGTTTATTTAATTAAAATTATATCAGCTGTTCAAAATCACTGGACTATATATAACTGGTGCACTCATGTAAACGTTGATGTTCTGTCGATTTGAATTAGTAAAGAAACGAATTTGCTAAAGCTATTCCATAAAAATGTATTACGCTTAAATTAGTAGTATAGTCAGTGAAACAATTAAAACAATAAGTGTCTTTCACTTCCGATTTTAGTCGTTGTGAACTACATATACATATATATAAAATCTAGATTAGACTTTTCCACACCACATACAAACATGAAAAATCTATCTTGGATCCTTCCATCGCAGCTTCGGACTGTAATTTTAGGTCATATGTACCTATCTCATTTTAAACACCCTCTGCTAAGGTTGGCTGGAAGAGACCACTCATAGAGATAAGTTCGCCTTTGTATCAATGTTATTTAATAATATTTCAAAATATTGGTTTGCAATAAATATGTATACTTACCCATGTCATCATTTACGCCCAGTTTCTCGTACACTAACAAACTGTTATGACAGCTGTGAAATGTATTTTTTTAGTATGCCAACTGACTTGTTAGTGTACCAGAAACCGGGGTTAATATAGAAATACCTCAGGCCACAATCAATTACTCTTTGCAGCATTAGCATACTGACAGCCAGTTTGAGATGTAAATTAACGGGATTTATTGCGACAAAAGTATGCGACGCGAGCTTAATCGGCCTAAACTAAATCAATGAAATGGCCTATTTAGTTCATTGTTCCGTTTGGTGCATGCAGTCGACAGAGGGACCTGTTCCATGAAACAACAATTTATTATGGTTTTAAATAACTCATAGAATTGTTTAGTATGAAAATTCCATGTAGGTACTGCTGTGTGGTGTCAGCCTAGAGAATAGCACGAACCTAATTCTTCCCGCAGGTGTCGTAAAAGGCGACTAAGGGACACAAACCGGGGGGTGGGCAGCAGCGCTCCCTGCGGTACAACCCGCATGCCCAGCGATTATGGGCATTACCCCCTATGATAGCACAACGAGGCGCTCTTTAGGGGAGGGCTATGTCCAGCAGTGGACTAGTATAGCCTGACGACGATGTATGTACTAGGTACATTGCAAAAGAGATTGACCTAATACAGTCTTTTTTAACCTTTTGTCCACGGACCCCTTAGGAAATCAAGCACAATTTTAAGAACCCCAAAAAAAAACAGCAATATTCCGGACCATTAGTAGTACATCGTAGACCCGTCTTCGTTTACCATCAGGCGTGGCTGGGACTGGGGCCAAGTGTTACCAGTATAACTTTATAACAAATTAGGTACATCTTTATATAAAATAGGATAATGTTGAGTTTGGTGCTGATTTTTAGAAACTAAATTATTGACATTTGGGGTGAGTTTCTACTGAGTAGTAGTCTCAAATCGGTTTCCATTTGTAATATGTTTCTGTATTTGTTTTTAGTATGAGAGCCAACCCAAATTCTTCCCGCGGGTGTCGTAAAAGGCGACTAAGGGACACAAACCGGGGCGTGGGCAGCAGCGCCCCCTGCAGTACAATTCCACCGAACTGCGATCCCCAACCCACATGCCCAGCGTGGGGATTATGGGCATTACCCCCAATGATGGCACAACCTTGTGCTATGGCGCTCGTTAGGGGAGGGCTATGTCCAGCAGTGGACTAATAAAGCCTGAAGAAGAAGAAGAAGATACACAAGAGCAGAGAATGCCTTTTCACAAAGGTATAGTCTGTTAGCTTTTAGAAATTACGACCATGTAGGTCCTCTGACGACCTCTGTGGCGTAGCGGTAGCGCGTCTGCCTACCATGCAAGAGGTCCCGGGTTCGACTCCCGGCTGGGAACAAAAAAAAAACCCCAGGTCTTGGATGTTTACATGTTTGTGATGTCGTTGTTTCTGGTTCCCACGACACAGGGTATCCTAGTGTGGGGCCAGAAGCAATGTATGTGCTTGTATGTAAATGTTATGTTATGTTAAATATCTCGGGCTCTAGTTTAGTAGGTTTTCACAAATTTTCGCCGGTTTTCTTACATACTGAGGATCGAGTTCTGATTTCGAAATTAAGTGTCATAGGTATTAGTTCAGATTTCGAAATTAGGTATGTGTCAAATTAGTTCCGATATTTGTATTACACGAATATGTCCGATTCTATCCGATATTAGCCGAGGTATGACATGTGGTTGTGAAGAGCGGTCGATATCAACCCTTTTGTACGTCCCCAATGCTGGGGAACGGGTCTCTTCCTGCGTCGCAGGAAGGTTAGGCCATATTCCACCTCAGGGGCCAAGTCCGGGTTGGTGGAGGATTGTAAGTCAATGACGGGCCTTACTGTCAGAAGTTATCAAGCCGCCCATAAGACATGGCTTAACAACTGCCATTACATGTTACAATGCCATTATCTAGTTAATACCTACAATATAGAATGGGGAACTTGCGTCAAACTAATGCTTTTATGTCACAGAAGAAAAAGTAGAAAAACTCAAGATATAAAAAAAAAACAAAAAAAATTCTTCTGCCTTTTCGGGATTCCAAAAAATGCGAATAATGAAGTCACCGCCCGGTAACTTATTATTTAAAATATTAGGTACTATCTTTTTATTATCTTTTTTTATCGAAACTCTAGCCTATATAGCTCTGGTCTTGGCTGACACCTAAACAAAATGTAACTATTTTCTTTCAAAATTGAACTTGACGACGGCTTGCGCCGGCCAGCTACTATAAAAAGTATTGATACACTGCATCAGTATATAATAGAAGAATCTAAAGCGATTTCTGCAATACACAATACAACATACAATACCTCTATAGAATAAAAAAATGTGTGCACAACAAGAACGTTTTACCCAGGCCTTGGTGGACAAACAAGCCACTGTCCTAGGTAGATATTGAAAATTCTTATCTTTATTAGGCTTACAAAGTCCAATAGAACGGTATGAACCGATATGGAAATTCGAGCGGCGTTTGACTGGCAGACAGGAGGGCAGATCAGAAATAGTAGATTTTCCGTAATTATGGCTCTAGGCGTTCAATATTGGTATAACTACACTACTTTGTTTTAAGGGGCTATCCCGTGTTAACCTATGTATAAAATTCTTTAAAATCTCTTTTATTACAAAGAACTTTGGCCTTTGCATCCACGCAATGAGATGAATTATACAGCACCCGTGCAGCACTCGTGGCGAAGTGTGTGATTAATCAATCAATTGAGTTAAGCAACAACAGACGCGGTTAGGTATTGTGTGGGCGACCATCCTGTGACTACTGCTAGTGGAATTTTTCTGTGCGCTTCCGTGCTTCGCAAGACATTTTAGGCCGTTGATGTCGGCTGTCATGTAATGGCAGTCGTTAAGCCATGTCAGAGGCCTTATGGGCGGCTTGATAACACCTGACACTAAGGCCCGCCACTGTCTTACAATCCTTCACCAACCCGGACTTGGCCCGGGTGGTGAAGTATGGCGTAACCTTCCCGCCAAGCAGGACTAGACCGTGCCCCAGCAGCGGGGACATACATGGGTTGATTTCAACAGTGGCACCTTTAATCAAACTAGATGTTTAGATTACTTGAATGCTAAATGCAGATTAGAGTGGTCTAAAAAAACTCCATTCAAAAATTTGCTGGAGTGGCTCACCCAACTCCTATACCATACTGCAGCTTAGCTTACGACCAAACCGTGGATTTTTTTACGATTTTTTCCTACACAGTGTGTGGTATTGCTACTACAAATTTGCAGATATACGGAGGTAACAGGTCTTTGTAAAAAAATAAGATTCTTCATTCTTATTGTGTGCCAGCAAAAAACAAACTTGAAATAAAACTGCTAGGCTTTAGGTTCTAAAAATAGCTATCATAGTCATTAAGTACCTTATTAGACAATAGTATGTTAATCTTAAGTGGGGCCATTTCATTTTTAATTCCTTAATAATTATCATAACAAATTCAGTAGAATGGCTTAGACCTATTTAACAAGGTAATTGGTGTCTATGCACATTTACAGTTGCAAAGTAAACAAATAACCGCCTTAACATCAGATTGCAGAGCTACGTTAGAAGTATTCGATTTGAAGTAGTCGAGTAATAGCGAACTCAATAAGGTTTGGGTGCGGTACAAAAGGTCAAGATGTCGGTCAATCGTGTCAAATTGCTAAGCGGTGCAGTCGTTAAGTATTATTGAATGGTTAATCTAATTGTATTGTTAGCATTAGCTTTGTACGAAACGGTTAACGACTTCGGTTGCAGTCCGCAAAGTGCGTGCCAACAAAGCTTTAAAGTTTATCACAATGCGCTTTGTGCTAATTTTGCCATATACAAGATACAAACATCTTGGAAAGTAATCCGTTTTTACCCTCTTGCTCTTCGTACAACATTACTACCAATGTTTAATGAACCTATATTCTTCGTAGCACAAATCTGATTAACATCGTCGTCGTCAGGCTATGCTAGTCCACTGCTGGACATAGCCCTCCCCTAAAGAGCGCTACATTGTGCTATCATAGGGGGTAATGCTCATAATCCCCACGCTGGGTATGCGGGTTGGGGATCGCAGTTCGGTGGCATTGTACTGCAGGGGGCGCTGCTGCCCACCCCCCGGTTTGTGTCCCTTAGTCGCCTTTTACGACACCCGCGGAAAGAATTGGCTGGTTAATATACCTACCAAGTAATCTACCTTGTTTGCACATTACCAGTTAGAATCATCGTCATCATCAACCCATTATGGTCCCACTGAGGGGCACGGGTCTCTTCACTAAGGAAGGCCTTACTCTACCATGGGGGCCAAGTCCGGATTGGTGGAGGCTCTTCCAAGCCTCTAAAAATCCGGACTTGGTAGTGGCTGGTTTTACTGTCAGAATTATGATCAGTACGATAAGACGACCATTCTTAAAAAATGGTATCTCTTTACGACTATAGGGGCACCGGTGCCCTTTTATGTTTAAAATGACTTATAGTTATACTCAACCGGAAAATTTACAATTTACTCGTAAATAAAAATTTACTTACCAGGCAACAATCATTTCACACTGTAAATACTTAAAAAACTTTTTTACACTTCCGAAAACTTTTTCAAAATACTTAATTGTTGCGCTCAACGAATTGCCAGTTTCAAATTTTTTTTTATGTAGCCTCGATTGTGTCCCACTGCTGGGCAAAGGCCTCCCCTTTTGTCTTCAATTCCTCCCTGTTCATGGCCACTTCCTGCCAGTCCAGCAGAAAGGTTGTAAGGTCGTCCCGCCACGTCTGTCGGCCACGTTTGCGATATCGGTCAGTGACGATTTTTGCCCACCTCTCTGGGCCCATACGGTTTAGATGGCCCGCCCAGTTCCACTTCAGCTTTGCGGTTGCAGCTCCAACATCGACAATTTTGGTTCTGGAGCGCAGCATTGTATTACGAATCCTGTCAATTCTTTTTAATACTGCGCTCCATTGCCCGCTGGCAAATCTTAAGTCTCGACTTCTGATATTCGGTCAAAGAAAGTTTGTGCACCGTAAGTTAGGATAGGCAGGATGCACATGTCGACGAGTTTTCGCTTCAGGGCAAGTGGTAACTTTCCCTTCATCAGTTCTTTCATAGACCAGAATCTCTTCCAGGCGTTGTCGATGCGGCGATCGATTTCCTTATCCTGCCTGTTGTCGAAGGAGACTATCTGGCCCAAGTAAGTATACTCATCGACGTACTGTATTTCCGTTTCTAATAGTCATAGAAAAAGAACGATATTTTTTATTTTGTGTTTCTAAAGTAATAAATAAAAAGGATAACTTAAGAAACTATTTTAATTATAAAAATATACAAATCGGTATATTAATTTCTGTTTTATTATATTATTACTGTTTGGAACACTGGTGTCCCCATGTCGTCAAAGGGTTAAGCCGTTGGTACATGCGTGACGTCACACTAGGTAGGGGGGTCTCACAAATGTGATTGATTGTGACACAGGCGGGGAAGGGTAAAAAAAATCACGATGTTGTGACGTACTTGCGCTCGTGGCCTAGGCTAACCGAGTGATTGGAATCAATCACTTGAGTAAAGAAACAACAGGCGCGGTCACGTGCAGGATGGGTGATCGTCCTGTGACTAGAGCTCCGTAGACATCGCCGAAACTCGATTTGTCGATAAAACTGTTTGTCGAGTGCATTATTCACCTGTTTATTTCAGAGAAATAATCTTTGCCCGATGATACGTGTCCTTTGTCGCACGTTTCGTCGAAAACACGCCTGATGGAAATAACTATACAACGAAGAACTTCGTTGAAAGCACCGTTTTAAAAACCTATTTAGAGGCAAAAAATTCCACCCATAGAAATAACTATACAACGAAGAACTTCGTTGAAAGCACCGTTTTAAAAACCTATTTAGAGGCAAAAAATTCCACCCATGGAAATAACTATACAACGAAGAACTTCATTGAAAGCACCGTTTTAAAAACCTATTTAGAGGCAAAAAATTCCACCCATGCCGGTACTCAGTCGGAAAGACCGCTGGCACGGATAGCCAGAGGTCGCGGGTTCGAATCCCGGCATGGGTGGAATTTTTTGCCTCTAAATAGGTTTTTAAATTGTCCTTAGCACGGGTTAGTGCATTAAAAACAGTATTATGACTTATCATGTTGATGAAGGAATATAATAATGGGAATCTTAAGAAGCAAGAAAGAAACATGAAGAGATTAGGAAACGTCATCTAGGTACTCGTTGTTTGTTAGAAAAAAAACCCGTATCGTTAGTACCTATAGGTACACATACGAAAAAACTATATAACGAATTTTCATCGAAATTGTAACTAAAAATATAAAATACTAAATAAAATTTCAGAGTAAACAATTTTTTTACGGGTTTTCTCAAAATTCGCACTCGCAATTCATAGGATGTGGGGCCCTCCCAGTAAAACTGTATGCGTTGCGACGTACTTTATACTTTGCATTTTATTGCACACATCAAAATCATAAAGCACAAAATTATAAAATAAAAGAAAAGTGTACATGGCGAGAATGTAACCAATGGATTCTAAAAACGATCGATTCCTTTTCTTATGACTGTTTTGAAATGTTAATAATATATTATTTGAAGTTATATATCGCTCATTTGGCAGAATAATGACGCAAATGTACTTTGTTGCCAATTTGAGTTAAGTATGCCAAAACACCCGAAATAACTGTTTACACTTGGGGAAAAAATGACAAATTCAAATTCAAATTCAAATAATTTTATTTCAACGTAAAGAATTTACATTCTATTTGCTGAATGTCAATGTACAATGTAAAGTGTAAGCCGCCGCCTTCGGGCCGTATTGTAGTGGAGAAAAAGGCAGCGGAAAAAAAAACTCCACTCTGACCATCTTTTCTCAAATCATCTTAAAACCAAACAGTAATGTAGTTTTGTTTTTTATCGCGTGACGGCGCTACTTTTTTGACAAAGTTCTAACACTTCTGAATGAAACAACGGTCTCTCCTGTAAAATTGGAAAAAGGACATTTGCGTCAATATTCTGCCAAATGAGCGATATGGTCTTTAGTTGTAGTATATGGCCTTACTGTAGGTACTTGTACAAAACATAGGTACAAAATCTTTACAAAATTTCGTAGGTTATATCTGAGCTCGGGGTCTCTTGGTCTGGGGGCCCCCATCGGATCGGGAGCCCGTGACATTAAGCCGGCCCTGCCACTTTATAGTCGCCATCATGCTACGTGTGTTGGTCGTGACTTGACACCGTCTGCGTTTAGCGCCTATGTTCTGATTTTGAACTTACCATTGCACTGAATTTTGAGATTTGATTTAACATAAAGAAATACCAACGAGTAGTGGCATTTTGTTTTGACACATAAGCACAGGCTGTTTTATATCTAAGACCGATAAAGCTTACTTCACCGTTAACATTGGTCACAGAACCAAAACAGAGGAAACAAACAAAACATGGATCCGGTTAAGCAGGCACTAAATACGTTTTTCGTGATATGAGAATAAGTCTCAGTATTTCTTTATATTCTTTTTGTGGAAACTTAACTCGTAGTGCCCCAAGCTTAGAAGTTACGTAGTAGCGCCCCTGGTGGAGAAGTTACTTATAGTTTACTTATTTTTTTTTGTTTACGTTTATTTCAAATTTTACTTTCATAACATGGTCGCCTATTACTCTTTAGCTTGTAATCGTTCGTATCCTTATCAACCCTTGTATGTCCCCACTGCTGGGGCACGGGTCTCTCCCTGCATCGCAGGAAGGTTAGGCCATACTCCACCACGGGGGCCAAGTCCTGGTTGGTGGAGGATTGTAAGACAGTGGCGTGCCTTACTGTCCGAAGTTATCAAGCCGCCCATAAGGCCTCTGACATGGCTTAACGACTGCCATTATATGACAGCCGGCACCAACGGTTTAACCTGCCTAGCTTAACGTGTTAGCTTGTAAAGTTATTAAATAATTTTAAACGACCAATTCAACGATACGACGCAAAAGTGTAATATGTAGGGTACAGTCAATACTCTTAAACGCTCAAAACTATTTTTGACTGCTAAAATCAGTCAAAAGTACTTTTGTCCAAAGCTTACATTTAATTAATTGGTATATACAGTTATCAGGACAAACCTATTAAAATAAGTACAAACCGATTATTTATATTTGATACTTGATAATATATCCCGATGATTATAAGTAGATATGTGATTTATTATGAAATTGTTTTTATTTTGTTTGGCGACTACACTTTGATGACAGATCTATTATTTTACGGATAAATCTTATTATTTAAAACATTCAAAACTTAATAAAATGATAATAGGTTAAACCATGGTGATTGGCCTTTTTGCATCTACGTAATGAGATGATTTATACAGCGTCCAGTGGTATCCTCACTCACACTAGATGAGTGAAGGGACCACTCCGACGCTGTAGTGCCTGGGACATGGTTTTTATAGATGGTGTAGGCTTGCTAGCTTAAACCATACCCTTTTTTAATCAATGTTTGTAATTTATTGGGATCGTTTCTTCAGTGTCGATGGATAAATTAAACCACTTATGAAAAGCATAGGTTTAAGAGTATGTCGTTATTTATTTATCCCTGATGATGAGACGATATAAGCCAGAAAAGTGGGCTTATATCGTCTCTGAACTGAGCAGCGGACAGATATGGCGACACTATAAAGGTTCCTCTTCTTCTTTTCTGTCGTGTCCTCATGACAGAGGGACGTAAGTATGGGGCAGCTTCCGCCACCAGCATTCTCCATTCGTTCCGATTATGCGCAAGATGTATGGCTGCTTGTACGGTCCCGGAGCTTTACTTATATTGTCTGTCCAACGCATTAGTGCTCGTCCTCTGCTTCGTTTCCCTTGTCGACTACGGAACCCTAAACAGCCACTGACAGCTGACTAACACGTCGTTAGTGTACGTAAAACGGTAACTGAAAATTTTGCGTGATTGTAGTCTGATAAATGTTGGTAGATATTGGGGTAAAATTCCTTCGTCAGGGTGGGATGCAAAGAATTTATATTTTTGTTATTTCGTACAGTTTTGAGCGAACTATCTGTTCTAATATTACGTGCTATGGTACCACCGAGTTGTGCTTGAAGTCATTTAGTAATTTATTGTGGGGTAACACGCACCAGTAGCATGGTAATAGCTTTTGATACTGGGTGTGTTTATAGGTCTCGCGGGTTAGGTTATCAGTGTAGTGGGGTAACCACAGATTTGTTTATTATTATTATTATTATTTATTATCACATGATTATTTTCTTTCTAATGCACTAACCTGTGCTAAGGACAATTTTAAAAACCGATGTAAAACCTAACTGCAAAGTAGGTACTCGGGGCTGCAAGTGATGCAAATTACTTCAGCCAGATGTCGCTGCCTGTACGTAATACAGAGATTATTGTAAAGACGTTCAAAATTTCACTGATGCCGGTGAGTCGCCCATTAGCTCAGTTGGAAAGAGCGCTGGCACGGATAGCCAGAGGTCGCGGGTTCGAATCGCGGCATACGTGGAATTTTTAGCCGTTCGATAGGTTTTTTAAAAAAGTTCACATATTATTTAAAAACTACTTATTCTAATGTACAATTCAGTGTGAAACACCTTTACAGGAGTATACAACTTTATGTTTTAGTTTATGTTTTAAGCGGTTTACCTATGCTGGTTGTCCCTTATAAAAATCAGCCCATATAAGGCTAGTCCCACTGTAGGGCACAGGTCTTCCTTCGGAGAGAGTAAAAAACGTTTAAAAAGAGACAGACAGTAATATAATATATTTACTTGTGGCAGAGGGACCCACAAACTCTAGTTTAAACTACTACGGCCTTATTTATAAAAAAACAAGATTCCACTAAAACAATTTGTCGTCTTTACTCCTCAGACTATTTATTGGAGTGTTGTAAGGAAATGTTCTTTTGAAATAACGCCGCTATAGCTTTTTTTCTTCCATCTACTTACATACATACGTACATAACCTCACGCCTGTATCCCAGAGGGGTAGGCAGATACCAAGGACTGCCACTTGACACGATCCTGACAGAGCACTTCATCAACGTTCATAAGTCCACCTACTTACTAAATTTAAACATCAGAGATAGCGAGAGTTAGTTCCAAAGGCAAGAAAGCTATTTATAGTTCACAGACAACCAATGATAAAGTGGCCACTATGCAAATGAGGCTGTTATTTGACGACACTTCGGCCAAAGGCAGCTTCGTCTAGACGTACGGATTTATCTGATCATCTTACTTCAATACTTGTCCTGGTACTGTAAATAAGACGTTATACAAGGATATAAACAGATGGTTAAACGCTCCTTGATTCCCCAACCAAATTGTCCCAGATTCTCAAATTCTCAATTCCCAAATTCTCCCAACAGGCTGCCAATTGTATGTCCCCACTGCTGAGGCACAGGTCCCTTCGTGCATCGCAGGAAGGTTAGGCCATACCCCACCACGGGGGCCAAGTCCAGGTTGGTGAAGGATAGTAAGACGTGGCAGGCCTTATTGTCAGAAGTTATCAAGCCGCCCATAAGGCCTGTGACATGGCTTAAAGACTGCCAATATATATGACAGCCGGCAACAACGGCTTAACGTGCCTTGCGAAGCACGGAAGCGCTCGGAAAAATGCCACTAGCGCTAGTCACGGGATGGTCACCCATACAGCACCTGACCGCACCTATTGTTGCTTAACTCAAGTGATTTATTCCAATCACTCGGTTACACTTGGCTATGAGCGATGTTTCTTTTGATGTTTACTTTTTACAAGATACTTGTGACTTTTTCATTGGCTCACGCCAGTTAACTTCGGGCTGGTCGCTCCGTGTGAGGTACGCAAATCGAGTCCCTAGCCGGTGGTGTGTCGGCTGTTGCGTCGACGGCGACAGGCTGCTTATCAACAGGACTTTCTGACATAAACGACACCGGTGACTGTCGGAGGACAAGATAAAAATAACTCGAAACTTTAACAGTATAAAGTACTTTTTTATTTCTTATTTCTATGCCCGAAACTGGCGCGACTGCATAACTAATGCAAACTAATGTAGATACTTTTACACAAGGTTCTGATATCAACCCTTCGTATGTCCCCACAGTTGGGGCACGGGTCTCTTCTTGTATCGCAGGAAGGTTAGGCCATCCTCCACCACGGGGGCCAAGTCCGGGTTGGTGGAGTATTGTAAAACAGTGGCGGGCCTTACTGTCAAATGGCAGTCGGAATGAATGAAATGTTAACCAGATTCGATTTAAAAATCCTCTACTGAACAAGTAGGTAAAGAAAAAGGAGAAAGAAAGAACTCTGCCTGTATCATGGCAAGTGGCAAACATTGGTGTGAGTTTGTGTTAAGTGTTTATGTAATCAGTAAATGTCACCACAAAAAAGCTATCAAATATAAAATATTCTATCCTATAGCGTCATTACATACGTGCTCCAGCTTTCTACCGCCAAATGTCTACAAGCAATTACACTGTACGACGCAAATTAGTACAATAGTAATGATATTACATTACTCACCTACATATTTAGACGATGAAAGTTCCCTCTTACGCAATTACATTTTGTTATCGGTCGTACTTGAATCTATAGCATAAATAGACAATGCTTGGTGTAACTATTTGTTGATAGCGAGAATTGGTATGCTACTGTCGAAAACAAAATACCTACTAGGCTTTCAACAATTAATCTTTCAAAGTTCAAAATGGTACGTATACTACAAAAGTACTGTACAGGGGTAGAGGGGGCAAATTTCGGTACCAATGAAGTACATAGGATTGTTGGCTTAAACGAGAAAATAATTGCGGTGTACATTTTTTCAAGAGATGTAAGTGATGCAATTTACTTCAGCCAGATGTCGCTGCCTGTACGTATTACAGAGAATAGTGTAAAGAGGTTCGAAATTTCACTGATGCCGGTGAGTCGCCCATTAGCTCAGTTGGAAAGAGCGCTGGCACGGACAGCCAGAGGTCGCGGGTTCGAATCCTGGCATGGGTGGAATTTTTAGCCTCTCAATAGGTTTTTAAAAATTGTCCTTAGCACGGGTTAGTGCATTAAAAATAAAAATAGTATAAGATACAATGAACCATAATTAAATTACATTTTTCATGCAAACAACATTTTGACCACAAATAATGAGATTGCAAGACTGAAAAGTCCGAATATAAGTATTAAACTTTCACCAGTGAAGCTAAGTTAACAACAAAGAAGTTGTCTTGAAAACTTCTTTGTTGAAAATTTAAACCTAACAAACTAATGGCATAAAAGCTGATGGCAGATGGACAACTACAATAAAGAAAAATAAAAACTTTTAATTTCACACCTTAGCACACCCATAACCCAACCACCCTAAAAAGGTTTACTCTAAATAGGTTTTTTAAAAAAAATTGTCCTTAGCACGGGTTAGTGCATTAAAAATAAAAATAGTATAATCATGTGGGTACAGCGATATCATTCCGATGTAAAACCTAACTGCAAAGTATGTACTCGGGGCTGTAAGTGATGCAATTTACTTCAGCCAGATGTGGCTGCCTGTACGTAATACAGAGAATAGTGTAAAGAGGTTTGAAATTTCACAGATGCCGGTGAGTCGCCCATTAGCTCAGTTGGAAAGAGCGCTGACACGGATAGCCAGAGGTCGCGGGTTCAAATCCTGGCATGGGTGGAATTTTTTGCCTCTAAATAGGTTTTTAAAACAACATTTTTTCAAGTTCTAAATAAAATCTGCAACATCAGCCTAATAATAAAGCCTCTTAATTAGGAACACGACCGCTCTGTCCAGAGGGTACTGACCAAGAAGAAGAATATAATCTCGTATAAGCATAAAAAATGTGTCTTAAGTTTATAAGTGTAACACATATTTTGTTTTTGGAAATTAATGATTATTCAACCATGAATTGTACTTTTATGAAATATAGAAATATAGGGGGCCTATTTCATAAAAGTACAATTCATGGTTTACTATAATAATTCGATGTACAGTTGAAAGTCGATTAACTCACAGATTAATATGAAAATCAAAAATGAAAATAAATAGTAATGGTGCTGGTACAACCAAATATAAGTAACAATAAATAGGAAGATATATATATCTACGCAATATAGTATATCGAAATGTTATAATAAACTATGACTTGTACATTTTACTAACGCAGAAGGAAAAGACGTTATCACAGATTAAAACAATGGACTATAATGAGCGCTATGAATCGTGTTTTTTATAAATAATACCGTTAGGTTCATTCCATCAAAACCCTCTAATGACAGAGTTAAAGGCAGCTTGTACACGGAAGTCCTGCAATAAACCGGTTTTAACAAAGTGTTAAGAGTACTTTACATTAGTGGCGCTATAATCAGCACGAGGTCGCCCCTTAAACAATAACTGCAGAAATTTGTTGACTTTCTTCACTCATTTTCATATAGGCTGGTAATTTTTGGAACGATGAGCGACACCATTTGCAACAAAACAAATTCAAACAAGAGCAAAAATCTTAATTCACTAAGATGTGTGTTTACCACCATCAAAGTGGTCTACAGTTTTCAGTCAGTAAGATGTGTCACTCTGTCCGAGCCTACCTTATTCGGGTTCTTTGCTACTGAATATGTATGCAACTTGTGTGCCCGCCTGTACACGGAGACAAGTGGGCGCGGCGCCAATATCCGTCTTGGATACTTTGGATAGTGCTCTAGAAATGCTGCGCTCAGATATTCCACTACGCCTATAACTTAATTGCAATAAAGCGTTGTTGACTGGTTGCTGATAGTGATGAGGCTCCGTGTTTCAGCAAAAAATGGTGCTGGCTGTTTGAGATGTTGAGTTTTTAGTGGACTTATCCTTTATTAAGGCTACCCGCACATGAACACATTAACACCGTCATCGATATTAACCCTTGTATGTCCCCACTGCTGGGGCACAGGTCTCTTCCTGCGTCGCAGGAAGGTTAGGCCATACTTCACCAGGGGGGCCAAGTCCGAGTTTGTGGAGGATTGTAAGTGGCGGGCCTTACTGTCAGAAGTTATCAAGCCGCCCATAAGGCCTCTGACAAGGCTTAAAGACTACCATTACATGACAAACGGCACCAACGGCTAACGTGCCTTGCGAACCACGGAAGCGCTCTTATAAAATGGCAGTGGTAGTCACCCATCCCACACCTGACCGCGCCTGTCTTAACTCAAGTGGTTGATTCCAATCACTCGGTTCGGCAGTTCGGCTAGGCCACAAGCGCACGATGCCCCATACAAATTGCAGCTACAGGGTGATTTCAAAAAGGTTGACAAATCTAACCATTACAGTTTCTCAATATTACTTAACTTAAGCATAGACAAGAAATATCAGAAAGAAAAGGTATAAAATGAAACTCTGGGAAGAGCGTCTTATGATCGCCGATGACGACTGACATTAATATTTTTGACTCTACATTAAAATATTAAAAATGGTACTTCCTACCACACCACATTGATGTTGGATTTAGAGATTCGAGCAAATGGTGGAAAATCATGAATATTTATAAATTACAATACCGATAAATCACTAAAAAGTACTGTTTTTCAAAATGGAAAGAACATACTCTCAAAATATTATTTTTCCTAAGCCTCTTTTCTCCTAAGCCTCGTGTCCCACCGCTGGGCTAAGGCCTCCGGTACTTTTTTCTATCTCTCCCTGTCCTGTCTCCAAGAGATAGGTCCGTATTAGGAACAGGACGCTGAGCTCATTAACTAAAATTGCGGATGTTGAAGATGCGACGGCCATGCCAAGTTAAAGTGGGACTGATATATTAAGCTTGCCTGAATCGCGGTTCAAAAAATATGTTAAGCACACTTTGTGCCAAAAGGGCTACTATAACATAGAGGATTATTTAGATGACAATGAGCTCTGGATTTAAAGCCAGTACAATGTATGATTTCTGTGTTTTATAATAATTATGTAAACTGTGTTAATTAAGGACTTTGAAAAGACTAACCCCCTTATTCATAATAGTCCGCTAGCTTAAAACAGCTGCTAAAGAGTGTTCTCTTTCATTCTGACTTAGGTCAATAGAAGAGGACAGAGTGAGAATAAGCATTGCTTAAAGTTAACAAACTATTATGAATAAGGGGGTAAGTTTGTAGTTTTTTTCTCCATTTTTTCTCCAAAATGATCTAGATTTTTAAATGGACACCTAGTTTGATTTGTAACGTTCATTAAGCCGCAGTTATTTGAATAAAACCTTTTCATTTCATTTCATTGGGCTGGCAATGTCTGCCACATGAGCAAAAATAGGTGGGCCAAAATTGCAACCGACTGGGTTCCGCAAAAAGGGACGCCGACGTCGCGTCAGACCAAGGCGAAGATGGCGGGACAGCCTAAACGCATTCTTGCCGGGATGGTGCGAGGTCACTCTCATAATATAGCTAACAATTTCCAAGTCACTCTGTAGGTAGATATTTAATTTGTTTTACATCTTCTTCTTCAGGCTATATTAGTCCACTGCTGGACATAGCCCTCCCCTAATAGTGAAAAGTGAAAAAATCTTTATTTGACCGCCACATAAAATCCAACTTTGCTTATAATATATCTATTATAACAGGTTCAAACAAGAAGAGACCTAGATTTAATAAAAATAATGCTAATAACTAACATGAATGTTTGTTTACAAAAGGTGGGTAGTTAGCAAAAATTGGATTTACCAGTTCACAGCGACTCCACACTAGGCATACCTGTGTTGTGGACGACGCTCACAATTTGAGTGCCAAGTACGAAGCGGGCGCATAAGCGATAGCGATTATGTTATTACATGCAGTAACCTATAATTATATTTAAACTAAATGAAGCACGATAAAGTAATGGATTGTATTGAAGGCGTTTCGTGTAATATGTGTGTATATATGTAAAGAAATATTTATATATGTAGAAATTATATATATATTTTTTTTTATGTACATTATGTGTATAATATATATTATAATAACAGCATAAATAACTTGTGTGCAACTAATGATGTATTTATAATAATGTTGTAATTGGTAAATTTATTATTTAATTGACAATTTCTTCACATTTTTCGTAACTCAGCCCTAATAGTAATTTAGTAGTATAGATTTTTACCTCTCTCAGTGATCTATTTTGTAAACTAGACATTTTCACTATTTTGTTATAGACGTGTGGGTGCTGAAATGGGCCTTGTCTTTTAGCGAATGCGGAGTTTACGCGGATGGTTGGTGCTCGGTATACACGTCTTTTAAGCAACAGGTCATAGTCAGAGTAATTTAACATTTTTTTATGTACAATCAAAGTTGCTCTTAGTATAAAAATTTTGCGGATGCTCAACATATTCCAGTCATCGTATAATTGGGCTGTAGGGTATCTACGTTTAACTTTCAGCATAACTTTTAGTATAGACCGTTGGGCCCTTTCCGCCTCGATCAAGACTGTTTTTGCGGCGCCCCCCCAAATTGAGACACAATATTGTATAACCGATTGGCATATGGTTACGTATACATTTTTCAGGAGTTTTTTACCAGCGCATTCCCGCAGCGGCTTCATGATACTAATAAGTCTTCTAATTCTGATCGCCAATTCATGGACGTGGTCACGATACGAGAGCCTCTGATCAAGCATTATACCTAGATATTTAATGATTGGGGTACTGTTTACCTCCGGACAGGTACAAGGGTTTGCGAGAGAAGTCCTATTGCAGTTTGAGTGGATCTTTATCGCAGGTCGATGCTTTGGAGCTGATGTTGCTGTTTTGTAGAAAGTTATGTATTTTGTCTTATCCGTGTTTAATGTCAAAAGATTTATGCTAAGCCAGCGTCCAATTTGAGATATGCCATCCTCTGCTCTCTGAAAAACTGAGTCCCACGATGTATCTTGAAAAAGAACAGCGGTGTCGTCCGCGTAGCAGAAGAGGTCGGCCCCCTTCACATCGATCGAGATGTCGTTAATATAGGTTAAAAAAATGGAGGGTCCCAAGATACTGCCTTGGGGCACTCCAAACTGCATTTCCTGGAATGAACTAGTATAATCCCCTATCTTAACACATTGCCATCTTGAACTTAGGTATGATTTAAACCAATCCAGAGCAACACCTCTAATACCCATATATTCTAGTTTTCTGAAGAGTATTGGATACGAGACAGTGTCAAAAGCCTTAGCTAAATCCAGGAAGACGCCTATGCATTTTTTTCCATTATCGAGTGCCTTAACGACAAGTTCAGTTAATGCAGAAACGGCGTCCTCCGTGGATTTAGCTTTCCGAAAACCAAACTGTCTATCGCTAAGGAGTTTCTGCTTTTCAAGGTAAGTCATAAATCTTTTATTAACGACCTTTTCAAGCACCTTTGAGAACGGAGACAACAGTGATATTGGTCGATAATTCGATGGTGCTGTTTTTGTACCGCTTTTGTGGATTGGGCACACTAAAGTCTTCTTCCACTGTTCTGGAAAAACACCTGATTTCAGGCTAATATTGCAAATGTGTGTTAAGGGAACGACAATGTTTTTAGCTATCTTTTTTAACAGTTTATTGCTCAAGCCATCAAGCCCACATGAATTTTTTGATTGTAGCTCGTTGATGAATCCATGAACTTCAATTTCGTCTGTAGGATGTAAATAAAATGATGCCGAGTGACCATTGGCTACTGAGATTTCTGAAGACAGCTCTTCTTCTGTTTTTCCTAATGCTTGAAGGGTTTTATCAGCAAGCGATTTACCCAGGGAAGAAAAGTACTCATTACATGTATCAACAGATTTTGTGGGACTATCACTAATTGTAGTCAACTCTGTAGCTGCGACGTTTTCTGTTTTGGCATGACATATCTCTTTAATGGCGTTCCACAGTCTTTTGGGATTACTATTATTATCTTCCAAAAGTTTACGATCGTGATCTCGCTTTAGTTTGTGGACAATATTAGTATAATAATTTCTATATCTCTTATAGGTGATCTGTATTATGTCATTAGCGGGGTTCTTTCTAGCTTTGAAGTGTAATTTATCTCGGACTTTCATGCATTTTATTAGACCTGGTGTTATCCATGGCTTCATATTATAATCTTTTTGATTCTTCCTAACGATTTTAGAATGGTTTTTAAGTACTGCATCTACCGTTGATGAAAAAACCAGCGTGGCTTCAGATACTTCAGTAGAATTTATAACTTTGGCCCAGTTAGTATTTTTTAGTTCTTCATCTATTGAATCGTAGTTATAGATTGTGACCTCTCTTTTTAATCTGACCATTCGTGTTTTCTTATCGTTTATAGAAATCATTACTAGATCATGGTCAGTTGTTACGTGTTTACAAACAACAGCTTTGGTATTATTTGTATATTTTGGGTTAATATTGATATGATCAAGACAAGCTGCGAGTCGCGTTGGTTTAGTAATAGCAGGTATCAAATTATGTTCAGCCAGCAGGCACAAGTATTTGGATCCTCGTTCTATGTCTGTCCTAGAGAGTATATCGATATTTATATCGCCGGCGACTATAACGCATTTTTTATCTTTTACATTGCATAAGCAGTCGGACAATGAGTTAAGAAACGTCGTGACATCGTGAACACTAGGAGACCGATAAATACCAAAAATAGTGAATTTCTTGTGAACTTCAATTTTAAGGCAGTTTCCCTCGTGAAAAACAGGTTCAGTGGCTACAGCGTTTTGGTTGGATTTAACATAAATGACTACTCCGCCAGCCTTATTTATGAGGTTGTGAGTGCGAAAGTAAGTATATCCATCAATGTTACCTATAATGGCATTTTCCTTAAGCCAGCACTCCGTTAAGACGATGACGTCAAAACTTATATTAAGAGCTTTAACAGTTACCAAGAATTGGTTAAAGTTATGTTCAATGCTGCGAATATTGTATGTTAAAAACTTTAGATTTGCTGAGCGGGTTAATATAATCTCGCATTCACTCAGTTCATGAACCACTGAGCAACCCACTACAAAAGATTCGTCCAAGTCATTATTGATATCAGCGGTAGCCATTACAAAATATTTCTGAGTTATTGTAGTTATTAATTTCATGGGATTGGTAGAGAGAGTTAGTTGCTATGTTGGGCTGCACGTTATCAATTAGGTGAAGATTGTTCAATAGTATAGTAGATATAAATATTAATTTTAATATCATAGGTGATTCTGGTTGTATTATTTGGTGGAAATAAATAAATATATAAATAGTATAATATCTGATAGCGTAATAGTGTAATAGTGTGTAGTGTAACATGGTTTTTATACAATATAAGTCTTTTAGCCGAGAAAGCGGAGCCAATTGAAACAAAATAAAAGTCAATAAGTTCACCAGGGACATCTTTAGATTATTGCTGATCAGGAGCCAAGTTCCTTTCGGGTGGTCCAACAAGAAGTTCCAGGTCTGTGTAGTTGCGTATGGGGGAAGCAGGTGCTTTTTCAGCTTTCCGGACATAGATAATGCCACCTTTAATCCAGCAGAAGCGAAATTTATGAAGTCTAGCCCGATAATAAGCGCCATAACGGAAGGTTGTGCCATCATTGGGGGGTAGTACCCATAATCCTCACGCTGGGCATGCGGGTTTGGGATCACAGTTCGGTGGAATTGTACTGCAGGGGGCGCTGCTGCCCACCTCCCCGTTTGTGTCCCTTAGTCGCCTTTTACGACACTCGCGGGAAGAATTTGGGTTGGTGCAATTCTCTAGGCCGACACCACACAGTGTTTTATATGGAACACATTCATTTCTTTGACATTGTTCTCTAAAGTGTTTAACAGCATTTAATAGTTAATGTACATTGCGGCTGTCTTTAATTTAAGGGCTGTACTTAACCAACTTAAGGGCTTAGGCCCAATTTCAGAATTGAGATTTTCGCTAAGTAAATAGGTAACTGTAGCGCTGTCTCTTCGAATTTCTCAAAAATGAGCGTGACAGAAAGTTACTTAAGTATGTCCTTAGTGAAATTCTCTATTGAGAAACCGGCCCTCAGTAACTGCTTCCATAGAATGGGAACATAAGTATTATTATATTCTTTTTAATGCACTAACCCGTGCTACGGACAATTTTAAAAACTTGTTTAGAGGCTAAAAATTCCACCCATGCCCAGTACGTAATACAAAAATATTATAAAGAGGTTCGAAATTTCACTGATGCCGGTGAGTCGCCCATTAGCTCAGTTGGAAAGAGCGCTGGCACGGATAGCCAGAGGTCGCGGGTTCGAATCCCGGCCTCTAAATAGGTTTGTTTAGCCTCTAAATAGGTTTTTAAAATTAATTATTATGATTAATGCGTTTATTGCACATAAGTAAAAAAATACAATGAGAATGTGGCGGACTTAATGCTATAAGCATTTTCTACCAGTCAACCACAGGTGGTGCACGAAAATAATTATTAATTATGTTTAAAAACCTATTTAGAGGCTAAAAATTTCACCCATGCTGGGATTCGAACCCGCAACCTCTGGCTATCCGTGCAAGCGCTCTACCAATTGAGCCAATGGGCGACTCACCGGCATCAGTGAAATTTCGAACCTCTTTACACTATTCTCTGTATTACGTACAGGCAGCGACATCTGGCTTAAGCAAATTGCATCACTTACAGCCCCGACTACCCACTTTGCAGTTAGGTTTTACATCGGAACGATATCACTGTACCCACATGATTATACTATTTTTATTTTTATGCACTAACCCGTGCTAAGGACAAATTTAAAAACCTATTTAGAGGCTAAAAATTTCACCCTTGCCGGGCTTCGAACCCGCAACCTCTGGCTATCCGTGCCAGCGCTCTACCAATTAAGGCAATGGGCGACTCACCGGCATCAGTGAAATTTCGAACCTCTTTACACTATTCTCTGTATTACGTACAGGCAGCGACATCTGGCTTAAGCAAATTGCATCACTTACAGAGAATAGTGTAAGGAGGTTCGAAATTTCACTGATGCCGGTGAGTCGCCCATTGGCTCAGTTGGTGGAGCGCTGGCACGGATAGCCAGAGGTTGCGGGTTCGAATCCCGGCATGGGTGAAATTTTTAGCCTCTAAATAGGTTTTTAAATTTGTCCTTAGCACGGGTTAGTGCATTAAAAATAAAAATAGTATAATTATTAATTATGTGTTATATGATTCCTTGAAAAACAAATAAAATAAGAAAACGCTCTCATAATAAAATATCAAAGTAAATAGATACTTTCGGCCTTACTAATAAATAAGTTATACACTCTGAATAACTATTTGACGTATATCAATTTGAACTGGTTTAATCGCATTTAGCGTACAAATAATCACTTTATCAGACCTCGCATAACGGCTGTATACACAGCTCATCATAACCTTTATTAGTAAGGCCGTTTTATATTTCAGTGCTTGTGACACAATCACGTATTTATTAATAACTCGGGATACTCATACAAAGTTAATAATCTACTGTAATCTCGATTAGACCCGTTTTTTTATTAGCCGGTTTAGCGTATATATAACTACATAATTACATAAAAATCACTTTAGATTGGCACAAATTTGGATGAAATTTGCCACACACATAGGCACGTAAATTATGTTCTGGATTAAAGCTTAAGATACTTTTTATTCGAATCTCACGCGATACGCTTTAACTCGCACAAGTCTAGCCATCGTAGTATCTTAACAATTAGGTACGATTGCCTGACTCTACTAGGTCTGTTGAGTCAGGCAATCGTACCTAATTGAATAATCTGTAAGAATTTTTCGCCTACTAATTGCTGAAAAAAGTTACCGAAGGAAATTGGCGGGGCTTAGTCTATGATAATAATTGTTCTAATCCAATTAAATGCAGCGCTCGCGCACTGGAGCGGTATGCACGCTATACTTGCTTCAGGTGTAGACTGGAAGCATAAAACTATTTAAATGTAAACTATCGGGGAAGTTCTAATCCTAACTAACAAGTCTTTCAGCCTGAGAGTATCTATTTACTCTATAAGTACTGTCTTTTTTCCCCTATGATACTGTGTAGGAATCTCATCTCAAGGCCGCAACCTTTACTGCTTCAGCAAAAAAACGTAGAAACCTTTCTCATATTATCCAAATCCAAGGACGTTTGCGTAAAACGTTCTTGTCTAAATCGCGAGTAAGCCAGAAAATATTCGATGGCACTTTTTTCTTTTACCAAGCGTCGTTTGTACTTTTACTTCGTTTCATTTAGCTGTGGTCTGAAACTCAAGAAATCAGAGTTGATACTTATGGACTGGAAATAATGAAATGAGAGTTGATGTGTCGGCGAGCAAGCAAACAAACGAAGACTGACGACCACTAAAGTCACTAATCGTGTTCTAGGCATGGAAAACACCAAATTAGCGGAGAATTTTATTGACAAATATTCTAATTAGCAGCTCACCTTAACGATAACGATTTGTAAGTCACGAAATCAATAGCAACAAAAACAATGTGTTTAGCAATGCAGTAACGGCATACTTACCGTAATAGCCTAATTATTTGTAGCCTAGTGGTTTGTTTAAAGGCCTGCGCAGACCAGCGACTATCCCCCGGGTACTTTTTTGTCCGTCGATATAGATCTCTTATAAATTGTATCGAATAACACACACGAAGGAATTAAAGTACCCCGTACAAAAAATCCCTCAAGTTAGGACATGTAGAGACCGGACAGGACAAAAGTTCGGTGTCTTTTTTTAAACGCCTTTTCTTTTTCAACTTCGTGTAAATTACAACAGAACGTAATCTCAGAATATTTGTTTCCATAGCGTACGCTTCACTCAATTTCCGGGGAGCAAATGACCGCACACCGTAGGCGTTGAGTCCGCGACAAGTACTCGGAGGACATTTTTTACGATTCAAGGACTTTTGTCCCTTGGGGACAAAAGTCCCTCGTCTGCGCAGGCCTTAAGACGTTGCCTTGCCTATGTCTATAGATTTCGAAAATATTTTCAAGCGGCAAAGTGGTTAGAACAATGATCTCTGCAGCGAGAGACCAAGGTTCCATTCCCAGTGCAGGGATGAACCAATGACATTGTTTTTTAAGTTCTGTACCTTTTTTGAAGTTATAGTAGCAATAGCACTGGCTAACCGTGAAGAAAAACATCGTGAGAAAACCTGAGTATCGAGGTGTTCAAATACCTCAGCGCTTGAAATTGCCATTCCGTGGTGGACATGCGTGGTAATTAAGCCCATACACTCTCTCGTCCATATATCTCTTACATATGCCACTAGCGGTAGTCACATACACTCCCGTGACTACGCTAGTGGCATTCTTCCGAGCGCTTCCGTGCTTTGCAAGGCACGTTAAGCCGTTGGTGCCGGCTGTCATATAATGGCAGTCGTTAAACCATGTCAGAGGCCTTATGGGCGGCTTGATAACTTCTGACAGTAAGGCCCGCCACTGTCTTACAATCCTCCACCAACCTGGACTTGGCCCCCGTGGTGGAGTATGGCCTAACCTTCCTGCGATGCAGGAAGAGTTCCCCAGCAGTGGCGACATACAAGGGTTGAAAACGAACTCTCTCTTAGAAAAGGCTGGTGCCTTGCAGTGTAACGTTTATAGACTACATAAAAAAGTTAAGAATTCTATTACGCACGGCCTTAAGGGGTGGGGAACAGGGCAATCGTCCGGGGCCTCGCGCGTGCAGGGGCCTCTCGCAAACACCCAAACATTTAAAAAATATACATTTATATCTATACCTATATTTTTTTGTTTTAAGGTCTTGTTTTTGTTCATAATTATTTTATGCTTAAATTAAAGATTTTAGTCTTAGTGAAAGCCGCAAACATTAATTTTAAAATTTATCATGTCGGTATTTGCTACTTTTATATGTCTTGCAATGTAAAATATAAAAAAAAACTCAAAATTTCTTTATTTATATAACTTTAGCATTTCATTTGCGGACACACGTCGACCATATAGGGGATTTACCTATTAGTAGAGCGGAGAATAAAAAATACCCGGAACCGGCGTGCGTGCATGCAACGACTTATGAACGTTGATGAAGCGAAGGTGGTCTGTCAGGTTTATGTATGTATATATGTATGTATGTATGTATGTATGTATGTATGTATGTATGTATGTATGTATGTATGTATGTATGTATGTATGTATGTATGTATGTATGTATGTATGTATGTATGTATGTATGTATGTATGTATGTATGTATGTATGTATGTATGTATGTATGTATGTATGTATGTATGTATGTATGTATGTATGTATGTATGTATGTATGTATGTATGTATGTATGTATGTATGTATGTATGTATGTTGCATTTCTTGTCAAACATGACAAAGGGTTGATGTCGATGACAAATACATAAACCTAATAACCACACCTTCTCATTGTTTTCACGAAGGACGAAGGGCTTGCCTCGCAAAGACCTGCCGCCCGGAGCCTCTCAATGGGTAAGGCCGCCGCTGTGCATGAGCGATTGGTTCAAACGCAATGGCCGGTCTGGAGCTATAGTTTGCAAGTCCATCTTTCCGCCTCACACGCCCTGCCCGCCGTTCAATCTTTAGCAATAACACTAAGTTACTGATAAGATCATGTATTACAACGTATTTCATACGACTAGCAGAATAAATGTCACAGAGGGACGAGGCGGGTGGGAGTTGGAGGGAAATTACATACCTTTGTCAGTAAAAAGAAAAATTTTTGCTAAATGAAAATTTATTTTTACTGTCGACCGATCTATATCAACCCATGTATGTCCCCACTGCTGGAACACGGGCACATACCTGCATTGCAGAAAGGTTAGGCCATACTTCACCACGGGGGCCACGTCCGGGTTGGCAGAGGATCGTAAGACAGTGGCAGGTCTTACTATCAGAAGTTGTCAAGCCGCCCATAAGGCCTCCAACATGGCATAACGACAGCCATTACATGACAGCTGGCACCAACAGCTTAACGTGCCTTGCGAAGCACGGAATATTGTTATGCAATAATATATTTATTTATTATTTTTTTTTTTTATTCTTATGTTATCTCGTTGTCTCTATACATATTTATTTTTTGTTACTGATATAAGGCTTTCGAAACTGGCTCTTATGCCCAGAGTGCTTAGTACGAGTTTTTTAACTACTCGATCGCGTTAACGTAAACTCATATTTCTATGGCATCGAGGAAGCGCCACCTAGCGACAAGTATGGAAATTAAAATTGCTGAGTGCGAGTTGTAATGGTTTACGTTGAGAAGTGAACGCGTTTACCAGCCAAAACACGAATAAATGCGAGTGCGAATTGTACTGTGACAGCGTTTTGCCAGTTCGAACGGTTAACTTACTCATACTCACTACTCAATGCTCGATAAACGCGGTAGTAAAGTTATTCGATTGGATCTGTCAAACTCGCACTAAGCACTCAGAGCAATTTAATACATGGGCGATACAAGGGAACTACCACGGATGTATACATCCGTGGGAACTACTCGTACTTCTATTGTAGTTTATTCTGTGTTAAGAGGTTTGTAAAGGAACTCCTTTGTTCTACGCAACGCAACTCGAATCGGTTGTTTGAAACAGGAAATCATATTTGTTGTGACATAATGTATTAGCTGTAAAATAAATAAAATATAGATTGTCTTACCTGAGGTAGAATAGGTACCTTTTTGTACACTTTATTTTGTGCAATAAAGAATTATTACTTACATGTTTACGTTATACATTGTACATTGGCATTGAGCAAAACGAATGTAAATTCTTTGCGTTCAAATAAAATTGATTTTATTTCATTTAAATCATCTCATCTCATCTAATTTCAATAATAATGCTACCCACAGATATAAAAAACGAAGTTGTACCATTATAAACCGTATACCTATAGTCCTTCTCCCAAAAAAAGAGAGAGAAATTGTTGATCTAATTTAGTATGTTGTTTTTTTTTTAGTTATTTGCTATGCTCATACCTAGTTATAACTACGTTACACGCTAAAACATTGTCTAAAGTAAAAAGATTATGTGTTCTTTATTTCAAACTTTATATTTTTGCAAAAGTTCATGCCTGTACGTAATACAGAGAATATTGTAAAGAGGTTCGAAATTTCAGTGATGCCGTGAGTCGCCCATTGGCTCAATTGGTAGAGCGCTGGTACGGATAGCCAGAGGTTGCGGGTTCGAATCCCGGCATGGGTGACATTTTTAGCCTCTAAATAGGTTTTTAAAGTTCATGCAGTAAAGTCCAGTAAAGTCCGCCACTGACTTGCAATCCTCCACCAACCGGGACTTGGCCCCCGTGCCGGAGTATGGCCTAACCTTGCTGCGATGCTGGAAGAGACCCGTGCTCCAGTAGTGGGGACATAAAAAGGGATTGATAATAATTCATGTTATAGAGATGGAGGCAGATGCTGGATGCGGCAAGCTGAAGACAGGGCGCTATGGCCCTCATTAGGGAAGGGCTATGTCCAGCAGTGGACTAGTACAGCCTGACGACGACGACGACGATGTTAAAGATTTTATTATACTCGTAGAAGCGTACAATGCCCCATGAAGGATGTATTGACCTTTGCCAGCCTAAATAGTGGGAATAAAAGCTTATGTTTATTTCTAGTAGGTATTTACATTGTATGTTACGTTAGGAAAAATATCAGTAACATTAAAACTTTAGGTAGCCACCTAAAGTTTTAATGTTACTTATATTTTTCCTAACGTAAGGTGTAAATTAATTTCGGGTGTTTTCTCGTGGTTCCTCAAGATGTCACCATAGCACAGACAATTACTGTTGTGTCACACGTGACCAAGGCCGTTTTTGGTTCTCCTTTTAAGGCACTAGGCGGTGCTAACTAGCGCCAATCGCTTTTTTTCAAAACTGAACATTATGATGAAGAATTGACGAAGGCAAGGTTGCGGCCTCTGGAGCACCGTCGTAAGATCGCTTGCCTCTCCGTCTTCTACAAGATGTATTTAGGAGATGGTGTACATGAACATGAACTTATAGGTATATTTATTTATTTGTTTGTTTGTTTGTTTGTTTGTTTGTTTGTTTGTTTGTTTGTTTGTTCTTTTGTTTGTTTGTTTGTTTGTTTGTTTGTTTGTTTGTTTGTTTGTTTGTTTGTTTGTTTGTTTGTTTGTTTGTTTGTTTGTTTGTTTGTTTCATTTGTTTGTTTGTTTGTTTGTTTGTTTGTTTGTTTGTTTGTTTGTTTTTTTGTTTGTTTGTTTGTTTGTTTGTTTGTTTGTTTGTTTGTTTGTTTGTTTGTTTGTTTGTTTGTTTGTTTGTTTGTTTGTTTGTTTGTTTGTTTGTTTGTTTGTTTGTTTGTTTGTTTGTTTGTTTGTTTGTTTGTTTGTTTGTTTGTTTATTAAATTCTTTATTGTACCTGTAAATATTGTAGAATTGGAGGGCTTAATACTAAATAGTATTTTATTCTAGCCAACCAACAGGTGACGTGAAGAAGTTGGGGGTAGTCTCAAACAGTGAGGTGATATTTTACTGTCAAATATCTTTTTTTTACAATCAAACTATGCATTAATATGTGCAATAAATATAAACATACACATATACAAAGATCTATAAATAATTTCTTCCATCGGACCACCAAATGATCGGCACGAATGCTTTTGTCGTCGAAATTCCGCGAATTCTTTTATAATAACAACTGCAAAGTTGTCCATCACGCGGCTGCCATCGTCTGTCTTTCCGGAGACATATAACCTGGGTGTCTTTAAAAGTAGAGTTAATCGGCATTTAACAGGTAAGCTTACCTGATACTGATAACACCGTGACAAAAAGTTCCAAGTTTCTGGAATGTAGGTTATTCTAGAAACCAGGATGAACAACATAGGACTTTTATCGGTTTCCGTTAAAAAGGGCCGTTTTGGGCAAACTACTTTAAAGTCATTCTTAGACCAAGGTTCTAGTTAGTAGGTTCTAAAAGTATCTACTGTATTAATTAAGATTTATAATGTTCTTAGACCTAGGTTCTAGTTAGTAGGTTCTAAAAGTATATACTGTGTTAATTAGGATTAATAATGTTCACTTTTTCCAAAGACGAGTTATAAAAAGAAGATATGTTTTTTTTCCATTGCTGCCGCTGGTTGGCACCGCGTAGCGTCTTAAAGAGTTTCAATGAGTAAAGTCCATTCAATCAGGTAACGTGGTAATGTCATGCGTTATATATAAACTTGTCAAAGCGAGATCGTTAGTAGATCAGTTCGTCATGGCTGATTATGGATGTTGATAAATTATTTGCGGAAGGAAGACAGCTGAAAGCTTTGACGTATCCAGAATAATTTTTCAAGGGGTCCTGGCACTATTATACGAAATCCTAAGTAAGTGATACCTAAGATTTCCGCACTTAGCCTCATAGTTGGGCCATTGTACGTAGCAACCGGTGAGTTATGTTAACACTTCAGACACCAGGGTTTCCTCACGATGTTTTCCTTCAAGCTTAGCGAGTGGTATTGCTACTATACTTCACAGATGTACATAACTTAGAAAACAAAGTTGTCTACGACACAGCATGCACACGTTGGCCCTTCACGGCCAACGTATGAAAGCAGCAGCGACGACCCGCCATTTTTTGGTGACTTTTCCGATCGATCCGCTAAGAGCAGAGCTGCAATTAAGCGTTTATTTCTAATTAAACATTGTACAGTCCACTCTCTCTCTTTATTATCAACTGACCTATCTAAAGTCATTGGTACCTACAAGCCGGGATTCGAATCCACGACCTCCCGAATGAGAAGCTGGCGTGCTACCGCTCCGCTACCATCGCTCTCTCTTATATAAGATTGGCAGCAATCCGATATCATGGGCCGGGCATTAGACCTTGGTCGGGTCCACCCGGCGCAGTCCACACGGCTCCCCCGTGTGTATTAAAGGCTAATGAAAAAAAAGGTTTTCTAGGGTAGTTTTAAAGGACTTGCGATGGTAATTCATAGATTAAACGGGTCTAATTGCGGTTAATTTATTATATTAATTATCTTTTTGAGTAGAAATAAGGCCAAAAGTAAGAAATAAGTTTGTATATTTACAATTTTTATGTTATGTGCGCTATAGTGTACAATAAAGAATATTCTTAGCTTATTACGTTAATTCTCGACGTAGGTACTCGCTAATTTTGTTTTCCCGTGACCATGACAGCAGCAACAACCGAAACGTCGGGAATTAATGTAATTACCTACATTTTACCTAATAATAATCGCAATTAGACCCTTTCATATACTACTAGGATTTTGACGCTTTTTGTAGAACAAAAGCAGATAGAACTCTTTTTTGAACTAAAACTTTCGTAAGCACAACACATTGTTGACTTTTAGTCCAGATCGTCTCGTGCGAGACGAGCCACCGACGACGACGCGAGCTCCGTCTCTGCTTACCATGATTAAGCTCTGCGAATCGGAGCGAAACCTGGTCGGACTCTTCCGCTATAACAACACCCGTAAGTAGATCCGGACTACAAGTCTACAGATAGAACTCGTACATCAATTTTAATTTTAAATGTTTTAATAGATTTTTTTATTGAGAGAAAAATTTATTGAGACAGCGCTGAGTGTTTAACCAATACTTCCGGTCTCTATGCGGTCATAAAGAAACGCGCTAAAACTTAACTCTCCTTTCCCTGCCCCTAGATTCTTATTACAATGACAACTGCATGATTTCATTTCATTACTGCTTTAAGTCTTAGCCCGCACACGTATCAAATGTTCTAAGCGGCAATGGTATGAAAAATACGTCACGTGTCCCGTCCATTTATCTGTCACTAGCATTAGCCCGCGACTCCGTCCACGTGGACTTTTTTTGCAACCCCGTTCACTCCCTCAAGGGTTAAAAAGAATAATGGCGAAACTTGTGTTCAATCAATTGTGTTGAAGAGTATTTATATTAAGTTTCAAGAAAATTAGACAACAATCTTTATACCTCTTATACAAATTTTGGCAACCCTTTTCACCCCCTTAGAGGTTGAGTTAAAAAAAATCCGGTCTTATTCCTTGCCTACATTATATATAGACTCTCTGTGCAAAATTTCAGCTTCCTGGGTCCAACGGCTTGGGCTGGGCGTTGATGAGTGAGTGAGTCAGTCAGTCAGGACTTTGAATTTTATTTATATAGAAGATTGTAGTGTAATACACTAACAGAATTAGGGCCCTAGTTATACAGAAATTTACATCAAAGAACTATAAAACATTTCTTTTAAACTCGGCGCGACCAGAATTAATCCGAAAGCTGTTTCCAGCGTACTTACACCGCCACAGAAGTAGGCGCTGTAAGGTAGAGTTGCGCAATAGACTCAGGTGGAGCGAAAGCCTTGTGAAGGACGGACAACACGAAACTCTACGCCTTGCGGTAGGCCCACTGAGATAGTTTTGTGTTTGACGTACAGACGACTAAGAATAAATACAGCCTCTCGCCTGGATATAATGCTCTATATATTATCAATTGAATTGAATAAATTGAAGCGCTCGTGGCCTAGGCGAACCGAGTGACTGGAATCAATCACTTGAGTTAAGCAAGAACAGGCGCGGGCAGGTACAGGATGGGTGACCGTCCCGTGACTACCGCTAGTGGCATTTTTCCGAGTGCTTACGTGCTTCGCCAGGCACGTTAAGCCGTTGGTGCCGGCTGTCATGTAATGGCAGTCGTTAAGCCATGTCAGAGGCCTTATGGGCGGCTTGATAACTTCTGACAGTAAGGCCCGCCACTGTCTTACAATCCTCCGCCAACCCGGACTTGGCCCCCGTGATAGAGTATGGCCTAACCTTCTTGCGATGCAGGAAGAGACCCGTGCCCCAACAGTGGGGACATACAAGGTTTAATTGATAACGAATGAATCTGCAAATGCCGGAAGCGGCTGCGGACTCGTTTCGGCCGAAGTAAGGACTATTAATGCGATAGGTACTTCTCAGACGATGGACCATCTGGCACTCAGAAGGAACTAATTATTGCAACTGATATACATAACGCAGTCAGCGTCGCAATGTTTTAGGCCACAAGTGTTGAATAAAATAAGATAAAGTAAGAATATTCTTTATATACCGGAAAAATAGATACAGAAACAGCCGATACAAAATATAAGATATAATTGGAGGCCTTATTGGTAATAGCAATTTCTCAAATTGAAGAATAAAGACTTTTAACATTTTTTTTGCCATCGACACGCAAGAAGAAGATTATTATCTTCTACATATTATTCTACTATACTTTAATCTAAGTACTACATATTTTTCTGCCCATTTCCTCCAAAGATGGGCTGTGGACTGTACTTTAAAATTAAGGTGAATCTAATCCGCATCTACAATTGTTCTCATAGAAATAGTTTTGAACATTTGCAATCGGGCACAATCAATGATGTCAGGAATAACAGATTCTTGTATCATAGAACTACAATCCTTGGTTTACTCAGACGATTCGATGTACATTGGAAAATCGATTAACCCACAGATTAACAAGTAGATTCTTCTACGCAATGTAATAAATAAATATTCAAGGACATATTACACGGAACTCGTTGGCCCTATACTAAGTACCTACAACTAAATGACTTGTGTTATAGGTGCTAACTCGACGATAGATTTAATACTATAAATACATAGATAACATCTAAGACCCGAGACAAACTAGAAAAGTTCGTTTCCTAGTTTGACCCGGCCTTAAAATTACAGAGACATTTCTTAACCTAAGAGATATTTCTTAAGAGTACAGACGGCGGCCTTATCACTAAAAGTGATCTCTTCCAGACAACTTTTGGATGAACTGAACTAATACATTAGAGAAGGAAGTAGATGTACAAAAAACATGGAAAATGATAATTTCAGAGGTACCTATATAAATACATGCCTAAATAACAGTGTGAATAAATACAATTATCAGCAGATACATACAAATAATTTACATAAATAAAAATGAATATTATATATAAATAAGGTATGTTAAAAGCAGGAAGTGTAGATACGGTACGATACAGGTGTAGATAAGTCTGGTAGAAGCAATCGTTAGTGTATTTAGTCGAATCAAACATTAAAAAAATAGTATATTCATTGTAACCAATTTCGTGTTTTTTTATCATTTGATGATTTGAATATACACCTCCGATTGCTTTAAGCTCTCCGATCAGCTAGCAAGGAAATTGACGGTCCTCTGAGTAATGTAAAGAGCAGAGTGTAAATGCGGATTGGTATTGAGCGGTATATTCGATAGCATATCAACCTTGATCTGTCAATTGAAAACCTATTTAGAGGCTAAAAATTCCGCCTATGCCGGGACACGAACCCGCGACCTCTGGCTAATCATACCAGCGCTCTCTGAACTGAGCTAATGGGCAAGTGCCGGCATCAGCGAAATTTCGAAATTCTTTACAATATTCTCTGTATTATTTAAAATTGTCCTCAGCACGGGTTAGTGCAACAAAAAGAATGTAATCTGTCAATTAAGTTACACTTTTTTTTGAAAAGGACAAATTGATATTATAGTAGATATGTTTTCTTAGTTTCATCTCCACATAATTTATTAATTGTGGAACTAACTAATGTGTATTATGACTTCTTATATTCTTGCAATCTATAATTTTCTTTATTCATATATCATATTGTCGAATTTAAAGATAAAAGTAAGAGAGATAACTTCCATAAAATACAACCACTTGACCTGGCCCCAAACTGGGATACCCTATACCCTGTACTATGGTAACCAGGGAAGGATGTCACAAACATGAAAACACACCCAGACCAAGGCCACTTGTACAAATGTACGGCGGCCTCCAGTGGGAATCGAACCTACGACCTCTGTCTCGGTACCCAAGCGTCTTAACGGCTAGACCAACGAGGCAGTGGGCGCGGACACGCTGTCACACTATTTTGTCACACCGGAGTGACACAGAATTTTTTTTTTCTCACAGTCACACTATCATATTTTGACGGCAAGGATAAGTATTATTTCAACCTCATTAATATCACTGACCACTTATAAATCAACTGTTTCCTTGTATAATTCAACTGTTTCCTTATGTGAGTACCTACGGTCAAAGTATAGTGAAATATACTTTGGTTTTTTTAAGGATATCAATCCTTTTATGACCCCACTGCTGGGGCATGGGTCTCTTCCTGCATCGCAGAAAGGCTAGGCTATACTCCACCACGTGGGCCAAGTCCGGGTTGGTGGAGGATTGTAAGACAGTAGTGGGTTTTTAACGTAGGTAATAATGATTTGTTTAAAATATTATTTGTTTATTCTTACGAGTACGTAGTATGACGCTTAGTCTTAACGATACTATTGGTTATTGAAAGTCACACCGGGTCACACCATAGTGTGAATGCGAAGAAATTATTATTCTGTGTCACACTGGTGTCACAAAATATTGTGACAGCAATTCCGCACCCGAGGCAGTCAAGATATTTCTTATGCACATCCACCTACCGACATTATTCTTTCTGCAATCCACTCCATCCAAAGCTTGTGTGGAAGAGATCGCTCTAAGCGATAAGACCGCCGATTGTAAAACATTTTTAGATTTAGGAAATTATAATTGTGTTCTCCCTATCCATCTTGCAACTCAACTTTGACGTTAATTAAATAATAATTTTGTTTTTAAGATAAATAATTTGATTTCATTTGATTTGATGTACGTGCCCTCTACTTGGTTACTATAGAGATCGTTTTGCAACCAAAATTCAACGGCTTGCCATGCTGTCAACTGTACAACTTATATACATTTATCCCAACTTAATTGGAATGAGACATCTGTAAAACAGACTGATAAATTGATCCATAAACGTAATATAAGTGTGAAGGTGTTGCTGTGGTTACCTAATTATACTAACAGAAAGAGGAAAAAATAGTTTCAAGGACCTAAAAAGTAATCTAATGCATGCGCCAAGCTCTCTACAGAATAGTTAAAGCGTCTTTGTAGATAACCCTTAACTACTCTATAAGGTACAGTACGCTATGATATTATGTTAAGAATGACGTGTTTGCTTCATCAGGCAAACTGCATCGGACTGCCTGGTTGGTCTAGCGATAAGACGTCTGATTATTACGCCAAAGCCCGTGGGTTCGATTCCTGGTGAGCGTACGTAACTACGCTTGTAACGTGCAAACAGTTTGAACCGTTCGCGGTGCACCACCGATTTTTAAATCAAAATAAAAGGATGGAATGAAAGAAATATAAAAAAATGGTGGAAATGGTAATATAAAAAAATGGTGGAAATGGTAAAAGGTTATCAATTTTGAGCCCTCAAGGACGCGTCCACGGTGCTGTAGTGTAGTTTAAACTAATGTTATACTAACTTGCACATGTTTGTTACTTAGCTGCCATAATTATGCGGAAACTTATTTTTAGTTAGTTACACTATAGGTGTGTTTTTGTCTGGGTACGATATCAACCCTCGTATGTCCCCACTGATAGGGCACGGGTCTCTACCTGCATCGTAAATAAGAAAGTGCGAATTTTTTAGTGCGAATTGGCGGAATATGAACGAACTAAATTTCTACATAAGTTGGCCGATCTGCAATCTGAAAAACTCATTATGCACAGCTAGTGTCTGGGCTGTATTTTAAGCTATGTAGTACGCTAATTAAGAGCACTTAGACCGAAGCAAAGATTTAATTTGTCTCAAATCTACATACATAATAGGCACTCTCGTTATCAATTACTCAATGTGTTTAATGATTGTTCAGAAAACAACTCATTGAGTTGAGAGCCTAGAACAACGAGTATCTTATAAATGGCACTCTTTTTAGGGTTCCGCAGTGAACAAGGAACCCTTTATTTTCTGCCATGTCCTTATGTCAGTGTGTTCCCGGTTTATTTCAAAGCCGCTATTGTTTAGTACTCTTTGAGCCAGCTACTGCGAATTACTAGAAAACTAAAATGTCGCATATATATACCCACTTTATTGCACACGAAAAACACAAAAAAGAAATACAATTTAAGAAAATACAAATGTAAAAAGGCGAGTTTATCTGTGTGAGAGATTTGTTCCAGGGGAGTCGGAGTGGAGATGTGAAACGGGTCTATGCACGTGTACCACATACACCACATACTCAATACACTTACACAGATAACAAAAGCCTACCAAGATAAATATCTGCCGAAATAATATATATACACATTATTTATAGTAATAAATTCTAATATAGAAAAAAAAATAATAAACTAAATAAACGATCAAAGAAACATAAATACAAACATGTACGTATAGTGTAAAAAAATATTATAACATAAGATTTCTCGCTACCTCAAAGTGTGGGGTATTGAATTGTGATGTGCTGAACCAATTCAAACTTTAAATATATTGTGTGTAGGAAATCCATTTTTCAATTGCTCCATCAACGCACGCATGCCGGTTTCGGGTACGTTTTATTTTGTCTTTTGCTAATAAATAATAATAATATTTTATTTCAGATAGATCAAAATCCATATTAAAAATAACACATTATAAAAGATGTAAATAAAACAAAACACAATAAATTAAACAATGAAATGATACATACAACTAATACCTACATCTTCTATTCAGTCGAAGTATATCCGCCTGGCGCGTCCCTAACCAACCCTTTCACTCGATAAATCGTGCTTATATTCTAGGCCGATATTAGACTATCATATATTCATCATAGAAATATGATGTCATATCTGTCAAATTCTATGATAATTTTTTTCTATGATGCTGCTCTTTAATCGCATATTACATTATAAGGCCATATCCACGTCATATGTAATGAAAATGCATACCAATTTAGCCACGTTTTCCATTGCTATGAGCGCAATTATAGTGATTGCCCTGAGGTTGAAAAAAAGTAAAGAATAAAAAAGGAACAATCGACGTCTTTGGGTTAGACCGTGGATTGCGAGAGATAGGAGTCATTAACATAGTAGGTACTAGAAGAACTTAGACTGGAAGACAAAGTCCTGCAGAATGTATCTCCGTATGGACGGAGACGTACGTATTTAACTATTATATTGTCATTCATTTCAAAACAAAAACGCATTTGAAATGTCCAATCAGTGCAAAGGACTAGTAACTCTGAAGTTAGAAATATGATCATAATTGTACGCATGCTGTCAAATAGGATCATACTTCTATGATCATAGACAATAGGAGTCATATATTGACATTACAATGTCATAGATGTTTCATATAAATATGAGTCCTACATCTGTGATCATATATCTATGATAGTGTAATATTGGCCCTAGATAATGTGACCAATCATCGAAAGTGATCTTAGATCCGCTTTATCCCAATATTATAAACGCGAAACTAACGTATGGATGGATGTTTGTTACTCTGTCACGAAAAAACTTTTGAATGGATTATAATGAAACTTTACAACTTTAGCTTATACATCAGATTAACACATAGGCTACAATTTATAAAGATATTGTGTGATATTTTTCAAATGAGACCCAAAATTAATATTTTTAATGTTCGTCATAATTTTAATTCTTTTCTACACCACGCTAATATTATGCTACTCGAAATACTAATCCTGGGCTGACGAAGTCGCGGGCACCAGCTAGTAGGTATATATTAGATAGAGATAGATAGAGAACACTTTATTGTACATAAAAATGGAAATTAGATATTTCTTAACCTAAGAGTACAGACGGCGGCCTAGGTTACTAGGTTATATTACTAGGTTTTCATGAAGGTAATAATTATTTTGACAGCTCTAGGTTGAATGACACGTCTAAAACGGAATGCCATATTAGTGCTTCCATTAATTTGGCGTTAATAAAGTAGCCGTTGGCTGACATTCAAAACGATGTAATTATGTAGCGTAGTGGGCAGTTTACATACTTGTATGCTAAGTAGAACTAATGTAGTGTCCAGCCAGCAGCGGATATGTTTAAATCGAATTTAATATAAGGTTAACCTACATATACAGGGTTACATAAAACACGCGCAATTCCTGAAATGTGTCGGTAATAGTTTGCCATTCATCGGTTTTTCTACGATTTTTGAATATTATATACTTTTGTAGATTTATTGTTAAGATTTCCATTCTTAAAGAATTTCGAAAATAGCTTTTATAAGCTCGAAGATGTAAGTGGCAAATCCTGGTAACTGCTTGCAGACGTGAATTTATGTATTTATTTATTTATTCAGATTGGAGAATCATCAGCTTACACAATTATGGTAGTAGAATAAAAATAGGTAACTAAGAAAAACAATTATGTACTACATGCTTTGATAAACACATAAATTAGTCTAACTGTAGACAATAAAATAGTAAAGATGATTTTACAATACACTTATATTTAAGCACTAATTCACAAATCCACCCGTAAAGAATGGCGTTGGAAGAGAAGGGCCGAAGATTGGGGCTCAGTGGCGTGTCTTGAGAGAGGCCTATGTCCAGCCCTGGACTGACACCGTCTAATCATGATGCAACACAAGTCCTTATTTCTCCATCCACAAAGTAGGATTTACCTACATTAAGTATTTTCCTAGTTAGAAAATAGGAGTGGTACAATATGGTGCAATAGGAGTGGACAGACTGGGTCCTAAACTACATCAGAGATCTGTATCTTAGGATGCCAGGCAACGCAAAAAAACTAGTACAACAAAGCGTGAAACATACTGTAGACACTAATTCAGCTCAAATTACGACCGACAGAGAAATTACAGAAAAAACAAAGAAAATGTACAAAAAATATAAAATATAAAAAAACCAATAGTGGGTACTCATATTTATACTCTGCTTTATGACTAGGTCTTGTGATCGGGATTAGCCACTGAGTGATGGAGTATGTGTGTGACTGTGTGTGTGTGTGTGTGTGTGTGTGTGAGGGTGTGTGTGTGTGTGTGTGTGTGTGTGGATACGTGTGGATGTGTGCGTGGAAGGTAATCAGGTAAAAATAAGTGAGTTTGCGTTAGGTTCTTATTTGTATTAAGCTTTCAGTTCTTGTATAATCAAGTTCACTTAGATAAGAAAATATTTTTTGTTTTACATTAATTGGTGACGTCTAAAATGCTAAGTAAAATTACGATGATGATGATGAAAGAATGGCGCACTAATTAAGTGACATAGAGATTGCAATGTGTATTCTCCTGAAGTTGTACAGGACCTTTCTCAAGGACCCTGTTTAGCGTGAAACATCCGGATACCACCACAGAACATTGACGAGTGGACACTCTAAAGTCCAACAGCTGCGAATGACCTCTGAATTCTTAGCTCCAATTATGCAAATACATCCCAGTGAGCTGACCCTAGCGAATACCTTATGGACATGGGTCTCTTGACGAGAAAATAACTTTGCGTGTTTACTCTATTGCATTTTTACAGTATTTTTTATTTTTAATGCACTAACCCGTGCTAAGGAGCAAATTTAAAAACCTATTTAGAGGCTAAAAATTTCACCCATGCCGGGATTCGAACCCGCAACCTCTGGCTATCCGTACCAGCGCTCTACCAATTGAGCCAATAACAACACATATTCAAAACCTCCAAAGCGTGTATCAGACTGACACTTGCGATCCTTAGAAAACACTATTTAAAATTCAAAAAGAACAATTTTTATCAAAACGTAATAAAGTCCAGTCAAAATTGAGTCCAGACTCACGATAACACGCGCACTAAACCTGAGCTATTCCAATTGTCTAACTGTCACAGTAGTTTCGAATTTGTAACCCCAACTAAGTCCACGGTAAGAATACTGTCAACTTAGTTGGGATAATTAAATGGGGCCTTAGTAATTAAGTGCAGCAAAACCTGAGCGATTCCAATGGTCTAACTGTAACTATACCAATTTTGGTATGTATGTTAATTTAATTAAAATTTCTTTATTGCACACGAAACATTAAATAGGACATTACATAAGAAATAAAGAAATGTTATTTATTGTATTTCATCCTATCAAGAACAACAGCAGCGTAACTGGTTATAATTACTAATTAACAAATTACTAAAAATACGGCCAATAAAAGTTAAGCCATGCCAGATGCCTTATGGGCGGCTTGATAACTTCGATAACTTGATAGGCTTGATAGTAAGGTCTGCCACTGTCTTAAAACAATCCTCCACCAACCCGAACTTGGCCCCCGTGGTGGAGTATCACCTAACCTTCCTGCGATGCAGGAAGAGTTCCCCAGCAGTGGGGGCGGTTGATATCGATGACCATTAACAGTTGTCTGCAGTTTACCAATTAATCAACAGAATAAAACCGTTAGCACAGAAAACTCGCTGGACTATGCTTTAAAAAATGGGCGACAGCAAGAAGAACCTTGGTTATAGCCAAATATTGTTGTATACATCCCAAGGTTGTCTGGAAGAGATCGCTTTTAGCGATAAGACCGCCAATTGTATACGGCAATAGCTTAGATATGTAAACCTTTTTATGTATTTTGTTTTCTGGTGTGCACAATAAAGAGTTCTAATCTAATCTATTGTATGAATTTTAGAGTGCATCTAAAGTGTTAACTTGATTCTATTTAAGTATTAAACATGAAAATTGAATTAAGTTAAAAAATAAACGAGAGGGCAAATGAGCAAGAATTTTTGTTTCGAGTCATGAGTGAGTAGGAAGTGTGTCTTTCGGTGTGCGAACAGATATATATGTGTGAGAATTGTTGAGAATGTAATATTATATGGTAGCTGGACAGGCCAAGATTGTCCCTTTTATGATATGACCGCTTGTTTTTTCATCGTAACTGGCCACTAAATATTGAAGTGTCATACATAAGTCACCAAAAAAAAACAAAAGAATATCAGCATTTTTGTTAGTTGTTCGTGAAATTGCGGTCAAGTCTAGACTCTATATACATTATACACCTAAAAATAGAGTGACGTCATCGGACAGTGGTATAGCATCCATTTTCTGTAGATAACAATAGGGGCGATCTTCGATCAGTTACTACATAGGTATACCATAGTTTGGCCGTGACAGCTCAGGGGGATTGGATGTCTGTCAGATCTAGAATAATGACCTTAATAAAGAAATGAATACTCAATTCAATCAATAATAACAATCCTTCAAATTTTAAAGAGTTGAAATTTCTGTAATAAAAAGTTAAGAAAATTCAATGGTGTCATTTTGGTTTTAGGTCCACACGGACTGTTGGACACCATATTAAGACTGCTAAGACAACACTGATTTTCAATTGTTTTGTATTTTCACGAACTAATTCAAATTCAAAGTTCAGTTCATATTTGAAAACAAAAGAACTTTTTTTATTATACGATGAAATATGATAGCGTAGTTGTTTTGAGGCGACTTTTTAGGCTTTTAATGTACAGGGTTGCCTCTTTCCTAACATGCAGAGCCTAAAATAGGCCTTGTTTTATTCATGGATGTTTCTTACGACGTAGAATTGTTAATTAGGTCACGGTCTAGTAGGCAGACCTTATGATTTCCAATAGTCGACTTGGTTGCCATTTTAAGACTAGTGTCACATATATTTTTTAAGGCACATTTCTTAAAAAAAAAAGTGACCATCACAGTCAATAACGAAGATAGCAGTTTTTAGATAGTGTCAATAGCCATGTACTATTGTTTTTAAAAACAGCCGTTTAAATGAAAAATGCTTCAAAGCACTAGGATGTTTTAGGTAAGCAAAAATTTAGGATGTACATTCTAACAATAATTATAACAATATTGAGATTTACGACGTAAAATGTTTGCATAAAAATATTATACAAAAATATGTTTTCTCCATTGAGGCGCCAGGTAGCTCCGGGTAACTTCTTAACACTGGATTCACTATTCGTAACCTACCAGACAAAGAGATTAATAATCGCCCTGGAAGCTGCAGAAAAGCCTACTTTGCGACAACAACGTGTACCTGTTGTACCTACTGACACGCCACGACACGCGCCACAAAACAGTTGTAAACGGCTTGTTCAACATCGTATCAGATATCTACAATTACAAACGCTTTACAAGCTTATCCAAAGCCATTACCCACGCCCACGAGCCCACGAAGAAGCTGAGATTGAAATAGTTTTCCTTTGATAGGTTGATGAGGTCAGGAAGTGCCGTATCTTGGGTGAAGTCTAAGTCCATCAGTGTATGAATGAGGGTTGATAAATTTTGACTCGTTACGTCTCCTATATCTATCCATGAAGGAGGCCCACTGTTGGGTATAGGCCTCTTGACCGTCACTCCAACTGTCCTCTGCTAATCTTGGTCCTCTTCCAATCTGCTAATCTAAGTCCTCTGATAATCTAAGTCCTCTGCTAATATCAGTCCTCTGCTAATCTCAGTCCTCTGCTAATCTCAGGCATCTACTAATCTCAGTCCTCTGCTAATCTCAGTCGAAGTAAGCGGCCATCCCACCAAACAACGCCAGTTCTCGTCCACCATTCTGCCTTCATACACCGTTTGTCTTCTATATGCGAAAGATATTTTGGAGCGCCTTGTATAAAAGTATAAACACCCAGTAGCTCACTAAGACACGGTGGCTGACTCCGTGATATCTCAGTTTATAATGAGCTAAGCGAGGTAATTTGATAAATGTATTTACCTGTTACAGTGCAACGTCTACACTCAGACGTACGAAGGACGGGGCTTGTGACCCTACATGCTTTAGGAATAAGTTATAGATTTGCTTGATCATTAGGAGGTTTTGTTTTAGAGTGTATTTGAGATATAATTTTAGGTAATGTGTTTGTTTTAGTCGCCACATTCTTGGGCTAGTTAACTGCCCGGTGGTTGGTAGAAAAGTGATTTACGGTCGGTTTATACATGGTTAAAGGTACAATGTGCAATCCAACTAGTCTTTTCTCACTTTTCTTAGAAACTCTCCATTGTCGGGTGTCTGGAAGAAATTGCTCTAAGCAATAACGCCGCCAATTGTACTGTATCTTTGTGAATATTTTATGTTTATTTTCCTGTTGTACAATAGAGAATATTTATTCTTATCTTATCTAGACTTCGCATTTTACTACAACTTTTTATTCAAATAGGTACAAACTGAAGGCCGTCAATTGTACTCTGTATCTTTACAATTGTTTTATAATATGTGCTCGACAATAAAATCTATTCTAATCTTATCACCAATTCGTTATTACGAAATACCAGAGTTTGTAGGTATAGTTTAATTGAATTCGCGTTTATTCATTCTCGAAGCCTCCAGTTAATCATTGTAACACGTCAAATAATGTTTATTCTACGAAACACATATAGTTTTAAGCATTATTTGTAAAACAGCGCCACTACAAAGCAGATAAAGGAAACAGAAAAAGCACATTAAATTATGTTAATATCTAGATACATGTATTAAGTATTTGGTAATGCAGAGTAAGTACATAATGTTACGCATAAATTACATATAAGCAATTTAAGTTTTATTTAACTTTAAGTACCACACATTTATGGTAGGTACCCAATATTAAGTAACATTGTTTAATGGCTATTAATTAAGCAACAATAACTAATTACGACCGTAGATTTATAAGTACTTGACAAAGTAGATACATACTTATTAACATTTTTTAGAGAAATATGTTTTGACAGTATTTTGAATATTCAGATGTTTCAAATGAAATGAAAAAGTTTTATTCAAAGTAGCGCAGAAACTGCGTCTTCATGAACGTTACAAGTCTGACGAGGAGTCCATTTCAAAATCTAGATCATTTTGGAGAAAAAATGTACAAAAAAATTTCAAACTTAGTCTTATCTTGTCACGTTTCTCTTACAAACAATCTCCTACATATTCTCCTACATACATATAAAGTTGAGACATCAACTACACATAAAAAAGTTGCAATTATTCGGCCTTAATGCATACACCTATTTCTTTCAGACAACATTACCAAATAGGCAAACCTATAGGAATGCATTGTGAAACTCAGTTACCGTATCCGAATCAATAAGTACCTGAGGTGAAATTAGTCCGATACAAATCACATTGTTTGAGATCCATCAGCGCAATGTCATTACACGGCTTATAAACTGTAGATTCCGGGTAGTAATACGGTCAGGGAACGTTCTAGAATATATTTGTCATAATATGTGTTTGAACGTTGCAGAGACAGTATTTTGGGAACTATAATCTGAAATGTAAAATCTCGTGTCGCAGTGTTACTAAAATTGTTTCGAGGAATTTGATCCCCAGAGACAATTTTTGTGTTTTTTTGTGTATATTTGAAAGGTCTGAAAATATCAAGAGCGTAGGCTTATTAATATGGCAAAACAACGTTTGCGTATTTCCAAAGGAGATATTTTATAGGACGTCCCAGGCAGACATACGTCGACCTTATAGAGGATATTTTAGCGGAGGATCGGCGTATTAATTTTCATGTATAAATACTGGAAGCGTATTATGCGCACAAAATTCTATCGGAAGCTTGACGTCATTATTACAAATTACAAACGTATTAGTTTGTAATTTGACATTTAAACATAGGAATCGGTAGGATTCGGTGCGCATAATATGGGTATATCAATGATGATATAAACCATTTGTATGTCGTAACTTCTGGAACGGGTGTCTTCCTGCATCGCAGGAAGGTTTGGCCATATACCACCACGGGGGCCAAGTCCGGGTTGGTGGAGGATTGTAAGACCGCGACGGGCCTTACTGTCTAATAATCTAAGGCCTCTAATAATAAGTGGGTTATATTAACTATAATAAACAATTTTATTCCAGCCGAAGCCACATTATATGACATAGTAAATACATTATATAATCAGTTACATTTATAACAGAATTAAATCTCGGGTTTGCATATTACCTTTCGCTGAAACCTCCCTTATACGTTACCCTGTGACGTGTGACGTCAACCTGTGACATCTCTATATCCACTGTGTGCATATACAATTTAAACTATACCTACTATTGCAATCCCGCACAGCTTCGCTTTAGTATCGCTGGAAATACGCAGTGGAGAGAATTATGTGATCCAGGTGTTGCAGGTAAATGTCTGGAGAATCGTAGGGCTGGTAAGGGAAAAACGGAGGTATTTGGTTAGGAGCCCAAGATGCATCTGTTTCGCTGAGCCGATTCTGTCTATCCATTGTCGTACAATGGCAATTGCAAGAACATGGCGATTTCATTTCATTGCCGCTTTAAGTCTATGCCTTCATATAGCATAGTTAGTTTGTCCTGTGGTTTCCGCACTTAGCCTCATAGTTGGGCCATTGTACGTAGCAGGGCTGTGAGATCACTCCAGCCATCCAATTTCTTTCCAGAAAGCCAGCAGTGCACCAATGTTATTGCTGGCCTCCCGAAGGGATCCCAGCTTTCCGATGGTGGCTGTCCGTTGCACTTCCACGCCTTCACACTGGATAGTCACGTGGGCGGGTGTTTCATCTTCCTTGAGGCATCCTCGGCACAACGGGCTGTCAGTCAGTCCCATGGTGTGGAAGTGTTTATTCAGTGGGCAGTGGCCCGTCATAAGTGCCACAGCTATGCGCAGATTGCATTTCCTCAGACGCAGCAGGCTGCGCCTGAGGCGCTTTGACATTTTCGGTAGAGCCTCTCAGGCTTGCCTGCATTTCGTTTCCGTTTCCCATAGTTCGGCATGCTGTGCTTCTGTTTGCAGCCTTAGCTATTTGCGAAACTGGTTGTATGGTAGTGGGAGTAGAGGTTCGGGTCCTTCTACTGTAGTTTCGGAGCCTCTTCTGGCGAGCTCATCCGCAGCATCGTTGCCTAGGGAGCCGCTGTGCCCCTTTATCCATTGCAGGATGACTCTGTTGTTTGTGGATAGTTTTCCCAGCTCTTGGTGGCACTGTAGTATAAAGCTGTTGTTTGTGAGCCTGTATTGGAGTGCATGTAGGACTGAGGCGCTGTCCGAAATTATGCGTATTTCATGTTCCTTCACGTTTCGCCTGTTAAGTGCGGCGGCTGCGCTTGTTATGCCAATGCATTCTGCCTGAAAAATGGTGTTCAGGGTGCTGAGGGTGGTGACCGTTTTTAGGTTCATATCATTGGAGAAGGCTCCTGCGCCCGTTTCTGTTTCGGTTTTGGAGCCATCCGTGTAGACTCTGACTTCATGTATACCTGAGTAGTCGGCTGGCTCCTCTTGAAGTTGTATCCTATATTTTTTGTCAAAAATATACGTGTGTGGTACCCTGTCGCATATTGCTTCCAGCATTGGCTGGTTTGACACAGCCTTCGACATGATTTCTGTGTGTGCCTGATTGCTATTTGTTTCCACAGTCCGGCTGTTCGTAACCTTAAGGCAGCAGCGGCTGCTTCCTGCTGGACGTGTAGATGTAAGGGTCTGAGGTTCAGCAGGGCTTCGAGGGCAGTGGTCGGTGTTGTCCTCATGTATCCTGTTCCTGCGAGACATGCTAGTCGCTGAAGCTTTTCATATAGCATATCAAACCTTCTAGGCGTCAATGGTATGAAAAAACATGTCACATAACGCGTCCATTTATCTGTCATTGTAGTGTCTGCTGAGCCACTGAAAATCAATAGATTGTTAAAAAATCCAATGTTTCACAAGCGCACTACATAAAAAAAAACCTTCTTGGGAAAGGTCATTGTAAGTTTGTTTCAATGCATGTATTCTTTGTTAACTACACACATGGTTGCTGGACCTGAGAATAAAACAAAGATCGATTAACTTAAGCGTCAGAGCAGAACATTGGGTAATTAATAAACGGCTCAAACTGATTTTAACCACGACTGTCGAGTACGTAACTAAGTAATAGATTAAATGATTAGAAAAAAACTGGCTTAGCAGAAATTTAACGGAAATATTTGTTTCAGCAGACACTCGAGAACACAAGTGCCGATATCAATACACTTTCATTGATTTCATTTATAAAAAGTAGATTCAACTAAAATACTCTCAGGAAAGAGTCGAAGCCGGTTTATTCCAGGAAATCCTTTCATAAACCGCTTTTAATTCCGTCTTAAGAGCGATTTAGTGATTTTGTGAATAAGAATGATTGTCATCAGAACGTTTTGTAACGACCCTTATCTACGTAGAAATCAATAACTACAATCAAATTGGCAATACGTTGAAAGAATCATGCGTTGCGTCGTCGTGAAAGATTAACAACCGTGTAAGAAATAGAGCGTCAAATCGGAGACTCTGCCGGCATATGTGTGTAAAGGAACGACGAACAGCATTTACCTTACTTGGACCTTACTAGCAAGATCTTAAGGGTCATTTTTAACGTTTAAAGTAAGCGCAGAAGTCGGCAAGTGCTTATGAAGTTATGACAGACGCAATGCCAATGTGTCTAGCAACAGTGCATAGCGATGCAACGGATGCATGCAAATTAGTTACCTACCAATTTACGTACTGATAGGATTTTATTTTCTAGGTAGGGCTATCATTTTCGAACCTTTTGATAAGTACTCTTAACTTACAAATCTATAATATAAAAATGAATCGTTGAATGTGTTGGTAAGCGCAAATCTCGAGAGCAGCTGAACCGATTTAGCTAATTCTTTTTTTACAATATTCCTTGAAGTACGAGGATGGTTCTTACGGAGGGAAAAATAAAAAAAAAAAACAAGAATCGGCTGTTAGGCGGTACGAAGTTTGCTGGGTCAGCTAGTTGACAGTAAAAGTATAAGTGGTAAGTACCTATGTGTATGTATTTATCAGTGAATGTATCTCATTCACAAATAAATATATACATTACTATAAATAAACAAGTGTAGGGCTAAGACGATCTTGGAGGCAGCAGAGACCTCTTGCCACGATTGCAAAAGACCCCAAGACATAAATCTAATAAATGTCTATTATTATAGATATTATATGCAAATCTTTTCAGCATTACTATCCTTAGAAGAGAATGAGAATATAAGTACGCATTTATGATTCTATAATATTATTCAGTGAATTGTTGCGTGCCAAGTTTTGTTGAATCTAATTTTATATTGTAATTAGCAGTGCCCGCGATTTTGTTTGCGTGTTAATTTGATTACATGTCCATTCTGACGGTCCATTCAAAATAAAGGGATTTTATTGGATGTTGATTCGGAGCTTGGTCCCTCCGCTGCATGCAAATTTTTCTTCTTAATTATTTAAGTATAGAGAACACCACTGAGTGTATAAAGGTGACTTTTGAAGACAATGTCAACGACAACGCGCGCCGTCTATACTCTAAGGTTAAGAAATATCAGTGTAATTTTTTTTGTGTACTCTAGTGTTCTCTATCTATCTTCCTATCACAACATTTTAAAGGTTAGAAGCCACTGCTTAGATAGCAGGGCAGGCAATTTGGTTAGCAGTGAAAATATTGATTCTGTTTACGCCTCAGAAAACAGAGGCTTGTGTGTGCGGATGAATTTTGCAACAACACCTCTGACTCAGACGTTTCTTTCCGAAAACGGAAAAGCATCGTGACTTTTCAAGGCAAGACGTTAAGGTAATAATTAATCAGGCAAGTCACAATGCTTAATTTCTTATGGTGTTATCAATCGATCACGTAAGTACAGCGCGCGCACTGAGGTCTCACTTGGCCCTCTAACGTTATGACAATTTTTGTACCACAGGGTGTTGAAATGATAAGCAAATAGTTATTTATTTAATATTTAGGAAAACTAGTGACTAAACAAACATAATATCACTTCCTCTCTCTCCTCTCCAGGCTATATTATTCCACTGCTGGACATAGCCCTCCCCTAATGAGTGCCATAGCGCAAGGTTGTGCCATCATTGGGGGGTAATGCCCATAATCCCCACGCTGGGCATGCGGGGTGGGGATCGCAGTTCGGTGGAATTGTACTGCAGAATTGTATTGAATTGTAATATCACTTAGCAGATATAAAAACAGCCAGTCATTAAAAGTTATCACAGATAGCTGTAATGTTCGATCCAAATCGATTATCTGTTACATAATAGGTATAGACTAAATACCAATTAACTTTCTGGATTAAAAAATAATTTTGATAGGAGACATCTCACCGCAGTAATTTCATTATAGAATAAGGCAATATCGACATCCCTCGCCAAAGAGTTAAATAGACTGGAGGTCGCCATAAAAAGGAATTCTGACTAGTTATAGTGGTCGGTGGATAAGTGGATGACAAAAACGACAAAGTGCTAAAGTGGTTGGTTCATCATCAGTCATTTGACGCCCACTGCAGGACACAGGCCTCCCTCACGATTTTCCAAAATTCACGGTCTTGTGCCGTTCACATCCAGCGACTCCCCGCTGCCGTAACCAGGTCATCAGGCGGAGGGCCTGCCTGGCTGGTTAATTAGTCAAACCAATACACTCCATCATCTTCAATGTAACAATTTGTATCCGGAATAGAACACTTGTAGGACAATAAATAACTGATATTCGACCGTGTCCAATCCGCAGTGAAGTAATTAAATTAATTAAAGCACGAATGCTATACATAAATCTATGAATTAATTAATATTTAACGACGACAAAATTGTGGTGCAGAAATTTCATTCATATTGGTTCAGTAAGGGAGAATGTTTATTCAAATCAAGTTGATACATTGGTTCAAAAATTTGTGTTATGCTTACATTTTTATATGGTGTAGCGAGATCTTCATTTTATATTATTTATCTTATATGCTTTACCAATCGCCAGACAAAAACACACCAAGACACCAGTCTTTTATCATCCTGTACACACGGTTAATTGAGCAGTGAACTGCATTATCTATCACTCTATCACTGCGGAGTTTTGTCAAGCGCCGATTCTTATCGCGATTTCCACATCGGGACCAATATTGATAGAGACCTTGCGCGGGCAATGTTTAGCCGCTGTTTACATACAATGGGTGTTGCTACTTACGTGATGGTGTGCTAAAGGGCTTTTAGAGGAAATTGCGGTACAGGGTCGCCTACCTTGAGAGCAATGTTCTTGGCGTTGCATTTCTTGTTAGATCTATTTTCGATGGGAGTCGATTTTAGCTGACCTTTCGACCGCTAAAACCTTTTGGAAGTGCGTGAATGATAAAATGTCAGAACAAAGCTGCTGCTATCGATGGAATAACAAGCCTAAAATACTTGGAGCCTTGTAGGTATTTTTTAAAGGCTACATTTATGAGAAATATGAAAAGTAAAATTAGATATGAAGTTACTCAACATGACAGTGAAATAACGCAAAACCTGCTAAGGAATATACGAACAAATATACATTTTTTTATTGGGAATGGTTACGGCATACGTGTATACAACGACTTATGAACAGGAGGCAGGATCGTGGCAAGTGGCAGTCCCTGGTCTCTGCCTACCTCTCTGGAATACAGGCGTGAGGTTATGATATGTTTTATGTTTACCATAATTCGGCAGAACCATGTAAGCTTTGTAATTTTAGAACTATAATTACAATGAAAACGCAAACATCAAGATATGAAGAGCTTAACCAGACCCCCTTCGGCTGCAAGGTCGCTAAAATGTCAGGTGTAAGACCAAACCTAAATCTGGAGCATGCAATAATAGCCAATGGAACAATACATTTAATAGCTTATTATGTTACACACATCTCAATGCAGTCTCGCGTTTATTGTTTTAGCTAGAGGCGCACTTAACGAATCGATTGAAATGACAACATTGAACGTTCACATTTTTGTGTCTAACTATCACCATCGTAATTTATATAAGCTTATGGGTGTATGCGTATCCGTAAAACTAAATGATTTTCATGCGTAAAAGGGAGCTAAAGGAGCGTCTGCACTCGTAGATTAAGAAGTATCTGAGTCATTTCCTTTTTTTTTGCAACAAAGTGTTCTCTGTCTATTTAATTGGTCCTCACGAACCTTAAAAAGTAGCCAGGTGATGTTTTTACACAAAATCCCCAACAAAAATAGAGGAGAAATGACAATATTTTTCTTGAGTTTGCTCTATCGTATAATCGGCCATATACTTTTATTTATTTATTTCAAAACACTTACTACTATCATTACAGGGTGGCCTATTGCGATAATGCAGTACGAAATACACATTGTATAAACTAAATCAATAAAAATACCTAAACTCATAAAATATTATTAACTCATACACTTCAATATATAAAAAATGTCAATCATAAAAAATGTGTCATACCAGTGTAGACCTGTATGTATGTATAAAAACAAACCATACACATCGGTCAAGTGTAAGTCAGACTCTTACAATAGGTTAATGTGTATTACAGTTTGTTAGGTTTTAGATGGACGATGTCTTCTTCTTCTTCAGGCTATATTATGTAGTCCACTGCTGGACATAGCCCTCCCCTAATGAGCGCTATAGCGCCCTGTTTTCAGCTTGCCGCATCCAGCATCTGCCGGCAGTTTTTCGCAGATCGTCATCCCACCTGGTCGGAGGGCGTCCTACACTACGTTTGCTAGATGGACGATGTGACGACCTATAAGAAAATGGACAATTACCGTTCTATCTGTGCTTTTTTTCGGTATATTCTTATTCTTCTTCAGGCTATATTATGTAGTCCCCTGCTGGACATAGCTCGCCCCCATAGCGCAAGGTTGTGCAATCATTGGGGGGTAATGCCCATAATATTAATGTAGTGCTTTAAACTGTCACTAGATTTTTGCTATAAGAGCTTAAGTGCTAAAATTTTTTTTCTATGAGTGGAGACTTATAATTGGCCTTCTGCATGTTTAATGATTTTGTTACTCTTTGTTATGTGCTGTTAGTCTTCCCAATATTAAATAAATAAAAATAAATAAATAATCCCCACGCTGGGCATGCGGGTTGGGGATCGCAGTTTGGTGGAATTGTACTGCAGGGGGCGCTGCTGCCCACCCCCCGGTTTGTGTCCCTTAGTCGCCTTTTACGACACCCGCGGGAAGAATTTGGGTTGGTGCTATATTCTAGGAGTCCTTAGGCCGACACCACACAGCATTCGGTATATTGCCTCAGTACAAAAATAAAATAATAATAATGATGATTTGCAAATTGGCAAACAAACAAAAACAATCTATCAATCTACCGAATTCAAGCGGTGAGGTAATTAAACACCTCAGACACTGAGGTTTCCTTACGATGTTTTAATTCACCATTAGCCAGTGGTATTGTTACTATAACTTCAAAAATGTACATAACTTAGAAAATCAAGTCATTAGTACATGCCTACACTGGGAATCGAACCAGTCTCTCGTTTCCGAGTCCATTGTTCTACCCTCTGGGCTACCGCTGCTCATACCCACTCTCCCTCTCTCTCTCTGGGAGAAGGCCTGTGTCCTACAGTAGGACGTTTATAGCCTACGTCTTCTATAACATAAAAATGAATCGCTGAATGTGTTGGTAAGCGCAAATCTCGAGAGCACAGATTTCGCTAATTCTTTTTTTAGAATATTCCTTGAAGTACGAGGATGGTTCTTACGGAGAGAAAAATAAAAAAATAATATTAAAGAATCGACTGTTAGGCGGTACGAAGTTCGCTGGGTCAGCTGGTAAAATAATAAAAATAGTTGATGAATCCGCAGGGGTACGCTAGTTAATCGCGCGAACTGCAAAAGGCGTCAATGCTAATAATGGGTGCATTATCTGTTTTCGTAATATTTGAAAATAGCATTCCATCGAAGTTGTGACTGTACAATTTTGAACGCTATCCCTACTATACGTCATACCTACTTATGTAAATGACATTCAGGTATTATGTGAGTATTTTAATTCCCAAACGAGTAACCTAATTAGCGAGTAACCAGTTGTTAATGTTTTAGGGCTCCGCAAAAAAGGAGGCACGCTAATATGTAAATAGCTACATTGCTTAACATTTTGGTGTTTTTACGAAACGTAAAGGCTCGTCTAGACAAATTGGACAGTAATCGTCAAATGAGAAAAACGTGCCCGAAACCTTCATATTATACGTACACTTACAATACTTGTTGTAAGCTGTACTGTGCTCAGTGTGGCAAACAGCGGTGGCAACTCAGTGGGTAGTACGATGGACTCGCAAGCGAGAGACTCAGATTCGATCCCAGTGCGGGCACGTACCAATGACTTTGTTTATTTTAAAAATCACGTACTTTTCCAAATTTGTAGACGCCATTACCACGCTAACGTTAAACGTTGTGACGTCGTGAGGAAAGCCGCGGCTTAGTTGGCTCAGCACGTAATGACTAGTCCTCCCTGTGGGCTAGGCCGACTAAGTTGTCAGGATGGTAAAGGTGCTGGGCAAGCCTACACCATCTGAAACCATGTCCCAGGCACTGCAGTTTCCGAGTTGTCCCTTCGCACATTTAGTGTGAGTGAAGATGTCACTGTGTGCTGTGTGGTGTCGGCCTAGAGAATAGCACCAACCCAAATTCTTCCCGCGGGTGTCGTAAAAGGCGACTAAGGGACACAAACCGGGGGGTGGGCAACAGCGGCCCCTGCAGTACAATTCCGCCAAACTGCGATCCCCAACCCGCATGCTCAGCGTGGGGATTATGGGCATTACCCCTCAATGATGGCACAACCTTGCGCTATGGCGCTCATTAAGGGAGGGCTATGTCCAGCAGTGGACTAATATAGCCTGAAAAAGAAGAAGAAGATGCCACTGGACGCTGGATAAATATTCTGATTACGTAGATGCAGAGGTACAGTGTGACCTCAGAACATTTTTGTGTTCTGAGAGTGTGACAGAGTATTCAAGACGAAATTCGGTTTTGCTAGCCATATAAGAGCCCAACTAAGGAGAAACCTTTGATCGCCTATGTTGGACACGACGCGAAGGACATACGAGCTATTTCTTAACATAATTTGTTGATTAATTGCATTCGTAGTAATAACGTCATGGGGAAATTACTATAACAGAAACTACTTACAAGCTATTTAGATATATGCTTAGTTTTTATCTAAGTATATATGTATCTTTATAATTTTTGTACAAGTTAAGAAATTGTTTAATTTTAAAAGGTAATTACATTAAAATATAATTTATTAAATTAAGTATAAGTATGTATCAATATTAAAATTTGCTACCCGTCTTTCTAATTTCCTTCAGCAACTTTCCATCGTAAGGCTGTCTGGAAGAAATAGCTTTTAGCAATAAGGCCGCCAATTGTACTATGTATATTTGCAATTGTTTTGTATTTGTTGTTTTCCAGTGTACAATAAAGAATAATCTTATCTTATCTTATCTAATTTCACTGTTTGGCACTACCCCCGTCTTCTCCACGTCTCCTGTTGGCTGACTAGATAAGATATTATTTAGTATTAAGCCCGCCAACTGTACAATTTATGTAAAGAATTTATTAATTACTAGCTGACCCAGCGAACTTCGTACCACCTAACAGTCGATTCTTTAATTTTTTAATTTTTTCTCTCCATAAAAACCATCTTCGTACTTCAAGGAATATTCTAAAAAAAGAATTAGCGAAATCGCTTCAGCTGCTTTCGAGATTTGCGCTTACCAACACATTCAGCGATTCATTTTTATATCATAGATACTAGCTGACCCAGCGCACTTCGTACCGCCTAACAGTCGATTCTTTATTTTTTTTTTCTCTCCGTAAAAACCATCCACGTACTTCAAGGAACATTCTAAAAAAAAAATTGCATAATCGGTTCAGCTACTCTCGAGATTTGCGCTTACCAACATATCCGGGGATTCATTTTTATATCATAGACTAGCCGACCAAGCGAACTTCGTACCGCCAAACAGTCGATTTTTCAATTTTTGTTTTTATTTTTCTCTCCGTAAGAACCATCCTCGACTTCAAGGAGTATTCTAAAAAAAAGAATTAGTGAAATCGGTTCAGCTGATCTCGAGATTTGCGCTTACCAACACATTCAGCGATTCATTTTTATATTATAGAATAATACTTATTACAACACATAAAAATACAGGGTAGTCATAAACGCGGGAAAAATATTGATCAACTCAATTGCCACTAAGCCACGTATGTAATAGAATAATACACGTGTGAAAATGCATAATTAGTTCAGTGTATTTCTGTTCTACCGGCACATAGAGCTGCGGAACTTGGTACAAAGCCTTGAAACTTCACAGGAAGCTTCATTATTATACTTTTTTATGTAGCCGACATCCCCTTGCAGTGCAAACGCCTTCTCACAGGACGAGAGTCTGACTATGTGAACATGTCAGCCACTCAGGTTTCCTCGTGATGTTTTCCTTCACGGTCAACGAGTGGTAACTACTATAATACCATAAACGTTTACTTAGTCTCTCTCAGAGAGAAGGCCTGTGCCCTGCAGTAGGACGTGTATAGGCCACAAAAAAGTTTCTTTCAATCTTAAAAAGTGCAAGTAAAGTTTTACATTAGATTCATATGCCATTTGTGTGAAATTATCCTTCACTAAGTTTCCTTTATCAGGGTTTAAAACATCCAGTAGGTACACTGATATCCGTACGTAGATACGTACGTACGTAACTTAAAAGAACAAAGTCATTGAAGATCGAACCCACGACCTTCTGAATGCGAGGCCGGTATTCTGCCTCTTCATTTTAGTACCCGGATATCAGTGTACTGGATATATTAAACCTTGACAAATGAAACTTAGCGAAAGAAAATTTCGTGGAGCGCTCGTGGCCTAGGCGAACCGAGTGATTGGAATCAATCACTTGGTTAAGCAACAACAGGCGCGGTCAGGTACAGGATGGGTGAGCGTCCCGTGACTATCGCTGGTGGCATTTTTCCGAGCGCTTTGTGCTTCGCAAGGCACGTTAAGCCGTTGGTGCCGGCTGTCATATAATGGCAGTCGTTAAGCCATGTCAGAGACCTTATGGGTGGCTTGATAACTTCTGACAGTAAGGACCGCCACTTACAATCCTCCAACAACCCGGACTTGGCCCCCGTGGTAGAGTATGGCCTAACCTTCCTGCGATGCAGGAAGAGACCCGTGTCCCAGCAGTGGGGACATACAAGGGTTGATAACGGATGAAAATTTCACACAAATGAAGTGCGAATCTAAAGTAAAACTTTACTTGCTCTTTTTAAGATTGAAAGAAACTTTTCTTTGTGGCCTATAAAAGTCGCACTGCAGGGCAAAGGCCTTCTCTCAGAGAGAAACTAAGTAATAAAAAAAATCTAATTGACGTGACAACCTTGTTGAGCTTATGTATGTTATAAACGTAAAAAACAACTTCTGCGCGTACAAAAGACATCAACGCGTCCGCAAGCTCAGTTTCGCAAGCAATTATAAATACCCAAATAAATAGAGTACCCTGTGCTATGATAACCAGGTAAGAACATCACAAACTTGAAATTGAACACAGACTGAGTCCATTTGTACAATCAAGAATAGCAGCCTTAGTGGAAATCGTACCCACAACTTCTCTTTGATTAACAAGCTTGTTTACCGCTAGATCAACGAGGCGGTTGAATTATGATTAATAATAATAACTTCCACACAGTATAACCACTTGTCCTGTTTCCAAACTAGGATACCATTTGATATGGCAACCAGCCAAGGTCATCACAAACTGGTCATCACCCATGTGTACAAATATAAGGCGAATCAAACCCACTTCCTTCGGCACGGTAAGCAGATGTGATACCGCTAGAAAATAAGTCATACCACAAAATTTTACTGCTCAAATATTTATGTTCATGAAAATAAGTCATGCTTACCACAAAATTTTAATACAGAAAAGAAATCGCAAATAATTCACCCCATTTATTGACCAAGAACCGCAAGCATCTAGAGTTAACACCACATCTGTCAAACTGATACCTACCTTAGGGTGATATTACACTTATAAAATATCTTTGTCCAATGTACAATTTGATCAAAAAAGTTGGAAGTAATTGGACGACATCATCAAATGTCTTGGCAACACTGATATTTGATCAAATTTTAATGACACATAATCAAAATGACTGCAAACAAGATATCTTGGACGATACCAATGACGATATTTTTCATAAATATTTTTTTTTTGTACAGAGATTATTGTAAAGAGGTTCGAAATTTCACTGATGCCGGTACTTACCCATTAGCTCAGTTGGGAGAGCGCTGGCACAGTTAGCCAGAGGTCGCGGGTTCGAGTCCCGGCATGGGTGGAATTTTTAGCCTATAAATAGGTTTTAAAAAAATTGTGCTTAGCACGGGTTAGTGCAACAATAAGAATATAATATTATTCATGACAATGACAAATGATAAAAACGCTTCATGTTCCTCCATTTTTTTGAGACGACGCAAAAAATATTGGACACAGATATTGGATAATTAGAATGGGACCTATTCCTCAAAGAATTTTTTATCAAATATTGAACTGCAGAATTGGGCAAAGAGAGAGAGAGAGAGAGAGAGAACTCTTTATTGCACAACCAGAAAAATATTACAACCATGATTCTTAAATCTAAGTAATGTTATACAATTGGCGGTCTTATCGCTAAGAGCGATCTCTTCCAGACAACCTTTGGATGGAGTGGATTGCATGAAGAATATAGTCGGTACGTGGTGCATGTACATAAATAATTAAATCGAAAATATATTGAAAACAAACAGCAAGGGAGTGCGAGAATATAATTACTTATAATTACCTACGATATAATGTACATATATTTAAATAATAATATACATAGACACCTAAAAAAATAAATACATATCCAATTAAATACATATAGGTAAGCAACATATACTTAAATAATAATATACATAAATACCTATAAATAAATACTTATACAATTAATACATATTTAATAAGCAACAGTTTTCCAGTTTATCCAGTGAGATAGTGGGATTTCACCAGCGCCTTAAAACAAGCCAAGGACTTGGCTTTTCTCACTTCCACGGGCAGATCATTCCATAAATGGACTGCTTGAACCGTGAAAGAGGACCCATAAAATTTTGTTCTGTGGATGGGAGTTTTGAGGAGAAGGTTTTGGGATGAGCGAAGAGTCAGGCTATGGGAAGAATGGAGAAACTCGAAACGCTCTTTGAGGTAGGATGGGGTAGCTGGGTTGAACAGAGTGCAATAGAGGAGAGAAAGAATGTGAGCATTCCGGCGGAGACGAATGGGGAGCCACTTGAGCTTAGTTCGATATTCAGAAATATGGTCATATTTGCGTAAACCAAATATGAACCGGATACAAAAGTTTTGGAGACGCTCAAGCTTGTTTAGTTGCTCCTCTGTGAGGTCTAGATAGCAGATGTCTGCGTAGTCGAGAATCGGTAAAAGGAGAGACTGAGCCAACACAACTTTGGTAGCCGTAGGAAGGAAATTGCTGAGACGCCGAAGTGAACCTGCGGATGCAAACATCTTTCGACTTACCATTTCCAACTGAGGAACCCATGATAAGGTAGTGTCAAACAAGATCCCCAGATTTTTTACCACTGAACTGAACGGTATTTGATAAATGTAATATCACCCTTAGACACCGCACCAAATATGACAACTACACCAAGGAACGTGATCCTGGTCTCATGAGCCTTATTACTAAGGAACAAGGGCTATATTGCATGGTGCGAATGGCTGAATTATCTCGGCCGCGGTGTGTGTTACACTTTACCCGCTATGTTCTTTGTTAATTTGATTTGCGAAATCATTTTAAACCTTGACAAAAGTATCTCAGACATATTATTATAGATAACTGAGAATGTAAGTATGGCTATAATATATTTCTAAAGAATATTGATGTTACTTGCCAAAGATCCGTCGATATTGAAATGAAATGTAAAAACTTTATTGTAAAACAGTGTTACAATTATGGTTACTGGCTCCCAAACTAGGATTCCCTGTGCTATGGGTAGCCAGGCTACTTCCAAATTAGTTTTGCTGTAATGAATATAATTAGAAACTCAATTTTATTATAAGTACATTGCTAACTTATAATAGCTTTTATCAATTATCTGTGAAATATATGTGTAAATTCCATTTTATATTCAATAAAGTGTTGTCTATCTATCTTATATTAAAAGTTAATTTCTTAGTGTAAAATCAAGGTTTTAGGAGGCATCTAAAACTGATCACCGCCCCTCTGAAATAACATTAAAGTTTGCCAAAGGTTTTGTAAAGGTATTGTAAAGCCCGTATTGTATATTTATACAATGTTTTAATAGTACTCAGAACCTGATTATCCCTTACTATGACTGGGATAAATTTTGTGTACCTATACCAAATTATGATGCATCAAAGAAGCTTTTGTTCAAGAAAATATACTTAGACCCCTCCGATTTCGATCAGACTTACGTTGGAAGAAGAAATCGAAAGCTTAAAGAAACGCTAAGAAGCTATGACTCTCACATCAGCCACCCCCTTTCAACACGTCCACGCCCCAGGAATTCGTCGGATATTAGCCCAATAACGAGTGCATCTTACAATTAAAATTACAACGTTGCACTTGCCACTTAATTGTTACCAATTACTGGCGCGGGCGCAGTGGCCCAGCGGCATATATAAACCGAAGCCAGCAAACGGTTCGGCATTCGAATCCAAGAGGTGGTGAAGCACAGTCGCGGCTTAGGCGAAAGTTTCAGGGCGATTTCTGGTTACCTAGGTTACCGAGTAGCGCCTTAGTTAGTTCGTTTGAGATCTCCGTTAGTAAATAGCAACAACAAATTTTAATCATGAAGTCTATGGTGAGTGTCTTTTTGTTTGTCTAAGTCCCGGTTTTCAAAATTGTTTGGTTTTTACTTTTCCGTATTTACCTAATAAGTAGAAAGTAACCCAATAATTCAAAGTACTCTCCCTACCTCACTAACATCAGTAAATACTTACCAAGTTTGACATAACACTCTTCTATAAACCTTAACAGTAACATAACATTTACATACAAGCACATACATTGCTTCTGGCCCCACACTAGGATACCCTGTGCCGTGGGAATCAGAAACAACGACATCACAAACATGTAAACATCCAAGACCTGGGTTTTTTTTTTGTTCCCAGCCGGGATTCGAACCCGGGACCTCTTGCATGGTAGGCAGACGCGCTACCGCTACGCCACAGAGGTCGTCATAACATAAAATATAACATAACTCTGCTCTCTAACGTAATCTCAAGTTGCCCCAACTTACTCTAGTCCCAACATAACCTCAATCCATAATCACAGTTTGATCCATATATCAAGCGCCTAGTCGCACCCCTTTCACTTCCTTCAGACTGCGGGAAGTCCGCATTCGATCATGCATCGACAAAACATAAGGCCAGTGACAGGTGTCCCACAAATTGGCCCTTTACTTGACGCTATCCGTCATCATCATCATCAAGGTGTCTTATTTGCCTTCAAGGCTGGGTAGAGTCAATATGTCAGTAGATAAACGTAGTTTCTATGCATAGTCTACAGCCCAGCAACCTTAAATCTGTAGACTCTATTCAGTCAGGTTACGAGCGAATTTGCATCAAATATGTTGAGGTTAAACTGTTGTCAATCGTGTCGATCATTTATTGTGATTTTCCTCATGGTCATATAATAGTTTACTTTTGTCAATTAATCATAAATATTACCTAAAACACACAATTGCCATTAAAAATTAAATTTTTTTTGTAAGTGTAAAAAAAGTACCTATCTAAACTTTAATGTCTATAAGCAATTGTAAGATTATCGAAAATACGGCAGTTATTTTAATTCTAATAAATTCAATACGAGACTCGAGGCACGCACGACTCGGCCTAAATTGTAATCTGTCGCATTGATAATTCGACAAGTCAATTCTCAATCGCAACTGGCATTGTATGTCATATCATGTCAAGGCCGATTATAAGCTCGAAACAATGTTTTTAAGATGCTACTTATGCATGCATCCGGTTAGTCATGCCTCCTACAGTACAATACAATATTTAAATAGATACGTAATGCATTTCTAATTCAATACGTATCTCTCACCTCGTCCAAAAATAGCAAAGCGTAGGTTGTGAATTTATTAATAAAGTAAAGTACAACTTACGTTCATCACCAACAATAAACAAAAAAGTAATTGGCATTCGAGTCATCGAAAATCCTATGAACTCAAACTTCTAAAAAAATATTATATCGTATATAAAACTGCGAAGGAAAACCTCATGAGGAAAACTGATTGCCTGAGGTGTTCAAATACTTCAGCGCTTGAAATTGCCAATCCGCGGTGGGCACGCGTGGTAATTAAGCACATACTCTCTCTGTGAGAGAAGGCCTGTGCCCTGCAGTGGGACGTATAAAGGCTACGTCAAAAATGTATACAGACGCCGTACATATTACATTGGAAAATTTTAAAGTTACTAGTTTTGTTACAGTTCAACGTTACTGTACGTGTAAGTTAAGTTTATGTACTTCATGTAAAATATACATACCTATATTAATATTGTTCCAATTTAAAAAAATCTTCTACATATTTTCGCGCCAAAACAGTCTGACATTGACACATTGACGCATGCGCGCTGGGCGGGCGGAATGCGCGCGCATCCCATGCGTCGAGCGAGACGCGCGCGTAGGCGGGAAACTGCGTGCATTACGCACCGATTATGCGTTTGTTCGCGCGCTTACCGATTAATTATTGTCTGTCTAATTATTGTATACACTACATAAATTACGTCTTTGTTTATGAGCGTCTTAACTGAATGGTGTTTATGATTTTTGGATACATTTGCATCTAGCTACATATTTTCTTACTAACTATACGGGGTGTTAACAATCTCAATAAATCGGAGGTCTATTGTCAATAAAAAAAAACCTTTACTAATGGGCGAATTTTAAAGCCGCGAAAAATATCAACTTTTGCCTAAATTTAAATGGCGTAGAGGTGGTAAGTTTAGTACCTATAGTACAATAATTTTGAACCTGTTGCCGAAGTATAAGTGGTAAATATTTATGAGAAGTCGGAGCTAAACACTTTCACAAACTGTCGTTAGATACAGTATTTCTACTCTAGACCTTCAGACTAACTAGACTAGAAGACTAGAATGTCACAAAAAACAGCAAAAGTTTCACTTTTTTTATCATAACCAGCCAGTTACATCCAAAAGTGACCTTCGACGCCATAACACTTCCTAGCGCCTACCGCTTCCTCTGTTGCGCAAAGTTGCCTGCAACGGCCAACTGGTTGTGCACCAGTTCGCCGAATGATAATTCCGATCTGTTGCAAAACTCAACGTTTGCAACATAATGCAAAGGCAGCCGATATGAGCTCCACGCCCACCAATCAGTAGGATGCCGGCCGCTTTGTCTATGGTCCTTATTACGTTCAAACTATCGTGGACCTTTCAAAAATGGAGCAAGAATGCTGGCTAGCGCCTCGCCCTTTGCATGATATTTAAGTTTTTTTTAATAATAAAAACCTAAATTTGCCAATCCGCGGTGGGCACGCGTGGTAATTAAGCCCGTACTCGTTTTCTTGAGAGGATTACGTACTCCTTTCCTTGTGTCCTACAGTAGGACGTAGGTATACAGGCAACATGTCATAAAAAAGAAACTCCTAAATTCTAAATCACAAAGTATTCGTGATCGATACTTAACGAGATCGTGATAAAATAAATTATTTTTGCAATACACTTTGCAACGTAAAAAAAGTGATACAAACTCCAACGAAAACTTTTTAAGCTATATTATGACCGTTTAGAGTTGCCTAATATAAAACAAGCGATTGTTTTCTGAATGAAACGGCATGAGCCGACATGAATTGGGCAGACAATTGGACAATTCGAGTTGCGCTGGAATGCACTTGATAGAATGCGACAGTACTTACAGATCGAAAGACGAAACTTTCACGCAAACCTTCGATGCTGTATCTTGCCCAGTCTATCTGGCCACAGACAAATTTAACAGACAATAAATAGCGTTGCCATTTTTTGACTTTTGTCACAAATTACAAATTTGTCAGAAATTTGCAACTTTTTGTGACTTTCTGAAGAATGGGCCTGTCTGAAACACATTACAGAAAAATTCATTCGATTTGTAATTTAATTTTTCAAGTTCCAATCAAAATTGAGGATCGAAAACGATTTAAAGTAACTTTGAAGTGGTTGCATCACAGGAAAAATATTTGGAAAGAAATTGTGGCTTTTGGATAAATTTTGTGACTTTTTGACTTTGCTCGTGTAACTTTTGACGAGCGGGCTGCATTAAATGCAACATAGGAAACATCATCCTTAATTAACGCACCTGTGATGAAATTTACCAACAGGCTAGTCGAATGTTAAATGAATGTACATGTCAATGATTGAAACTGGTCAAGTGCGGGCAAGATTCGAGCCTATCGGGTTTCCGATCAAAAAATCATACAATTTTGGGTTCGCAGTCGCACTCCCGTAAAGCTGGACTGAATTCTTTTACGCCTCCAAGGTATCAAAGAGTAACAAAATTCAGGTAAGGCTTAGTATTTACCATTAATTTCAACTTAACAACTCTTTCCGTAGGTACCTAAGAAAGAGAGTCTTGGTCGTTCGGTTTTTACCTTTTGACATATTTTTTTATTTATTTGGAACAACAAACAACTACATATTAAAATATTACTTAGAATAAAAACAATAGGATTAATTAACACGAAACAGCAATTTATAACCAAGGATAAGTAACCTGTGAACTAAATGCAACTCTAACTACATAATAAAGTAACATTACCAATAACTTAATCATATTGTAGTAGCCGATATGGGCCGACGCCTAGTAGACGCATCTGTTAACGTTTTTTTATCTGTAGGTTTCTAGAAGTAAACCCTAAAAAAGGAAATATAAATAAACGGGTCTCTCGCCAGCAATTGGACACATTCGTTTACACTCGTTGCAGCAGGCGATGAGTTTATTGTTTGCTACAAGCTATTAAAAGCTTTGTTGTCGATCAACGTAAAGTATTAGCATTGTCATTGATCGTTACATAAAAATTTAGGCCGAACTCTTACAAGACATGTGTTACGGATAGTGGCAGGAAGTTGAGATGAGGAAGAATATCATACGCCTAGTACAATAGCATTACCCAAGGAAGTACTTGTGTAACGAAAAAATCCGATAGATAGACGAAAGTTACGTAGAGATTTCCTGGATACGGACCAGACTGCGAAAGAAGTAGGTGGGTTTTCGCGTTTGTGTTTGTATGTATGTTTCTTTATGAATACCCAGGGGCCAAACGGTTTGACCAATTGTGACAAGTGCCATGTCGAATGAGAGGTACCTGTTGACGAGATTCACTGGGTGTATGAGGAAAAAATACATTTTGAACAACAGCCGTTATGTTGGCTTCATATTACTTAAAAGTATCAAAAAAAATATAAAACCCCACTGATAAAAATCTTAAGTTGCTGATACCGACAGGTTTCTTATTTTAATATTTTTATGCCTTTTATCTCACTGATTCGGTTTCACCAATATAGCAAGTTAAGTCTACTTAGCTGGGGTATTGCAGTTATTTTATCTATTCTGTCATCTCTATTAGCCGTTGCGTGCAGGTACGCCACGCCCAAAATGTTTGCCGTAATTCCGGAAAGGTGGCTTATTTCAGATTTTCTCGAAAAACAACTCTGTGCCGCAAGTAATAAAGATTGGATAGATAATGAGTAGGTGGGCAGAGTTATACGGCTGGTAGGCACAAGTTTGCAATAGTTACTGCGGCACCAGTAGTTGGTAATGAGTTGACAGAGTTTATTTATTGGTTTAGAAATGGAACGAAATTCCTAAAGGAAATGTTCTAGAATTCTAGAATTAGTGACTTGAGTACCTAAGTTAGAATGGCAGTCTATTTGGTATATTAGAAGATACATATATACATAAACTCACGCCTGTATCCCGAAAGAGTAGGCAGAGACCAGGGCTTGCCACGATCCTAAAATACGAAGAGGATATTATTTAAGATATATGGATGAAATTACATCGAATATTGAATTAAAACTACTCTCACATGAATGTTGGATCGTTTTAAGTTTACCGCGACTTCTGACAATTTGCTAAACCTTATCATGCAATTAACGCTAAAACAATTCATAAGACTTGCAATAGCATACGCAGAAGTGGCGAAATCAAGGTTAGTCAAGTTATTAACGATCAAAACCATGTGAAATTCGTCAAACACTTTGTCACAATGTAACATTAACAAAATGTGATCGTTCCCAAGTGATAATGGAGCAAAACGTTGTAATACTTTGTTGAGGCATTAGTGTACTGTAGCTTGTAAATGAATAGCTTTAATAATACATAATTTGACACCATCGACACCACGCGCGGGAACATTACGAGATATCGTTTAATTGTTTGTTTTTCCGAAGTCGACGGTCACCATAAACCCTTGTATGTCCCCACTGCTGGGTCACGGGTCTCTTCCTGCATCGCTGGAAGGTTAGGCCATACTCTACCACACGGGCTAAGTCCGCGTTGGTGGAGGATTGCAAGACAGTGGCGGGCCTTACTGTCAGAAGTTATCAAGTCGCCCATAAGGCCTCTGACATGGCTTAACGACTGCCATTACATGACAGCCGGCACCAACTGCTTAACCTGCCTTGCGAAGCACGGAAGCGCTCGGAAAAATGCCACTAGCGGTAGTCACGGGATGGTCACCAATCTTGTACCTGACCGAGCCTATTTTTAATAATAATAATAAATATTCATGGACATATTACACAGATCTCGTCAGCCCTATACCAAGTACAACTAAATGACTTGTGTTATAGGTGCTAACTCGACGATAGATTTAATACAATAAATACATAGATAACATCCAAGACCCGAGACAAGCTAGAAAAGTTCGTTTCCTAGTTTGACCCGGCCGGGGATCGAACCCGAGACCTTCGGTTGCACAGTCAGCGTGCTAAACCGCTGCGCCACCGAGGCCGTCTAAATTTTGCTTCACTCAAGCGATTGATTCCCATCACTCGATTCGACTAGACCACGAGCGCTTCCCCAAAATTTTGCTGTTGCTAAAAACGCCAAGCTTATCTCGCGGCAACAGGCCTATAACAAGAGTATCAATGACCATTAGATACGGCAGAAATTGCGTCCGCACGTGCTAATCGGCGCCCAATGAACCGTGGGGTCGTAACCAGCTGCATTTATAATTCCTTTGATATTCGACGGAAAAAAGGTCAAGTATGGTTGGCATTTGCGCAAGAGAAAAATGAGTCAACGATAATTTTCGAACGCAGCATGAAATCGGAAAGTTAACGCTCCAAATAGTTGGCTCTAGGTCATTATCAGATCAAGATAGAGACGCCTCTATGCATTGTTTCGCGGGTGTACTGCACGGCGTTTATTTAGTTGGTTAATTAATTAGCTCTTATAATTTATCTGTAGATACTGCCTAAGCTATTGCGGGCGCATAACTTCTGCACTTGCCCAACCCGGTTAAGTGGAACGAGGCCCATTTATTATTTTGAAATATTGCTAGAAAACGAATGGAAACCTAATGTATTGGGCACAATAAACTACTGTGTACCTGCCTTAAGTTAGTCTAGTACCTATTAAGTGCACAAACTTGATTTTAGTGCCTATAACTAAGTTTTAATTTACTCACGAATCTGAGATACGTGTTACTCTACTTTCTTAGTTGGGATATCTATTACACTGTCTGCAATCAAATGTTTGCTCCATTGAAACAAACGTAAATTGTACTTTGTTCATATCGTTTAAACACATAAACCTATAGATATAGTACTACGCGTCAGCATCCTCGTTTGTCAGAATCATACTTTAATCTTACTTTATTCTTATAAGCAAATATTGCAACAAAATAAAATCTAGCAATTGACTGAATTAAACCAAATATGGTCTGTCATTGTACTAAGTAGAAACCATGCCTAAATCATTCTTCAAAACATTTCAATTGAATGTCAGTTTATATAAGACTTCTGCTTCCTTCCAAACCTTCCAAAATGGTCAGGCCATGCAACAACATGTTTGTAATCCACCTAAGTTGTTTTAATAAGGCCCCACAAAACCAAAATAGGACGAGAACAATTCAACGCCCAGCTGTAGAAAGTGGTCAACACTAAAAACTAAACTCCACCCATTCAAATTCCAGATTATCCTCGCCGCCTCCCTCTGCCTGGCGCACGCGTCATACTACGCGGGCCCGGCGCCCGTGCAGCTCAGTCCCGACGGCAAATACCTGCTGGACACCCCGGAAGTGGCACACGCGAAGGCGGCGCACCTGCAGGCAGTTGCGCAGGCGTCAACAGGGCACGGAGCGTGGGCCCCCGCCGCGCCGCAAGGCTGGGCCGGTCCGGGCTACGGTGCCGGGGCGCACTATGGCGCACCTGCTGCTGGTCAGTATTTGCCCTGTATATAAACTTACTTCTGTATCAAGGAGTGGTAGGCAAGTAGTTTGCCACTTGTCACGATCCCGCTAAACTTCTTCGCGAAAAAGCTGTGTTCATATTCATGCCAGTTGGTAAGTGCTAGGAGGTAGTGAGTTAGCACAATCTTAGCACACCACTAGGTACCTTCATGGATTCTGTGTTACTGTGATGCCAAGTATAATTTAGAATATAGTTTCATGTCGTAGTATGTGTTCTCTAAAAAGCCCTAAAAAGTTACATGTATGCAACAACCCAACATTCTAGGAGGAGCACTAGACATCTGGGGTGGGCATGGCCTACTCGGCTCTCCCCTACATATAATAATAATAACTTCCACACAACACAATTACTTGTCCTGATCTCAAACTAGGGAATTCCTCTGTCCGCATCATGGTGGGTTAGCTGGAAGAAAATACTATCTAGTATTAAGCTCGCATATGTACAAATTATGTTTTTAGTGCAAAAAAGAATTTTCAATCATTTGTTCATTCAAACTAGGATATCCGGTAAACAGGCAAGAAGTCTTTGACAGAAAACTGCAATACACTGGAATATTGCAAAATTGTAGCTGGCAAGCGACGAAGCATTGAAAAATTAAGTAGTATTTAGCGAAAAAGCCTTTAGAACGACCAGCTTAGGCTAAGTAGGTTCATGGCTATTTAAACAGATTCTTAATCAAGCAATTCTTAATATAAGCCGTATGCTGCGTGGTCGACCAGCATTTGACCTTTGATCGATGATATTTAGCATCAACAATGCTTTGATACAGAAGTTATCTGACCTCCACTCTCAAACTCCCTTAAATGCCAGTCATTGCTAAAAGCGACTCTAACCGACAAATTTAAGAGGTGGTCCGTTCAAATCAGTTTTTTACAAACACGGATCGTTAGAGACATAACTCCGCTACACCAGCCGCACGACCACAGATGCCTAAAACAAAACCCTTCCTTGCAGGTCTCATCAAATACGGCCCCGCTCCTCTCGCGCACGACGGCCGCGTGATCGACACCCCTGAGGTGGCGCACCTGAAGGCCGCGCACCTGGCGGCGCACGCGCACGCTTACCAAGGCGCGGCGCTCGGTTACGGCGGCCACGTCTCCGCGCCCCTGGCCATCGCCGGCCCCACCCACGGAGGCTACGCCGGCGGCTACGGCGGGTACGGCAAGTGGGCTGGACCCCAGGCCCACATCCAGCTCACGCATGACGGCCAATACGTAGTGGACACCCCTGAGGTCCAGCACGCGCGCGCCGCTCACCTCTCGCAGTACGCCGCCGCCGCCCACGCAGCAGCATCCGCCCCCGAAGAACCGTGGGGCGGCGCCCACGGCGGCTGGCACTAAACCTACCTCCGACCCACGCACCAGCTATTCAAATGACTCTCTTTTTGTAACAAAACTGAGAAAAAAAATCTTGAAAAAAAATATCTTTACTCCCTCTGTAATGTATGTCTTTTTTTATGTATGTTGAAACGCGACTGTGTAACTGCAAAGCTTCTTTGTAGAGTGAAGTCTAAACGAATGAATAAAAGAATTCATTAAGTTTACATTTTCTTTTTTTTTACTACACATTAGCCACAAGTCGAAAATAATGGTAGATAATAGGTAATATTATGAAAAATATAATATAACGTTCTCATAATATGCTCCATGTAACGATTTGATATGCACTATTTTCGTATTGTTTTGCGACAGCTAAATCGCTTTTCAATTTCAATAAGCAGAGCAGACGACACGTACGACGAACCTCAATAATGGAGGGTGAGACTACTGTCTTCTTACTGAAGACAGTCATATAAGTAGCATCAGCTCGATCTGGTCTATAAGTGAGCTGGTGAAACTTACACTGTTTGGAAGAGCACTTATTGGAAAACGCCTGCCAGTACATTCAAAGCAACAGACCGTCATCATAGACACAATGCCTGCCGGCCAAAGTAGAGACAAAACATTGAGCTGCGAAATAGTTAAATGTTGCTCTATGAGATTGTCAGGTGTTAGATCTCTTCGTAATATAGTAGTGATCGAGTATTGATAGAACTATTTTCTCACATGCGAGAAGTCTTTGGTTCCAATCTCGGCAACCGATGTAGGTATCTATGATATGGATTTAGTAGACATGAATGTAGGCATGATATGGATTTTCCAATTGACGTGCACTTGTTCATTTCTGATTACAATTTATTCACTAAAGTTAAGTAAGTTAGGAAACGCATCGTAAAGATACCATTTATGATTGCGTGATTATAAAGGCATGTATGATTTGCCGCTACTATTGCTAATGTATTTCCTGAGGACGATGCCAATTAAGTTGAGAGGACGCTACGGGTGCTGACCCTAGTGTATTCAAAACTATGTTCCAGACATCCATGTGAAAATATTTCTACGTTATGTGGAAGGGCCGGTAAGGGACGTCCCAGGCGGACATACGTCGAACAAACCGGGGATGTATTAGCAAAAGGGAAGATCAAAAGTACCCGGAACCGGCGTGCCTGCATGCAACGACTTATGAACGTTGATGAAGCGAAGGTGATCTGTCAGGATCGTGGCAAGTGGCAGTCCCTGACCTGTGCCTACCCTTCTGGGAGGCGTGAGTTTATGTTATATTTTATGTTTACCTAAATCCGGCAGAACAATGTAAGCTTTGTTATTTTAGGACTATAATTACAAAGAAAACGCAAATAACAAGATAAGAAGAGCTTAACCAGACCAACTTCGGCTGCAATGTCGCTTAAATGTCAGGTGTAAGATCAAACCTAAATCTGGAGCATTCAATAATAGCCAATGGAACAATACATTTAATAGCTTATTATGTTACACACAGTTTATGTTCCAGACACTAAAGGGAGCGTCACTAGAGGCTATCATGGAGAGGTTTGCCAAGATCGTGGCGAGAGGCTAGTCTACCCTTCCGGGATACTGGCGTAACTTCAAGGCGTAACGTTTTATGCCTCTGTGGCGTAGCGGTAGCGCATCTGCCTACTATGCGAGAGGTCCCGGGTTCGATCCCCGGCAGGGGAAAAAAACACCATGTCTTGGTTGTTTACATGTTTGTGATGTCGCTGTTTCTGGTACAAACGACACAGGGTATCCCAGTGTGGGGCCAGAAGCAATGTATGTGCCACTATGTTATGTAAATGTTATGTGTTATGTTGTTGTGTGTGAAAGGCCTATTTAGGAGCCTTTCCTTTGATGGTGAATCCGCACACGGGTTTGCAAATTCATTCCCAGAATTCAGCTCGGCGTGGTTTGATGATCTGGCGTTTGTTTTTCTCAAGAGGAATTAAAATTCAAGTCACGGTCTTGCAAGTGACTTTGGTAATTCCAACTCTAAGCGTCGCGGAGTTTTTGGAACTAATTTGAATGTATGAAAGTCAAACTGGTTCGATATTTTGAAGTAAAACATGCTAATGACTAACATATTATGTAAGTAACTTGAGGGTAAAAATCTGTAGTTACACTTTCCTTTTGGAAATATATTTTTTTTCAATTGTTAAGGAATTGTGTTTTAATAAATAACACCATCATAAATTTCCATCATAGAGTTGTCTATGAAGAATTGCTTTCAACTTTCAGCTCAAAGCCCCCCCCCCCCCCCAACATGTTTACTCTCTATGTTATGCTCTCTTATACCATAAAGAATATTCTTATCTTATCTTACCATATAGATATATAGATAGATACATAGATAGATAGATAGAGAACACTTTATTGTACATAAAAAAGGAAAATACACAAATATTTCTCAATCTAAGAGTACAGACGGCGGCCATATCACTAAAAGTGATTTATTCCAGACAACCTTTGGATGGACTGGAGCAATATATTGGAGAAGGAAGTAGATGGACAAATAAATCAATAAATCATAGGTATATCTCTTAGGCCTGAGTTAAGTACACGCATGCTTTAGCAATCGACAAGCCGCTGCGGGCAACTGTATCTGAGTGAAAGCTTGTGCCCTGCAATGCGAAGTTTATGGGCCGATTGTGTTATGTACTCGAAGTCTCGAACAAACTAGGCAACCGCCGTGCCACGCCTTGCCTGACCCTAGTACTGTCTGTGATATATTAGCCAGTTTCCCAGGACAATTTAAAAGAACAACGGAGGTGTTGAATAAAAAACTGTAGGTTATATTATTTTTAATGCACTAACCCGTGCTAAAGACAATTTATTTTAAAAACCTATTTAGAGGCTAAAAATTCCACCCATGCCGGTATTCGAACCCGCGACCTCTGGCTATCCGTGCCAGCGCTCTATCCAACTTAGCTAATGGGCGACTCATTTTTTAGCCTCTAAATAGGTTTTAAAAAAACTGTAAGTGTTGATGAGAGACTCCAATGAGAGGCCATAGTTAGTTAGACCTTCCGTATTTAGCCTCATAGTCGGGCCATTATACGTAGCAACCAAAATATAGTAAAAATAAGCACTGAAAGATAAATTAAAGGAAATAGTGTTAAAGTAGGTAAATATTGGCTGAACGAGTCTTGAATACTGTGTTCAAGGCTCGTTTAGCCAATACGATAGATAGATAGATACAACATTTATTTAACGGAACAATACTTTAAAACATAGGCATACATGACCATAAAATATAACATAAATGAAAAATATTACATGCATACAAGAAAAGAAAAAGGACAAATAGAACACGTTTCAAACATTGAACTTATTTTTGTGTAAAAAAATAAATAGCTACTTACATTACTAAGTATATGTAGCTGTAAAATAATTAAATTAAGCCTTAAGTTATAAGAGCGCGACCCCAACAACTGTCTGGCGAAATTTGTAAAACCAAAAATGTAAAGGTTATTTTTTGCTATTAATAATAAAAAAAGGTATGGTTACACTTCCGGCACTAGGGTTTCCTCACGATGTTTTCCTTCACGTTAGCGAGTGGTATTGCTACTAAAACTTCACAAATGTACGTTACTTCGAAAACCAAGTCATCGGCACATGCCTGGATTGGAAGCCACACCCTCCCGATTGAGACGTCGGCGTTTTACCATAGCGCTACGGCGTTGCTCTCCTAATGAAAGTATTAAAAAGTAAGTAAAAAACTGCGTTAATAGCAGATTAGTAGCCGAACGCTGTAAGGCATCAATTGCAGCCCGATATATTTAGTGCAGCGCCTATAGTTCAAGGGTGCAATTGGTGCTGACATCCGAGCTAACTTTTTTTGAGCTAACCGAAATTCTTCCCGCGGGTGTTGTAAAAGGCGACTAAGGGATACAAACCGGGGGGTAGGCAGCAGCGCCCCCTGCAGTACCAGCATGCCCAGCTTGGAGATTATGGATATTACCCCCCAATGATGGCACAACCATGCGCTCATTAGGGGAGGGCTGTGTCCAGCAGTGTACTGGTATAGCCTGAGGAAGATGAGGGCCTTGCCTGGTAACTATAGCACTGCTTATTCTAGCTTGGGACCAAGGCAAGCCCTTGTAGAGTATCCTAGTTTGGGACCAGGACATGCCCTTGCAGATTATCCTAGTTTGGGACCAGGGCAAGCCCTTGTAGAGTATCCTAGTTTGGGACCAGGACAAGCCCTTGTAGAGCTTCCTAGTTTGGTACCAAGACAATCCCTTGTAGAATATCCTCATTTGGGACCAGCACAAGCCCTTGTAGAGTATCCTAGTTTGGGACCAGGACAATAACAATGGCTGCCAATATTATCTGCAGAGCGCAGTCAATGGCCTACGATATGCAATAAGCATCTAATCATGTTAATTACAAAGGAAGTCGTACGTACGATCTAGGAAGACATCGCTTAGTATAGGAAAAAATAAGCATACAATAGTAAACATTTGTAATCTAAATGTGATAAAAAATCTAGTGGGTACGTTCTAGCTTATTTAGTGGGAACAAATTTAAATGGCTATTGAATACGTTGTGCGGTAGAACACATGACTTGGATATTTTAAAATTATAAGTCACTTGAGCAAATTATTTTTTTATATTACACTACATTTTCTTCATAATTTAAGTAGTTTATGTGCTATTCCAGACTATAATCTAGGTATCTCTGTGCCAAATTTCACTTTGATTCGTTCAGCCGTTCTGTCATGACTCATGATTGAGTAACAAACCATCCATCCATCCAAACTTATGCATCTACCTAAACTTATATCCAAACTTATGCATCTATCTAAACTTATATCCAAACATGCATCTATCTCGTAGCTAACCAAGCCGCGGATTTCCTCACGCTGTTTTCCTTCACAATTAGCGTGTTGGATTGCGACAGAGGAAGCGTATCTAAAGCGGTGAATTTGCAGTCGCAAACCCACACGCTAACTGTGAAGAAAAACAGAGTGAGGAAACCCGTGGCTTGGTTAGCTACGCACGTATTGATTACTTTCCTGTGGGCTAGGCCGACTAATCTGTCAGGATGCTATAGGTTGCTGCGCAAACCTACACCATCTAAAAAACTATGTCCCAGGCACCAGCGTCCGAGTGTTCCCTTCACACATCTAGTGTGAGTAAAGATGCCACTGGACGCTGTATAAATCATCTCATTACGTAGATGCAAATGCCAATGTTTTCTTTTCATGTACGAAAAAAATCAAATGCATGCCTACACATTTTACATCATAAAAACAAATTATTCAAACCGTTAATAAGTAATTCAATCCAACGCCAGTCAGTGACCCCGAAAGCCTTTAGTTGCTAAAGACTATAATACTCGTAATATCGTTCATTCACCTTAAAAAACTTAAGTCGCGGGCTCGGTTCTTGTTAAGTTGGCTTAGAAAAGGTCTCCTATTTACAGGTTTTTGTGCCTATTGCTGTATCGATGACTTTTTTCCTTGTATTTCCGTCGATCGTTTCTCTTTTTCCCTTTAGACTCTGCAACGCAATGTACATCGCATTGTCAAAGTAAGCTACGCATTGTAGTTTTACTGAACAAAACAATATTATATTATTTTTAATGCACTAACCCGTGCTAAGGACAATTTTAAAAAAACCTATTTCGAAATTTCACTGATGCCGGTGAGTCACCCATTAGCTTAGTTGGTAAGAGCGCTGGCACGGATAGCCAGAGGTCGCGGGTTCGAATCCCGGCATGGGTGGAATTTTTAGCCTCCAAATAGGTTTTGTAAAACAATATTAAATGAAATATTTGAAACTTTCGCGTCATGAACACATTGTTAGAATATTTTCGGGGCTTAATCGCGTAGAACTTAAATGAAAACCAATATAAATGATAACAATTTAATTTAGACACCCTCCGACCAGGTGGGATGACGATCTGCGAAAAACTGCCACATATCCTGTATGCTGGATGCGGCAAGCTGAAGACAGGGCGCTATGGCGCTCATTAAAAATAGTTTTTTTAGACAGACAAATAAAGAAATAACAAAAATAAATTTTATTATTAAATAAATTGTAATAGATTTAGATGTTTAGCCTTGCTTTAGTATATCAGGTCACAGACCTTCAAAGCAGACCGAAACGATTTAACACTTAAACTAAGTTTATCCTACATATAAAGGAGCGACTAATATGTAAATATACAAAATGAAAATTGCCCTAAAATGCCACTTTATGATGACTGATAACGATAATGTTAAAAAAATGCCATATTTCTATATTTATATGCTAAATTTTTAAATGATTTTTATTCAAATAAAAAAAATATGACTAATGAAAATATGTATTGATACCTTTAATTGATTAATTTATTCAGGAGCTGCTAATAGCCATATTTCATTATGGTTCCAATTCTATATTATATTTTATAACATTATATATATGGCAGTTTTGATATTGATTTGAATGCAACTTTTACTTTTATTAATATTGTCAATTATTTAATTTAATGCCTCGTTGAGTGTGTTAGTATTTTATTTATTTATTAATTTTATAGACACGTCCAACTCTATTGTAATAATTTGATTTTTTTTAATGTATTGTATTTAACAGAGATTTGCTGAAAATCAGCGTAGTGTTCAACACAACATTTATGCTGAGCAAATTCCTTTTTGTCAATATACTAAGTTTGTATAATAAATAATTTAAAAACCTATTTAGAGGCTAAAAATTTCACCCATGCCGGGATTCGAACCAGCAACCTCGAGTTTTAGCTCTGGCTATCCGTGCCTCGGATAGCCAGAGCTAAAACTCTAAATAGGTTTTTAAATTTGTCCTTAGCACGGGTTAGTGCATTAAAAATAAAAATAGTATAAGAAATTATTATTTTAATTTTTTTTTAATGTGATAATCTATAATATAAAAATGAATCCCCGAATGTGTTGGTAAGCGCAAATCTCGGGAACAGCTGAACCGATTTTGCTAGTTCTTTTTTAAGAAAATTCCTTGAAGTACGAGGATGGTTCTTACGGAGAGCAAAATAAAAAAAAATAAAGAATCTACTGTTAGGCGGTACGAAGTTCGTCGGCTCAGATAGTGATAAATAAATGTTTTCTTAATTTCAATTTCAATTTTATTAGGGGATGGCTATGTCCAGCAGTGGACTAATGTATCCTGAAGAAGAAGAAGAAGAATAATTTAGGTAATATGTTGTGGCAACAACAATGTGTGGTAGCGGAGCGGTAGAGCGCCAGCTGCTCATTCAGGAGGTTGTGGGATCGAATTCCAGCATGATCCAATCACTTTGTTAATATTATTGTTTTACCTAGTGGTTTCACGTAGGTATATATATTCTCTTATGTATGGCCTAACCTTCGCGCGATCCAGGAAGAGACCCGTGCCCCAGCAGTAGAGACATACAAGGGTCGGTATCGATATGTACCCGCTATATTTTTCAATTTCTTTGAGTGCACAAATTATTTCCTACCTCTTCAAAATCATCATTTCACGACTGATCTGATTGGCTGGAAGAAATTTCTGAAGAACTAAGCTCGTCTATGTACTCATTTATATAACGCCGATGTTTTGTGCAAAATATTTCTTTCTTTGTTTACAATACGAACATGCATCGACCAAATAGATCTAATACATCGTCTATTTGGTCGACGCATGTTCGTCGACCTAATAGAGGATGTATTAGCAAAGGGGAAGATAAAACGTACCCGGAACCGGCGTGCGTGCATGCAACGACTTATGAGCGTTGATGAAGCGAAGGTGATCTGTCAGGATCATAGCAAGTGGCAGTCCCTGGTCTCTGCCCACCTCTCATACAAGCGTGAGGTAATGTTATGTTGTTTACTATAAAGTATAATAACTAATAATAATATTTTAAAATTGTAAGTCACTTAGGTAACTTATATTTTATGTTAGCGATACCAATGGGAAAAGGCCTATACCCGGCAGTGGGAAGCGGTGGGCTGAAAATGATGATGATGATGAAGCGCTTGTGGCCTAGTCGAACCGAGTGATTGGAATCAATCACTTGAGTTAAGCAACAACATGCGCGGTCAGGTGCAGAATGGGTGACCGTCCCGTGACGACGGCTAGTGGCATTTTTCCGAGCGCTTCCGTGCTTCGCAAGGCACGTTAAGCCGTTGGTGCTGGCTGTCATGAAATGACAGTCGTTAAGCCATGTCAGAGGCCTTATGGGCTTGATAACTTCTGACAGTAAGGCCCGCCACTGTCTTACAATCCACCACCTACCCGGACTTGGCCCCCGTTGTGGAGTACGGCCTAAACCTTTCTGCGATGCAGGAAGAGACTCGTGCCCCAACAGTGGGGACATACAAGGATTGATATCGGTAGTAATATTGTACTGTAAAGGGGTAATCTCCGAAGATACTCAACCGATTTCAAAAGATCACAATTCAGTGCGCGTAATATATGGTCAGATGATCAGATGTATCGCAGACTCATGTTTAGGAAGTCTCCGGGTTCCCATTGCAAATCACCAGCAAGGTTGGCGGGCACCCTCGTTGAAATGGCACAGATCAATCGTCATTGTCGAATACATTTCGATTACAACCTGTGAATCTATAATCGATTGGTTCCTCGGCATTTTTGCGTCACCAAATAGAGGATACTACAGAAGTTTAAACATAACTGAATACAATTTTAAAAACTTATTTAGAGGCTAAAAATGAGTCGCCCATTAGCTAAGTTGGATAGAGCGCTGACACGGATAGCCAGAGGTCGCGGGTTCGAATCCCGGCATGGGTGGAATTTTTAGCCTCTAAATAGGTTTTTAAAATTGTCCTTAGCACGGGTTAGTGCATTAAAAATAAAAATAGTATAATAACTGAATACAGTTTATTAGACACGCGTTCCGTGGGGTTCATTAGAGCCAGTGTTGGCAAAAATAATATGTTTTATTAATAATTTTAGGTTTAGATTTTAAGTCTTAAATTCGCATAAGAACTTATTTAGATTTAATTCACTTAAAAAGCGGGAAATAGGTTGACTAGTAGAAAATGCTTATGGCATTTTCTACCAGTCAACCAAAATCAACAAAAAATATTAATAATATAATAATACTAAAAAAAACACGCAACATCACATACTAATTTCACTTGTTACATTATACCCATTAGAAAAAATGGCCACCAATAGAGAATAGTTATTTGTTATACAAGAGTGCAAAGTTACTTTTTAACCGCGTGTTCAATTTTGATGACCGAGCAAGCGAAGGATTCTAAAATTGAATCACGAGCGCAGCGAGTGATTCAAAATTAGAATCCTGAGCGTTAGCGAGGGAATCAAAAGAGCACGAGGTGAAAAATCTTTGCACTCGAGTGCAACACGTAACTTTTCATTCCACCTCAGCGAGGAAATGACTATTAGTGGCATTTTCCTTATTCCTTATTCCAAGAAGGCTAAAAATCTTGGACTGATAATGTCCTGCGACCTGACGTGGAGAGATCACATAAATGATGTTAGCAGACGAGTTCACTACTCAATGCGAGTAGCGATTGCAAAACTTTCTTCCCTTCTCTACTAAAATCATACTGGCTCAAAGTCTTATCTTACCTATTCTAGATTACGCGGATGTTTACTACCTCGATGCCACTGAGGAGCTACTAAACAAGCTGGAGCGACTTTTCGGGTTACGGAAGTTTGACCGCATCTCCGAATATCGCTCTAAGCTTAAGTGGCTCCCAATCAGACAGCGCCGCGATGTGCACATACTTTCTGTTCTATTTAAAATTCTCCATGACCCTTCTTGTCCTGAGTATCTCCGCTCCCGTTTCAATTTTCTTCCACTATCGTCCAGGTCAAGGCGCTCCTGCTTCCGTAACACTTTTAAGTACACTTCCAGCAACACAATTTTTTTCTCCAACTCTTTCACTGTCCGAGCTGCGCAACTTGGGAACAAGCTTCCTAACTACATTCAAGAGAGTCCATCCGTATATACTTTCAAGAAGAGGTTAAAAGAGCACTACCTTTCTAACATCACATAGTTAATAGGTTTATGTATGTATAAGTATATATTTATATGTAAGTGTACTATCGTATTATTACTTATTTATATAGTTATAAATATTTCTCCCTTCCTCCCGCTATCTTAATTTAAACATCCAATGCTAAAGTTGGCTGGCAGAGATCTCTGTTAGAGATAAGTTCGCCTTTGAAACAAATTTTATGTAATATTATTTCGTTTTTACTGTTTGCAATAAAGAATATATTATTATTAGAACTTTTTTTTTTACTTTTTAACACCATCTAGTTATAAGACCAACTTTTATTTTAAACAGAAACTATTAATTATTTAAACAAAACATCTAAAGCAAAACTAAATTAATAACTAAACTAAAATCTAATAAACATGTAGTAATAAAAATAAATACCTATAATTTACAAATAAAACACTTGCCCCAGGTCGGTGTCCCTCGGCAGGGAGCCCAGAATGCTGGCAACATTCCCCCGTTTGAAGGCCAGACTTATTCTCTGGCCGAGGTATGCGCCAGCCCTCCGGTCCCCCGTGGCATCGATGAGGCGCGTTGACAACTCTTTAAAGAGCGAACGCGCCTCGGGGCCCCACGGGCCCACGGAACCCCAAACGGCGCGAATATGTATTGGTTGCCCAATGTTGCATATTTCCGCCGTTTGAGGCCTTCCGCCGCGCCGCGGCCGCTGAGCCAGCGGCCCTTATACTCTGGGAAACATGGGAAGGTGCTAGTGTGTCGACGCAGGTTGAGTCCCACACTAACGGCCTCCCATGTTTCCAGGGTATTGACGTCATACCGTCAGGCCTTTTCCCATCATCGCGAAAAATTCCCGGAGGTTCCAGCATTGCTGGAACTCCGGATGTAGCGAGGGCCCTTCGGATGACGTCATTTAGCGCCGCGTGCCTCGGTAAGCGGTCAGCACTCCGTTGACACGATAACCCGTGGTGACCCATGTTGTCGACGTCAGCGCGGCAGGGGCACTGATGGGGCACAGTGATAGCGCAACCCAGGCGCAGTCCCACGGCAGTGCTGAAAGATATGTTATCCATCAGCGTGCCAATTGCCACTGATGGATGTGCCTGCAACCAATAACCTGACTCGCGCTCTGAGACAGCAAGGAGGCGGGCTCGCTCTGGGTCGCTGACACTAGATTCAACTAATTGTCTTTGTGTCAGCGCACAAAGCGGCCCGTCTACATGCCGGCTTGGCTTCCTCACAGCATGAGATCTCAATCGTGCCCAAGGATGGGCAGATAATTTGCTTATACAAGGCCTCGATGCTGTGGACGGAAGACAAGAAGGCAGGCAGTGCCACGCTTGTCACTTTTTTGACTCTGAGGCCTCCCAACCTAATTGGTAGGGAGGCCTGGAGCCAGGCGTGTTCGGAAATGGGACAATTTAAAATCTGTATTAGGGCCAGATGAGTCATGGAGTCTATGGGCCCCAAGAGTGCCGCTTGGCTAAACAGCGGACTCCACCTTAGGTAATACGAGAATTTTGGTACAAATAGACAGAAGCGGATAATTTGGAAGGTCATAATGTGTGTTAATTTGGCTAAGGTGCGGAATCGTTTCGAAAAAAATGTTTTTTTGAATATCCAGAAACTGCGGGAAAGCCCTTTCGAGCACTGGCGCCCCTAGGAGGTAGAGGTTCTCACTATTCAATATTTTGATATTTGGTGCCAGTCTGTTAAATTCCCAAATGGGGATTTCTGAATTTATGTGGTCAAAAGGGTATAGTTCGCATTTGCTGTAATTTAGTTCCAAGCCTATTGATTTAAATTTTTCCGAGAGAGTTGCAAGATCTTTTTCTACTTCTTTTGACTCTCCTCCGAAGATGCCATCATCGAGGTACCAGATGTTTAATTTTTATTTTAAAGAGGTTATTATTTTATGAATAGCCAGGCTGAAGATGGCTGGCCCAAGTGGGTCGCCCTGCTGGCAGCCTACAGCAGATTCGAGGGCGTTATCCCTGTACACTAGATTAGAATGGCAGCTGTATTTGAATATTAAAAATGAGTCTTTATTTTCCTCATATTCGATATGAAAAGTAGTGTTTAACTCGTGTAAAAGAATCAATTCCGACTTGGACTATAGCCTAAATACCTCGGGAATTGATTCTTTCTACCCTCAGTTAACAATCTACTATTTTACAGATCGCCAAGTGTTAGACCTATAGCTCAATCATGTTAGTATTGATTTTAGGGATCGTGGCTGTGAACCTAAGACATATAACTCAGGACTAGACAGCATTACCTAACTCATCAATGGCGCTAGTGTTATTGGATTATTGGATATTCGATATTGACCCTTGTATGTCCCCACTGATGGGTCTCTTCCTGCATTGCAAGAACGTTAGGCCGTACTCCACCACGGGGGCCAAGTCCGGATTGGTAGAGGCTTGCAAGACTAGTGGATGGTCTTACTGTCCGAAGATTTCAAGGCTTGGCTTAATGACTGCCATCTATTGACGCCAGCCGGCACCAAATGCTTAACGTGCCTTGCGAAGCACGAAACCATCGGAAAAATGCCACTAGCGTTAGTCATAGATGTTTTACCCATCCATGCACTTAACGCGTCCTGTGTTGCTTCGTCTAGGTGTCAAACTCCATACCAATTTCTACCGCAAACTTAAGGATTCCGACAGATTTGGTGCACATAGTTAGGCCTTACGCGTGAGGAAACCTGAGTGTCTCAGGGGTTCACATAAATCGCCATTCCGTATTAAAAACATACTTTCTCTCCAAGAGAAGGCTTGTATAAATACCTACATGATTATATTATTTTCTTTAATGCACTAACCCGTGCTATTGCATTTAACCGTGCATTTAAAAATGGCACGGTTAGCCAGAGGTCACGGGTTCGAGTCCCGCCATGTGCGGAATTTTTTTAGCCTCTAAATAGGTTTTTAAATACCTACATATTAAAAATTAAGGTCTCGACGCCACCTATGTAAAGTATAACTTCTGTGTTAAAGTAGAAATTTTTATTCTGTGCACAGTTTGTTTTGTGGCGAAACGAATCGTAACGGTATCTCTTGACGAGTGTTTTGGGTAGAGCAGAGTTACGTATACTAGGCAAGCGATGATAGTATGTAAAACCGTTCCTATTATCAGAAAATATGTTACTTTACATAAACTTACGCCTGTATCCCGGAGGTTAAGGCCAGATCAGGGTTTGCCACTAAAAAAATAAGATGAGAATTTTTTTTTTCTTAATACCTGTTAAAATCACAGACTGTTATTTATATATTACTTCTTAATACCTGTTAAAATATCGTTCTGATATTTAATAAAATACATAACCTAACTGCAAAGTAGGTATTCGGGGCTGCAAGTGATGCAAATCACTTCAGCCAGCTGTCGCTGCCTGTAAATAATACAGTAAATAATGTAATGAGGTTCGAAATTTAGCTGGTACTTGCCCATTAGCTCAGTTGAGAGAGCGCTGGCACGATTAACCAGAGGTCGCGGGTTCGAGTCCCGGCATGGGTGGAATTTTTTGCCTTTAAATAGGTCTTTAAAATTATCCTTAGCACAGGTTAGTGCAACAACAAGAATATAATAAAAAAAAACATGTAAGAGCAAGATAATAATTACGTAATACAGAGAATATTGTAAAGAGGTTCGAAATTTCACTGATGCCGGTGAGTCGTCCATTAGCTCAGTTGGAAAGAGCGCTGGCACGGATAGCCAGAGGTCGCGGGTTCGAATCCCGGCATGGGTAGAATTTTTAGCCTCTAAAATAGGTTTTTTAAAATTGTTCTTAGCACGGGTTAGTTCATTAAAAATGGAATACAATCATGTAGTACAGCGATATCATTCCGATGTATAACCTAACTGCAAAGTAGGTACTCGAGGCTGCAAGTGATGCAAATGCCTGTAAATAATACAGAGAATATTGTAAAGAGGTTCGAAATTTCGCTGATGCTGGTATTGGCCCATTAGCTCAGTTGAGAGAGCGCTGGCACGGTTTTTTTTTTGGGCGATATACTGCCACTGTTTATTTTGTGGCAACCTTTTAGTCGATTAAAATTAAAAAGTGTTAAAATTTATATACAATATTAATATGTCAGGTAAAAATAATCTATAAATAATTTAAAATTTACCAACATAGCTACGCCCGGGCTAAAACCGGCCCCCATTCGCCCTTGAGGCCGCGCGTGTCACCCCCAGGGCGAAGGCAAGGACGGCCTCTCGACTCTTGGAGTCGGCCATAAAGGCGGCGAACGCCTCGCACCTCACCGCTCTTCCCAGGCGTATCTCGCAATCGGCCCTTGCAACGGGGACATTTGCGGCCCTCGCAAATGTCCCCGTTTCAAAGCTGCGCTGGCACGGTTAGCCAGAGGTCACGGGTTCGAGTCCCGGAATGGGTGGAATTTTTTGCCTTTAAATAAGTCTTTAAAATTGTCCTTAGCACGGATTAGTGCAATAACAAGAATATAATAAAAAAAAACATGTAAGGGCAAGATAATAATAAATAGACCAATGCCACACAATACAATCACACGTCATGGTTCCAAACTAGGATACTCTGAGCTATGGTGTGACATATATGTATGACATGACGTCAAAAACACGGAAATACACCCAGACTGAGGCCACTTGTACAAATGTACGACGGTTTCCAGTCCCACCTGCGACTTCTGTCTTGGTACCCAAGCGCCTCAAAGGCTACACCAACAAGGCAGTCAAACTAAATACAATCCGATACTTTTTTATAAAGCCTATAAACGTCCACTACAGACGCACAGGACTTCTCTCAGAGAGAGAGTGTCGAGGCTTAATTACCACTTCTTCTGGTTCTTCTTCAGGCTATATTAGTCCACTGCTGGATATACCCCCCCCCCCATAATGAGCGCCATAGCGCAAGGTTGTGTCATCATTGGGGGGTAATGCCCATAATCCCCACGCTGGGCATGCGGGTTGGGGATCGCAGTTTGGTGGAATTGTACTGCAGGGGGCGCTGCTGCCCACCCCCCGGTTTGTGTCCCTTAGTTGCCTTTTACGACACCCGCGGGAAGAATTTGGGTTACCACGCGTGCCCTTAATTATATAGAAGGTATTGTACCTATAGTGGTCAATGATACGCTCTGTTATAACAATGTTCATCATCGTAGACCTGCCGTGCCTAAGAGTTTAATACATTTTCCAAACTAGACTAAAAAGTCCGATTCAAGAGCGGCAGTCTCTCCTGCATGTAAGACACATAAAAAAAGAGTCCGGAGTCGGTACGGATTTGGAAACATAATATTTCGTATAAAGTACTATAAATTGATATCAATTACTGTAAATTACTATTATTTACATTTTTAACATAACATAACATTTACATGCGAAGATGTGCTCGATGAAAGTCAGTTCGGTTTCCGGGCTGGCATGGGTACCAGAGAGGCTCAATTTGCACTTAACGTGCTTGTTCAAAAGTGTAGAGAAATGCAGCAAACCGTGTTTCTGTGTTTTATAGACTACGAGAAAGCTTTTGACCGTGTACAACACGAGGTACTTATTAAACAACTTATAGCTTTAGGCTTGGATACAAAGGATATACGCATAATCACTAATCTATACTGGAGACAAACCGCAACAGTAAGAGTGGAAGGGGAAGAAACCCACGCCGTCGAGATACAAAGAGGTGTCCGTCAAGGTTGCATCTTGTCCCCATTGCTCTTCAATGTATACGCCGAGGCAATCATCAAGGAAGCACTTGAAGATGTGGAAACAGGAGTCGTCGTTGATGGACGTGTGGTTAACAACCTGCGATACGCGGACGACACTGTCCTGATAGTATCCACTCAAGAAAGTCTTCAAATGATTGTAGATAAGGTCTATGAGTGTAGCAGAAGAGTTGGGTTGAACATGAATGTCTCTAAGATGAAATTCATGGTGGTTTCTTTGAGTGGGGCCCAACAACTGGTGGATTTACAAATCGGAGCGAATATCGTAGAAAAAGTCGACAAGTACAAATATCTCGGATCATGGCTGACATCGTCATGGGAAAGCGATACTGAAATACGAGTGCGTATCGAAATTGCCCGAGCTTCATTTATGACGTTGAGTAAAGTAACTCTCCATCAAACTCCTTCTTTCAGCAACTCTCCATCAAACTCCGCAATAAGATCCTGCATTGTTATATATGGCCTGTCGTTCTTTACGGATGCGAGTCATGGACCGTAAAGAAAGAACTCAAAAAAAGACTCGCGGCTTTCGAGATGTGGTGCTACCGACGAATGCTCCGGATCAGCTGGACCGAAAAAGTCACCAACGTTGAGGTCCTTAGACGGATGGACACGAAGGTGGATCTTATCCGCACCATCAAGCAGCGGAAAGTAGCTTACTTAGGCCATGTGCTGCGATGCAGTAAATACCAATTACTGCAGACTATTTTGATGGGCAAGGTGGAAGGAAAGAGAAGGCCGGGCAGGAGAAGGATGTCATGGTTGTGCAACATCAAGGAGTGGACCGGTGTTAAAACCGCGGAGGAGCTGTTCAGAATTGCACTGAACAGAGATCGCTGTAAAGAGCTGACTGCCAACCTCCAGTAATGGAGAGGCACTTTAAGAAGAAGAACATTCACATACAGGCACAAACAATGCTTCACGCCCCACACTAGGATTATGTATTGATGTATGTGTGAGTCCAGCCAGTAAGGGGCCATCCATAAATTACGTCACACGAATATCCTGATTTTTGACCACTCCCCCGTCCTTGTCACAGCTGGTTACATTTGTGAGAACTCCCCCCTCTGTAGTGTGACGTTACTTATTTTTTCTACATGGTAACATTTAGAAAGTATTGAATTCAAACATACCATTTACATACAGGCACATACATTGCTTCTGACCCCACACTGGGTTAGCCTGTGTCGTGAGAACTAGAAACAACGTCATCACAAACATGTGAACATCCAAGATCAGGGGTTTTTTTGTCCCCAGCCGGGGTTCGAATCCGGCATCTTTATGTAGAATGAAAAATTCTCTAACTGTCTATAACAATACTACGTTACAGTATCTATAAAATACTACGTTATAATAATCGTTTTGCTTGGTACGCCACACCACTAGTTTTGGGCCTGTATTCTGTTTGTCTCTGACCGTTTCGGCTTATTTGCAAATTGATGACACCATGGTTTTTGTAAGTGCAAAATGTTGGTTCGGGAAAACCTAAAAATCTGAGAATGTTGACGAAGTAACTCTGCCTTATTGACTTTATTTGCACTCAATTATTGAGCGTCTTTTAATTTATCCTAAAATAAGTTTAAAAAAGACAGTACCAATTTTGATGTCCCTAAATAAGATAGATAGAGAACACTTTATTGTACGTACTTACATAAAAATGGAAATTACACTGATATTTCTTACAGACGGCGGCCTTATCACTAAAAGTGACCTCTTCCAGATAACCTTTGGATGGAATGGACTAATACATTAGAGAAGGAAGTAGATGTACAAACAAAACATACCTTATCAACCCCTGTATGTCACCAGTGCTGTGGCACGGGTCTCTTCCTGCATCGCGGGAAGGTTAGGCCATACTCCACCACGGGGGCCAAGTCCGGGTTGGCGGAGGATTGTAAGACAGTGGCGGGCCTTACTGTCAGAAGTTATCAACCCGCCCATAAGGTCTCTGACATGGCTTAACGACTGTCATTACGTGAAAGCCGGCACCAACGGCTTAACGTGCCTTGCGAAGCACGGAAGCCCTCGAAAAAATGCTACTAGCGGTAGTTACGGGACGGTCACACATCCTGCGCCTGACCGCGCCTGTTGATGCTTATCTCAAGTGACTGATTCCAACCACTAGGTTCGTCTAGGCGACGAACGCTTCATACACAAACAAAAAACATTATTTATTATTTATTTCATTATAAACTCCGCCCTTACAGGTTTTCCACCTAATACAGCAGGATAAATAAAAATAACACCACGAAAAAGAAGAAAATCGACATTAACATAAACAAACAAACAATGCAAAATTAATCAAATTATTCAGATACACAATCAATTCATAAAATTCATACAAAATGATAATGATAAATTAGTCTCGTATGTAAAATATGGTGTTCGATAATGTATGACCAAAGATGTTCTAGTCAAAACGTGGCTTACAGATGTCTCAACTAAGCAAATTGTAAATAACCCGGGATCAAGGAACTGTGGATATATAGCATACGCCAAAAACGGCCGTTTCTAACGGATATGCTATCTAGTCATAGGTTTTTGGCCGTTCTCGAACGTGGTCCTAAAAGCCAATTAACATAATTGGAAAATTTATATGCGACTTTTTGGAAAATAACTTCTTAAGAATATAGGTACTTATGTTTTTTTATTGTATTGAATCTGATAGAGCCAAATAACCTGTTATACTTATTGTGTAAAGTGTTTATGGGAGCTATCACATACCTTAAGGCAGTCCTTCAATGAGCAATCCCAATACAAAGGTAGTTAGGTTTTAATTTACAAACAGCTTGTCGGATAGCCATGAAACTTTGCCAATACGTTTAGAGAACACATCGTGATCGTGTTTACAACTGTAAATAACAGAATAAAGAAGAAATGGACATTATTTGTAGGGTAACATTATTTGTAGGGTAACATTATTTGTAGGGTCACGAATTGAGGGGTTGTTCCACTAATCCCCATTGAAAATCCCCATTGGCATGTCTTAGTATTGGCAAAGGGGATTTATGAACAAAAACTTCACAAATCCCCATCAATGGGGATTTTAAATGGGGATTAGTGGAATAACCCGAATTGAGAAAGTTCCTTCTAGGATTTGGATATGACCGGTCACTAAATGAGAATATATTTTTTGTTTATTTTTATGTGTCGTAGTTTTCGAGAAAAATAATTTCCTTAATTAATTAATTTCGCTTACTGATACAGTTCATTACGCCATCACAGATTAAATAAAACAGAGTCAGAAACTTCATTCATTTGAATCTCTCAAAATATATTAAATCTGTTGTCTTTGAAGAATCGTGTATAAATCTATACAAGAAGTAATAAACTCGCATGAAATCGAGTATTTTGACTTCGTATCTACAAAAAAAGTAAATCGGATCATAAATAAACTATGGAAGACGATTAGGGTAGCTGGCGCATGTCAGAACAGAACACAATTGCATATTCAAGACCTCGAAAAATACTAAACCAAATGTCCAACGTCAAAGCAAAAATCACTGACAGATCATTGACAGGTTTTTTTACATGATTCAATGTTGACGATGATACAGGGCGATAATTCCGTTCTGGTTTGCTTATACGCCCTTTTAGAATGAGAAGGTTTTCAAAAAGACAATCATGAATGAAAATCTCATCTCAGGTAAAAACTAAGAACGTAGGGCTACCCAGTTTAGCTTCCTTTTCATATACAGCAAAGGGAAAAAACGCGAATTAATGTACATTATAGCCTTTTAACTTTTCATAGAAACTAACAATGCAAAAATTTTTGATAAGCTTTTTTCCAATTCTAACCACAATCAAAACTCGATTTGTGTTCTCTAAATGTATTTATTTGAAATATATTCTATATACATTTAAAATATATTTCAAATATGTAAGCTTAAACAAAAACGAAACCTAACACAAAAGAACCAACACTATCTATCAAACACCGCCACTACAAAGCAGAAATAAAGAAACACAGGTCTATATTTATACTTCATATATCTATACTATAAATATAGATTTATATCTATATTTACTAGCAGATCCCGCAAACGATGTTATGTCATATTACTTAGGGCCGTTTTCTCCATTTGCTGCGCAAAACTGGATTTCATAATCCGGATCATGCTTGAACGAAGTTAAAAAAATAGATTTATGACCATCCGATTTCTCCCGTAACTTTTTGATCTAGTTCACGAAATCTAGTTCTAGTTACAGATTAGACAAAAAACGCTAAGATTTGAGGGTTTATTTTTTTATTTTGAAACGCAGCTGTCTAAAATGTCGAGAATTCTGTGATATTTCCGGTTATTCTGTGTAATTTCATAAACTTTTTCGGCAATTTTGAATTTTGTTTCTGGCGCGGTTTGTTTTGTGCGAAATAAATTTTGAACGGCTCTCATAAAAGATGATGTTAAAACGAAAAAGGGATCCGACATTCACCAATAGTGAAAACAATATTTGGTAAAGTAAAACCTTTGACGTCTTTTGGCAGCTGATATCTGACATTTGTCTGACTGTTAATCTGGTTTTAGAAGCTAATCGTCCAATGTCGGCCGTTCAGAGACTTCAGTTTAAACTTTGGTTTACGGTGTGGGAGAAATCCAATTTGTTATTGTAATCTCGATTAGGAGTCCAAAACCGGATTTAGCTTGCCGTAATCTAGATTTGGTTCTATGGAGAAAACGGCCCTTAGGGCCGTTTTAAAAGATTTCTCCCACACCGTAAACCAAAGTTTAAACTAAAGTCTCTGAACGGCCGATATTGGACGATTAGCTTCTAAAACCAGATTAACAGTCAGACAACTGTCAGATATCAGCTGCCAAAAGACGTTAAAGGTTTTACTTTACCAAATATTGTTTTCACTATTGATGAATGTTGGATCTCTTTTTCGTTTAACATCATCTTTTATGAGAGCCGTTCAAAATTTATTTCGCACAAAACAAATCGCGCCAGAAACAAAATTCAAAATTGCCCAAAAAGGTTTTGAAATTACACAGAATAACCGGAAATATCACAGAATTCTCGACATTTTTGACAGCTGCGTTTCAAAATAAAAAAATAAAAAAGTGTTACCACCCTCAAATCTTAGCGTTTTTTGTCTAATCTGTAACAAGAACTAGATTTCGTGAACCAGATCAAAAAGTTACGGGAGAAATCGGATGGTCATAAATCTATTTTTTTAACTTCGTTCAAGCATGATCCGGATTATGAAATCCAGTTTTGCGCAGCAAACGGAGAAAACGGCCCTTAGCCTACGACCTATTCTCGATTGAAACCGTTTCGGAGAAATTGATAACAAACACTGTGACTAGGTTTTTATATCGTTCGATATGAACCCTGTAGGTATGTGGAGCCATAGCCCTCCCCCTAATGAGCCCGCTGCTGGAGCAGGTCTCTTCCTGCATCGCAGGGAGGTTAGACCATATTCCACTACGGGGGCTAGATCCGGGTTGGTGGTGGAAAGTAAGGCAGTGGCGGTCTTACTGTCAGACGTTATCAAGCCGCCCATAAGGCCTCTGACATGGCTTAACGACTGCCATTACATGACAGCCGGCGTAATGTGCCTTGCGAAGAACGGAGTTTTATATATTACATTTAAAATATACTTATTTGTAAAGATGTGTTTGAAAATTAGTAGAACAAACGATGTTGAACAAGACAAAGTCTAACATGATTTAGGAACTCAGCATTTTAGAGGTCACCCCATATCAGATGGACTGAAAAGCACAGGCCTTCTTTTAGAGAAAGAGTATGGGCGCCCACCGCGGATAGACAATTTGAAGCCCTGAGGTATATCAACACCTCACGTACTCAGTTTTCCTCACGGTGTTTTTCTGCACGGTTAGAGAGCGAGTACGTCAAGAATACAAATGTACGTAGCATAAGAAAGAAAGTAAATGCCGAAATAAAACACAGTACAGTGCTACACAAGAAATAAGTCTCGCGGATGTACCTGCGCAGATGACCACATTTTAGATGTGCGGCAAGTTGATCGACCAATTAGATAGTTTCATTATATGGCAGGCCGCGCGCCTTTGTTGCTATTGGTTGATTCAACGTCATCGATGCAGGTGACTATTAGTTTGGCAATATTAGCGTGAGCGAAATAGGTAGCGATACTGCGGCAACCAATTCTGCACCTTAACCGTATCGGTTAAAGATCATGTTGAATGTACTTGTAGCTTCGGGTACTTTCGTTACACTTCTTCCTAGTCTGCGCGAACGTAGATTCCCGAAGGGACTTTTATGATGTGTAGTACTGTACCTACTTGTCGAATGTGAGAACCGCCGCTTCCTGTATGTCCCGTGGACATTTACAGCTAATCCAGCTACACACTAGCACCACATAGTCAGACGAATGATGTCCGTATCTAATAAGTCGGCATGGGAAAACCCCAGAACCCATCAAACAAGTACATGATATTATAATTCATTTCGTTCGGCTTTGGTCTTGGTGGAAGCAATATATTTCTTACACTTTCAAAGTCTAGAAACTGAATTAACGAGATGAATGAATTACCTAGGACGAGCAAACCACTTCATAGACGTCTTTGCTTCTAGTGCTTTCGTTTCTAATAACAGTTTGTTTATGTGTGAACCAAAGCCGAATGCAATGAAATATAGTGTACAGCGTAACAAAAAGTCATTAACCGGTTTTGAAGACTCACGGTCGTTAAAAATCGTTAATCGTAACGTGATAATGACCTACAGCTTGGTCATTATTATGTTACGTAAAACTTTCGTAGCTGCGCTCACATCTGTGTCATATAGGTATGACAACCTTCACGTATTTATTGAGTACAGTGTCAAAGATCTGAGGGTGTTTTTTCCCAGGCTCTTTAGCCTTACACCGGCATAGGTAATGTTTGACGCCATATTGTGATCCATACGTAACCACGTGCAAGAACCAGTTTCGAGAATTAGCATTGGATAATGAAGAGGATAACTCTGGACAGAGATATCAATTAATCAGAACGTTCGCCTCCACTGCTGGACATAGACCTCGGGCCACTTCCTTCTGTCCTCAGGCATCCTCGTCACAGAACAATATCCTTAGCCAGCCACTGGCAGCAATCTGCCTCTGATTGTCGGTCCAGCGGGCTGGTGGGCGTGCTACACTATCATCATCACATCACATTAATATTAAAAAGCGAAAGTTTGTGAGTGTGAATGTTTGTTACTTCTTGGCGTCTAAACAGCTGGAGCGAATTAAATAAAATTTAGTATGGAGTTAGCTGACACCCGGGATTAACACGTAGGCTATGTTTTATTATTATTAATACTTTGTAGTGACAACAATGTAACAATACAATGTATTTGTGCGTAATGTGAGCGCGCCCGGCGAATCGCGTCTCCCGTTCGGCAGTTACTCCCGCGCTCCCTCACATAACACAAGTGTCTTATAATTTCTAATATAACCTACAGTCAACTAATTCGATCTTTTATTCAGTGCCCGTTAATTAGCCTGAGAACTGTTCCTATAACCTGAGTACAAGTAATTGAACACATTAAACAGTAACAATAAATTAGTGACATTAAACACATAAAGGTACAATATTGGTGTTTGATTTTTGGGCAACTAAAACTTTATTGCACCATATAATAGTACAATGCGGCGAACTTAATGCCTTAAGCATTTTCTACCAGTCAACCGCAGGAGGTATAACGAAAATTTGGCAGGCGTGCAAAAAAGGAAAAAGAAAACCTTACACATTAATTATATACTCACACATATAATACACTAAACATACTAAATTTACTGTGGGAAAATATCTTATTCCCATGGGAAACTATCTTATTCCTGCGGGAAAATGTCTTATTCAAAAATCGATAATCCGCGGGTATGACAAATGAGAAAGAGTAAAGGCAGGAAGAACGATGATGCTAAAGACTATCAAAAGTTGAAGAGATTTTTATTCCAGTTAGAATTCTAGGAACTTATGCTTATGAAATGGAGTTTGTCATTTACAACCACTTTTGATATACGACATTTTGTTGACATGCATTTTTTGTTAATTTTGATAAAATGATCATGACTGTTATAAATATAGTTTCTTAATATTTTTTTACGGTTTGTCTCAATTATATATTTTTTTATTTTATCATAATTATTTTCCGTTTTGTCTGGTTTATAGGTAGTGGCACAGCTTGGCACATAGGCAATGTTCATTATATGTAAATAATGAACATCCTTCTAAGTTCGACAATTAATTATGGCGACAATGGTAAAACGAGAAAACGCGAATTTAATAAGACTACGTTATTATCAGGGATATTGTTATCAAATATCTTACAAAGCAGTATAAAACGGCCAGAATAAAAGTTGTCAAACAAATGTTCTAATTGTGATATCTCAGAAATTGCGCATTATGGAGGTAATTCTGTATATAGCCCAAAATGTATGTATGTATGTATGTATGTATGTATGTATGTATGTATGTATGTATGTATGTATGTATGTATGTATGTATGTATGTATGTATGTATGTATGTATGTATGTATGTATGTATGTATGTATGTATGTATGTATGTATGTATGTATGTATGTATGTATGTATGTATGTATGTATGTATGTATGTATGTATGTATGTATGTATGTATGTATGTATGTATGTATGTATGTATGTATGTATGTATGTATGTATGTATGTATGTATGTATGTATGTATTTATGTATGTGTAAGTAACGCCTCATAACTCCTTAACCAGTGGTCAGATTTTGACAAATAAGATCTCAATTGATTAGTTGTGCTTAGCGCAAGTGTCATTGTATCTTATATGAAAACGGCATAAATGTCCAAAAAAATAAATACTAAAAAGACTCAACGCTCGAATTCAACGCAACGAAAGAATTCAACACTCGTGAAGCGCCCGTGGCCTAGTCGAACCGAGTGATTGGAATCAATCACTTGAGTTAAGCAATAACAGGCGCGGTCAGGTGCGGGATGGATGACCGTCCCGTAACTACGGCTAGTGGCATTTTTTCCGAGCGCTTCCTTGTTTCGGTAGGCAGTAGGCACGTTAAGCCGTTGGTGCCGGCTGTCATGTAATGGCAGTCGTTAAGCCATGTCAGAGGCCTTATGGGCGGCTTGATAACTTCTGACAGTAAGATATTGGAAAAACAAATGTACAAAAAAAACTCCAAACATAGTCTTTACAAAGTCCTTAATTAACAGAGTTTAAATAATTATTATAAAACATAGAACTCATGCATTGCACTCACTGGCTTTAATTCCAGACATCATTGTCATCTAATATAAATTATGCTTAATATTTGGCAATCATTGGTTGTATTCTTTTTTCTGGTTGTGCAATAAAGTGTTCTCTATCTATCTATAGTTCCTTTAAGGAAAATACGATTATCGTTGGATCTAATTCATGACAGGCCCCTGCATGCATTATTATGCTCATCCGAGCATCCTATATAGAGGGAGATGCGGCTCATCTCATCGGCAGATAAACACGACCTGCGCGCGCGTCGCCCGTGTCGCTCGATCCCGTTGGCGCGTCCCAAAACAGCCGCGTTCGATTTTCGAAACTACATTTTTGTGTTTTTTCCACCGTGAAGAGTGTTGTGATTCCGTACATTTTGGTAGGTATTTGGAAGTGTAAAATTTGACAATATGAGAGTTTTTTTATAGGATGTATCTTTTGCGATTCTCTTATTAATATTATTAAATTCTTTATTGTACCAGTAAAGATTGTACAATTGGCGGGCTAATACTAAATAGTATTTTATTCTAGCTAACCAACAAGTGACGTGGAGAAGGTGGGAGTAGTCTCAAACAGTGAGGTGACATTTTATAGGTAGATTCTATGCACATCTGAATAAGTGTAGAATAGAATAATTTATTTAAGGCGGTACGCGGTGCTAACTAAAGCGCCACCAGTGGAAAAAATCATATCTTCTTTTGTAACGAGTCTTTGGAAAAAGTAAACATCATAAATGTTAATAAATATAGTACATACATAACCTCTCGCCTGTATCCTAGAGGGGTAGGCAGAGACCAGGGTCTGCCACTTGCCACGATCTTGACAGATCACCTTCGCTTCATCAACGTTCATAAGTCGTTGCATGCACGCACGCCGGTTCCGGGTACTTTTTATCTTTCCTTTTGCTAATACATCCCCTATTTGGTCGATGTATGTTCGCCTAGGACGTCCCTTACCAGCCGTTCCACTCACATTAGCAATATATATTTGTTTCGTCAATCTTTCTTTCTTAATAAATATAGTAGCTTTTTTAGAACCTACTAACAAGAACCCAGGTCCAAGCATCTGGGACTATAAAGCAATTTTACCAAAAACGGCCGTTTTTAGCGGAATCGATTAAGGCCCTAGTTGGTTGATCCTAGGTTCAAGACTGTAGATTCTAAGAATAGTTAACACAGTCGTAAAGTGTATGATGTTCACTTTTGGAAAAAACGAATTATGAAATTAAGTTATAATTTTTAGCACTAGTTAGGACTGCGTGGCGCCCTAAAATCATCGATATCAATCGCTAACGGGTTATCGGGTCTTTTCCTGCATCCCAGAAATATTAGGCCATACTTCACCACGGGGCCTTAAATCATATAGTGTCTATGTATAGATGTATGTAAGTCACAAAAAGGCCAGTAATTATTAGTAGTATATAGAATAGAGCCTGTTTTAAAATTTATAATTGGTCTATGTTGGCCTTTCGTATTTACATTTCTAGTCTATTTGAATTCAAGTTCACTACAAAAATATTATCATAACATAACATCTCCATCAACCGACCTTGAATTATTTTGGTGATATAATGTATTTTTTTCATAATTATTACTTAGCTTCCTAATTTCGATATTGTTATAGTAGACTTTTGAGGTCAATTCGAACGTTTGGTAGCTCTGCAAATCCCTTTATGAGCATAAGCGTGGAGGTAAGTTGGTATACAATATAATAGGTATTAGAAAAGAATACATAATGAAAAATACGCATTAGGTACCATATCAGATAATTCAGATCGGGATTCTTAAGGAGATTCGGGATTCCAAACTTAGTCAGTTTTTTTATTGCGTATTACACTATAGTCCACTGTAATTACTCTCAGTTTGATCCCTCATCGTTTTTACGATGGACAAAAGAGTAATAAAAAACGCAGATACATACTATAATAGAGGTTAGAGATAGTGAACACATAAAAAGAAATTACGCGGAATTCTTAGCCTAAGAGTGCCGACGACTAACTTATTACTAAAACTGATCTCTTCCAGACAGCTTTAGTTGGACTGGACTAATACATTACATTATAGTAATGGGGTCCTTTTGACAGCCTTCATGTAGGGAACATGACATTGATGATGAAACATGTTGTGGCGGACCTAGCACAATTTATCTGTATCATTAGGTGTACTAGCAGTGAGTTCGAAATACTTAATAATTAAAGGAAATTTCTTCGTTTAATAGTTTGAGCACTCTTTGCCCTTATCCTTGAAGTCGCACGGCTCTATCCCAATCCAGTGTTTCACCAAGTATTTGATATACTTCCTCGTCTCCACCAATTCATCCGGGTCGCCTTTCCTATTCGGCAACAGATCCATGCAGTGTGACGACCGCGGTATAAACTTTGCTGGAGCATCGTATGACACATCCTCGAGTATGCCGAGCCTATGCCAAGGATCCAGTTCTCCATTCACAAATATTACGTTCGTAACATTTGGAGTCAGGCCTCCATATAGCTCATTTGTCTCGTTGACCGCCTTTTCAATACTTCTTTCGTTGAACTTCTTCCCAAAAGATAGAGTGCAGATCTTGTAGAAAGTTTCTATGGGTATGTTCTTTGAGAATGGTTGGTTATCGGACGTCGTACTTTTGGCGTAGCTAAATTCGTTGCACATTTGGTAAACCCAAGAAGTCAGCCAGTCACCACCTTTCTTGATTTCGTCGATGATATCATCGAAGTTGATATCGTAGCACTCATCTTCTCTGTTCCAACTAGAAACTTTGCTATTATTCAAGTAAATATCAAGATCATCCAGCGCGTATTTCGTTGAGTTGTCCATAATTCTCTCGCAGTGTGCTTTAATTTTTTGTTCGTTGCCGTATTGTGCATAGACCATGTAACTCCCAGATTTACTGTAGACGAATAGTTGTTGATTCTCTGGCCTAGTCATATCAGACTTCTCGCAAATGTACTCTTCTTTCTTAAGTTTTTCAATACCGCTTTTAGTCTTGAAGGCTTCGTCATAGCGCTTGAACTGTTCTGTTATGAAGTTGAAGCATCCATCTGCTCCGTACTGTTCGTAATCATCACTGACAGTCTCGAGATATTCATAGAAGTTTTTCTTGGCCAGAACTGGGGCGCTACTGGATATTGCTGCATCTACTAAGTCGGGGTAAAGCAATTTTAACCAGGCAGCTAAGTTGCCTGGGTACGAACCACCTACTACTACCACTTTTGCATTTCTGAACATGAACAATAATTTCAATCTTCGGAGCATTCGAGCTATGTCAGCAAGAGCTTGTCTCGCACTTAAATACTTCAAGTTCTTCACTCCTTTATTCTTCAAAGGATTGCTCTTTCCGTAATACCTGTGCTCCGACATAAATAATGCACCGTTAGTCTCGTTTGCCAATTCGTATATCATTCCGGCTTTTAGGAATCCTGGGTGGGCCGCTCCTTCGCCGCCGATGAAAAGATACAATGGCCCATTGGGTCTCCATAGATCAAGCCTTTCAAAGTAGCGCATCATCCACATCCTCTTGTCACTGTTATTGAAATGGTCAACAGGTTGATCGATCCAGCGCGTCTGTACTTTTACTTTTGATGGTACAGCGAAGTTGTCCGCCGATAGCCTGTGGCTGAGATATCTGTAGCCATTGCCTATGCCGTAAAAGCCGAGTGTTAAGCCTTGCGAAGCAAATGTCAGGATGAATACACTCAAAATCAGCATGGTCGGGCTGAAACTGAGTATAAAAGGACGTCCGATAGGCTTTATAATGAGTTTGGTAAATAATTTATTCAGAGATGCGCAGTATTATCGCCTCATTTGAAAGCATGCAGGTAGTGTAAGAGCGTGTTTGTAATAGATTCCATAGCACAATGCAATTAGTGGTATACAATATTTTTAACTACATTTTGACTTTTTTTTTTAATCATTATCTTTTGCAAGAAGTTTATAAACTAGTACTATAGTTTTGTCTCGTTCAGTCTCGTTAAATGCATCAATATATTACAGTTAGAAAGTACCATCGGCAACCAATGATAATAATTATGTATAACATGTCGGTGGAGGAGGATTTCTACGCGTACTCGCAGTTTCCACTTTTCCTTTAGAAAACTGTGTGCTTCGTGGTATGAACCGTATACATAAGTAAACGCGGGTCGTTAGCTATGCTGGCGAGACACAAAGAAAGTATTGTTTTACTCAGCGGGAGTTTACTTGAAAAGGGTTTTAAGACCTATTACTATTGTTAAGAGAGATTTTACAGATGTTGCTATGTGAGAATGTAATAGATCTTTCCTTACATCCATTTCTAAAACCTAGTATGGTTTTAAAAATATTATTTGAGTTGAAAAATTATTGGTTTCACTGCCTTAAAGCTCCAAAGTTGGTGCAATAACACTGTGCACAGGAACATGTCCACATGAACGTAGGTATATTTCAAGAATCAAGACTATTTTTTGTATGCTTAGATATGGGTTAGCGGTAACAGTTGCTACCAGACTGAAACCATACTATTTTTATTTTTAATGCACTAACCCGTGCTAAGGACAAATTTAAAAACCTATTTAGAGGCTAAAAATTTCACCCATGCCGGGATTCATACTGTTTTAAAAATATTAATTGAGTTGAAAAATTATTGGTTTCACTGCCTTAAAGCTCCAAAGTTGGTGCAATAACACTTTGCACAGGAACATGTCCACATGTATGTAGGTATATTTCAAGAATCAAGAATATTTATTGTATGCTTAGATATGGGTTAGCGGTAACAGTTGCTACTTAAAATAGATTCACCAAATCTTAGGTGTATTCACATACATCCATCTTCACACAATATTATTTATATGAATAACAAATCTAAATTTATATGTATCATTTAAAATACCAATCTTTAACTGTCTGAGAGGATACTAAGAACGAAATAGGTATATCCTACGTGATCCTAGTAATTATTATTATTTTATAATTTAATATTCATTCATTACAATTATAATTACTTGTACATGTTTTTTCTTATGTAATGTCCTTTTTAGTGTTTCGTCTATAATAAAGTAAAATAATAATTACTGTAATCAACTACCAACCCGGCTTTGCCCCCGTGGTAGAGTATGACCTATCTTTCCTGCGATGCAGGAAGAGACCCGTGCCCCAGCTGTGGGGACATACAAAGGGTTGATGTTATCAAATATGAAAGTTTGTGAATATGTTTGGATGTTTGTTACTCAATCACGCAATAACGGCTGAACGGAGTTACATGAAACTTGGCATACAGACAGAAAAAGATCTGTATTGAGACATACTAAAATACTTAATATCCCGGTAATACGGTCCCGTGGGGTAATATTTAATTTTTACCGTAACCGCTTTTCAAGTCCAAATCTAAAAAGGTATTTTGTGGCGATACGAATTTCGCAGGGGCAGCTAGTATCTAATAATTTTACAAGAGGCTTGACCTCTGAAATCTCTGATCAGAGATTTCAGAGATAGATCAGATCTCTGACCTCTACCATATCAAATCCCAATGCCTGTATGCAGTAACCCAACATCTTGGGATGGGCACTAGACAGTCTTGGTTGGGTATACCCAAGCTCTCCCCTATGTGAGCCAACAGCTGTGTGATCAGTACCAGCGCCTTAATTTTGTATCTTTTCACGTATATATATCTGTGTGCGAAAGTGGAATGTTACTTAACTCTATCATAAAGATATTTGGCGTAATATGTATCACACAAAGTGAATGCGGCATTGCAATGGATATCAAATTACTTGAAAGTGACATTGAGTCACATGATTGTACGACAAAGTTCAATAGATACCTATGTTGTTTTTGCACACAGATGAATACGGGGAAAGTTACAAAGGTAATCAAAGCGGAGATCTACTGAAACGGAACCGAGTACCTAGAGTCTAGACAAATAAAGTTCATTTGGTTGGTTCCAACTTCCATGATCACATGTAGAACTACCACTAACCAATGATTAAACAACATTTTATTTAGTTTAAAATATGCTTTGTTTTTCAGGTTAAACGAAAGCGGATAAGCAATGATTAGAGCGCCTGAGGTGAGCAATTCGTTAGACTCTATATTAGTCGAGTTGCCTGTAGAACAAGTACCTAACTATAACCGTAACTTGAACAAGCTTGCAAACGTTGATCATAATAATCTATTAATAATAATAACAATGCAGCGTAAATATATTTTTAAAGCTAAATATAAACGAGTATTTTAATGAAAAAATAAGTTAAATGAATGAAATAATACAAATAAATAATGCAGGTACCAATGTAATGGCAATTAATAATGAAATTGTAAATAAAATTAAAAACCTATTTAGAGGCTAAACAATTTAAATTTGTCCTTAGCACGGGTTAGTGCATTAAAAATTAAAATAGAATAAATAAAATTTAGTTTGGAAATAATTGTATGCATATCTGTAGATATATAGTTTTAGCGAAGTTCTAGTGCCCTCATAGGGTATCATGTAGAACAAGAATTATTTATTAATATTACCACCTGTACTGTTACCATGACATGCAATAAATAAATGATTATATTATACGGTCCACTGCATGGTACAGGCCTTCTCTCAGAGACAGAGAGAGAGAGTTAAGAGCAGACTAAAGAGTAGAGTACAGCGCTTGAAATTACCAATCCAGTGGGCACGCATGAATTAAGCCCAAATAATTATGCCAGCAATAGTCTTCAGATACAGATGTCTCTACTTGTCCGTGACTAATTACATGTATATTTTTTATTAAGGCCAATTATTGTAAGTACCTAAGTAACTTACTACCCTACTAAAGTAGCTACAGACAACGACCCGCAGTATTTTGTTTGAAGCTAGTTCTTAATTCGCGAGACTTAAGAACTGCTTGTGCAGGTATAGAAACAATGGCATTGCGGTTCAGTTTTTGTTAGATATTGTCTGTTGTTATTACGATTGCGTATGAGCTTCGTTCAAGATCACGCTTGCCATTGCTTAGCAACACCTCAAACGCTGGTAACTACGACCTCACAAGTACAGTCTATTTATTCTTACTTGTCCAATTTAGTAAACAAGATTCTACCCTTAAACTGCGACTTTTTAGTCGAAAACTGCCATATTTCCATAAATGAAGTAACCTGGAACACTCTTTTAGATAACACGCTGCCAATTTTATAATCATAGTTCAGGATATTTCATGAATTTGCGAGAGAATGTCTAGTTTAGGCATCTAATCTCAATTTTAAGGTTAGGTTACTAAATTGGACAAGTAAGAATAGACTGTAGATGTAAGTTGTAATAAGCAAACATAACCACATCACATCACACTAATATATAAAGGCGAAAATTTGTGACTGTGTGTGTTTCTTACTTCTTCACGTCTAAACGGGTGGAGCGATTTTAATAAAATTTGATATGGAGTTAGCTAATACCGCGGATTAACACATGGGCTACGTTTTTCTGCGGGAAAATATCTTATTCTCATGGGAAAATCGATAAACCGCGGGTAACACCGCGGGGCACGGCTAGTCTTTATCCCTTAGTTAGTTGATAAATAAATATTTTTGTGTATTTCTGTTTGTTTCATGTTGGTATATAGAATGCTTATGTCATGTTTGAGTATTGTGCCGCTAAATGTTTTTATCTACCTATCTTACTTCACGTATAGTACCTATAGCATGATCCCTAGTCCTGGTCCCAAACTAAGATACCCATCGGTATGGCAAGGACACCTCAAACATGGTAATCCACCTGAGTGGTAAGTAGTTGAACCCACTAAATCCAGCCGATAAATACTAAGATACTTCCGTTCTCGGTATCAGAGAATCGATATCAACCCTTGTATGTCTCCACTGCTGAGGCACGGGTCTTTTCCTGCATCGCAGGAAGGTTAGGCCATACACCACCATAGGGGCCAAGTCCGGGTTGGTGGAGGATTGTAAGACAGTGGCGGGCCTTACAGTCAGAAGTTGTCAAGCCGCCCCTAAAGCCTCTGACATGACTTAATGACTGTCATTACATGACAGCGGGCACCAACAGCTTACCGTGCCTTGCGAAACACGGAAGTGCTTGAAAAAATTGCCACTAGCGGTAGTCACGGGACGGTTACCCATCCTGACCGGGCCTGGACTTAACTCAAGTGATTGATTCCAATTATCAGACAATAATAGTTCCCAAGACCTGTTAAAACAAATCAATTTAGTGTTCATTTTCCTAGCTCTGGTGATTGTGCATAATGCCTTCATACGTATAACGTTAGTATGTGGGGTAGGGAGGGTACAGGGGACGGGAGTATACAATACGTGCGTCGACGTAAATTATCTATCTATCTAAATTAATTTAGGAACGCAGTCAGTACATCTCTATCATTTCACTCCACTGCAAGAGAAACCAGTTCATAATATGCATAGTCATAGATCAGATCAGTACATGCGACGACTAATGGGCGTTGATGGAGCAAAATAGATATGTCAGGATGGTGGCAAGTGGCAGACCTTGGCCTCTGCCTACCCGTCCGGAACACAGGCGTGTCCCAGTTATTAGTGAAATCTTTTTATATGATGTTATAAACTGTAGAAACTAAGATAAGATTCGAATATTCTTTATTGTATACCGGAAAATTGATACAGAACAGCAGATACAGAAGATAAGATACAATTGGCGGCCTCATTGCTAAAAGCAATTTCTTCCAGGCAACCTCAAATCGTAGAATTTGCCGAAGGAGAAATAGACACGGGTAGTCGGTAAAAATTAATATGAATTTAAATAATTTCACTGTTATACAGGTTAGAACGAGAAACAGTATGAATAAAGATGAGTATTTTGATGATAAGTACCTATTCTGCATATTGATACGTTTCGTTATAGTTCTTTGCTGGAACTGTATTTCTACTATGTACGAGTAGTAGAATTGATGATCTGTAATTTTCTGTAACTTATCAGAATTTCTGTTTTTTGCTCGCATACACACAGAAATTCAGAAATTGAGATCGGAGTGAAGTCTTTCAAAGAACAGATGGTCAGCGTGGAGTTTTTCAAAGATAAGATGGTCAGAGTGGAGTTTTTCAAAGATCAATTGGTCAGAGTGGAGTTTTTCTAAGATCAGATGGCCAGCGTAGAGTTTTCCAAAAATAAGATGGTCAGCCTGGTATTTTCCAAAGATTAGATGGCTAGAGTGGAGTTTTTCAAAGATCAGATCGTCAGAGTGGGGTTTTTTTCGGTGTCTTCTCCATTACAACTCGGCTGAAAGAACGCGGATAACATTGTACATCAAAATTCAATAAACAGAATGTAAATTAATTACCCATTCGTTTCAAAAAAAATTATAACCCTATACCCTCATTATTTTACCAGTTTATGAACTTCACAGTTTCAGTAGTCGTTTGTCTATCTGTCGTACTGATTGTATACAGGTTGGTACATATAGAGTTGCTACAAGGAAACCCTTTGAGTAGTTGATGATTATTAGTATCTTTTTGCAGCAATTGATCATGTCGTGATCAATCATCCATGATGATGTTTATCGGAGTACGAGTTACCACTGGATAATCGCATGGCTATATTTGAATTGGATTATCGCGAGTACAATGGGATTGAGCAAAAGCTATACATGTAGGTCTTTTGTCAACGTGTCATCTTTATATCTGTGTGGACTGGTGAATCCATCCATATGCTATGAGATCAAATCAAATCGAAAAGGTTTCATTTAAAGTTTTACAGAAACTCGCGGGTTCGAATCCCGGCATGGGTGGAATTTTTAGCCTCTAAATAGGTTTTAAAAAATTGGCCTTAGCAGGGGTTAGTGCATTATAAAAGAATATAAACTTTACAAATTAAAGAACGTTACAAATTAAATTAGGTGTCCATTGGACAGAAATGGACAAAAAACTGCAAATTCAGTCTTTACAAAGTACAGAGTTTACATAATTATTATTTATAAGAAATAGGACTCATGCACTGTACTGGCTTTAATTCCAAATATCAGTGGCATTTAAATAATCCAGACTGATATAAAGCCGCGTTTTCACGGTCTTAGTACGCTCGGACCGAGTGCGCCATCCGAGTAAACTAATGCTTCTGATTGGACGGTTTTTCGTGACCACACCAAAATGGCCAATCAGAAGCATTAGTTTACTCGGATGGCGCACTCGGCCCGAGCGCACTAAGACCATGAAAAGCTGGCTTAAGTCTGAATGCTGAAACCAGCACTTCAGCCTAGCATGTTACAGTGAGTGAGAGACAGTGATCAGATTTTTATTTATGTAGCCTATTTATTTCCCACTGCAGGGCGGGAGATTTACAACTTAATTACAACGCGTGCGCACTGCTAATTGGAAAATTCCAGCGCTGATGTACGTGAAGACATTAGAATATCAGGTTTTCTCACGATGTTTTCCTTCAATATCAGCGAGTGGTATTGCTACTATAATACGTAATACAGAGAGTATTGTAAAGAGGTTCGAAATTTCACTGATGCCGGTGAGTCGCCCATTAGCTCAGTTGGAAGAGCGCTGGCACGGATAGCCAGAGATCGCGGGTTTGAATCGTGGCATGGGTGGAATTTTTAGCCTCTAAATATGTTTTTAAAATTGCTACTAAAACTTCACAAATGTATGTAACTTAGAGAACAATGTTATGGTGGCCGGGTTTCGAACCCACGATCTCCTTAATGAGAGGCCGGATGCCTTTAGGCCTCAGCAACCAATAGATCTAAAAAGAGCTCAAAACGTCGGGTTTAAATAATGTACAAAGTATTAGACGTGTTTTAAATTTATATTAGGTACCACAACGAATTTTGATTATATGATGGGTAGAACGATGGCACGAGTCACGCCTTTTGTGGCTGTAAAATGTCATAATTTGACAGTTAATGTACTGGGAAGTCGCGGCTTCAGACATTTTAATCGCTTGACTAAGGTCGTCGTACTACCCAGGCTAGTGTACTGTTCGAGAAACTCTCAGACTATATTAAAACTTCATTCGAATAGTAACGATTACGAGTTGGGTTTATAACAGGTCACGAGCATGCGTGGCAGATTGGTATTAGACTTGTGAAGCTGACAAGTTGTTAACGAACCTATAATAGGTAGGTTCATACGATCGTGACATGATCTTTGTACATTTCCGATTTGAATTTTCCTGTCACAGGGAAAACCATGGTAAAGCTAGTGCCTAATTTCTTATCTCAAGTGTGTTCTCTAACTGGCCATGTTATTATTTTTAAGATTTTATGTGTGTTGTGGTATTTGAATAAATGTCTTCCTATTTTATTCTAATGGTAATGTAAAATAAGCCCGTAATTGGCCAAAGATTGGCCATTGGCCATAAATTATTTTATAACTGTAAATATTAATTATTATTATTACAAGAAGCGCTCGTGGCCTAGGCGAACCCGGTGATTGGAATCAATCACTTGGTTAAGCAACAACATGCGCGGTCAGGTACAGGATGGGTGAGCGTCCCGTAACTACCGCTAGTGTCATTTTTCCGAGTGCTTCTGTGCTTCGCAAGGCACGTTAAGCCGTTGGTGCCGGCTGTCATATAATGGCAGTCGTTAAGCCATGTCAGAGGCCCTATGGGCGGCTTGATAACTTCTGACAGTAAGGCCCGCCACTGTCTTACAATCCTCCACCAACCCGGGCTCGGCCCCCGTGGTGGAGTATGGCCTAACCTTCCTGCGATGCAGGAAGAGACCCGTGCCCCAGCAGTGGGGACATACAAGGGTTGATAACGAAAATAAAATGAACCATATATTAGAATCTTGAATCTCAAAAACGACTCAAATATACAAGATTAAATAAATAAATAAAATGAACTTTATTCAAAATTAAAAATGTGCTTATGATACGAATACATATTTAGTATACAGATTGACTGAAATAAAAGTACTCCCAGAAAGGCTACTGGCGTAATCAGGTTGCGTGTCTACTGCGGATTGATGATTTTAAGCGCTGAGTAAAGTCTAGAGGGGAGGTGAGGTAAGATATATGTCAGGAACGAGATATGGCAAACCGGGTCTCTGCGTATCGTTCTGGCATACAATCGTGAATTTATGTATGTGTGACTCCAGCCAAGGGCAGTAAGGGGCCATCCATAAATGACGTCACACGAATTTCCTGATTTTTTGACCACTCCCCCGTCCTTGTCACATTTGTGAGAACTCCTCCCCTCCCTAGTGTGACGTCACATATTTTGCAATATATTACATTTATAAATTATGGAATTCAAACAGCAGATCCGAAATTAGTTTTATATCAAGAGTTGCCCATACCCATTTCGTAAATAGTGCAAAGTTCGTGTTAAATCACGCAGGTTTGGAAATGTGACGACAAGAAAATTAGGACCCCTCCCACCCTTCTGTCACACAAAGTCACACTTCGTAGACCCCCTGCCCCCTAACGTGTGACGTAATTTTGGATGGTCCCTAACAACAATCCAACTCTTTCTAGGCCTGCGCCTGCCCCATACGGGAGGTGGGTCCGCCGATGGCGGGCACCTGCCCGGGCCAGTTCCTGCTCTTCATGACTGTGCTGGAAGCCTTTATCAATGGCCGCTGCGATCTTTCCGACCCGTGCAACCGGGTCTCTAGCAAAGAGATCCTAGATGACGAATACGACTTCGTAGTGGTCGGCGGTGGGACTGCGGGCGCCGTTGTGGCTGCGCGGCTCTCGGAGAATCCGCAGTGGAAGGTATGTTAATGGCATTACTTGAACCAACTTCTGAAGGAGTCTTTGGGAGCTTGCATCGAACTTAGATTGAAGTGATACTGTTTTATACGGTTGAAGATATAGAAAAAGTCTAATCGAGTGAGATTTGAATTTCACGAACAATTACAAAAATCGAGTTACTCTGATAATAAAACACTTTGGTACATATATTATACACTTATCGTTTTTTAAAAACCTATTTAGAGGCTAAAAATTTCACCCATGCCGGGATTCGAACCCGCAACCTCTGGCTATCCGTACCAGCGCTCTACCAATTGAGCCAATGGGCGACTCACGGCATCAGTGAAATTTCGAACCTCTTTACAATATTCTCTGTATTACGTAATTTTGTAATTTGTAATTTTTGTAATTTGTTCCTTAGCACGGGTTAGTGCATTAAAAATAAAAATAGTGTAATTATCGTTTTTTGTTCAATTACGAAATGTTATTGATTGTTACTAGAATTATTTAATGAATCATTATTTGATTATAATTTGATTAGTTTTCTAATAGTCTGTAGTCATAAAAACATTATTTTACTCAACTATTGATACTCTCCTACAGTTTAAGGCACCGTGTACGGCACGTTTTTCTACCACGTGACTAGAATTTATTACTTTTGACATGTTATCTTATAAAGAGAGTAGGTATTTATTGTGTTAAATGGCCTTACCAGTGAGATTAATCTCCAATGATTTTTTTGTGCATTTCGGATGAGGCATTGAGAAAGGTTTTATTGATAAGTAAAACTTACTTAGCAAATCAAAACAAAGCTTTCCCTACACAAGCCGCAATAAAAAAATCGTGAAATGTAAAGTGTGGAATGCACTGCCACAGAAAATATGCGCTAGTCCCACAATTGGTACATTTAAGAAGCAGTTATAAGAGCACTATTTATCTCTATCTTAGCTTTGGGCTATATATTTATTTATTATTTATTATGTATTTTATTTATTTATATTTAGAAGTATTTAGTCTATGTAGTGTATTATTTCTGCTTAGGTTATTGTTAAGGGTTTTTGCAGTCTATTTAGTTTATTTTGTACACGTTTATAGACCCGTTTTTACTGCTGCTCACTCTCCAAGGTTTGCTGGAAGAAACCTCTTACAGAGATAAGCTCGCCTTTCTTCATGTTATTTCTTATGTAATGTCCTATTTAATGTTTCGTGTGCTATAAAGTGTAATAATAATAAAGTATAATAAAGACTCAGAGTGCTTAGTGCGAGTTTGACAGATCCAATCGAATGACTTTACTACCGCGTTAATCGAGCATTGAGTAGTGAGTATGAGTAAGTTAACCGTTCGAACTGGCAAAACGCTGTCACAGTACTTACAACTAGCACTCGCGTTTACTCGTGTTTTGGCTGGTAAACGTGTTCACTTCTCAACGTAAACCATTACAACTCGCACTCAGCAATTTTAATTTCCATACTTGTCGCTAGGTGGCGCTTCCTCGATGACATAGAAATACGAGTTTACATTAACACGATCGAGTAGTTAAAAAACTCGCACTAAGCACTCTGAACAGAATGGGACACATCGCTCATGTAAAACTTTGTTCTTCTAAGTACTTGGCGTCTTTCCTAATTGGTCATGGTAATCGAAGGTTCATCTGCAAGCCCCCGTACGTTGAGTGTTGACTTTATAACAAAGTCCGTCAAAGCCTTCATCGTCGACATCAGCGAAGCGTGATTCCGCACATTGTCACCGAGTTGTGAATGAGATCGATTGTTTTTGCTCGCCGATAGACTCGCTGTGTCATTCAAATGCATAAAATACCCATATCAGCCGGTGCTCAACTATTGGCTTAGATCTAAAAAAGAGGGAACTGTTTTGTTGAGGAATGAGGGGTTATTTCTAAAATGCACCATTCTTGAGACACGTCAATTAAATAGTTAGAGAACGCTTTACAAATGGCTTCTTATGCTCGTATCTACGTAATGCCTTATATCGGTTACTTCGTTACCATAAGCGGAAACTTATTTTTAGCTTTCAATCAATAAAAATAGCCCAGAAACTGCGGATTAATGGACGTTAAAAGTCTAACTAGGTTTCCATTTCAAAATCTAGATCATTTTGGAGAAAAAATTGACAAAAAAACTCCAAACTTAGTCTATTCAAAGTCCTTAATTATCAAAGTTAAGACAATGCTTATAATACATAGAATTCATGCATTGTACTGGCTTTAATTCCAGACGTCACTGTCGTCTAAATAATCCTTTATGTTATAATAGCCCTTTTAGTTACACTAAGTCCGGTCCGAACCTATCTATTTTTATCTAAGCTGCAAGTTTCCTAAAAAATCAGTAATGGGACTATATGACTGCCAGTCTATTAGTTTTCAGTTTGTCACAACAACTTCAGTTACGTTATATGTTTCGTTATTATTTTTCGGAACATTTGGGCCCTATTTCATGGTTTACTATGACAATTCGATGTTGTCAACCCTTGTATGTCCCCACTGCTGGGGCACAGGTCCCTTCCTGCAATGCAGGAAGGTTAGGCCATACTCCACCACGGGGGCCATGTCCGGGTTGGTGGAGGATTGTAAGACAGTGGCGGGTCTTACTGTCAGAAGTTATCAAGCCGCCCATGAGGCCTCTGACATGGCTTACTTACTTACTGGCGGAAATTATCAAACCGCAAATGTACGAAATTGACACAAGTGTATAGTATTTTCGAAAACGAAATCATTCCTTATAAGTAGTAACTCGGGACATTGGGGAGGCGCCGATTATACAGATGCGGTACCATTAGGAGGATACAATATTTATACCTACGTGGGATTGTTGAAAATATTCTTCACACCAATCTGCGAAGAATCTCATTCAGTAGAGGTTAGTGTCATTGATTCGCCGTGACATTGAGCGTTGAGAGGAGTTTGTTCACGTTTTGCCGATTCAACACCCAGGGGTCGAGCTTATCAGAATCAAGTTTTCTCTGTGCATTATTTATACGGCGTATTAAGATGTGAAATAAAAAAAGCCAAGAGCAGGACGGGCTACTTCACAGTTTTTTACGCAACCAAAACTGGATGAAACCAGTTAGGGGATTCTAAACAGGTCCATATGCAAGCAAAAAATTACCGAACACCAAACCAAAAATATTGCGGTGTGATCATCTCGCTGTTCAGTAATTATTGACGAAATATAACGTGGGATTTACCATAGCTTTTTTGTCGAGTACACGTGGATCGGATTAGCGCTTTAAACTAAATTATTTTAAGTGCCTCTATCAAGTAGGTAATTGTTTGCTATTAGGACTTCCCCAGGACAGGTAGATACAAATTGAATTAAGACTTGAAAAAACTGAGAAAAAAAGTACAATGTTTAAGCAGCTTATTGTAGTTTTTACCTCCAGCTAGGATCGTCAAGAAAACATACAAAATATGTGGCAAAAAAAATTAATGAATTGAAATGAGTGTAGAGTTCTTAGCAATCTGAACTGCCGCCTTGTCTTAGCATAGGGACAGCCTAGCGACAAAACTTTCTAATGATGACACACACCAACGTGGTGGCGGTCTATGCATACGTTCATATAAGTACTACTGCAGTAAATGACGTATGTATGGAGGGCCATCGCCACTAAGTTTGTGTGTTTTATCCTTTAATTTAGTAGTCCTAACCTTCACAGTATTAAGGTTTACTTTCGTTTGTAACGTTGCGCTCACACGGCGCCGGTTCTTTCTGATTAGAAATTATAGGCTCGAGTTTAAAAATACTCATATACCTAATAAATAAATATTCATAGACAAATCTCGTTAAAGGCATCTTCGGTACTTGCTGGATTTTATAAAGAAAAGTACTAAGTACAACTAAATTACTTGTGTCGCAGGTCGCAGGTGCTAAGTTGTCGATAGGTTTAATACAATAAATACATAAATAACATACAAGACCCGAGAAAAACTAGAAACCTTTGGTTTCACAGTCAGCGTGCCAAACCGCTGCGCTAGCAAGGGCAGTGCTCTTTAAGGGCCTTTTGAGTAGGATTCCATCGATAACAGCCCTTGTATGTACCTGCTGGGGCACGGGTCTCTTCCAGCATCGCAGGAAGGTTAGGCCATCCTCCACCAAGGGGGCCAAGACCGGGTTGGTGGAGGATTGTAAGACGGTGGCGGGCCTTACTGTCAGAAGTTATCAAGTCCCTGAGGCCTTTGACCTGGCTTAACGACTGCCATTACATGACAGCTGGCACCATCGGCTTAATGTGCCTTGCGAAGCACGGATTCTGTACCAATCCTGAAAATAATTGGACAAAAATTCTAACGCCAGCTCCACTCAACAGGTGTTACTTCTTGAAGCAGGCGGCGATGAGCCGACGCCGTCCTCCGTGCCGGCCTGGGTGACGGCCTACTGGGGCCGCGAAGAGACTGACTGGAACTACTATACCGAGCCACAGGAGAAGGCCTGTCTGGCGGAGGGCGGGAAATGCAGCTGGCCACGAGGCAAAATGCTGGGTACGTGAAGATTTTTTTCTTCTAAGAGATTATAGTTGAATGAAATTTTCATCAAAAATAAAATTTTAAATTTGATTTAACACCTCCCGTAGCGAGGTAGGTACCTACGGCGCACTAACTTTTAAAATGGCCATAAGTCTCCTAAGCATTCTTGGCTAATTTAGAATGACGTTTTAGTTTTCCAGCCATTTCAGTTCACTAATGGGTACTGAAATAAATTGCTAAGCTCTGCGATTTACTAATACAAATACTACCGCAGTAAATGAAAGCCACCGTTTTGTTTTTGAGTACCTTCAATTCCAAATTATAAAAATATATTGTTTAATATTGTTTAGTTGCGCCAACTAGCCGACTTTCAGTTTCTTTTCTTTTCCCATCAATGGTTGTCTGAAAAAAATCCTTTTAGTAATAAGGCCGCCACTTGTACTGTACTATGTTATTTTTTAAGTCTCTCAGGTACAAACAGTAGGTATTAGCAACCAAATTATCTACGGAGAAAGAAGCTAAACCAAAATTTTCAGTTTCGATTAAAATAGAATATCTTACAGCTATTAAGTAGTTTTAAAATCACATGACTTAGATTTGCATGTTCTAAGGATGTGTTCTAAGGATGTGTTCGTATTTTTATTTTATGCTTATTTTGTACCAAGAGTAATTTAGTTTCAATAATATTATAATGTACCGCCGTATTTGTAGGTAATGGGGTAAACACTTCTCATCCCCCACGTGACAGGCCTTGCCTATAGTTAGAATATTTTCGGGGCTTAATCGCGTAGTAATTTATTGCCTAGTGCTAGTAGTAGGCCTTGCCTAGTGTGGGGGTCTGCTTATAAGTAAAACTGTACCTTTTTATGGCAATAAATACTTTTTATCTATCTGTCTATCCAAAGCATGTGGTACATCACACTTTTCTTCTCCCCAGGTGGCTGCTCAGTGATAAACGGCATGATGTACATGCGCGGCCACTCGGCAGACTACGACGGCTGGGCCGTGAACGGTGCTGCTGGCTGGTCGTGGTTCGATGTCATGCCCTACTTCCTGAAGAGCGAAGACAATAAGGAGATCGACAACGGCGTCTCGGCCCAGTATCACAACACTGGTGGGCCGCTGCCCGTTCAAAAGGTGATCTGTTTGATATGTTGCACAATATTAAATAAGATAACAATAGACATAGACATCATTTGAATAGACAATCTCTGTGGCGTAGCGGTAGCGCGTCTGCCTACCATGCAAGAGGTCCCGGGTTCGAATCCCGACTGGGAACAAAAAAAACCTCAGGTCTAGGATGTTTACATGTTTGTCATGTCGTTGTTTCTGGTTCCCACGACACAGGGTATCCTAGTGTGGAGCCAGAAACAATGTATGTGCTTATATGTAAATGTTATGTTATGTTATTTATTTAAAAACCTATTGTTATTTATTGGTAATATTCATTACAAGTCAAGGGAAAAGAAATTATAGGTATAATATAATAGGGTAGTAAACACGAAAGACAAAAATCTCATTTACAAATCTCAAAATATACATGTCATTTTCACCAAAAATAATTAATTTTAGTCACTACCGAGAAGCGGACATTTTATTAAATATACAAGTGACATAATTGCTTAATGATGATGAATGTAGATTTTGCGTATTTTTAAAGTGAATTTTATCCTACCGTTTTTCGGTGCTAAGCCGCAGATAGACATATAAAAAAGGCAGCCGTTGTTAATATCATGGATAAATCCCAGATGACTAAACCATGAGTTGAAGGTTACCAGGTGACCAAGTGAGAAAATAGGAAACCGACCAAATTGTAACCACAGCTTGGTCGGTTTCCTATTTTCTGCATCAGTTTTTTGAACACATTAGACTGAGGTCACCCGTAACCGCAACTTTACTTAATGCACCGCAAATGTTGTACTCGTATGTTAATATTAAATGATAATGTGCTCACTTAATGGCCTAGACTTTTTTCCCATAATAAATTAGTTTTACGGCTACTTAGTTCTTGTTTTATCGCGTAATGCTAATGTTGCTAATTGTGATTCGATTCATATGCTCGCACGTTCGTCGTAAGTACGTTTGTTTAACACGAAAGTAGGTACCTAGGTATGTAATTATGTATTTAATGTTTCATTCCTAAATTAATTGCTACTGAAGAACTTAATCTCGAGGAAACCTTCGTCATCTGGGAAACAATTACTCCCCAGAATACCTACTGATTCAATTCCTATCTCCTACGTAGAGACTAGCAGGGAACGGGGAGTTTGAGCATTTGGGGAGTGTTTGAGAGGAATAGTGTTTTTATAGTAAATATTTATGTAGCGGATAAACGTTTTAGTGCAAGGCACAGGCTTTCTAGAGAGAGAGAGAGAGTGAGTATGGGTTTAATTACCAAATGTCCACACCGCGTATTGACAATTTCATGCGCTGAAGTATTTGAACATCTCAGACACCCAAGTTTCTTCACGATGTTTTCCTTCACAGTTGGCGCAGTTTTTATAAATATAATACCGTTTATATGTATTTGTAAGCAGGTCCTTATCTCTGAAAACATAATTACTGGAATGCAAAAAAGAGTTATGCCCATAGGGGCAGAGTGATTCCAATTACTTACCTGTCATATTAGTATGAATATGAGACTTATACTATTTTTATTTTTAATGCACTAACCCGTGCTAAGGACAATTTAAGAAAAACCTATTATATGAGACTTACACGATTATAATCTCCCAGGATTTGGCGTGCATAAATACGCCCGAGAAAGACAGTTTTTAGGCTGCATAGTAGCATTAAAGTTGGAGTTAAAAGGAAATCACGGTTAAAGGTCTCACATTATTTGTGTGCTGAGTAGTTACGTGTAGGTTTAAAGGCCATAGAACTTGGATTTAAGGTAGCGGTTCCATTCAAATGTAAACACAAAATCGTTTATTAGTGGAATGTGGGTGGATAAATAAGAGGCCAGAGACATTTATGTGCTCTGAATTCTGGTAATAGAAATGAAATGAAAAGGTTTCATTCGAAGTAACTGCGGCTTAGGCCAGGTTTTCACGGTACCTACGCTCGGACCGAGTGCGCCATCCGAGTAAACTAATGCTTTTGATTGGACGGGTTTTCGTGACAGCACCAAAATAGCCAATCAGAAGCATTAGTTTACTCGGATGGCGCACTCGGACCGATCGCACTAAGACCGTGAAAACCTGGCTTTAATAAACATTACAATTCAAACTAGGTGTCTTCTCAATCCATTTGCCATTTCTAAACTCGTGGAAAACCCTGGTCACTGCTTCCCTCTGGGATACAGGCGTGGGTTTATGTAACGTAGGTTATATTATACCTATTCTCGTTCCCAACAGTTCCGTCACGCGCCGCAGTTTGCCCACGACGTGGTCTCCGCGGCCATCGAGCTGGGTTATCCGCCCACCACTGACCTGAACGGCGAGACCATCACTGGGTTCTCTATAACCCAGACCTTGAATGAGTAAGTCGCTTCTCCAATATTTCTTCTCTCTAAAACAACTGCGAAGCCAAATTCGAAGCAACCAGTAACAGTTGTAAAAGACAGTTTCTTCTTTTTTGGCAAAGTATCTAAGTCTGCAAGATATCTAAAGCCGACGAACGTCTATATCTGCGGGAGCTCCAGCTGTCAGACTCCGTTCGACAGCTCGGAACTACCATCACCAGTCTAAGGCATCTGAATGTGATCGGAGGGGTATATGCGCTGCATGACCACGACCGATATCTAGCTCGCCAACTGACCCTACAAAGATATTGAAAAGACCAAAGCGTCGTCATATCCTAGAGCTGAAGCACCGCCTTAACTCTAGGCTACCTATGAGTAGAGGGCACATTCTAATAATAAATAATAAATTAAAATTTATTTCGGGTTAGTACACAATCACACAATTGATTACTTACATAAAAATATCAAATACGCTTTTACAACTACCGATGAGAAAAAGGTTTACGTAAACTAATTCACTAAACCTGAAAATGGACATAGCTCAGCTGGATGCCATCTGGAGTAGACTCCAGAGGGCGCTGATTTTCAGCTATCCCCATACCACTGACTGGTGCTTATCTATCACATATCAAGCATATTTTTAGCTTTCTACATGTGCTAATGGAACATATTTGCTCCGGATCGCAGATAACGGAGAACAGAAGGAGCAGCTATGTTACACTCTACATTTTATAAGAGCGGACGCCTTTCTTCTAGCAACGGGAGCCGTTACAGCACCGCCCGCGCCTACCTCCGACCGGCATCTAAGAGGGAGAATCTTCACGTGCTCCTGAACGCTCACGGATCTAGAGTGCTCATCAACCCGGTAGACAAGAAGGTCACTGGCGTTGAGTACCTTCACAATGGGGAAACCAAGTCCGTCCGCGTAAGAAAGGAGGTTAGTGCTAAAACCTCGATAAGGTTTTTGTCAAAGGAGGTTAGTTAATATACTGAGGACAGATCCAAACAAAATGTAGGAGATTTAATAAGGCCTTATGCTTTCATAAGGCACTAGTAATGTGCGCCGCTCCGCGCCGCCGTCAAATTTTGCTCCAGCGTGAATTCTGCTTGGCTATAGTACAGAAAAAACAACCAAACTTGACCAAATCGATGAAAGTAAAAACTTTTCTTAAACACTTTTTCGTAAAAAGCTCTGCAAATCTGTAGTGTAACAAGACATTCATAATAATAAAACATTCATAAAAAGTAGATTCCATAACACTGTGAAGACGGGTTTAAAGCCGGTTTATAACAGCAATTCATGTCAACCGGCTTTAAGTAAGACTTATGAGATGAGTGTTTTAGTAGAATCGACTTTTTATAATCAGATATAAATCACCTCGGTGAGCTAATGCCTACACCACCACCGATACAATAAATCGTCTGCTGATAAATATGTAATGAAGTGCAATGATACAATAAAATCCAGCTCAGTTACTTATTATCCATCCATATTCAGACTTTACATATAGATAGATAGAGAACATTTTATTGAACAACCGGAGAAAAGAATACCTACACCCAAGATTTCTTCCGTACATTCAACAGCTAACATAATTTCCCCGCTATTCCGCGAAGTGCAGAATCAGGTCCTTTCTACTACAACCGTTATAATTCTAATACCACGTTATTTGTTCTTTTCTTCCAGGCAATTCTTTCCAGCGGCACCCTGAACTCGCCCCAAATTCTGCTGCTCTCCGGTATCGGACCCAAGGATACTCTGGACAAGTTCAACATCCCCCAGATCCAAGAACTTCCCGGTGTAGGACAGAACCTGCACAACCATGTGGGGGTTAGCCTGGAGTTCACCCTGAATAAGGAGCCAGACAGCAAGGAGCTGACTTGGTCTACTGCCATGGAGTACATGCTGAGGCGAGAGGGGCCGCTATCGTCTACTGGCATGTCGCAGGTACTACCAATGGGATAATCAGTGAAATTGTCACATTCATCTGCAAGTTCTATGATTCTGCACTACCGTGACCTTGACAAGTAATAGGTACTTTTGTATCTTGAGACTTGTCTTTATCTATTGATACTGGTCTCCATTCGAAAGGAAGTCTTTCCTTTTCCAGGTTGTTGGTTCTTTTAAGATGGTTAGGATTAGCTGTAAGTGGCTACCGATCATTTAATTTCTGTGGTGGATCGTCTCATCAAAAAAGCCAGTTTTGTAGCTGGCTGGGTAACGTTCCAATATACTTATCTACGGTAACGTTCTTATCGTTGGATTATACACCTGTGTCTGAACTAATAAGATACTACTAATAAACTAATAAGACTTATAGAAACTGAATTAACATAACATAAACACACGCCTGTAGCGCAGAGGGGTAGGCAGAAACAAGGAACTGCTATCCTGACAGATCACTTTCGCTTCGTCAACTTCATTAGTACTGAATTGAATTGAAATAATTTATTCACTTAAAACACAGTACAATGACAGAAGGTTGTTAGTAAGTTAGAAGTTAGTAGTTGCATGCACGCACAAGGGTTCGCATCCAGCATCTGCCTGCAGTTTTTCGCAGATCGTCATCCCACCTAGTCGGAGGGCGTCCTACACTACGTTTGCTGAGACCCGGTCTCCATTCAAAGACACGTTTACTCCAACGGTTGTCAGTTCTTCGCGAGATATGGCCAGCCCACTGCCACTTCAGCTCAGTCGAATTGAGTGATTGGAATCAATCACTTGAGTTAAGCAACAACAGGCGCGGTCAGGTGCAGGATGGGTGACCGTCCCGTGACTACCGCTAGTGGCATTTTTCCGAGCGCTTCTGTGCTTCGCAAGTTGGTGCCGGTTGTTATGTAATGACAGTCGTGAAGCCATCTCAGAGGCCTTATGGGCGGATGATAACTTCTGACAGTAAGGCCCGCCACTGTCTTACAATTCTCCATCAAGCCGGACTTTGCTCCCGTGGTGGAGTATGGCCAAACCTTCCTGCGATGCAGGAAGAGACCCGTGTCCCAGCAGTGGGGACATAAGTACAAGGGTCGATATCGATCGAAGACCATTCCCGCGGACCAATTTCTGATTCCTTTTTCAGTTGACTGGCATAGTAAACTCGCGGCTGGCGGCGGCGGGAGGTCGTCATCCCGATATTCAGTTCTTCTTCAACGGGTATTACGCGTCCTGTGGCGACGGACAAGATGAGGACTCGGCGAAACTTCAGGCGATGGAGGAGAAGAGGACCGTTTCGTAAGTAATAATCACTATACCTAACACAACATAATCTCTTGTCCTGGTCCTAGACTAGGATACCTGTGCTATAGTACCAGGCCAGGACATCACAAACAAGTTTTTGTTGTGCCTATTAACGATTTAAGGAATTTATTTTTTGTCACTTTTGACAACGATATCAGAAAACTACCGTTTTCTGATATCGTTGTCAAAAGTTAATCTTTTTTTATAAGGCTTTATAAGCAACTAGCGGCCGCCCGCGACTTCATCCGCGTGGATTTCGGTTTTCGAAACTTTCAACCTCTATTTCATCCCGTCACAGGTCGTAATTTCAAAAAAGATATACTAAATTGTTTTTTTATTTCTTATCAAGTTCCTAAATAAAAAGTTTCATGGTTTTATCCCCAAAAATGACGAACTCCCATACAAACTTTCAACCCTTATTTCACCCCCTCACTGGTCGAAATTTCAAAAATGCTAGAACAAATGTTTAATTATTTCCTATCAAGTGCTTTAATATTTTATATTAAAGCACTTGATAGGAAATAATTAAACATGGTTTTATCTTTTAAAATTAATAAATCCCATACAAACTTTCAATCTCTATTTCAACGTCTTCATCCCTTTTTTTCGCAACAAAAGGTAGCCTATGTTCTTTCTCAGGGTCTAAAGATTATCTGTGCCAAATTTCATCAAAATCGGTTGAGAGGTTTAAGCGGGAAAGCGTAACAGACAGACAGAGTTACTTTCGCATTTAAAATATTATATTATATATTATATTATGGAGGGATTCTATTAGACTGGAAGTAAAAAGTATTTTTTTTAGCTTGGAAAAGTAAAAATATTTAATAAAATTTTTCATGACGACTCACTATTAGACATGATATTCTAAGATTATTGTCATTACGGCAATACGTACTTTCCAATGGAACCAGCAGTCCGAAACCAATTCGAGCATGCCAGCCTTCCGCAAAGTTATTTGTACGATGAAGTTGATTATATACACACCATTCTTTCATAAATTGTTCATTTTTAAACCAATATGTATTCATATAATCCATAAATGGTTTTAACTTTCGCATCTCATTGCATTCTGATTGAATATAATTCCATCCCTCATACATACAATCCACAGGTAATAATGGGAGTGCTGTACACAAACCTACTATGCGACGATACATTTTTGCTTTCAAACCTAGATATTTTGCTTTTCGCCACAGGGAATTGATGTAATGATAATAGCACCGTACTATTTTGATAGTTGGAAACACATTTTTTAATGCATTTGTTACTGCTGTTTCAAAATCGCAATGGAAAACTCTTGGATTCCACGCTGGGCATTGTGTTTTTAATAATTCAAAAAGTACGATGTAAGACTGTTCAGTTTTATCGCTCATAAGGCAATATATCAGCGGTACTATATTTGTTGTTCCTGACGTACTTTTAAAGTTACCGTGTAAGGTGTATAATTGAGAGAATGGAACAGGTGTGCTTCGAAAAGTACCATCCCCATAATATTCGTCAATATTTTCCAATAACTGCTTAAAATATTCTGTATAAAAAATCATAACTCTCCGTCCGTCACAGTAGTAATCTGCTTTTAAAAATGATTTAAATTTTGCCGGGATTTCCGCTTCCTGGATATTATTGTAGACCAATTTTTTAACTTCGAATTCTTGTTTTCTTTTAGCATATATTGATGTTTTTGAACTCTCATATGAAATTTTTGTTACTTTGTCGAGTCCCATATCATATAGTGGTGCCATGACTTCCTTGAAAATAACAGGGATTGGTTCTGTTGTAATTGCTGCTCTTGCTTTCACATCATCAAGAGCAAAGGCTACCATATTTCTAGCCTCATCGGGCAAACATTCTACAGCGTGCTCGGTAATCTTTTCTATATTTGCACCCTAAAATAAATAAAAATATAGATATTACATACATTTTATAAGCCAAACAACTTATACATTGGTTAATAACCGTAATGTTGGTCTTGAAATATTGGTTCAGGAAAGGTTTTAAGCGCCAACTACTATTACAATCCTGGTGTTCCTCTCGAGAGACAATCGAAATTCGAAATATCAACATGGTTAAATCAAATTAGTTTTAGACTCACATGAACTGTAATCGCACCAGGGCATTTGTCCTTCTTTTTACGACTGCAAATCCAACGGGTTCTGGTATTTTTATAAACCGTGTGTTTATAAAACTGGTAACCATTGTAAATCAAAACTTTACCACCCTTTCTTTCCAAAAAACGGAGATCTTGGTCCATTTTAGTAAATACAAATAGAAGTGTGAATAGTGAATTACTTACAAATAGATTATCAAATAGTAATCTATTTATTAGATCAAATGTCAATCAATGTCAATTACACTTACATGGCCAGTATCTTAACAGTGGAGACAACAGTACTGAATAAATCCTAATAGCTCCACCTATTTCGAACAATGGAGACATGAGAACCGTCAAAATCCTATGAGAGAGTTTCAAAGCCACCTTTCCACAAAATCCCAAAGATGGCGCTGTCCATCGACTTCAAAAAACTGTGTGGGGATTTACATCTTCTTCTTCTTCAGGCTTTATTAGTTAGTCCACTGCCTGCTGGACATAGCCCTCCCCTAATGAGCGCAAGGTTGTGCTATCATTGGGGGGCATCAAACTTTAATCTGTGACAAACTGATGTGTTCGTAAGTGGTTGGTTGCTTGTTGTTATTGTCCGTTGAAATAGAAAGAAAATATCAAACACAAAATACGGCGATTTCCGTGCAACTGGGTTCTGATACGGACTGAACTGGACTGTACGCGTTACGAAGTTTTTTTTTTTACCAACTTATCGAGAAACGGGTGGTGTTTGTGTGTTGTATGAAAGCTATTAAGTTAGAAGGGCTGGTAATAAAAGTAAAGTATCCATCAATATGTTCATTATATTTTAAGGACACCTTTGCATTGACTCCGACATTAGAGTCCAGTCTTAGCCAAGCCTTCAATGTAGTAAGTAGATATAGGTGTTCAGGAAGTCGATGCCAGGTTACATACGAGAGCTACTTTTAAAAAGCCAACACGCAGAGAACAAATACGAAATATTCCAGAGAAATAGAGTATAGAATGAATGAACCGAATGAACTAATGACACGACGACCACGACATGACACATTAGTTTTTTTTTAATGTAGTAAGATGATTTTAGGCAAGCAACACAGCCCCATGTAGCCAAGAATTAGTCTATAGACAGCGCCATCTTTGGGATTTTGTGAAAAGGTGGGTCTGAAACTCTCTCATTGGACCCACATGGAGACATGAGTACCGTAAAAATCCTGTTGGACCCACTCATCCTAAGTAGTGGAGACAAAAGGACTAGAAAATCCTGTTGGGCCCATCAATGGAACTTTCCAATGGAACCAGCAGTCCGAAACCCTCGAATTAACCGTGCGATAAATAAAAATTATGTGACGATTGCTAAGTTGCTTTCCGTTCTGGAAAAGGATGTGTCTATTAATAAAATGCAAATTGGTAATGCTACAAGTAACCATTCACAACGTAACAGGAGCATTCTACAAAAAGACAGAGATGCATTTATTTTAAATGCTCAGATGAAATTGATTCACAAAGAAATAACAGTAGGACATTTCTTAGAGCAAGTGCGATAAACATTCATTCTTATATGCATTTTAATACCTAATTACTATTTTGTTTTTAAGTAAATGTTTTGACAATGGAACCACGAAACCGGATTTGAACCAAATAAAATTTCGATTATTGACTCCACCATCTAAATGGAACCATGCGAATTTGTAAATCCTGTTGGACCCATCAATGGAGCCATGAAAACTTGAGAAACCTATTGGACCCATCAATGGAACTTTCCAATGGAACCAGCAGTCCGAAACCATATAAACACGTAAGGCGTAACCGCAGCAAATCGATTTTTTGCAAATTTAGTGACGACCTGACCTGAGGACCTGACCATGGCGGTAGCGTTTCAAATGAAAGCTTAAAAAAGATGACATAATTTCTAGTCATCATCTACTGCTGTATTTCAATCAGTATTAGATTCTTTTGGGAAAGTCAATCCAATAGGAAATATTTTTTTCTGAACAAAAAAGTTCCAAAAGCTGTCAGGCTAGATTGATATAATTTAATTAATTACTTTGTGTCAACATCACAACGACGTTTTATAAAATATCGTGTAGACAAAACGACAACACGTCTTTCTTCAACTAACTCGTCCTCTCATTTCTCTAGAAGCCTCTCATCCTTCCAGGATATCAGCTGTAGCCCTGCAGCCGCGCAGCCGTGGCTACCTGACCATCCGCTCCATCAACCCCCAGGACCCACCTATCATGCAGCCCAACTACTTCTTCGACAACCACGAGATGGAGGTGCTGGTCGACGCAGCGAAGATCGCGTACAGACTCTCTAATACTACGGTAGGTATAAAATAATACAAAAAAAATGTTTTCACACCTCCTGCTCGACAATGCCTTATTACGTACCGTCAAACATCATCGTAAAGCATAGCCTTGTCTCTCGAGGGCAATAATAATGAAGAATTTCCCTAGGGAATAAAGTGATTTGAATTTAAAATGTCAAAATTCGCATGAAAACTATGAAGAAGCCCCGCCCCGCATTGCAATTCGAAATTCGAATTGTTGTTCGAAACTCACCCCTTTTTTCTTTTTTTTTCTGAACTACTGTGTCGTGTGACCGCGCGAAACACCAAAAAAAAAAAAGAAAAATTTTATTGTCTCCCAGATGGTGTGAAAAGTAGAGTATTCTCTGGAATAAAACATGTCTTAGTCTCGGGCGGTATGAACCCCTGGCTTCACTCAGGACTCTACATAACTCCCTCGCTTCGCTCAGGAGTTATAATTTAACTCCCTCGCTGCGCTCGGGAGTTAACTCGGAGTCCTTCGCTCCGCTCAGGGTTCAATATACCGCCCATGATGTAATACATGGTTTTATTCCCTTAATGCATAATCTACTATTATTGAAAGTAATAGTTACATAATAATACATCTGATAACAGCCTTTTGTACGTCCCCACTGCTGGGGCTCGGGTCTCTTCCTACATCGCAGGAAGGTTAGGCCATACTCCACCACGGGGGCCAAGTCCGGGTTGGTAGAGGATTGCAAGACAATGGCGGGCTTTACTGTCAGAAGTTATCAAGCCTCCCATAAGGCCACTGACATGGCTTAACGACTGCCATTACATGACAGCCAGCACAATGCGAAGAACGGAAGCGCTCGGAAAAAATACCACTAGTGGTAGTCACGGGTTGGTCACCCATCCAACACCTGACCGTTGTTGCTCAAGCCAAGTGATTGATTCCACTGCGCTTCAAAAGAAAAAAGGAACATAAAAGTTGCCTATCTTCTGCCATAGCTAGGCACGTTTAGCCTGTATTTATCGCGATCAAGGTCGTACCTCAGGCCAGCTATAGATATAGATTTTTGGTGGTGTCAAGCTTCGGATATTACAATGGAGATAAGAAAGTAAAAGATTGTAAATAATTTTTAGAACCGATATTGAAGGTATGCTATGGAATAGCTTCTGTTGTGTGTGCAAAATTGTTATATCCTTCGTGCCTCCACCAATCCGGACTTGGCCCCCTGGTGGAGCACGGCCTACACCTTCCTCAGGGAAGAGACCCGTGCCCCTCGGTGGAGATATAATGGTGATGTGTGTGCGCACGTGTGTGTTTGCTAGATACAACTATAGATTTATTTATAGCATAGAAATGTCAAAGTTTGTAATCTACGAAAGATAAGGCACAAGTAATAGCATGATTAGTTCAAGTGCTAGATCAAAGTCTCACCTTCGGTATCTTGAATAGCGTATCGGTAGAACCCTTCCTGACTTCACGAGAGGTCGTGATCCTAGCATGTACTTCCGACTTTCTAGGCTATGTACCTACTTTGTCTTTTTAGATTTCTATAAATGAAAACCACTGTCCACTATTGCATGGTTTATCGGTGAGAAGAACCTGGAACTATTTATTAGTTAATTATGTTTTACCTATGATCACGCTATATATCACGCTAACTGTGAAGGAAAACACCGTGACGAAACCCGCGGCTTGGTTGGCTCCGCACGTACTGACTAATCTTTCCTGTGGGCTAGGCCGACTAAGCTGTCAGGATGGTATAGGAGCCGGGCAAGCCTACACCATCTATAAAACCATGTCCCAGGCACTACAGCGTCGGAGTGGTCCCTTCACCCATCTAGTGTGAATGAAGATGCCACTGGACGCTGTATGAATCATCTCATTAAGTAGATGCAAAAGGCCAATATTTATTATGTATGACCATCGCGAGTCATTAAGAAATACTATTGGAAATATTTTATTGTTAGAGACCTATACTACCGTGCGATATTAACTTGCTTGCTTCGCAAGGCACGTTGAGCCGTTGGTACCGGCTATTATTACATGACAGTAAGCCAAGTCAGAGGCCTTATGGGCCGCTTTATAACTTCTGAAAGTAAGGCCCGCCACTGTCTTACAATCCTCCACCAACCCGTACTTGACCCCCGTGGTAAAGTATGGCGTAACTGCCTGCGAAGCAGGAAGCCATGCCCCAGCAGTGGGGATATGCAAGGGTTGATATCGACGACCCGGACTTGGCCCGTGGTGGAGTATGGCCTAACCTTCCTGCGATGAAGGAAGAGACCCTCGCCCCAGCAGTGGGACATATAAGGCTTGATAATACAGTTTGAACTAAGTAGGACGGTGTTGGACCTTTTCTTACGTATTTAATTCTCCTTGGTATTAATACTCCTTGGTATTAATACTCCTTGGTATTAATACTAAGCTAATCCTACTTACTAAATGACATTACACATCACAATATCCTTGAGGGGTAGACCAGGGTTTGAACTGATCCTGGCATACCCCCTTCGCTAAATCAACATTATTTGTTGCATGCACACGTGCCGAAATAGGGTACTTTTATCTTGTCCTTCACTATTTCGTACCCTAATTGACTAAAGTTTGTCCTACTAGCACTTCCCTTGCCAACCCTTCCATCGTTTTTCGATATATTTCTTCATTCATCCTCTCCATAATTATGTCAACAATTAAATATAACAATCATTATTGTATGAACGTTGATGAAGCGAAGGTGATTTGTCAGGATCGTGGCAAGTGGCAGTCCCTGGTCTCTGCCTACCCCTTTAGAATACAGGCGTGAGGTTATGTATGTATGTGTCATTATTGTACACTTTTCCCCTCGTTTATAATGTTCGTATCAATATACCACGGGTTCCGCTAAAAAAGAAAAAGATCACCTTGTACACTTTTTTAAATTGTAAATTTTGTGTTTTCTGATCGATTTTTATGTGTGCACTAAAATATAAAGTTAGTATGTCAAACGCAACTTACCCGAGCTTACTGTACCATGTAAATTCTAAACAAGTGCAAAATAATTTCAATTTGGCAGATAATGCGCGAAAAATATGGCATGGCCCCGACGGAAGGTTACGGGTCGGAGTGCGAAGGCGGGGGCGCAACCCCCACCGATGACTTCTTCCGCTGCCTCGCGCAGAAGTTCACGGCGCCGGAGAACCATCAAGTGGGGACGTGCAAGATGGGACCGCAGACCGACCCGATGGCCGTGGTAGATATGCAGCTCAGCGTCCACGGCGTTAAGGGTGAGGTTGGCTTGAATATTAGGGATTTCATGTGATTGATTTTATGCGCTACTGGCATTTTTACTACCGCTAGTGGTATTTTTTCCGAGCGCTTGCGTGCTTCGCAAGGCACTTTAAGCCGTTGGTGCCGGCTGTCATGTAATGGCAGTCGTTAAGCCATGTCAGAGGCCTTATGGGCGGCTTGATAAATTCTGTCAGTAAGGCCCGCCACTGTCTTACAATCCTCCACCAACCCAGACTTGGCCCCCGTGGTGGAGTATGGCCTAACCTTCCTACCATTCAGGAAGAGACCCGTGACCCAACAGTGGGGACTTATAAAGGGTTGATATCGATCGATATCGATTTTATGCGTCCGAGTGGTCCCTTCACCCGTCTATTATGAATAAATGTTCCACTGGATGCTTTATAAATCATCTCATTACGTAGATCGAAAGGCCAAGGTTTTTTTAGTGTATGGAGACGGATAGAGACGATAAAAGAAAATAATGGTCAATGTTACAAATTCTAATCAAATTTTTGACTTCAAACAAGAAACCACTTGTCCTGGTCCAAATCTAGTGTTATCGAAGGGTAAATTTAAAATATTTAGTAACATTAGCAACAACTGACGGCTGTTAACAGATGATTAACAGAATGTTAACGTACGAGAAATTGAGGGTCAGTAAGTACCTAATACACAGAATGTAATGTATATTAATCGTTCTATCGCTTCCAATACCTCTGTTGATTGACACTTCGACATTGTGTTCTTTAATAGAGATGGAAGTTCTTAAGTTCTTTTATAGAGACTGAATAGAGAATACGAGTATCTACCTTATTTACAAACTCTATTTGATGCCTATTTGGAGATAACCGTTGGAGATACGAGTATCTACCTTATTTAAAAACTCTATTTGATGCCTCTTTGGAGATAACCGTTGGAGATACGAGTATCTACCTTATTTACAAACTATATTTGATGCCTACTTGGAGATAACCGTTGGTTGTAAGTTTTTGTAAACTATAGTTTTTTTTACTGCCTCGTTGATCTAGCGGTTATTCGGGACCAGTTTGTCGGAAAGGATATTTCTTAATGACCCGCGATGCTCGTCCATAGTTATATATTAGACTGATCCAATCGAAATTATTTATTACGTAAAACGTAATTACCTTAATTCCCGACGTTCAGTCTACCCCTGACCACGACAACTACAACGTTTAAGGTAATTAAGTTTTACCTAATAAATAAACCTGATTAGAATTGAACCCCGTTTAATGTATAACTTGCCAAGGACATCACAAACAGAGGATAACAGTTTTAATTGCAGAATCTTTATTCTTTCAGTATAAATCAGGTCTTTACTGTGCTGCAGTTTATTACTTCTGTTACATCATACATTTATTGTTCCAGGTCTTCGAGTGATAGATGCATCGATAATGCCAACAGTACCATCAGGTAATATTGTAAATAGTGTAATCATGTGGGTACAGTGATATCGTTCCGATGTTAAACCTAACTGCAAAGTAGGTAGTCGGGGCTGTAAGTAATGCAATTTGCTTAAGTCAGATGTCGCTGCCTGTACGTAATACAGAGAATATTGTAAAGAGGTTCGAAATTTCACTGATGTCGTGAGTCGCCCATTGGCTCAATTGGTAGAGCGCTGGTACGGATAGCCAGAGGTTGCGGGTTCGAATCCCGGCATGGGTGAAATTTTTAGCCTCTAAATAGGTTTTTAAATTTGTTCCTTAGCACGGGTTAGTGCATTAAAAATAAAAATAGTGTAACCATCAGGTAAGTTGCAAAAGCTGCATAATTCAAGTATACAAAACTCTTTCAATTCATTAACATTCATTGGTCACTGGATACACAAACACCGGTTTTTTGTTTTTTAACTTTTTATACCCTCATTGGAAATACTTTATTGATAAAAAACACACCACCTGGAATTCTTCAAGCAATACGAACCTTACTACCCAAACAACAAGACTGAATTTCCAGCACCTTTTCAGGAAACACGGCGGCTCCTACTATAATGATAGCGGAGCGTGGGGCTGAGTTCATTGTAACCAGACACCAGCGCTCCAAGAACCAGCCGGGCGGCGGCGGGCTAGGCAACCGCTTTGGAGCCGATGACGACATCAACTTGGACAACACTCCTAAGACAAAAGACGGCGATGACGAGTAAGACACCTTATAGCATTTGTACTTTTTGAGGAGGAGACAGAGAATCTACATAAATAAAATTATTATTAAATTGTTACAGCAATCTACTCATATGCTGCAACTTACACATCAGGCTCTCTCTCACACATACATGCTTACACACAACACTTGAATCTTACACATTCACACGCACACATTCACATACAATTAAGTAATAACTAACCATATTCACCAATGTATCCTTATACTTGAGACGCACAATACTTAAAATAATAATGTCTAAAATTGATCTCTACATTAAGAACAAAAAACTAATCGTCAAAATACAGGCTAGTTTGGCAATTAGTTGAATTGATAATTGTACCATTAGCCTTTAAGTGATTTTGTAAAGCCCTCAAGGCTTATAATACCCCGCCTGAATGTTGCTCTTTATGGTTAGAAATAATCTTTTACTTTACTTACTTACTTTCTTCGGGGGTGAAGACTTAAAGCTGACACCGGGCTCCTGTCGGTTTGGACACATGTGTACGTTTATGTCCGACCGTATTCAGTCACAACGACTGAAATCTGACTATTGAAAGTGACGCACATGTGCTTTCAAGTGGCTGATATATCCAATTTTGGCGGAGAATGTGCGTCTCGGAGGATGCTATAGTTGCTGGCAAACCAACGTCTTGCCTTAATTGATCTGAACAAAAAGAATATTTCAACGTAAAGAATTTACATTCTGATTGTTGAAAGTCAAAGTAAAACGTAACGTGAAAGCCGCTGCCTTCGGGCCGATCCAAGCCTGCCTAAGGAAGTAGTTTCATTCATTATCTAGTGTAGGCAAGAGTTGCCACTAGACGCTGTATTCATTTTATGGTATTGTATAAATGTTATGGCCTATCGTGATTGAAAAAAGAAACGCAACAACCACTCAAATTTACTCCACCCGCGACCCTGTTACCATTCAAACCATTCAAGAGATAAGTCTTACTCATTTTGCAATACTCATAAAGGGTGACTAAGTCCAAAGTGACCATAAAATGCATACTTACCACCTATTTACACTTAGTCAGCAATAAATGATTTGATTATGTATTAAACGGGTCCAATCACGATTATTTATTAAGTAGAAACGTATTTACCTTATTTCCCGACAAAATAAGGTAATTACGTTTTACCTAATAAACAATCGCGATTGCACCAGTTTAATATATAACTATGTGTGAGTATCGCGAATTATTAAAAAATACAAATGATTTGATTGATCGACAATATGCATGATATGTAGAATAAGTGTAAACAGTGTGATGTGGCGAGCACATGTCAACTCTACGCGCGCACTACAAACTCCAACATTCCTGCATCGCGATCGCGCAAATCAAAGTGTTTCACATGACATACCGTAAATATTACTTCCGACTAACAACAGTTGGACCGGCCGTCCCCAGGCATACGATCTGCCTGGCGGGAAATTTCCCTTTATAGTGGAAGAGCACGATCACCCGCTCTTCCCTATAAACAGACCATGAAATGAAATGAACATACTTTATTGCACACCAGGAATTACAATTTAGAAAATAACAAGATACAGATTAAGGTACAATTGGCGGTCTTCTTCATGTTTCTTTTAAAAACTTTAAAGTTTAAGTAGAGTGTAGATGTGCCGTAGACCGTACTAATTGTGACGTCGCATTCCAGTTTCGGCCCGTTCCCCGGATACGGAAGCAACGAGGCCACCAAGGAGGGTGCCACAGAGAACAAGACGGACAAAGGGAGTAGCTGGGACGGAGGGCGCTGGAAGCCGTGGGATAAGGCCTGGGCCCACCCTTACCCCAGTTGGGAGAACAAGCAGCACAGCGTGGACTGGCACACCAAGCACAACGTCCCGCTGCCTAACCAGCAGTATCAGGACCACCAGAAGTGGCATGACCACCATCAGGTGCGTGCTTTCTTGGACTAGAGTCTAATGAACTTCAATACAATTGAGAAAGAGATATTTACTTTTTGAAAAAACGTATTATAAAACAAGTAAAGCCACTGACTATGTTAAGTTGTATAATAATAGTACATTATTATAAAACTTAACATTGTATATGGTAACGTGGATTAAACATTGAGTAGAAGTAAACTTAGCGGTAACCCAACTTTATTTGCCTTTATTTTGTGGTCTGCTAAGAATTTTATATAGATAGTCAGACAGACTGACGGACGGACGGATCAAAAACTCCGCTACCATCGCGCTCTTTCACACAATACGTGTAAGGTTGTCCCAATGTAGGTAAAACAGTGCAAAAATAAACCCTACGATTCTATTGCTTTTTCGAGAAGAAAACAAAAAAATAGGGGACACGTATTTTTTCTTTTGTCGTAATTATTTGGAAATAACAGTTATTTTTAAGTTTCAAAATAGATTTTTTAGAACCGGAAGTGACGTAGGCTAGAGGCAACATAAAACATGATCTTTTCCTCTACATTACCTAACTTAAAAAAAAAAACTTGTTATTGCCTTTCGATTCGATTCGACACACCAGACTAAAAATTAAAAATTAATCTGTATTTTCCAGGACCACCAGAGATGGCCGGGCCACGCGGACCATCAGAAATGGCAGGACCACGAGGACCACCAGAAATGGCCGGAGCACCAAGGGTTTCAGTCGGGACAAAAGTGGCAAGACAATGAACGGTACCAGGATGGCCAGAAGTGGCAGGACAGGACCAAAGTAGATACGGTTAAGGCTAAGATTAGTCGTTAAAGTTTTATGTAGTAGTTATACCTGTGAAGTTAGAAGAATTTCGTAATATTAAAAAAAAACAATCACTTAAAACTCAATAAACGCCGGATGATATAGTCTGTGGTAGACTTTACAAGAAAATGACATAACTACAGATTATTTAATTTGCCCCTGAGGAGTGTTTTAGAGGAATCGTGTTTCTGTAAGACCGTCGTCGATATTTAAGTGATTATAATTGTTTGGATGGATTGATTTTTTTGACTAAGAAGAAGTAATGCATTTATAATATCGGTAGGAGTAAAATTTGAGATGTTGCATGTAGGTATTAAATAATTTAACGACGTACGGTGGGCTGCGATGACGCTGTGGGGCATTTACTCTCAGTTTCTCGTCCACTACACAATATGTTAATCAACTGTTAATAGCAGTCAATTGGCAAAAGTGCAAACAAAAAAAACAGATTTAACCCTTTACCAAGCAGGTTAAAGTTTAATAGTGCCCACTACAAATTGAACCTTATCACTTTAAAATAAAATCCAAAACCAATGGCAAATTTAAAAACTAGCTCTGCCCGTTAAAGGGTTAGGAAATAAGCCATTTTCAGCACAAATTCACAAAGGACTTCATATATGGCGCTTATAGGCGTGAACATACAAGAACAGGGACACGTGACTGTCATATTTTGCTTAGCACAGATCAGTTTTGACAGCCGCCTTCCGTTTCTTCCATGGCCACGCCTGTAAGCGCCATCTATGAATTGTTTTGTGAATTTGTCCTGAAAACGGCTCATTGAAACGCGTACGCGTGCGAAAAGCGTACGAGAAATTGGAGGTTAATCTGGGAAGGGATAGGAAAAGATTTACTTCGGTTGTATCACCGCAGTATCTAGAATTTTGTATAAAATTGGTTGTAGCCCACTGTATGTATTTACATGACATTTATTCACGTTTACGCGAATGTCGTTTTGAGCTGTGATTGTGAATGTAATATTCATAGTTGGAATATATGTTTGGATTAAACTATTAATCTTTTTACCTGTGTTTTTTGTTCACTAGATTTTTAGGGGAGAAATCTAAACACACTTGACAATTTAGCTACAAAACTTATATTCAGGTTTAAACATTTAATCATATCGTAATGCAACGAGTTTACCTTTAGTTTTTGGCTTTCCTTTCGTTCTCGCGGGTTTAGGTGTCGGCTCGGGCTCAGATTCCGATCTGAAAAGACCAAATTTTGATACTTTATTTACACACACTATAAATTTGGAAGCTGCTTTGCACGTGCAATTCGAATTTTTATACACAATTTTTTGCAGAAGGCCCCATATTTTTTTATTAAAAAATAAAGAATAATGCATTACGTCAGCCGCATTGTACCTATAAGTGCAAAGTATAGATAAATAAATAAATGAGCTCTAAAGCCAATATGACAACCAATAAAAACTATAACATTTGGTAAACCTGTGTGACCGAGAGAGTGAATGCAATAATTTATTAATTCATCATCCTCTAAAGAGTAAATGCATAGCGGTAAAAATAATAAAATTTAAAACACCAACAAAAGATAAGGAGAAGCTCCAAAGACCCACGTGGTTTTAAGCTTTCTTTTTATTTATGCTATAACATAGACAAGGCAATACATACAGGCATCAAACTTGGCGTGATTGTGGGAAATAATTTACAAAAATATGTAAAAGAAAAAGTTAGGCGGTGCACGATTTTTAATTTATGAATGTCGATAAAGTGCGGCTTACAGGAAAGGCATCACAAACTTGGAAATACTCCCAGACTGAGGCCATTTCTACAACTCAAGTACGGCGACCTCCAGTGGGAATCGAACCCACGACTCCTTCTTAGTTATGATAGTCAAGCGTGGTGAGAGTAAAATGGAGGAACACGAGCGTTACTTTTGAGAAACATTGCTGTTTAGGCCATATCAACAGGAGGTTGCATTCTACATATTGACATTCATGCTTCGCTTATTTATTGTCATTATATTTACATTTTATCGCTGTCAAACCCGACAATTGATTTTTTTTGTTACACGGCTTAGACCAGTAATAATATAACAAAAACTTCCACACAACATAATCACTTGACCTGGTCCCAAACTAGGATACGCTGTACTATGGTAAACTATGGTGTACCAGCAAGAAAGAAGAATAAACATTTATGTTAGTAAACAGGACATAATACAGTCCACTTAAATATAGTCTGTTAGCTTTTAGAATATACCTCGGGCTCTAGAGTTTCTCCCTCGGGCTCTAGGGCTTCGGTTTTCGCCAATTTTCGCCGGTTTTCGTACTGATGATCGAGTTCTGATTTCGAAATTAAGTGTCATATTAGTTCAGATATTTCTATTACACGAATATATCCGATTCTATCCTAAAGTATCCGAGGTTTATTCTAAAAGCTAACAGACTATACCACCTATAGACGGCCTATCCAATTGCATTCACACTGTTTTTTTTTAAATATCCCTTTGGCGATAAAATTGGCTGTAGTTTGACCCAAACTAAGGAAGTATATGAAAACGTACGCTGCATAATTCAACGTTGAGAAACTTGCATATCATCCGCGTTTCGCGATAAAAAATACCACTAGTACTTACTCTTCACTGCCCTCCGGCGTCTCAGGAATGGTGACATTAGCGGTTTTAGGGATCTCAGTACTATCCGGAAGCTCACCGGAGTCGTTGAGAAGGGACTGCGCCTGTAAAAAAATGGTTTTATCACTGCAAGCAATGGAGAGCATTTGTAAAAAAAAATAATACATAAAAATCTCGTGTCACAGATGATCTGACGACCATCCAGGCCAGGCCCTCTATCTATCTATATATATCGGACGCGAGCTGGACGCGTTGGTTTGGCCAGGCCTTTAGGGATAAAGACTAGCTGTGTCCCGCGGCGTTACCCGCGGTTTATCGATTTTCCCATGGGAATAACATATTTTCCCGCGGTAAAACGTAGCCTGTGTGTTAATCCAGGGTGTCGGCTAATTCTATACTAAATTTTAATAAATCGCTCCAGCCGCTCAGACGCGAAGAAGTAACAAATATAAGCAATATGATTATATTATTTTTCATGCACTAACCCGTGCTAAGGATAGGTTTTTAAAATATAAGCACTTACAAACTTTCACCTTTGTAATATTAGCGTAATGTGATGTGATTTTGTGCTTTTGAATGGTGGCTAAGAGCGGGGTGACAGTCGGTGGGCCGAAGACATTACGAAAGCGGAAGTTATAGTAGCGTAACCACTCGCTAACGTGAAAGAAAATATCGTGAGGAAACCCTAGGTTCCCAAGTTTTAGTTTAAGCGTTGAAGTTGTAGCATTTGTGCGTATTTTGTTATCATCTTTTATAATTTAAAAACCTATTTAGAGGCTAAAAATTTCACCCATGCCGGGATTCGAACCCGCAACCTCTGGCTATCCGTGCCAGCGCTCTACCAATTGAGCCAATGGGCGACTCACCGGCATCAGTGAAATTTCGAACCTCTTTAAACTATTCTCTGTATTACGTACAGGCAGCGACATCTAGCTTAAGCAAATTGCATCACTTACAGCCCCGACTACCTACTTTGCAGTTAGGTTTTACATCGGAACGATATCACTGTACCCACATGATTATACTATTTTTATTTTTAATGCACTAACCCGTGCTAAGGAAAAATTTAACAACCTATTTAGAGGCTAAAAATTTCACCCCTGCCGGGATTCGAACCCGCAACCTCTGGCTATCCGTGCCAGCGCTCTAACAATTGCTCTACCAATACCGGTGAGTCGCCCATTGGCTCAATTGATAGAGCGCTGGCACGGATAGCCAGAGGTTGCGGGTTCGAATCCCGGCATGGGTGAAATTTTTAGCCTCTAAATAGGTTTTTTAAATTTGTCCTTAGCACGGGTTAGTGCATTAAAAATAAAAATAGTATAATCTTTTATAATGTGTTATTTTTAATATGGATTTTGATGTATCTGAAATAACAACAATATTTACATACTGGCACATACATTGCTTCTGGCCCCTTCTGGTTCCCACCCTGTGTCGTGGGAACCAGAAACAACGACATCACAAACATGTAAACATCCAAGGACTGGGCTTTTTTTTGTCCCCAGCCGGGATTCGAACCCGGGACCTCTTGCATGGTAGGCAGACGCGCTACCGCTACGCCACAGAGGTCGTCAATAAAATAAAATGTTATTATTATATTAAGACATGTGCATACCATTTCCTGCTCGTAGACGATTGTGTGAAGCTCTGTTTCGTCGGAGTCCTCGAACAAAGAAGCCTCTCTGCCGCTGTCTTCGCTTTTGCGGGGGCTGGCAGACTTCTTGGCTGGTTTGCGTTTAGGCTTCGCCGCTGCAAGCAAGATCATCACTTTATAGGGGTGTTCTTCTTCTTCAGGCTATATTAGACCACTGCTATACACAGCCCTCCCCTAATGAGCGCCATAGCACAAGGTGGTGCCATCATCATTATCATCACTTTATAGGGGTAGGTATCTGGTAGTAATTTAAGATCAAGATCAGACATCAAATTCATTCTTAGGGGTTATTGTCATAGAGAATAGGCATTACGAAAGATTTTTAATATGTCTTCTATAATGTGGCGACAAAAAAAAACGATATTTCAGCAATAAACTAAAGTTTAAAGCCAAGGTTCTAAAATTACTTTATGAAATAAATGGTTTTATTCAAAGTAGCGCAGATACTGCGGCTTAATGATCGTTACAAGTCAAACTAGGTGTCCATTTCAAAATCTGGATCATTTTGGAGAAAAAATGGACAAAAAAACTCCAAACTTAGTCTTTTCATCTTTAAATCTGTGGGGAAACAGCTCGCAGTTTCATGGCGTCAAATCTGAAGTCACGCCCAGGTAGAGTTGGGTCGCGGGAATATACCCGAAAGGTATATTCCCGGATAAATACCCAAAACGGGTAAATACCCAGGTAAATACCCGAAATGGGTATTTATGTGGGTAAATACGTTTATTGGTGTTTTCGTTCGCTAAAATAGATTGCATTACCGTTAAATCAATTTTTACTCACGAGCCTCAGGATTATATTCAATATCTTTCATTCTTTTTTGACGAAGGAACGAAATAAGTATATCTCAAGAAAAAAACTTTTTTGTGATGGACTTATTTCATGAATTATTGAGAGATTGTTAAAGATTCTTACTTAGTAATTATCCGCCCGAGACTAAATAACCATAAAAACCAGTTTCTACTGAGTATTTAACGAAAACTGACAGTATATATTTTTTATTGGTTTTTTACAGTAAAATCTTTTAGTTAGGGTCTTATTTGATCGGTATTGATGAGATCTTTGTTTAAACTTGGGGAGCATGGTCTGATGATAGCGCTGGAAGGTGTGTATGGGATCTCCTCAACGGATAGCAGTAGACCATTTGAGTTTGTACTTATTCGATTAGTATTTATGAGATCTTTGTTAAAACTTGGTGACAAGTTCCCAAATTCTAGTGCCATCATCAGACCCTTCAGACACTGGATCTTCACAACGGATAGTAGGAAACTATTCGAGTTTCGCCTTATTTAATCTGTATTATTGAGATCTTTGGCAGAACTTTCTGATAAGATCTGATTACGGCAAAGTAATTAGTTAGTTAGATCTGGGAAAAAGGACGTGGTTACAGGATCTCCTTAACGGAGAACCTAGAATGATTCATATTCATTTATTTTATGATATTCATTTATTTGATTTCAATAAAATCAAATTAACAAAAAACATAACATAGGTACCGTAACATATTCACACACCCGTATCGCGTACGCAGAGATCAGCGTTTGCCACTTGCCATGATCCTGACAGATCTTTTTCGTTTTATCAACATTTTTTACTTAAAATCAAATTATTGAAATATTTTTGCAGTATTTCAAAAGTTAGTCTTAAACAATGGAGTCCTAGTAAAGAATAAATATTGAATTATATTTCAATTGGGTCAGAAAAAAATGTTACATTATCATTTGATTTCACTATAAACATGGCAACATTGACAAAGGATAAATAACAAAATTTATGTTTGATCAAATAAGTCATTAACTTATTTAGAGGCTAAAAATTCTACCCATGCCTAATAAACTGAGCTAATGGGCGACTCACCGGCATCAGTGAAATTTCGAACCTCTTTACACTGTTCTCTGTATTACGTACAGGCAGTGGCATCTGGCTGAAGTAATTTGCATCACTTGCAGCCCCGAGTACCTACCTACTTTGCAGTTAGGTGAGTCGCCCATTAGCTCACTTAGAAAGAGCGCTGGCAAGGATAGCCAGAAGTCACGGGTTCGAATCCCGGCATGAGTGGAATTTTTAGCCTGTAAATAGGTTTTTAAAATTGTCAAGAAAATAACTTTTTTGTGATGGACTTATTTCATGAATCATTGAGAGATTCTTAAAGATTCTTACTTAGTTATTATTCGCCTGTTGCATTTCGTACTATAATTATAGTATTTGTACTATAATTTGATATCGCGTACTATATACTATCCTTTGTATAGGATAGTATACCTAAATACTATAATTTTGACCGAACTCTATATAAGACATTACGACTTAAGAGATTAATTTTTGAACGCATTTTTTTTGACCTTGACCTTGACGATTTTCAACGCGCTGGGAATCCCTGAGTTTCGGTGTTGCCATACTTAATTCTCACGTGATTTATGTTATCTTGACACTGATAGCAGGATGGCGAATACATTATTACATAGGTGGGAGAGAAACAGCAAAACAAATTGATAAAATGATCCCGTCTGATCGTACTCTATGAATAGATCTATATAAATTTCTCTTTCTTCCGCATTCAGATTCTGCATTCAGATTCAGAATTTAAGATTGTTGTTGTGAGTTGTTGTTCTGTGTGAATGAGATAAGGCGTAAAACCATTTAAAGCAGGCCGCGTACTGTAAGAAGAATCCGTCTGGCAGTGGCATCTGGCTCGGGCGGAAGTTAGGCACAGAACCTGCGCAGTACACAATTATTCTCTTTGGCGGCAAAGGGCTAACATCAGACGGATTCTTTTTACAATACGCGACCATCATTTTCAGAACTTTTCATGTTGTGCTGTGTTTTCAAATTGAGACTAATCGTGATTCGAAATATGAGTGGAAGTGATAGTAGTAGTGAAGAGAATTTGGACGTTTCTACACCAAAAAAGAAACGGTTATCCAGAGGAGATTTAAAAAGTAAAGAAAAGCATAGGCAACAGAAATACAGAACCGAATGGGAGAACGAATAAAAATTTTCTGAATGGCTCACTCGTGAACCTCAGGATAATTTCAAAGCAAGATGTAAGGCATGTAATTCTTCTATGATTGCCGAAAGGCACGTTCTGTCGAAGCATTGTAAAGGCCAAAAACATTTAAAAAATATTTCTGTGATTCGAGCTTCGAAACCTGTCACATCATTCTTTTCGAATAGTTCTAGTTCATCTAGTTCTCAGCAAAATAGCACTGTGAAAAATGCAAGAATTGCAGAAATTAAATTTGGTTGCGTTCTTTGCGAAACATAACATAGCTTATTATGCCTCCGATCACCTGATAAAACTACTGAAAGAAAGTTTTCCTGACTCAAAAATTTTAAAAGAAAACTTTATGAATCGAAACAAAACTCCAAAAATAATATATAAAGGCATTGCCCCCACTCACAAGGAAAATGTAGCGGATATATTAAAATCATCAAAATCTAGTATAATGACCGAAGAATCAACAGACATATCCACTAAAAAAGCGTCATGCGTGGTAGTGAGGTATTTCAACAAAAACACCGACTGAATCGAAAGCAAATTTTGGAATCTACATGCAATTTTTAGCTCCGACGACCCTGCTGCGGCAAATGAAGGAGCAACAGCCAACAACATTTATACAAAATTGAAAAAATCTTTTACTGAACACGGAATACACTAGAAAATGTTGTAGGCTTTGGTTCTGATGGGTGTAACGTGATGATGGGGTAAGAAAATTCAGTGGCAAGCAGATTTAGAGAAGAATGCCCCGGAATTGTTATACTAAAGTGCACGTGTCACTCAGCTCACCTTTGTGCTAGTGCAGCATGTCAAATGCTGCCGAGTAGATGTGAAGATCTGGCACGGAATATATTCCGTTTTTTGAACCGTTCCGTTCCGTTCAAAGCTTTTGGCACAGTTGCAACAATTTCAAACGTTTTTAGACTTGAAACCACTGAAAATGCTACACCCTTCGCAGACAAGATGGTTGTCGCTTCAGCAAGTTGTGACACGGATCTTAACCAACTGGGATGCTTTGAAGCTATTCTTCACGGATATGGTATTATCCGAGCGATTGCAATCAAGGCAGATTACACACGATTTGCTAAGAGATCCGAATATGAAGTTGTATTTCGAATTTCTGGCCTGGGTCCTTCCAAAATTCACAACTTTCAACTTATATTTCCAGTCTGCAGAAGAAGTAGTAACGGATTTGAACGCAAAAGTGAAGGAAATGTACAAAGAATTCCTTTTGTGTTTCATGGATCGAACGCACGTGAATCAAACTGAACTGAGTGCAATTAATCCTGCTGACAAAATTAAGTAGCGTCAAAAATTTATACCACCGAAATAAAGGTAGACATGAACAAGCGGAAAGAATTTCTCGTCAGATGTAAGAACTTCCTCACTGAAGCAGCTACGCAAATTAAAAAGAGATAGGATATTGACGACGAAGCATTGATACAAATTTCTTTGTTAAGTCCCAAAAGCTCTCTGAGCAAACCGTGCGAGAGCAAAATCCTACGATCCTGTCAATTGCTGCAGCTTTTTCGAGAGTGATAGATATCATATTGCATTGGATTCGAACCAACCGACACTATGATTCGTCGAATCAATATGAAAGACGATGTTGCCATCGAAGAAATAGTCGATGTTGAAGTAATCCTGCCATGAAAACTGTGTGAGATTGTTAAATAGTTGTTTGTATTTTTAAATAAAGCTTATTAAAAGTTGTACTATAATTTTCCTCAAATACTATCTTTTTAATTTCCATAGACTATAATTTTTAGACAGCCCGAATGCAACAGCGGAGAGTAAATAACCATAAATACCAGTTTCTACTGAGTATTTGTTCAATATCATTGCCGTTGAATGTTTCCATATAATGAGCTTTAATGTTGTAAAATACAACGGGGAGCTTGCATAAAAAAAATCATTTAAGAGTGGCATTAGGTACAATTTATTTTAAAGCAGTAAATATACTTCAATCATAAATTAATAATTTCTTGTATATTGAACCATAAGGTAATGATTATTCTATTTTTAATTTTAATACACTAACCCGTGCTAAGGACAATTTTGAAAACCTATTTAGAGGCTAAAAATTCCACCCATGCGGGGATTCGAACCCGCGACCTCTGGCTATCCGTGCTAGCGCTCTTTCCAACTGAGCTAATGGGCGACTCACCGGCATCAGTGAAATTTCGAACCTCTTTACACTATTCTCTGTATTACGTACAGGCAGTGACATCTGGCTGAAGTAATTTGCATCACTTGCAGCCCCGAGTACCTACTTTGTTCTCCGGTTTATTCTAGGTTCTCCGTTGAGGAGATCCTGTAACCACGTTCTTTTTCCCAGATCTAACTAATCACCTTACTTTGCCGTAATCAGATCTTATCAAAGATCTCAATAATACAGAATAAATAAGGCGAAACTCGAATAGTTTCCTACTATCCGTTGTGAAGATCCAGTGTCTGAAGGGTCTGATGATGGCACTAGAATTTGGGAACTTGTCACCAAGTTTCAACAAAGATCTCATAAATACTAATCGAATAAGTACAAACTCAAATGGTCTACTGCTATCCGTTGAGGAGATCCCATACACACCTTCCAGCGCTATCGTCAGACCATGCTCCCCAAGTTTAAACAAAGATCACATCAATACCGATCAAATAAGACCCTAACTAAAAGATTTTACTGTAAAAAACCAATTAAAAATATTTACTGTCAGTTTTCGTTAAATACTCACTATTCTCTGTATTACGTACAGGCAGTGACATCTGGCTGAAGTAATTTGCATCACTTGCAGCCCCGAGTACCTACTTTGTTCTCCGGTTTATTCTAGGTTCTCCGTTGAGGAGATCCTGTAACCACGTTCTTTTTCCCAGATCTAACTAATCACCTTACTTTGCCGTAATCAGATCTTATCAAAGATCTCAATAATACAGAATAAATAAGGCGAAACTCGAATAGTTTCCTACTATCCGTTGTGAAGATCCAGTGTCTGAAGGGTCTGATGATGGCACTAGAATTTGGGAACTTGTCACCAAGTTTCAACAAAGATCTCATAAATACTAATCGAATAAGTACAAACTCAAATGGTCTACTGCTATCCGTTGAGGAGATCCCATACACACCTTCCAGCGCTATCGTCAGACCATGCTCCCCAAGTTTAAACAAAGATCACATCAATACCGATCAAATAAGACCCTAACTAAAAGATTTTACTGTAAAAAACCAATTAAAAATATTTACTGTCAGTTTTCGTTAAATACTCAGTAGAAACTGGTATTTATGGTTATTTAGTCTCGGGCGGATAATTACTAAGTAAGAATCTTTAACAATCTCTCAATAATTCATGAAATAAGTCCATCACAAAAAAGTTTTTCTCTTGAGATATACTTATTTCGTTCTTTCGTCAAAAAAGAATGAAAGATATTGAATATAGTCCTGAGGCTCGCGAGTAAAAATGGATTTAACGGTAATGCAATCTATTTTAGCGAACGAAAACACCAATAAACGTATTTACCCTCATAAATACCCGTCGGGTAGATTCAATGGGAATATTCCCGCGAATCTACCCATTTCGGGTAAATACCCGGGTAGAATCACAACTCTACGCCCAGGTAAACAAACATAGTAATCTCCAGTAGAGTCACAACAAAGTAGGAGTGAAGTTTACTAATGTTAACCTAAGCGTGACGTCCCGCGGTGTGATGGGTGTATCAAAATGGTTGAAAGCAGTATTATATTTTTTTATTTTATTGGAAATATTGGCAATCTCTTTTTGTTATAAAACTAAATCAGTGTTTTAAATCCTTCCAATATATACTTTCCCCTAATATCCTTAAATCTTTGATTATTTGATACTGTCGTCACGTCTATTTTGATGTTTGTCAGTACAGTGCTACACAATAAGTCTCGCGGATGTACTGCGCAGATGACCAAATTTTGGATGTGCGGCAAGTTGATCGACCAATCAGATAGTTTTATTTTATTGCAGGCCGCGCGCCTTTATTGCTATTGGTTGATTCAACTTCATCGATGCATGTGACTATTAGTTTCCGTCAACTGCTAGACTTGGTTGATGTCAACAGGTGTCAATCAATTCTGCACCTTAACCGTATCGGTTAAAGATCATGTTGAATGTACTTATAGCTTCGGGTACTTTCGTTACACTTCTTCCTAGTCTGCGCGAACGTAGATTACCGAAGGGACTTTCATGATGTGTACTGTACATATAAATTTCTTAGAGTGCTGATAACGGTGCAGAGGTGCAGGAAAGAAAGAAGCAGGCGGCAAAATACCTACTTCTCAATCAAGAGGTCGTAGGTTCGAATCGCGGCGAAGTTCGAAGCATGTACCAATGACTTAGTTTTTTAAGTTATGTAGATTTGTGAAGTTATAGTAGCAACACCACTCGCTAACCGTGAAGGAAAACACCATGAGTAAACCCTAGTGTAAGAAGAGTTATTGTACTTCAGCACTTGCTACGTACAATGGCCCAACTATGAGGCTAATAGCGGAAATCTCAAGTCTAACTAACTAGCAATTTGACTTTAAGTAGGAAAAGGAACACCTGACCGATAATCGCAGAGCCACGTTGGAGACGTCTAGGTCGAGCTTAGGAGGCGAGGTCTTCTCAATTTCAGTGAGCGAGTGAAAAAGTGTGTGTATCAATTTAATAGACAACTGTCGCCAGGTATTACGCTCGTACATTAGCATTTTGTTAATCTCGTATGCTAACAATAAAGTTAACCTGTTGGCGGCTTTCAAATGTTTAATTCTGTGTACACTTTGGCCAACTGATGGCAGTTAACACTAGATTAAGACATTATTATTGGACGAGAAACTGTTGGTATGTGTATTAATGCGTGAATGGGTGAGCAGGTGAGTGAGTGAGTGAATGAGTGAGTGTGAGTGTTTGAGTGACTAACTGAGTTAGTAAATAAATGTATGAATGAATTAAAGACTGAATGAGTGTGTGTGTTTGAGTGGCTGACTGAGTTAGTAAATAAATGTATGCATTAATTAAAGACTGAATGAGTGAGTGAGATTGAGCGTTTTAGTAAAGGAGTGAGTGAAGAAAGTCCTGGATTTACCTGGTTTAGCTTTCCCCTTAGCTTTAGCCGGGACTTCCTTCTTCGCCTTCCCGATTTCCTTGCCCGAGCCGTTCGAGTCGCTACCGGAGAGCGAACCCCGGACCGACCGTCGCAGGGTCACGTTGGAGGCGTCCAGGTCGAACTTAGGAGGCGAGGTCTTCTCAACTTCCTTCTCCGCTAGAGCTTTGTTGTTTTTCGTGGCTGGAAATTATAAGTGTGGTGTTAATATGACCAAAATTCTTCTTAATAAAATAACGTAACATTTCACTTGCACAAAAACAAAAAAAAAAATAAGAATGAATAGTGCTCGTAATTTTTTAGATATTGACGTCTGGTTAGGTAAGTACTTTTCCAGTACAAGAGTAGACAATGAGTAGATATGGGAAGTTACAACTCCCACAGCACATACATTATTTTTATCGTCAAATAACTGTCATAAGAATTTATATTATAAGTTTCCTACAATTAAAATAAAATGTATTAAAATAATCAAGTAATTTGAAGGAAAAAAATATTTAAGACTTACACTTCCTTACAGTTACCCAAGTAGTATGGACAGTAGAACATATGATATTTCTAAAAGTTAAGTTCCAATTTATGAAATTACAGAACATCTATGTACGTCTCACGAAAATTAAGCAACATGAGGCGCGTTCAGTGCATGCATGGGTGACCGTCTATGACTAACGCTAGTGGCATTTTTCCGAGCGTTTCCCTGCTTCGCAAGGCACGTTGAGCAGTTGGTGCCGGCTGCCGTCGATAGATGGCAGTCGTTAAGCCAAGTCGGAGGCGTTAGGGCGACTTGAAACTACTGACAGTAAGACCAGCCACTAGTCTCACAAGCCTCCACCAATCCGGACGTGGCACCCGTGGTGGAGTATGACCTATGCCTTCCTCAGGGAAGAGACCCGTGGCCCTCGGTGGGGACATAATGAGTTGATAATGATGATGTACATCTAGGGATTTCCCACGAGCATTTCCCTTCGCTCGTGAGATGGAAGAATTTACTCACCTCTGTCAACATCGACCAGGGACCGTTGCGATCGACTTCTCTTGACTCCACCAGTGTTTTCGCTGTCTTCAGACTTCTCCTTGGTGTCTGCCGTCTTTTTCTTGCTTTCTTTAGGCGCGTTCTTCTCTTTCTTACTCTTGGCGGGGGCAGGTTTGGACGTACCGTCGGAGCTGGAGCCTTGTCGGTTTATAGAGAGCTTCTTTTTGCCTGCGAAGAGGTAGACACATTTTGAGTGAGTACATAAAGGGAGACCATTATTATCAGTGAAACTAGAATTGTCCATCAAATCGTCAGACAACATTTGTTCGATCCCCGGCCAGGTCAACTAGGAAACGAATTTTTCTAGTTTGTCTCGGGTGTTGGATGTTATCTATGCATTTATTGTATTAAATTTATCGTCGAGTTAGCACCTATAACACAAGTCATTAAGTTGTACTTAGTATAGGGCTAACGAGATCTGTGTAATATGTCCATGAATTTATATTTATTTATAAAATCTTTACTCATTTTACTATGTACTTAATTTAATTAACTTAAAATGTTAAATTGTGCGAGCGAGACAGGAAGCCCACTTAAGAACAGCCTTAAGCTAAGTGGAGATCTATTTCATAAATCGTGCATTTTTTAAGGATGTGAATTATGTAACGTTTGTAATGTATAATTTAAGCGTTTTCATATAATTTTTCATTTTGGTTGCAAAGTTTTCATATTGGTTGCAACAGTATGGTGTGACGCTCTCTCGCTCCCACACTTCTCTCGCTCGCACACTTCTCTCGCTCGCACACTTCTCTCGCTCGCACACTTTGTGACGAACACGGGCTCACGCGGTGAGGTAGGCAGTAGCCTAAATCTGTCTGCTACATATGTAATGAGCTAAAGAATCTCTTCGAGACTCTTACCTTTCCCCACTTTGGGCTTCTTGACGGGAGAAATGCCGTCGCTGTCGGAATCCCCGTCGCGAGGGTCTGAAGGTCTACTGCTCTCCGAGTCGGCTGATACCCTTGCTTGGTCCTTGGGGCTGGTGGGTAGATCTTCTGCGGGCGTGGGTGCGGATTCTGTCAAGAAATTATTTTGACGATTTTCGATAACGTAAAATGCTTTACGGGACAGATAAATTGATATAAAGTGGTTGTGAGCTGTGGTTGCGAAGCGGTAGAACGCCGGCTTCTAGATCGGGAGATCGTGGGTTCAAATCCCGACACGTGCCGACTTTGTTTTTTAAGTTTACATAACATTTGTGAAGTTATTGTAGCAATAACACTTGCTAAAGTGAAGAAAAACATCGTGAGGAAACCCTAGTATCAGAAGAGTTAACTCTACCGAAGAGCTTGGTACGTACAAGGTCCCAACTACGAGGCTAAGTGCGGAAATCGAGATAAGTTAGTTAACTATACAGTGGTTGTAGAAATCTTCTTTATTTCTCACTTTTTTTCTCTCTAGCTTGGTACATCGATGTCGTAAGCGCCTTATTGAATTATTTAACTCGTCAAGCGTTTCCTTTACACAATCTTCTATTATATAAAAATGAATCGCTGAATGTGTTGGTAAGCGCAAATCTCGAGAGCATCTGAACCGATTTCGCTATTTCTTTTTTTAGAATATTCCTTGAAGTACGAGGATGGTTCTTACGGAGATAAAAATAAAATTAAAGAATCGACTGTTAGGCGGTACAAAGTTCGTTGGGTCAGCTAGTACAATATATAAGAATCACCTTACCTGGTTGAACTTAACTTATTTGTAATGATAAGCAAAACCGCACCGTAGCAAGTTTAGAATTTCCGCTCATCAAAGAAAAGGCCATCTGGGTAAGGAGACTACTATTTTGCTCTGTTGTGCAGTACATATAAAAGCCTGCGTCCTTCGAGTACTGGTCGCGGACCCAACGAATACGGTGTGCGGTCATTGGTTCCCCGGAAATTGATTGAAGCGAATATTCTCAGAATATTTGCTATGGAAGCAAATATTCTGAGTTGTGTTGTAATTTACATGAAGTTGAAAAAGAAAAGGCGTTCTAAAAGTAAACACCGAACTTTTGTCTAGTCCGGTCTCTTTCTAATTTCCTTCAGCAACTTTCCATCGTAAGGTTGTCTGGAAGAAATTGCTTTTAGCAATAAGGCCGCCAATTGTACTATGTATATTTGCAATTGTTTTGTATTTGTTGTTTTTCCAGTGTACAAAAAAGAACATTCTTATCTTATCTTATTCTTATCTTGATGTCCTCGGTAACCTGAGGGGCTTAGTACTTTTAGTACGGGGTACTTTTAGTCTTTCGTGTGCGTTATTCGATACAATTTATAAGAGTTTCAACAGTTCGATCTACATCGACGGACAAAAAGTACCCGGGGGATAGCACCTCGTCTGTGCTAAGGCCCGACAAATCCGCGCTAACAATATCACCGCGCACGACCGACAATTTTTTTAGTTTGGTCGGTTGGACGGTAAAAGACAAAGGTTTTAAATTTCATAATCGGTACCAACCTTCCGAAATTCTTGATATCGCCTCCGGTGGCGAGGTCTCGTCAATTTCCGGCTCCTCCTCTACCGTCTCGTTTACGACGACGTGCGTGCTGCGGGCGATGGGCTGAGCTGCGGATGAAACAGGACTTTAGTGCTATAGATTTGTGTTTTAGTGCTTCATGATTTGTTATTTAGTCTTTCATGACTAGTGGTTTAGTGCTTCTTGACAAGTGATTTAGTGGTTCATTAGTGATTTAGTACTTCATTATTAGTGATTTAGTTCTTCATGAATAGTGATTTACTGTTTCATGGTTAGTGTTTTATAGCCTCATGATTAGCAATTTGGTGATTTAGTGCTTCTTGATTGGTGATGATTAGTGTTGCATGATTAGAGATTTAATGCTTGATTAGTGAATTAATGATCCATGATTAATGAATTAATGCTCCATTAGTGATTTAGTGTTTTTCGTTCTTATTTATTTATTTATTAGATAGTCTTTGGAAGCGGCGGTAGCCCAGTGGGTAGAACAATGGACTCGGAAGCGGGAGGCGTAAGCTCGATTCCCAATGTGGGCATGGCCTAACGACTTTGTTTTCTAAGTTATGTACATTTGTGAAGTTATAGCAGCAATACCCCGCAAATGTGAAGAAAAACGGCGTGAGGAAACCTGAGTGCCAGAGGCGTCCAATTACCTCAGCGCTTGAAATTGCCAATCCGCGGTGGGCACGCGTGTTAATTAAGCCTAAACTCTCTTTCTCAGAGAGCTGCCCTGCAGTGGGACGTTTACAGGCTACATAAAAATGTATCTGATAAAAACATGACTTAATACAGTGTAACTTACGAAGCGAAGTGGTAATGCGGCCGTGCAGAAGCGAGTCGTCGACCTGCGACACTGAGGCTTTGTGGACGATCGACGCTTCCAGCGCGCCGAGGTACCGAGTCAGGTTCCGACAGGACTGCTTGTCTGGCATTTTCTGGAGCGGGAAGAAGGAAATAAAATACGTCAAAACGAAATTTTCAGAAAAAAGCGTGCAGATAATTAATAACACAAGGGGAGATCCTTTATAGTTATTGATAATTAAGCATATTTGTTTATTCAGTGTACAAAACAGAAAACAGTCGAAAATAAACTTATATATATGTTTGTGTTTAGGACTGTAGTTCAAGGTATGTGCGCATATAAGTTTGGCAAAATGTAAGTTGAATAATATGCAGTACTTAATCTAAAATATGAAACTTGCTAACTGTTATAGTCTATACCTCGGCTACTATCGGATAGAATCGGATATATTCGTGCAATAGAAAAATATCCGAACTAATATGACACTTAATTTCGAAATCAGAACTCGATCAACAGTACGAAGACGTAAAAAATTGGCGAAAACCGAAGCCTACTCTAGAGCCCGAGGTACATTCTATAAGCTAACAGACTATCTATTGTCAACAGCTGCCAATTGGCAAAAGTGTATACAAAACAAGTGACAGCTGTTAACAGTAGATTAACACACTCTTAGCGTTCGAGAAGCCGGGGGAAAGTATAAATAAAATATAAAGTACACTAATTACAAGAGTAAATGTACAAGGGCGTGCAAGAAGCATTCTCTTCCAGCAAACCTTTGGTGTTGAAAAGGCCACGGGATCCAGTACAATTGTCGAAAACTCACCATACACATATCCCTCAGCATGGAGGCTAGGTCGGCGCCCACGCTTGCGTCTCGCGGCGGCGACAGTAGAGCCAACATGCGGCACACCAGCGCCGCCTCTGAGCTAGCGGGCCGAGCGACCAGGTGGCCGCATAGCTGCATCGCCATTGCGCCCTGGCTGTCTGTTAACTGGAGAAATGCGCTTGCGATTGCAACCCTGTATGTCCCCACTGCTAGGGCACGGATCTCTTCTTGCATTTGAAGAAGGTTAGGCTATACTCCACCACGGGGGCCAAGTCCGGGTTGGTGTAGGTTTGTAAGACAGTGGCGGGCCTTACTGTCAGAGCTTATCAAGCCGCCCATAAGGCCTCTGGCATGGCTTAACGACTGCCGTTACATGACAGGCTTACACCCACGGCTTATCTTGCCTTGCGAAGCACGGAAGCGCTCGGAAAAATGCCACGAGCGGTAGTACGGGACGGTCACCCATCCAGACCCTGACCGCGCCTTTTGTTGGTTAACTCGACTGATTGATTTCAATCACTCGGTTCGACTAGGCCACGAGCGCTTCTGGAGGGCTTCTGGCTAACTGGAGAAACACACTGCATAAACTCTCGCCCATATCCCTGAGACGTGGGCAGAGACCAGGGTTTGCCATTTGCCACGAATCATATCAAATCAAAGTAGATAATTTTGAAAATAAAATGTACAATAAAAGCCAAACCTAGTCTTTGATACTTAATTAATCGAGTTTACATATTATTCTATAACCTAATACTAATGCATTGAGCTGGGATTAATTCGAGACATCTTTAAATAAACCTATGTCGATAAACACCCACTTCCTATTCTCCCTACAAAGCACTAGGCGAAGCCTCTTAGCGAATGATGTATAAAAACAATATTAGAGTAGCTTCGTGCGGAATGCGGCAGTTAGGGCGTCTATGCCAGTCAAGCAAGTGCCACAAAGAAGTATTTTCTGCGTTACTGACCTATTTCTTTTGCTACTATTTTTTTTTTCGATGATGTCCTAGTACTATGTAGGGAGAATAAGAAGTGGGTTTTTTTCGACAAGGGTTTATTTCAGTTGGGTTATGAATTTATGATCGATGGACAGATTAAACGAACACCTGTAAGTATCATAATTGTACGACAGATAGGTTTGTCCGAATATGTTACTGGAAAAAGCCTAAATACATTTGAGTTATGAAAATGCTCATTGCAAGTACGCTCCCAGAGTTATCGGCGACTTGAGGGTTCATGGTTCATACTTTACCTCATGATTGACTCGAGTTAGTGAGACGATGAATCGGACCACCGCTTCTTGGTCTATCTCGGCGATAGGCGAGCTAGACGGGGCATTGGCGAGCGCACGCAGCGTGGGTATGGTTGCTTTCTGTAACAATGGTTGATAGATAGATAAATAGAGGACACTGGCAGATGGACGAAGGCAGTGCAGAGTGGCGGCCATGTGAGGGGGTACGGTCGGTGAGCAGACCAGCAGCCAGATGGTCAGATGACCTATGTAAAGTAGCCGGCAAACAGTGGATGAGACTAGCGCGAGACCGTGCTGGTTGGCGTGGAAATAAAGAGGCCTATACCCCGCAGTGGGGTTTACCGGGCTGATGACAATGATGATTGTACATCGATGTCAACCATTGTATGCCCGGAGCACAGGTCTCTTCCTGCATCGCAGGACGGTTAGGCCATACTATACCATGGGGCCCAAGTCCTGGGTTGGTGGAGGATTAAGTAAGACAATGGCGGGCCTTCATGTCAGAAGTTATCAAGCCGCCCATAAGGCCTCTCTGCCATTACATGACAGCCGGCATCAAGGGTTTAACGTGCCTTGCCAAGCACGGAAACGCTCGGAAAAAATGTCACTAGCGATAGTCACGGGAAGGTCACCCATCCTGCACCTGACTGCACCTGTTGTTGCCTAACTCAAGTAATTGATTCCAATTATTCGGTTCAACTAGGCCACGAGCGCTTCTCTGTACATAATTTATTGTAGATAAAATGGAAATTACACAGATTCACCTAAGAGTACAGTCGGCGAAACCACTAAAAGTTATCAAAGGTCAATCAATACGCGGAGATTATTAGTTATTAGGTTTGATCTGGCGACGATTTGGTGCGCATGTCTAATCATGCGCACTAAAAATGAAGTTTATAGAGAATACCTGTACTTGTTCTTGAGCCCCTTCTACGGTTGAGGCGAAGGACTGGAAGAATACGCCAATGATTTGACGCAACATGTCTTCGTCCACTGGAAAAATATTATAAATTTATATGGTGAATTTGTAGTTTCTAAAAAAAAATATATCTAATGATGTGGGTACAGCAATATCATTCCAATGTAATTAGATTTTACATTGGAATGACTGCAAAGGGGGTACTCGGGTCTGCAAGTGATGCAAATTACTTCAGCCAGATGTCGCTGCCTGTACGTGAGTATTGTAAAGAGGTTCGAAATTTCACTGATGCCGGTAAGTCCACCATTGGCTCAGTCGGAAGAGCGCTGGCATAGTTAGCCAGAGGTCGCGGGTTCGAGTCCCGGCATGGGTGGAATTTTTAGCCTCTAAATAGGTTTTTAAAATTGTAGTTTCTAGTTAGGAATAGCTATTAGGCAAATAATGTCCGAATTCATCGACTTTTATGACCTATTCAACTTTTCTTATGGCTACTCGAGTACAAGCGCTTATCCACCGTTGTGGACACGACGGTTATGCACATAAGCCTACTCATTATGGTCGGCGACTCCAGGTGTCCCAGGCAAAACAGACGGGTTTAAAACGTGTCTGTATTCACCTGTAGCTGGGTTGAACCACAGAAGCAGAAGCCTGCTTAGTATGATTGGCGACTCCAGGTGTCCCAAGCAAAGCAGACGGGTCGAAAACGTTTCACATACATATGGGTTGAACTACAGAATCAGAGGCCTACTCATTATGGTCGGCGACTCCAGGTGTCCCAGGCAAAGCAGACGGGTCGAAAACATGTCTGTATTCACCTGTAGCTGGGTTGAACCACAGAAGCAGAAGCCTTCTAAGTATGGTTGGCGACTCCAGGTGTCCCAGGCAAAGCAGACGGGTCGAAAACGTGTCGTTATTCACACGTATCTGGGTTGAACTACAGAATCAGAGGCCTACTCATTATGGTCGGCGACTCCAGGTGTCCCAGGCAAAGCAGACGGGTCGAAAACGTGTCTGTATTTACTTGTAGCCGGGTTGAACCACAGAAGCTGAGGCCTACTCATTATGGTCGGCGGCTCCAGGGCCTCGATTCTGTTAGTGCATTCTAGTACCACATGGTCCGGTCACGTGGGATGTTTTATCATACCCTCCTAAGCCCTGGAGGTAAACAGTTACTTCAAGTCTTCTAAAACTACTTAGTTTGAAGAACTTTTTCTTCTTGTTGTCCAAAAATGATGAGGAAAATATTGGACCTGGAACAGTAAGTTTTACGGACTTCCTACTAAATCATTGGGTGTGAATTAAGAAAGTTATTCGTGATGTCCTATTTTTAGGACGCCATAGCAGGTTAACATTGATGTCTAGATGGTTCAATGTATGTGCACGCGTACATTTGAGGCAGCAACGAAGTTAAATCGGGATGTTCATGCAGTTGTCATGTACCACAATGCATTAGCAGAATCTAGGCCCGGACGTCCCAAGTAAAGCAGATGGGTTTAAAACGTGTCTCCTGTATTTACCTGTAGCTGGGTTGAACCACAGAAGCAGAAGCCTGCTAAGTATGGTCGGCGACTCCAGGTGTCCCAGGTAAAGCAGACGGCAGAGACCTTCGGCTATGATCAGCCGGTATGTGCTGCACTGTAACAAACACGACGATGCCTTAACCCTATACCAGACAGTGTAATAGTGCCCACCATAAATTGAACCACTTTAAAATAAAGTCCAAAACTAATAAAAATCTTATACTAGCTCTACCTGTTAAACGGTTTAGGCTGCTGATACTCCTGGCATGCATACTACTTGTTAGTGGTTGTAATGAAACGAATTATACTTTTGATAAATATTGTCGAAAGTTTGATGGAAAATAAAACAGAATTTAAAGTGGACGCAGTCGCGGGCTCAGTATTTGGTTATTTTAAAACGGTTAGAACGTTAGATACATGTTTTGTTATACTTACGGTGCTATCCATAATCTTGAGAAGAAGTTCAATGACAGTGCTGTGCCCTTGTGACATTGATAAGGAGTCCGTTATTCCTGTAATAAGGGAATAGATAAATAATACTTTCCAACTGCTGAAGCACAAAAGAACTTTGTTTTGAGAACCTCTTTCTCTTTTTTAAGTCTGTAATAATTTCCCAATAACAATAAACAAATTGTTCTAACTTCTATCGATTAATAGTCGACAATATAGTTATCGGCTGCATTTTACCGAGCGGTTCCGTGCTTCGTAAGGCACGTTAAGCAGTTGGTGCCGGCTGTCATCGTTAGATGGCAGTCGTTAAGCCAAGTCAGAGGCTTTAGGGCGGTTTGAAAACTTCTGACAGTAAGACCAGCCACTTGTCTTCCAAGCCTCCACCAATCCAGACTTGGCCCCCGTGGTGGAGTATGGCCTATACCTTCTTCAGGGAAGAGACGCGTGTCCCTCGGTGGGGATATAATGAGTTAATGATCCTTGAATAAAGCTTAAATCTCTCACGAAGACTTCGAAAATTCTACTACACGGATCTACTTTACGTTTACGACTCCCGTCTTTCATCCTCTCTACGAAAAAATTGACTTGTGCCTTTAATAATTATTTAACTCTCTACTGGGTTGAGTGATGTCGATCTTTCCTTTTTTATACCACTCCCGCTACCAGCCTTCAAATACGTACATATTTTGACACTTCGGAAACCTTAAGATGGACTAACCCAACACAGTGATCAGAAGAAGAAGAAAAAGCATTTATTATAGACACAGAACACACGCCACAATAACAAAACAAACTTGAAACATATTACTGCATAACATTTATAGAAAAAAAAGAAAAGAACACGAAGGTCACGGCGTCTCACTGTTGCTATAAATGGCAACTGACTCATCAATATGCTGGTGGGCAAGCCTTCAGCGCTATTTTCAGTCAGTGACAGTTACATAATAGGGCACGCTGTATTTGCCAACGTTAGTTTTTTGTTGAAAAGTATAGAGAAAGCACTAACCGTCATCGTCTAAAGTGTCGTAGGTGAGCCGCTTCTTCTTCCCGGCCTGGCTGTCGTTCTGCGTGACGTCATCGTCCTCGAAAACCTTCGCGCCGTGCACGCAAAGGAGGTCCACTAGACACTTGAGCACCGTCGTTACTACGCGCTCGTTTGACGTGTCGATCAGCTGGAATTGGAACCTTGTGAAGTGGAACCTTTTTTTCTTATGTATCCTATAGACGACCATTGCGGCGTAGCGGTAGCGCGTCTGCCTACTATGCAAGAGGTCCCGGGTTCGAATCCCGGCTGGGAATAAAAAAAAAACCCACGTCTTGGATGTTTACATGCTTGTGATGTCGTTGTTTCTGGTTCCCACGACACAGGGTATCCTAGTGTGGGGCCAGAAGCAATGTATATGCTTAAAAAAAAGTCCCACTGCAGGGCACAGGCCTTCTCTCAGATAAAGAGAGAGAGAGAGAGTAAAGTAAAAAAAAAAATATTGCCACCAACAATACACGGTTGAAAGAATAAGGTTGACATTTGGTTAACATACACATTTTTCCAAACTAATGGAGAGAGAGACAGTATGGGCTTAAATACCACGCGTGCCCACCGCGGATTGGCAATTTCAAGCGCTGTATTTGAACACCTCAGACACTCAGGTTTCCTCACGATGGTATTTAAAATTCAATGGTATTGCTACTGTAACTTCTCAAATGAACATAAGTGTACATAATGTTGTGGAACATAAATGTTTGTGAACATAATTTTCTTAATAATAATAATATCTCACAAATCTAGGTACCTAGATCAATGAATTAATCAGCTCATATTCGTCCACTGCTGGATATAGGCATGTCCATGTCCAAGGCACGCCACTTCTCAACAGAAGCTCCCTTCTGGTTCAGATCGTCGGTCCAGCGAGCCGGTCGGCGTTTTACTTCATAAGTCGCGTACTGACTGAGCGAGGATCCTCGCGAGGCAGCCTCGGACGTTTGCCGCGCGAGGCATGCTCGGTGGTAGGATTTGCAATTAGAATGGTTCGCGCTGCAAATTGCCGAGCCGCGGTGAGGCTGAGCATTTAAATCACTTATTTGCATGTTCATTTCCTGGCTTATTTCTCCATGCATCGTCTCCTTAGTATTTTATTGATTGAGCGAGCAGCCTCGCGAGGCTGCCTCCCGAGGCAAATCCTCGGTCGGGCGAGACGTGCCTCGCCCGAGGCAAACGCACGCGCTGCCTCGCCCGAGCGTGGCGCGGCCCGAGCCGAGCGTTGTCGGTTTTTGTCGATGCTCAAAGGCGCCTCAGTACATTTGCCGCGCTCACTCAAGACGGTAGTGTTTTGCCTCGCTTATTCGTTGCGTGTTAGTTGTGCGTCATGGATAAAGAACAGTGTCTTAAATTAATACAACTATATTGGTGAATAAAGGCGTCGATGCTCATGTGGCTCGGCCTTGCCGCGCGAGGCAGCCTCGGATTAGAAAACTTACAGACCGAGGCCGCCTCGCGCGGCATGCGTACTGCGGCAAATGTCCGAGGCAGCCTCGCGAGGCTGCTCGCTCAATCAGTACGCGGCTATCAAAGAACATAAGGTTGGTGTTAACATTACTTAGATTTAAGGATCATGGTTGTAATATTTTTCTGGTTGTGCAATAAAGTGTTCTCTATCTATCAATCAGTTCGTCTAGAGGCAAGTTCCAGTCCTAGGATCTAAGCAACTTACATTAGCAAAGAAGAAAGCCTTGTTTTCTTTGGCAAATTCCTTGTCCAGCATTCCGTATAAAGCTACTGTCTCTAGTGCGTTCTCCAAAATATCTTGGTTTTGAAATATCTCCACCTGAAAAATAAGAACTTTTATAAAAGCACACCCCAAGATTGCAAGTTTATTTACTAAAGTTTTGCGTATAGTTTTTTTATGTTTTTGAAATTTTTCAAGTTTGTTAGAGAGATTTTACGCTTATGACCCATCTATAAAGTATGTCACACGTATAGGAAGGGGCTCCCCTCTTCCTATACGTGAGCGGGTCGACAAAGTGCGACATTGTGTGACGGTGCCTAAGTTTCGTGACGTTGGATTGAAAAATCGTGACGTAAGCCCCACGGCTTACGTCCCGATTTTTTTCGAGCTACAAGCACAACTGAAAAAAGTGCGAAAATTTCGCGGTTTTTTGGCCCCCAAAAGTTAAGCTCACCTCCTGTGACCGTGCAGACTCAGATTATACGCATTTAGGACCTAGCTTTCTGGAAATTAATACCTGGATTTTTTTAAATTTGATTAGCCTAAAGTAGAATCGGCTTAGAATACAAACTCAAAATACGTAGATATACATAATCATAGTTAAGGCCTGCTATATCCGTCAGTCTGCACAATTCTTTTTTCTTTTTTTTGTACGTCAAATATACCGTCTGAAGATACGTCAAATGTATTGCTTAAGTGGTTGAGTATTTTGCATAACCTGGGAACGGTGGAGTTGGCGCCGAGTACAGTCTGTTAGCTTTTAGAACCTCGATTACTATCGGATAGAATCGGATATATTCGAGTACTAGAAATATTGGAACTAATATTACACTTAATTAAATAAACTTAATAAGAAAAGTTTTATACAGAGCAGGAAGTAGTATTACACTCGTGTGCTTTCGGCGAAGACCGAAGCCTACTCTAGAGCCTGAGGTGTGAATACACCTCAGGCTCTAGAGTAGGCTTCGGTCTTCGCTAACAGACTCTGAAAGCTAACAGACTGTACAGTCTGGCGTAGGGGAGAAGAATATTTTTTGTATATTTGGTTTGTTAGGGAGGTAGGTGTAAATTATGGATGGCCCCAGTAGGTAAACAGATCATACCTCCAGCTCACTAAATACCATCTGGAGCATTGGCGTGATCGAGGTGATTTGCGGAGTGTCCAACGCGCAGTTGAGAATGTTCAGGCATTTGTTCAAGGTCACCGAGTCGGATAACTTCTCTCTTAGCGTCTGAAAGATTCCCAAATATTTCAGATAAAGACACTGTAACTAATCATGGGATTCTTTCCGGGAAACCCCTATTTTGGGAACGAACGAGGAATCATTCCGGGAACGTTTCCTAAAAGGGTATTTTATGTGGGGTTCTTATTGTGACTGTCGAATAAAACAACTGGTCTTAGCATCGTGTGTATTGTTTAACAGTGTGTATTGCCTGACAAGTAATATACGCTAAAACGCCAAATTTTCTGAGTAAAACAGGTTAAAACGCCATTATGCATGTTTAGGTAACTTTGTCAGTTGCCAAACATGTTGCCAAAAATTCCATAAAATAAGAAGTCAGTATATTTTTTCAATATCTCATCGTATTACTACTCGTTTTAATTAAGTTTTACCTATGTATGACCATCGCGGGTCATTAGGAAATACTACTGGAAATATTTTGTTGTTAGAGACCTGATACTGCCGTGCGTTACTACCAAGTAAAACTGGTTTTATTTCCCCGGAATATTACCATTTTGGGATAATTCGCCTGAATCGTTCCACTAGAATTTTTCCGCCACACATCATTCTAACAGGGGCTTTGTAACGTAACCCGATCTTGAAAATAACGGTTGTTTTTGTGATCACTTGAGGACATTGTGCCTTAAAGGGTTATATATAATTTTTATTAATAATGCTCTAAAAATCCGGCCGGCGAGCCGGTTGAAAGTAAGTAATACTTTTCAGTCCTAGGGAGAATCGTTTTCAACAAGAGCTGTCAAATTAATAAATTTTTCACATTTCTGTTCAATCATATTCTAGCTTTCTATACAGCAACTCAATCCGTTATTTGACACGTTTCAAATTTGACGCGATAAATATTTCCTATAGTATTTAACGTAAGAAACCGAAATATAATAATTTTGCTAAGTATGCAGGATGGCTGCAAAAGTTGCAAAGTAAAAAAAAAATTTCTAGTTTAATTCGTAACGGCGAAAACGCTATCCGCCATCTTGAAACCATCTAAAGTATGTAAACTAACATCTTTTAGCCAGAGCCACTGGACATTGATTATTATAGGACTTACATCAGTGATCTTCACATAAATACACCCAAGTTTTAATTGATAAAGAGACCCCGACGTCTCTTTTGGCAAGTTTGAGCCAAGTTTTTCGAATGTTAACATTCGAAATTCACTGGGTACACGAATCCACAACTTCCCGGGGGAACGTCTTTATTGACGTGTTTTTTCATTCTCGAACAATGCAATAATATAATTGGTAAATTCGATGAAATCATGGTTGCGTTGTTGTTATTTCACTATGCTCAGAGATCACTTACAGAAAATTGAATGTCAAACTTTGTTTACAATTTTTTGGACTTCAAACCATAGACAAAAATGGCTGACCGCGTTTTTGGCTGTTTGGGAAAATAGAGTATTAAAATATATTTTTATGTTGCTTTTAGGTCCTCAAAAAATATACTAAAATATTTTTTGGTCTAATGGAAGAGTTATTTACAGTTTAAGACTTACTGAAAAAGAGAGTCAAATAGCGGATTGCAGCGCTTTGTCATAAATTAATTACAAACATTGCACACTTATTCGTTAAAATAGATTAGGGAAAAATATATATAATTTTTTTAAATAATGAAAAAGAAAAATAATGGCTAAATAGCTAGGCGTCGACAGAAGAAAAAACCCCGTCTCGGGAATAAATAATTTACTTTCACCCCTAGCATAACATTTGTACTATTACTGTGATGACAATGTTTAACCGACTTATGGTTAAGAGTTAACGACTTACCGGCGGGGGCGGCGGCGGAGGGGGCGCCGGTTGCACGTTTAAGCTGTCTATTTTCCTTTGAATGTCTTTCACCTGCGGAACACATAATATTAGTATTAGTCATACAGTCAAAGATCCGTACGAGTTTCTGAACCAACGATTGCAGATTTAATAGTGGAAAATTGTAAACATGTACGTGCCGGAGCATGTAACATGGTACCTACTTCGAATTGATAACGCATATGACTATATGCGTTTATTATTAGAAAGATAGATAAATCATTTATTCACATAAGACACACACAGGTATTAATTAATTACTTCCGTGTTGTTAGCACTGTATTTTTTTTATTGAATAAAATAACGGTGACAAATTTAAAACTGTTTTTATACGGATTTATGCTCGTTTATTACATTTTTACAATTTTCCAACGTTATCACATCATCAAAATGACTTCATCCGGGACCACGGCACCTGAAAAAGTGCCGAAACGTTGCAAAATTGTAAAAATGCAATAAACGAGCATAAATCCGTATAAAAACAGTTTTAATTATGTCTACTGCTCGTGTTAACCTTAGAAAATACTATAACGGTTACAAGTCAACAAAATGGCCTTATTAGATGTGTTACTCAGTTTGCTAGTAACTAACTAACTTAGATTAAGCTTAAATGTTTCCATCTTCAAGAGGCCGTGAAGCTTAGTATTTCACGTTGAACTCAGCTGGTTCGCGTAAATCTGTTCCTAAGAAAAAACCCTTGATAGACAGATAACAAATTCGAGCTTAGCTTTAAAACCCTTTTATTCATGAACAAATTATTCTGATTTGCCTCAAGGTAGACCCTAAGACAAAGATCAGCTGCATATACTAGGTGAAGTTAGTTTAGTCAATACGTCTTAAAAACGTCTTTCTGGTACATGTACCTGGGACCTGTTCCATAGAACTACGTATTCATGGTTTACTATGACAATTCGATAAACATTGCAAACTCGATTTATCCACAGATTAACAAAAAAAATCTGTCCCTTGTAGTTTTTTGAAGCACGGACATGAAGAAATTGTTGAGGTGAGAAATTGGGGTTGAGTTTCCTATGGGAGTGGATTACAGTCACAATGAAGGACTCGCACGAGAAAGGATCGATAGAACAAGAAGAGTGCTATTAATTACTCACTTTAATTAAGGCGAATCGGGGCGCTACCTAGCGCCACGAAAAAAATCATAACTCGTTTTATAATACGTTTTTATCTGCGGAAAGTGATTAAAGTTCTTGGTTGTTCATTCTGGGTTCTAAACTGTAAGTTCTAAAAATAGTTGTCACAGTTGTTAAGATTTCTCGTGTACACTTTTGAATAAAAACGTATTATAACACAAGTTATGATTTTTTTGCCATTAGCGGTGCTAGTTAGCACCCCGAAGCACCTTAACACTAATCAGACACATAATATGTACTGACTAACTCTGAAATAGTATTTTCTAAGGTTAACAAGAGCACTAGACATAATAAAACTTTATTTACTCGTTTAATTTTACATTCTTCCGACGTTTCGGCACAAAAGTGCCGAACCGATGGAAAATTGTAAAATGAAAATTTAAACGTGTATATATCCGTGCGAATACAGTTTTTGTTAACTTTGAAATGCCAGCCCTAGTGTTGCAGACAGGTCCGGCAGAATGGCGGTTATGTTTGGGAAACTTATGGGGATTATTTAAATAGTCGGCAGTGCAAACAATACGACGAACTCTGAAGCCGCGAGTAACCTCTGCAACTGCATATATTTAGGTAATTAAATAAATGTGAATAATCTATTTTTATTGAAATATACACTTTATAAATAGAATAATTATAATTTTGCTTGAATTTAATGTAATTTCATTTTTCAGATTGAATTGGTAAAGTGTAAACATTTGTTTACATTTTTTTAGTAAAATGGACTAAAGACTGGGATAAAATTTTGCAGGCAATAGCATTTATTTTTCAGTGATTTAAGAGTTGCACAGCAATGAATTCACTGTAATAGTTTGTCGTAAAATTCACCTTAGCTTTACACTCCTCAGCGAGAGCGTAGTTCTGTTCTCTAACAGCTTCCTCTTGAGCCTCCATCGCTACGTTCAGCGAAACGCGTAGGCGAGCTTTCTGTAACAAAACGATTTAATTGAGATTCAGTGATCGAAGCGCCCGTGGCCTAGGCGAACGAAGCGCTCGTGGCCTAGGCGAACGAAGTGCTCGTGGCCTAGGCGAACAAAGCGCTCGTGGCCTAGGCAAACCGAGTGATTGGAATCCCGCCACTGTTTTACAATCCTCCACGAACCCGGACTTGGCCCCCGTGGTGGAGTATGGCCTCATCTTCCTGCGATGCAGGAAGAGACCCGTGCCCCAGCAGTGGCGACATACAAGGGTTGATAACGATTAAATCAACGTGCAGAACCTCGGTGGACCGATAATTTGAGGCAGACTGCTGGCAGCGGCTGGGTGAGGATGGCCGAGTTAAGAAAATGGCGTTGCTTGAAGGAGGTCTATGTTCAGCAGTGGACGCATAAGATGAATACTGTATGAATCAGTATGAATACTGATCGATTGATTAAATCAACAGTAATATAAGACGTATCGTAAAGGGACGCCCATTAACGATGTGAGGAATGTTGTAGAGTCCATAAAGACCGCTTCTGATATTAACTCGGCCCCAAATCCCACTTCTGATCTAATGTTTTGCTTGTTCGTGAACTCACACTGTTTCATTACTGTGTGAGCGCACGAAATGACTGAAAGATTGTGTTAAAAATTAATATAGCAGCGCTCTGTTGTTAAAGGGATGCCACTTCTAATCTTAGTTTATTTCTTCATATTTCATGTTTGCTCTGGAAAATCAGCAGTATGTTGCTGTTGAAAATGACCCACGTCTGATGTTAATGATCTTGTATAAACCAACGTATTCTCATTTCAAATTGTCACTTTGTTGACGCTGGCCTGAAAGAATCATGGCAATATGTAGAAGAATTCAGAAATATCTCATCATCATCAAATCATTACTGACCTGCAACCGACTTCGGATCTCACTTTATTGTCCTTTCAGCGTTTCTTCTTCCCTGATGTTTAACCTGCAATCTTTGTAAAACCTTCTCACCTGCAGCTTGACCTCTGTGCAGTCAACGGCCGGCGCCGGCTGCGGCGGCGCCTCCACTTCAGGCGGCTCCCGCAGCGCCGATATGATGCCTCCCACCAGCTCCATACGCGGAGACACTTCGGGGACCACCGTCTCCAGCGAGGCCACGAGGGCGCGGACCACGTCGCCGCTCAGAGGGCCATAATCTCCTGTGGAGGTCGGTCGGTGAAAGGTATATCCTAGTAAGCCATAGAGGGAGGTAATTCGGTCAAATGTCTGTTGTAGTAGGCCAGAGATACGAAATCGCACAAAACAGCCACGAGGGCGCGGACCACGTCAGCGCTTAGAGGGCCATTATCTCCTGTGGAGGTCGGTCGATTAAAGGTATATCCTAGTAGGCCATAGAGGGAGGTAATTCGGTCAAATGTCTGTTGTAGTAGGCCAGAGATACGAAACCGCACAAAAAAGCCACGAGGGCACGGACCACGTCGGCGCTCAGAGGGCCATAATCTCCTGTGGAGGTCGGTCGGTGAAAGGTACGAGTATATCCTAGTAGGCCATAGAGGGAGGAAATTCGGTCAAACGTCTGTTGTAGTAGGCCAGAGATACGAAACCGCACAAAAAAGCCACGAGGGCGCGGACCACGTCGGCGCTCAAAGGGCCGTAGTCACCAGGGGAGGTCGGTCGGTCAAAGGTATGTCCGAGTAGGCCTTAGAGGGAGGTAAATCGGTCAAACGTCTGTTGTAGTAGGCCAGAAATACGAAACCGCACAAAGACGAGTATTTTGTATACAAGTTCGTGATCGTTTGGTTGGAACCGTCTTCGTGAAGTTTCTTCGCCAAAAATTAATCCCTTTTCAAAGCTGGCAAATTCATAAATATTTTTGAATCGTCACTTGAAATACAATGAACGATAAATAGTATCTTATATTGAATAATAAAATTGAGTAAAGTTTAAATATAAAAAAAACCTTAGGAAAAAAAAACAATAAAAAAAAGATACCCTTCGCCGCTGCTAATTTTAACTTGAGGGTGTCCATGATTAGCGCCGGTAGCGCCGTTGGAATCAACCTCATCGCACACGTATAACAACATGATACTGACCGACCCGGTACGATTGAGATGCCTTGAGGAAGAGGAAACATCCGCCCACGACACATTAACTGTAAGAACGTGAAAAACCAACATACCACCATAATTTGGCCTTTTGAAAAGAGATAGGCTGGCTGGAGTAATCTTACACCCCTGTTACGTATGGCTTTAATTTAAGGCTAAGTGCGGAAATCACAGACCTAACTATAGCCATTATTTATTAGGTAAAACGTAATTACCTTATTTCCCGGCCTCCACCAACCTGAACTTGGCCTCTGTGGTGGAGTATGGCCTAATCTTCCTGCGATGCAAGAAGAGACCCGTGCCCCAGCAGAGGGGAAATACGGCAGAGGGTTGATAACGATAACCTTATTTGACGATGTTTCGGCAGTATAGTTATACAGGGCGTCCCAAAGTTATGGGCCATGAAGGGAAAGTACCTTAAATATCGTAGATAGGGTATTTTGCTGAAAGAAGACTTTATGTTATTTTTACAAGTTAGTAATTCTGCATTCAAAGATTTTCTAAAAATTACTTGCCTTGTCTGGGAATCGAACCGACTTAAATGTAAAAAAAATACACTTCTACTTTTATGATGCCAATCGAAAGAATAGCCATAAGATAATAACTCTTCTTAAATAACATAGTATTTTAAAAGAAAGGAACAGCATGAAATTAATAATTTTAATCAAATTAAAAACATACATGAAGCTGTCGTAGTCAATTAAGTGGGTATTTTTTTGTAAATTAATTAATTGCTCAAAATGTGATCCCTCGTGTCTTACGCAAATCGCCAATCTTTTAATGAGTCCGCTGCCTGTTGATTTTAATTTTTCATTTTCAACTTAATTGACTACGGCACTTTCAAGCATGTTTTTAATTTTATTAAAATGATTAATTTCACGCTGTTCCTTTCTTCTAAAATACTATGTTACTTAAGAAGAGTTATTAGTTTTTGCCCATTATTTCGATTGGCATCATAAAAGTAGGGGTGTTTTTTTTTTAAAATTTAAGTCTGTTCGATTCCCAGCCAAGGAAAGTAATTTTTAGAAAATCTTTGAATGCAGAATTACTAACTTTTAAAAATAACATATAGTCTTCTTTCAGAAAAATACCCTATCTACGATATTTAAGGTACTTTCCCTTCATGGCCCATAACTTTGGGACGCCCTGTATATATTAATCGCCCGTTAGACCCGTTTAATATGTTAACTAAGTATGAGTATCGAGTGACAAGGCCAACGTCTGCACTCTTAGGGAAATATCAGTGAAATTTCCTTTTTTACGTACACTATGGTTTTTTACGGACGCCCTCCGAGCAGGTGAAATGACGATCTGCGAAAAACTGCCGGCAGATGCTGGATACGGCAAGCTGAAGACAGGGCGCTTTGGCACTCAATAGGGGAGGGCTATGTCCAGCAATGGACTAATAAAGGATGCTTCATGTTGTGACTTGTCGAAGGCGTTTGATTGTGTGGACCATAAAACGCTTGTGGACCATAAAAAAATGTGTAAGGTACACTTTGTGTCAAAAGGGCTACTATAATATTATTTATTTCGATGACAATGATGTCTGGAATTAAAGCATGTCAAATGCATGAGTTTTGTAAAAAATCTCTGTTAATTAAGGACTTTGAAAAGACTAAGTTTGGCGTTTTTTTTTGGCCATTTTTCTCCAAAATGATCTACATTTTAAAATGGACATTGACTTGTAACGTTCATTAAGCCGCAGTATCTGCGCTACTTTGAATAAAACCTATTCATTTCATTTCATATAGCCTGAAGAAGAAGAAGAAGAAGACATACAATAAAGTGTTCTCTATCTATCTATCGCGAATCATTAAGAAATACTAAGTATCGCCGTCGCTAACCTGTTAGGGTGTCTGTGACGAGGGCCTGCAGCGCGGTCCGGCCGGCGGGATCCCCCGTGTCGTACACGTGCAAAAGCCGTGCCAGCTGGTGCAGCACGTGCTGCCGCGTGCCGAAGCCTACTGGGTCCTCCGTCTCCGACGGACAGGGGGATTCCACTATCCTAGAAGACGATGTAGAGGGTAACGCTGTGAAGTTGTAACGTTGTATAACTTTTATAATTAATAAATAAACTCTGGAACGACTTCAGGTGTGGTTTTATTTGCAGATTTAGTATAATATTTTAATAAAACAGAAAAAACTGGATAAAAACGGATAAGCAGGTAAAAAGTCAGATCTGGTCAAAGCGTAAAGTAGTAGTGGTGAAAAATGAGGGAAATCGAAGAATGTGTGACGTACATAATTTAAATATTTGAAAATGATAGATGGAAAAAGAAATAAAAATGGTGTGAAGAGGTTTGCACCGTTACAAAGTGAATTGGTCTTATGGTTTACTGCATTAATATGTTGTACTAAATTGCATAGCCAACAAACCCATAGAATCTTGTCGGGGCTTAATCGCGTAGTAATTTATTGATAATTTACCTCGACGTTTCGACGACGTTACAGTCATCGTGGTCACGAGAAGACCCATAGTTAAACCTGTGGCGAGCACATGTCAAGTCTGCGAGCGCACTACAAAAACTCCAACATTCCTGCATCGCGCAATCAAAGTGTTCCAATGACATAGCATAAATATAACGTCCGACTAACAACAGTTGGACCGGCCGTCCCCAGGCATACGATCTGCCTGGCGGGAAATTTCCCTTTATAGTGGAAGAGCACGATCACCCGCTCTTTCCTATAAACCCATAGTTTTTTTAGTAGGAGGACTGTTACGAAATTAGATCGATACGACAAATGAATTGCAGTTTTATGAAATGTGGCCCCGGTGGTCGCTCGCTGGACGATGATGGCATTGGCGTGCTCCGAGCGAGGCCTTTGTCTAGTATTTATTTAATATGAAATGATGGATTCACAAGACCGTGAAGCTTGGAAAACCATGAGGGAGGCCTATGTCCTGCATGATGATCATGATGGATTGGACTTCATTGTTAGTACGACTATTATATTCATATTTTAATTGTTAAGGATCTAAGGTTCTAGATCCCTAACAATTCAAAGTTAGCCCATCTGCATATTCTGTTCCCAAACCTTAAAAAATTAACTCATCAGCTTTAACACCTTTGGAAGTTCCGGAAGAACATCGAAACCTCTTTACTCCCTCAATCCCCAAACCTCTCTTCCCCCTAATAAATTATTAAATTATTGTAACAAAGAGTCTCCAAATTAGCAATCATGAAGGAAAACATTGAGGTATTAATACACTCCTTGGTGACTACACATAAATAAATAAATAAATAAATAAATAAAAAAATAAATAAATAAATAAATAAATAAATAAATAAATAAATAAATAAATATTTACGGACATATTACACATGGTCCATAAACTCATTGATGAGAATGCTTGTGCCCTGCAGTGATTCATATGCAATCTTTTTATTTTCATGTGTGCTATCTCAAAATATAAGTGACTCACGCTTTGACATATCCAGTAAGCGAGAGCAGATCCGGCAAGACTTGCTCGAGGGTCTCGTCATCGTCTATCCGCTGTAGGTGCTCAGCCAAGTGGCGCCAGTACCAGGCCGTCTCCTTGCTCAGCTTCTCCCCTGGGATCAGCCGGAGGGTCTTGTCCGTTGGCAGCCATTCAAGCAGTTCCGAGATTGGCAAGCGTCTGTAAGGAAAACACAAATTTAGACCTGAGATTCTGTATTTGGCCTCATTGTTGGACCATTGAATTTAGCAAGACGACTCTAGCCAGATAGTTTTTTCCAGAAAGTCAGCAATGTTGTTTACGATTCGAACTTATTGATTTTGAATATTATTGACTTACAATAAGAATGTGGAAGTTAGGAATTGATAATTTGATTCATAATATGTTAACTAAACTTTGGCCTTTGTATTTACATAATGAGAGTTATACAGCGCCCACATGTAGTAGACTAGCCCAGCAAGCACCAAGACCATTTTAGTCGGTCTAGAATACGGGCTAGACTGACTAAAATGGTATTGGTACTGGGCAAGTCTACTGGTTAATTAATATTCAAAATAACATAACATTTACATACAGGCACATACATTGCTTCTGGCCCTACACTAGGATACCCTGTGTCGTGGGAACCAGAAACAACGACATCACAAACATGTAAACATTTAAGACCTGGGGGTTTTTTAAGGTGAAATATGTTCTAACACTATCCAAATTCAATTATTAAAAATCCATAAAGTTCTTTCTTACTTGAACAATGATTCGAGCAGTTTCCCGGCCACCTCCTGTGAGTCCTTAGCGTCATGCGCATTGTCAAGCCGTATGGCTTTCAGGAGATCTATGATGTTCCCTTTGAAAGTGCTGAGCCATCCAGGGATGAGGATCTCTTCGACCACACGGCGCACGCGCGGGCTGCGTTCGGTTAGGCCAACCTGAAATTAATATGACTGTAAACATCAATCCGGAAGATTAATCAATCCGAAGTTGGCCCCTGTGGTGGAGCATGGCCTACGCTTCCTGCGGTGCAGGGGAAGAGACGCAGTTGGGACATACAAGGATTGATATCGATTAAGCAATAAGCAGAGTCCCACGGAGAGCGAAGTTCGGAATGAGCCGAAAATCCCGTGCAGCCAGATTGAGAAAAGTAGGGTTTTAGGAAGAGTCACGCGAATGACGGACCGAGTTCATTTGAAGTTGTGAAAAAAAAAATTCAACTTCTAAGTTAACGCAGAAAAAAAGTTACGGTAAGCGGCCGTAACTGGCGCTAAAAACGTATTATTTCGACTCTCAAAGGAAACAAAATTCATGCTCCGCTGACGTAGAACTGTGAAAATTTGTAAGTAATATTATACTTCAAACTAAATTCTTATAATAAAAACACAGAAAAATCTAAAAATATTCCATTTGTAAATCGTAAAAAACTAGTCTCCGAACTTCAGGAAAGGCTCGGAAAAAAACTGCGATACTACATAAAATAGTGATATTTCCTTTCTTCCTCATGTCCGATGTTAGCATCAACCTACAAAATTGTACGGAGCCCTTGGTACGCAAGTGTTGCACTTGGCCAGTATTTAAATAACATGACAGAGTGGATTTTCATACAACTTTCGCCGGCCGCTGAACACACGTATTTGGCCAGCACACAGACTTTCGATTTATCTCGAGGGTTGTGACAAAGCTGATATTTCCAGACAAAGCGCTCGGGGCCTAGGCGAACCGGGTGATTGGAATCAATCATTTGGTTAAGCATCGACAGGCGCGGTCAGGTACGGGATGGGTGAGCGTCCCGTGACTACCCTTAGTGGCATTTTTCTGAGCGCTTCCGCGCTTCGCAAGGCACGTTAAGCCGTTGGTGCCGGCTGTCATATAATGGCAGTCGTTAAGCCATGTCAGAGGCCTTATGGGCGGCTTGATAACTTCTGACAGTAAGGCCCGCCACTGTCTTACAATCCTCCACCAACCCGGACTTGGCCCCCGTGGTGGAGTATGGCCTAACCTTTCTGCGATGCAGGAAGAGACCCGTGCCCCAGCAGTGGGGAAATTCGAGGGTTGATAACGATGATATTTCCAGACTGTTTGCGAAAAAACACGTCGGAGAACGATCTTGAGTTAGCAATCCTTTGTGCGATCAACCTAAATAATTTTGGATTCTCCTCCATATATATTTATACAAGGTGAAACCTTCAGTGTTAGCAGTCGCTGGCGCACGCGCAGCTGCGTCACGTTGATGGCGGCGATGTAAAGGAACGCGGCGCGTCGCACCGCCTCGTCCACGTCGCACAGACGCTCCAACACGAACGGAACGTTGCGCGTGCATTTCGCTATCGACATCACCACAGCCCTGAAAATACGGTGCACGTTTTTGTAAAAGCAGAAACAATGCTTAGGATAACGTGCATATATACGCGACGAAAAATAAACCGCAGCAAAGTCATTGGAGCTTTCAATCAATCAACCCGTACTAGTCCACTGCTGGACATAGGCCTCCCCCAAGGCAGCCAATTCCTTCAGGCCTCGGCCATCCTCATGCACTCACTGCCAGCAGTGTGCCTCAGGTGTCGGTCCAGCGAGCCGGTGGGTGTCCTACGCTGCGTTTGCTAGTTCGTGGTCTTAACTCGAGAACCTTTGCATCAAATCGGTCATCGATTCTTCGGCATGTGTGACCAGCCCATTGCCACTTCAGCTTGCTAATCCTATAGGCCAGAAAGTGTATCAAATTTAGAATAATAAAAAAAATAGGATTAAGCTTGCAAATTCTGCTGCCGTGTTGGTTTATTTTGCGTAGAAGTGTTATATTGATTTCTGATGGATGTACCTTCTCACGGAAGAGCTCGGGTCACAGCTCATGTGGAAGCGATAGGCGCGTGTCACCTCGTCATCTTGCTCCATTGGATTCTGCAAGCGCTGGAGCGCTAAGGCGGCGCGGCAGCGGACCGCCCCGCGCGTATCTTGTAGCCTTTGCATCTAGGACAAGAGAAGGTCGACATGACATAACATAAACTTATACCCGTATCCTAGAAGGGTAGGCAGAGACCATGGTCGGCCACTTGCCATAATCCTTATAGATCTCTTTCGCTTCATCAACATTCATTGATCGTTGCACGCACGACGGTTTCGGGTACTCAATTGGTGAAAAAAAAAGGCTTCTGTCGATATTTTTCGGGCTGTTACTTGACAATGGAGAATGGAAGTAAACACATGGGGAAGATACCATAGCTGTAGCAGTTTTAGTGCCTGCTTGAAGTACGCCAACGCGATTTATTTCGGCGGCAGTGTTTCGAATTAAAAGGTTCCATGCATTAACTCGTCACCAATGGAAAAATTGTTCAAATTGTATATTGGAAATCAGATTGTTTTTGCATAAAGTATCAAGTAAGTGATCATGTTATTATCAAATTAGTTTTAGGACTCATGGCCGAGAACCTATGGCAAAATACCAAGGTTTGTGAACCTAGTACAAAATATGAATAATTTAATTAAGGTGAAATATCACCTTGCATTAAAAAGAATGAAGCGCTCGTGGCCTAGGCGAACCGAGTGATTGGAATTAATCACTTGGTTAAGCAACAACAGGCGCGGTCAGGTATAGGATGGGTGAGCGTCCCATGACTACGGCTAGAAGCATTTTTCCGAGCGCTTCCGTGCTTCGCAAGGCACGTTAAGCCGTTGGTGCCGGCTGTCATATAATGGCAGTCGTTAAGCCATGTCAGAGGCCTTATGGGCGGCTTGATAACTTCTGACAATGAGGCCCGCCACTGTCTTACAATCCTCCACCAACCCGGAATTGGCCCCCGTGGTGGAGTATGGCCTAACCTTCCTGCAATGCAGGAAGAGACCCGTGCCCCAGTAGTGGGGACATACAAGGGTTGGTAACGATTAAAAAGAATACTTTTTAAGCATTAAAAATAATACTTTTTAATGCACAAACCCGTGCTAAGGACGATTTTAAAAAAAACGGTCGCGGGATTTAAATCCTATTTAGAGGCAAAAAATTTCACCCATGCCGGGATTCGAACCCGCAACCTCTGGCTATCCGTGCCAGCGCTTTACCAATTGAGCCAATGGGCGACTCACGGCATCAGTGAAATTTCGAACCTCTTTACACTATTCTCTGTATTACGTACAGGCAGCGACATCTGGCTTAAGCAAATTGCATCACTTACAGCCCTGACTACCTACTTTGCAGTTAGGTTTTACATCGGAACGATATCACTGTACCCACATGATTATACTATTTTTTTTATAACCTAACAACTGTGACAACTATTTTCAGAACTAGGATCAACAATCTTGGACTTTAATACTACATTCTAGGCTATATGTTCTAAAAATAGTTATCACAGATATCATAATTCCATTTGTGGCGCTAATTAGCGCCCCTAAGCGCCTTAACAATTTAAAATTGATAATAGAACTATTTCCAATAAGCAACACTTTATATTAATACTGAAGAAATTGTTTTTATGTTTGGCATAAACACAAAAACTAAAAAATTAAATGTTGCAGAACAATGCCGATGGAGTCTACAAACCTGTGAATCCAGTAGCTTGTCGCACAGGTCATCATCCAAAGAAGCATCCTCTCCAAGAGCAGCCAACACTGCTGCTAACAACTGACTCGCTCTGTATCTGACTGACTGGCCTGATAAGCACTGACACTGAAAATATAATACATTTCATCTCATATAGCTGGACTGAATGGCATCTTTCTAATTCTTTCAACTGACAAGGTTATCTTGCAATCTCTGCAGTTTTAATTTTGTCAGTATGTTCATTGGCATCATGCAATATGCACTAACATTAGAATGAGACTACTAAAATTTGATACATATATTTTTAAAATTGAATTAAATGAATCGAATATTTTTTTTAACCAGCTGATTTATTGCCCCTCTGTCCCATTAATAAAACAAATTATTTTGTAGTCTGTTAAATTGCAAAAAATACGAATTCGATGATCCATTGTGATATGGCTAAAGAATTTTGTAGCTCACTTCATAATTTTGAGCATGTAAATATATTTATTGAATCCTATATTCATTCAGACAGGTAAATTTCACAGGTAAAATACTAACTGAAAAGTAACTTTACTTAACTTCCATTAAGTTTTGACGAGCACTACAAGTCTGTTGCTGTTGTTTGATCAAAAGAAAATACTTACATTAAAAATAATATCAAAAATAAACAGCAAGAACTCCTCCTCATCATCTAATGTGGTACAGAATGTTGCGACAAACTGCACCACGCGGTCAACATTGGCACTCGTATCACCAAACGTGAAGAGGTAGAAAAGGGCATTCTTAAAACTCTCTCGGAAGGAATCTTCATCCATCTGTGAACATGATATTATTTTATTATCCATATTTAGATCTAAAATATTCGCACTTCGCCTCAGAATCGGGCCATTGCATATTGCAAGGCTGCTAATACAACCAGTCTTAAGGTGCTGACTAGTGATATGAAAGGAATAAAATCATAATAAGTACTTTTTTTTTCGAAAAGTAGGCAAACATCAAAAATCTTAATATTGTGATAACAATTTTTAGAACATAGTATCAACATCCTAGGCCTTCAATAGATTTCTATTAAAAGCGGCCATTTTTGGTGGAAATTGATTAAAATCCTACATTGTTGTTTCTAGGTTCTAGATTGTTCTAAAAATAGTTGTCATAGTGCTTAAAATTTATGATGTTTACTTTTCGACAAAATGTATATTACTATAAAACAAGTTATGATTTTTATTCCATTGGTGGCGCTAGAAAGCGCCCCAAAAGCTGGAGACTCTGCTAAAGGTGACTTTAGCAGAGTCACCTTTAGCAGAGTCTCCAGCTTTTGTTAGTCATTAAATATTACACAGAACAACCTGTTTATAATATGCAGAATGATTATCATTCTAATTCCCTTTCACTAGCAAAATTATAATACAGCATAAGGTCTAAGGATAATTTAAATGTTACAGCCATGTTTGTCCTAAAGGTGTAATTTTATAAAATTCATTGTAGGGCAGTGTTGATTTCCAAATACATGAATGAATGAATAACCATTGATTGTCAGGAACAAATGATATCTAACACTTATAAACTTAGATAAATTACTTTTACAAGAATTAATTTTAAGCAATCACTAGAGAAAGTAACTTGGCAAAAGGACTGGGTAGGTACTCAGTGTAATGCATAGCAAATTCATTGAAATTTCTAATTTCTCTTGTGTGTCATAACTACAATCTGTAGTTATGACCACAATAAGTAACTCTGATGTTTTGTTATTTATAACTGTTGCACCAATTTTGACTAGCAGTGAGAGCCATTGAACACCATTCTTTACAATTTAGATCCAGTATCCAGACGGGAGTAGTCCTGTCTTCTGTCTGTAATGAGCAGTGGTCGGAGTAGGTATATTGAATTAAGGTCACTGACATCAAACGTATATGTTAATATGGATACGCCTCCGAGTTTCCGGATTATTATGATAAAAATACCGAAACATCGAAATTATTACATGAAACTAGTTAAAAATGTATCAATACTCTCAACGCTATGCTGCTAGTGGCGTAGATGACCAGAATTTAATAGTAAAAAATGACTGGTGTGTAAAAACCTTGTTGTAGTAAAAGTGTTGGAGTAGAAGCCTAAGCATGTATAAAATGATATAATAATAATATTCATTTCAACACACGACATCCGGCAAACAGGGTCTTTTGTCCTCTTATCTCTATGCTCAACGCATCTGACCAATTAGAATCAAGTATCCAGGATGACTCATTGACTGTTTGTTTGAAAACAATGCGCTCGCACCGACATCCAGACCAGGTGGCTCACTCACTTATTTCGGTTCGTGGAGTGCGCTTATTTTATGTGTTGTGAATATCTTGACTTGACCCTGGCTTGTTTACTGTCTTCTGAAATCTACTTAAAACGACGGCTTATATATTTGGCTTTTAACTACGGACATCGATTTATTACTCTTGGATTGGGCCCATTTGAAGTTGTTTTTGTACGGGTAAGTTTTAATTATTTTCACTATTTAAGAAGGTTTTAGAACTTGGAAACAGTTAAAAAAATCACTTTATAGCAATCATCACAGCGCATGAGAGTCCGGTTTACCAAATTTTTGGAAACTCCGGTACATTCCGGAAGAAATGCATGTCCATGTTATGATATCATGACGCAAGTATCTAAAATCAATATACCTACTCCGACCACTGGTAATGAGGCATGCAGCCAGTATGTCAGGGTGGCGCTTCTAGTTTATAGTACCTACCGGTTATTGTACTCCCTGATTTCCTGATCTACAGATAGTACTTTCACGACACTTTATTTTAAGCAAGTAGGTACTAGAGCAAGTCAGGGTTGGTGGGTAAAGTTGGGTAAGAACTTGGCAAAATTACTGGACGCTTAACCTCTGCAAATGCATTAATATGGGAATTGTAGTTATTAACTACATTATACTATCACAGCGTGAACAAAGTTGAGCATTCAGACACAAACCTTTTTGTAAAGTTTAGTCATTTCCTTCACATACTTCTTGTGTTGAACTACGTTGTACTGGACGTTTTGGAATATTTGAAACATAGTCGCATTGTTCCGCGGGTTTGCTTTCGCCACGGTTGGTGGAGCATCAGCTTCCGCGGAAGGCATGTTTGTTCACACTACACTTTCGAGGTATGTAGGTAAGTTATTCCGTGAAATAAATTCAGTTTTTGTTATCAACAAAATATACACAACAACAAACCGCGCAAAGAAACCGTTTTATTTTTAAATTCTTTGGTTGACAATGACATTGACAGTTTCTTATCGCCACAGATAAGAGGAAAACAGACCACACGGAAGTGTTTAGATAGCTACAAAATCTGTGGCCACAAAAAGCCGTTTGTTCAAAAACCACCTGTACTGATTGAGTTAGTATTTTTTGAAGTGTTAAGTTTTAATTAAAACTTATTTGTTTTTGGTACTTTTGATGCACTGATATATCAGACATAATAATATGATATATTTTACAATAAAATTATTTATTGTTATTTTACAGACTCTCACACACTATCATGTATTTTTACTTCTGTTTAAAATAGCACACGGATCGAAATCGACATTTAAAAAATATATATATAATTACAGCAGAAGAAAAAAAAATATTTAACATTTTAATGGTAACTGAAACATTCGAGAAAAAAACTTAACACTTTCACGCCCAATCAATGAAAATATCTTGTGTTGAATTAAATTTTATATTGAATGCAAATTGTGATTGTATCCGTATTTTTTGGAAAAAAATCGCAAAAATAGTATAGTTTGCTTTTGGAATTTAATGCCTCTGGCTAAGTTGTGACGAGCACCGAGTTCACAAGAGACACCACGACCATCAGGGTACCTACATACCAAAAGGACAGAACAATTTTTCTGTCGCGTATTCGTCGAAACAACGAAGGTTAGGTGTCTAATAAAGACTCCATCACCTTATACGTAGCTACGAAGTACAAAATTGATATGTACGTTAATACAAAAGTACAAAGTGGCAAAGAATGTGACAGCGAATGTCTTTATTGTATTTTCAGTGGAAAGGGTTTTTGGGGGAATAATTTTCAACGCACCCGTGGAGTAATCATTTGCGTCTAAGGCCACATATTGATTCCTAATATACATACAAAAAACGCACGATAACGCAGTATCATTATAGAAAGCGTTTCATGAGTTATGAACGTAAACTTTTTTAATCTGTTTGCCAGACACAAACATGAAGGAGAACTTCACTTCACGCAGTTTTACCAAAACTCAAACATACTGCGAGCGGATAGTCGTCTTGTGACCAGTTAGCTTTTTGTGTCAAATGACCGCTTGTGGCTATCTCGACACGTCTTTATTATACCGGTAGCCTTTTTTCCTTTGTGCCGCTGCCGATTCCGGCTCGGCACATACCTAAACCGGTTCCGGTTTCCCGTTTCGTTATGTTAGCGTGCGTAAGTTGGCCAACATGATTGTCTGTCAAACAAGTTCCTGTGCTGAAGGCGCGAATGCGAAACTTTAATTGGTACCTGTGAAACCAAACCAACCATAGGAAAGAATAAAAAACACCGGCGGGACGCGATGATACAGCAGAGCAGACATACATAACATAACAGAGAAAAAAGTGCTCAAGAAGTGAGTAGTAGTATTTTAGTACCTATATCTTATGTCTATGTGTTATGTATGATTTTATGAAAAAAACATGAAAGTTGTGTAGGACTACATGAACACTGTTCGATACATTATACTTTATCATTTCCACAGGTTTTCGACGCGTTGGTACACTATTCCTTATACAGTCGACCGACAGCAAGGGCCCGTTTGAACGTATTCGGAATTTGGTAACCTCCGCCTAAAGCATTTATAAATTCATGATGATTCGATGTTCATTGCAAAGTCGATTATGTATCTCACAAATTAACTATTAGTTATTATTATTATTAAATTAACTATAAATTATTATTATTATTAATTATAAACGCATTGTGCCTGGTTGTGAGGCCATTGTAAAATGCCATACGATAAATAAATAAATAATTAACTATAAAGCGTAGTAGAGTTTTACTGCGAAATGTACATCGAATGGTCATAATAAAACTACCAATTGTAGGTTTATGAAAATCTGCCCTCAACATTGACGTGTTTGTTGCAAAATCGCCATTAGGTACTAATAGCGCATGCACATGGAAAGGAATGGTAAGGTTGACGTGCTGTCCACTTTACGTATGAAATTTGGAAGAAGTAGATGTGTACCTAAGGAATATGGATTGACCCAATTTAACCCAAATAAAAAAAGGGTGTTTAATAGTTTGCGTAAAAAGTTTTATTCAAATTGTGCTCACTTATTTCATTACTTTGGTTTAGGTTCTAGCTAATTTAATTGTAGTTTTACTTACTTATGTAGGATTTATTTTATGTTTTGTCACTTAATCTAGTAACAAACGTCTGTTTTCCTACCTAGGTAGTGGTAAAATTGAAGCATAGTAAGGGACCATCCATAAATTACGTCACACGTTAAGGGGGAGAGAGGGAGCTGACGAAGTGTGACATTGTGTGACAGGGGGGTGGGAGGGGTCCTAGATTTCGTGACGTCTCATATCCAAGTGAACTTTGTATTATTAGGGAAATAGCCACATTTGCAACTCTTGATATGAAACTAATTTCGGAACAGCTGTTTGAATTCAATAATTTCTAAATATAAAATTGCAAATATGTGACGTCATACTAGGGCGGGGGGGAGTCTCACCAATGTGACCAGCTGTGACAAGGACGGGGGAGGGGTTACAAAATCACAAAATTCGTGTGACGTAATTTATGGATGGCCCCTAAACAGTAGTCACAGGACGAATATAGTATTAAAATTAATGTACTTATTAAAGAAACTATTAGTAAATAAGTATGTAGGTAGGTAGATAACAAAGAAATGTAAGAGTTAATTTGCAATGTTGTACTTAAATTACGGACAAACGTAAAATCGGATTTTGAGTAAAATTTTACTCAAATAAATCCTGGATAAAGACTACGAAAGTTATTGAACAACACCCGAACGAAGTCACGGACATAGATTTTAAGGTTCAGTACACTTCATCAGAAAGTGAGTTTTTTAGTTAAATATAAATAAGTAATTTACCTGCCTGTGAAGTTAAAGCATATCCAATTAAATAAATACAAAACTTACAGAAATTACCTCAAAAACTACGATAATCACAAAGTTTTACTTAAAAATCATAGTCTTGTCAGGCCGATCCACATTCTCCAGAATAAATCCTCGCATATGCTGTTAGATAACACTCATATTGGCAAGCTTTCCAGCGTTATGGACGTCATAATAATCCGAACAATTATAAGGAAATCACAGCATGATCACATGAAAGAAGTTTGCAGGAAACCGGAAACCAATGCTGACTTAGCTGCAATGCGGGTGAGAAACTTTTGAAACGCTGTTCAGACACGCATACATTGCATTAGCTTCCCTTCGTGTCGTTTTATGGAGAGTGCGTAAAATTATTTTAAACAATCTAAATATTAGAGATCGTCAACGAGTGAGTCTAACTCCTTCTTCAGCGTGCAAGATTCCTCCCGTTGCTTCAGCACGTCGTCCTTCATCCGGTCAACGTTGGCCATCAGCAAAGCATTGCCCTTCTTGAGGGCGTTCACTCGGGTCTCGTGGCGCTTCAGCCTCTTCGACAGATTTTCTTTCTTCTTGGAAAGAGGCGCGTCCTGAAAACAAAATGAGCGTTGCATTTATTAGAATGAATAGGAAAACATTATTGAGCAACGAAGACACAAACCTTTATATTTTTTTCTGCATCATAATCGTAGTAGTTCTTGTTTGGGATACATATATTAAATGAAAACAAGAACTCGTACGGTCAAGGTATAGGCTGCTGGGCTCTGTCAAGCTCAAGTGACATTCAATACCTTGACTTTTATTGAGACAGTAGTTCTATGTCGCAAGCATAGGAAGGTGGTTTCCACATCTTGCCCCACCAAATAGAGAAGGTAGCCTCACAAGCATCAAGCCTACGAGTCTACCTTCTCTGTTTTTGCTAACATTATTGTAGCTGCATGTAGCGGTATTTGATTTGTCTACAAGTCTGTAGCTACATTAGAGATTTTCAAAAGGAGTGTTGCCAAGTACTACCTCGATCTGCAGAATAGGCAGTAATTTATCACCAATTCTTTTATTAATTATTGATTATAATTAAAACTGTTTTTATACGGATTTATGCCGAAGGTCCCAGATGCCTTGTCATCCGGGACCACGGCACCTGAAAAAGTGCCGAAACGTTGGAAAATTGTAAAAATGTAATAAACGAGCACAAATCCGTATAATAACAGTTTTAATTATGTCTACTGCTTGTGTTAACCTTAGAAAATTATTGATATGTAAGTAATCGTGATTAGTTATTATCTTCAATGTGTATACGTATAATTATTATATCTATTTATTTATTTATGTATTATCGTTTGTGTAGGTTTATCATAATTTGTATTGTTCAGGCCCCCTCCTGCCCCTGTAGGTATAAGTTATTGTATCTTCCTATGTTTATGTAAGTTTATTATTGTAGTTCACCTTCTTTTCCTGCACTACCCCTTTGCGAGTCTCTTCAACACCAAAGGTTCGCTGGAAGAGAATGCATTAGCACGACCTTGTACATTTACTCATGTAATTAGTGCAATAAAGAATTAAAATAAATAATAATAATAATAATCAATGCAAATCGCTCACCATAAATGATGAAAATAATCTCACCTCTGGCTCACTCTCGCTTTCTGTCTCGCTCTCAGTATCTTGCTCGGTCTCTGTCTCTGTCTCCTCTTCAGTCTCCGACTTCTCCTCCTCCGATTCTGATTCCTCTTCTTCCTCATCATCTTCCTCATCGGAGCCAACCTCCTTCATCATGGCGGCCATCTTATCCACCTCTCGCTTTAGCTCTTTGTATTTGCGCTTCTCATCCCTGAAAAGAGAAATATTACCATTATTGTAACCTATTAGTGGCATTATTCTTTTCTCTAGAATATTTGTTACTACAGTTGACAGCATGTCCGACTTTATACGCATGCAATCATATATTCTAACTTGTTATGATTTCTATGAAAAGCCAACTGTACGTATATATACATCTACGAGTACGTACGTACGTACGTACCATACGTACTATGTATACGTCTCCAATCTATGTTAATTGAAAAAACAGAAATGAAATGAAATGAAAAGATTTTATTCAAAGTAGCACAAAACTGCGGCTTAATGAAAGTTACAATTCAAACTAGGTGTCCATTTCAAAATCTAGATCACTTACGAGAAAAAATGGACAAATAACTCCAAACTTAGTCTTTTCAAAAGTCCTTAATTAACATAGTTTACATAATTATTATAAAACATAGAACTCATACATTGTACTGGCTTTAATTCCAGACCTCATTGTCATCTAAATAATCCTTTATGTTATAGTAGCCCTTTTGGCGCAAAGTGTGCGCTTAACATATTTTTTGAACCGCGATTCAGGCAAGTTGAATACATCTTCAGGGATTTTGTTATAGAAGCGTATACAATGCCCCATGAAGGGTGTACTAACCTTTGCCAGCCTAAATAGTGGGAACAAAAGTTAATTTCTAGTATTTACATTGTGTTGGCTACCTAAAGTTTTAAAGTTACTGATATTTTTCTTTTCATATATATACTGACTGGCAACTGTCAGGATGTTAGTTTTTTTAAAGAAATCTCTTAACGAATCTCTACTACCCAGCCTATAAATGAATCTGATCGCTCTCTTCTGCAAGACGAAGATGGTCTCAATGTCTGCTGCCCGTCCCCACAGTAGTATGCCATAGGACATAAGACTATGGAAGTAGCTAAAATAAACAGGCCTAGCAGTTGCGAGTTGCAGATTTGGCTAATAATAAATATAAACATTACAAATGCATAAGTTAACGTTTTACTAACTTCAATGCAGCCTGTTGGTTCTTCAGTGACATCTTGTAAGCCATTCTCTCACGTTTCATGTTATCTTGTTTCTCTTTCAAGTGGCGTATCTTATTCCTCGCGTTCTTGACCTCCTTTTCTAAACGCTTCTGCTTCTTCTCTTCGCTCTCCCCCTGAAAAAGTAGGAAGAGTTCTGTCAAGTTTGAAAATATATCACAACTTAATCTTAGAGATTAAAGAATTATAGAATTTAAGTTACATGAATAAATAGATAGAAATAATTCTTAAAATCAATACCTCTTCTGGTTCTGACTCGTCTTCCTCCTCAAAACTATCGTCTTTGGTGACAGATAGCTGTTTTATTGCGTGACTTGATCGTCGAGAGCCCATGTTTGATGGTATTATACCCTGAAAAGCAGATAAAAATATTTCTGGTGTCCAATAAAGACATAGGTACCAATTTTTAAACACACGAGTATTTTTAACTCGAAATCAAAATTTTAGGGGGAGATTTGTCCATGATTTTAAACCTAATGGCACTAGATATTTTTATTGTAAACCTCATTAGTATTATTTTGTAACTAAAAGTTAAAAAATAATACATGGTTCGAGCGTCTTGTAGTAGCTATCGGTGAACTTAAAGAATTACTTATCGGTAATTCTTTACGCGTAGCTGTTGACATAATATATATCTAATCGTTCGTGTTTACACCCTTGTATGTCCCCACTGCTGGAGCACGGGTCTCTTCCTGCATCGTAGGAAGGTTAGGCCATACTCCACCACGGGGGCCAAGTCCGGTTGGTGGAGGATTGTAAGACAGTGGCGAGCCTTACTGTCAGAAGTTATAAAGCCGCCCATAAGGCCTCTGACATGGCTTAACGACTGTCATTACATGATAGCCGGCACCAATGGCTTAACGTGCCTTGTGAAGCACGGAAGCGCTCGGAAAAAATGGCACTAGCTGTAGTCACGGGACGGTCACCCATCCTGCACCTGACCGCGCCTGTTGCTTAACTCAAGTGATGAATTCCAATCACTCGGTTCGGCTAGGCCACGAGCGCTTCGTATTTAACGTAAAAGAAAGCATTTCTCAATGCAACGGCACTTCACACTGCTTTGATTTGTGATTACAGTTGCGAACAGTTAATTCAAATCTTCAAAATAATATAAAGCGTTAGTCTAAAATAATTTATTAGTGTCATTGTTCTTGCAATCGATAAGAACATTATCTTAAAATATTGTCATCAATGATAATTTTAACTCTAGATTTTTTTTTAAATCTATGTGTGATTGCGGGGTCGGTTTTCAAACTAACTAGGAAGGTACTTCTTCAATGTCATTGTTAAACTTTGATTTCGTTTATAGGTACTTGCTTTTTAGAAGAAGTGTTATGCAAGTTTGTACTACCTCGTTTTTATTCCAATTAGTAGAAGCGGCGGAAGAATTATTATTGTTAGAAGCAGAGGTAGCTTTTCTTAGTTGCATAGCTTCATCCGAGTTCACGTCTATGTTTAACAACCTGCACTCTTTTTCGAAATCCAGCTGTCGCTTTTGGTAAAACGACAGCGGTTCCTCCGATACATCATCAAGTTTATTCTGTGAAGCAAAATATTTTACAAGCTTTAGCATTAGTTCAGTGTTATTTCATTGTTTAGTTTTGCAAAAGCAATTAGATTTAATAAGATTAGTATTCTACTTTTAAAATGCAGTTGTGTTAAGTACGTACCGACAGAGCCTGCTGTAATTTCTTTTCTAGTTCAGAATTCAACCTCTTAGCTTCTTCTAACTCTGTCTGAGCAGTGTCTCTTTCTTCTGCTGCCTCTAAATATTGTTTCTCTAAATTATCTGCCGTTTCTTTAGCTTTCTCCACCTCCATCTTTAGGTTGTTCACTAGTCTCTCGTCGTACGCGTCTGTGACTGATATGACGGTTTTGTGTTGCTCCTGTCGTATAATAGCTCTTTCTCTAGCTAATTCTGCTTCTAGGTTTGCTATCCTTGTTTGGAGTCGTTTGTTTTCTCTTTCTTGAGCTTCCTTATTTCTGAGTCATACAAGCAATATTTTAGTTCCCTTACTTATATTTAATAACTTAAAATAAATGGGAGTTTTATTAAAAAAACCTTACCTGAGTTCTATAGCTAACAGTTGCTTTGTGGACTGTAAATCGTCTCTGACTTTGTCAATGTCATCCATGTCATCAACTTCGTCTTCTTCAGCGGGAACAGTAGCTGCCGCCAATCCCTGGAAAATAGATAGGTAATCATGCACATGAAGTTTGATCTTTTACTGAGCCGTCACTTTTGATCTAAAACGTTCATAATACCCGGGTTCGGATATCAACATTATTTTGTAACAAGTTAGTGAATCCCGATAAAAATTTAAACTTAAGTGCTTTGCTCATCTTGGGTAGTACATCAGTATCTTCTTCTTTTTCAGGCTTTATTATTCCACTGCTGGACATAGCCCATAGTACATCAGTATAGGTTGTTGGAAATGTAAATAAAGCACTTGACACACATAAGCAGAAGGGTGATCTGTTAATCTTCTCAATTTACCTAAGCCAACGTTCCACGTATACATTTCCCTATACCGACATTTTTATTGAGAACTTACCTCACTAACTGATGCACCGGATGGTGAAGCAGCCAGTAAGTTAGCCTGTGACATAGACTTCTGAACCTGTTCTTCAATAGTCATCTGTCTCCTGAACTTTCTCAGGCCTTCGAGGTTCGGCTTACTTCTGTCGTTAGTCTTGACCTTCTTTAGCTTGACTCCTTTATTGATCTCTTTCAGGAGTACATTGTGGGCGGTGGGACTTTCCGATTCGAAGATGAACTGATCCTTGTTCTTTACTACAGCAGCTCTCGTTATGACTGGACTTGACCTGAAATGTATGGCAGTAAAATGCTGCTGGGTAACTGGACTGAATTGGATGCTGCCGCGGACCATTGATAGTCAAGGAAATCTATGGAATCACCTCCGTATATAAGTTAAATAATCAAAGAAAAGAAATAAAATTATCATATATCATTCATGATTTCTGCGACGTCTTAAATTCCGTGTCCGCAGTGTCATTCATGGTGCGTTATAGATTCCTTAATGATTCGCGATACTCATACATAGTTAGGTATATATTAGATGGCCACGGCAGCTGCAATGCTGCCGAAACGTCGGAAATTAACGTAATTACGTTTTACCTAATAAATAAAAACAATTAGACCCGTCTAATATATAACATTGTATATTCATTAATTTGAGGTCGCATCCTATACGTATATTGATACATATACCAATAAACCATTTTTTTCAGAAAGAATAAGTTGTGAATCTTTCAGAGCTTGGTTGCTTAGAAGTTCAAGAAGATCTATAACTTTTTGTTGAGACAATATAAGAGTTATTACCTGTCATTGCATACAACTTTCCTGAGTTTCTTCCCCTCTTCGACTTCCTTCATCATGTCGCTCCAGTCTGGACGCCGACGCGGCCTGCTGCGGAGCGCCTCAATTTTCTTAAACTTTTCGGGATCTATGGGTGCCTTCTTGAAATCTGGCGGGGGTGGCATCTTTGGCGGCAGCGGCGGCGGCATCGGTGGTGGAGCCGGTTTCAATAAACCTTACGGATAAAGTGGTATTTTCTTTTACACGTTGTGTTATTGTAACACCGCAAAATAAAATAAAACGTTTCAGTCACTGGCCCATAAATTAAAACACCAAGATGCTTCTTGAAAATGGAAAAAAAATATTTACTTTTTATATTAGTGAATTGATCGTGTCATATTTCAAATTGATTAAAAAAAAATTGTAAGCAACATTTTTGCTCCTTGGAAGCGGTTTAATTTTATTATCAATACTGAAGAAATGGTTTTAAAATTTTACATTACATTTAACAAACTCACGCCTGGACAGGTATGAATGACCAGAGATTCCCACAGTATTTTACGTTATCTCAATAATACGTAAGTGTTTATTGCCTTAATAGATTTCATGACAATTTGGTTTGACGAAAAGATACAGTCGTGTGGAAGGAGTTAGTAAACCGATGATTTTGTAGAAAGAGGATTTGTTGTACGAGGATATAACACAAACCTTTGAACAGATTTCCTTCTTCCATTTTGTTACGTGTCTAGAAACTTTACTAAAACTTCAACCGAAAAGTATTATATACTTTCATAATTATGTTTTTTCTCAGAAGGAACTAATAGTTTCACAGCACATTGTGGTTGATTTAAAGTTTAAAGGCAGTTTGAACGTTGAACCATAATATTCGTTCGCACCTGCACGGGCGACGCACGCGGAACTATCTGAGTAACTATTTCAGTCCGTTTTGGACCACTAGTTGGGGCGGCCGCACATGACATCAAAGTGCGTTGCCCACTTCGAATGTATTTGAGGAAAATGTTAATCATGAATAATGGGATCATTAAAATGCTATATTGGTAAAAACCTATTCTAAATCGATGAAGTGAACTAACAACCACAAGTAAGAGTGCCCCCGTAAATTGCACAAGAAGTAATTTTCATATCTTTAATAGGTACAGCACTGGCTTACGTAGGTTCTAAAAAAATACTATTGGTACAGGAGTTATACGATATGTTTACGATTGTTTGTTAGGTAAAATTAATTGGGTACTTTAATCTACGACATTATCATGAGCATCGCGAGACATTAAAATACTATGTATTGCTTAGCATATCGGATAAGTGGCTTCTACGGTTTTATTGGCACATATATACCCATTTTAGATAATATTCTGCGAAAAGTGCTTTTTAGAATAGTACAATTTCAGCGTTATTAAGTTTCTTTTTCATCTTGATGGCTCCATTAATAGTGAGAATTGTTACCATTGGGGTTCATACAATCCACGATAATCCACGATGTGGATAAAAATGCCTCGACACTGACGTGATGTGGAGGCTATTTGATGCAGATTCTACACTTGATAATTAACGAATATTTGGGGAATTTTTTTTCTCACGCGTATCATAAGATTTATCTCGAAACTTTAATTTTCATTGATACACATCACAAGACAGATATTTTGCCAACATCAATCACTGATTGATGCACTGCGCCGGCGCCGATTGGGGACTCATCCAGTGCATAGTCTAATAATAAAGCGAGGAGAAAGTGGCAGTGTGTCAATGTTGGTGTCACAGGAAAACAAGAATGTCGCCACCGATCGATCAAAATAAGAAGCTTGATTCATTCAGTTGCACGTGTGTTTTTAATGTGAATCATTATAAAATGAACATAGGAAAGTAATCTAATTACGGCCAAATCAAAACTCTTCAGTGACATAAAAAAAACTCTTCAAGCAAGAGCGAAAGTATTGGTAGTTTCATAATCAAAAAGCCCTTGCATCGATGGCTTTTTGATAAAGCACGTAATATAGTTTTAGAATGGAATAAGAGATCTGAAAACGTAATACATAAGGTACAAAAGTCAAGCAATGTTAAGTATCAATGGCAGGAGTCCAGAAACGCATGTCACAATAGAAAGATGATGTTTAAATGAGCTCCCTAAAAGAAGAGATCAAGAGGCACTCATACTAAAAAGTGATAGGTCTGAAGAAGAAGAAAGCTTCATGGAATAAAGAAACAATCTACCGGGGTAAATGAAAGAAAACTGTTGGAGAGTCCAAGACCCGTATTGGATAAGTAAGTATTAAAAACCCATTATTCAAGTATTTAAACTGATATTGAAGTTACTTACTTCTCAAGCTTTCGTTCTTAGTGAGTGTGTGTCCTTTGGGAATCTCATTATTGAGAGTCTTGTCTATGTTTTCCTTGACCCGCTCGTGGAGAGGGTCTCGCCATTTCTTTACGGGCTCATCCTTCGACAACTGCTTCGTGATCGACGGCTTCCGTGGCGGCAACTGGAAGTGCGAATTTATTTTGATTACATCTTTTGACACATATTACTATGCACTTACTTTTTTCCTAATGGTATAATTTATTTCTATGTATATAAATATGTTATAATCATCATCAACCCACCGCTGCCCACTGCTGAGTATAGGCCTTTTAATCACACTCCGCTGCATTTTGCATTCACGGATCAAGCGACTTCCAACTCAATGATATCGTCTGACCACTGGGCTGCTTATTACCCGTGCACTAGCTAACATGCTGTTCTAAAGCTAATTTCTTTTGCTCCATAAGGTCACAAAAGTTATGAAAAAAATTATAATCTTTTAAAATACCTTTGAATTCGATTTTTCAAGTGGAGTTGGTGGCTTAGTCGCCATCTTAGTGCTTTCCTCAGCTTTATGTTCAACTTTGGGTTTTTCAGTTAGTTTACTATCCTTAATTTTCTTATCATTAGAAGTTTTGTCATTGACTATACTGTTAGTCTTTGACGTGCTATTCTTTTCCGCGGGCTTTGGTTTTTCAACAATAGATACGGATTTCTCTTTGGTTTTGTCGTTGACGTCGATTGTTTTAACGCTTCTGAGTGTTGACTTTGCAGGAGATTTTTCTTCAGGCTTTTCTTCAATTCTGGGTGCCCTAGCCTTGAGAGCTGTTTTGGTAAATCGTGGCTTCTCTTCTGCTGGTCTAGTGGCTTGGTCAGCTTGCTTCGCTGCAGAAGGTTTCACGCAATTGGTTTCAACTACTGGTGGTTCCTCTTCCTTAGATCCGTTCTCAGCCTTAGTGTCTTTAATCGTAGGCTGTTTTCTCAGTGTAGCTGGAATTTAATGAAAATAATATTTGGTAAATGTTGTCATCATACGTAATTACATTTTTGGATAACGAATAAAAGATCGTCCCAACTAAATTAAGAGAAGGGAATTTATGCAGTGATTGTTAGTTAGGTACTTATTGAAGTAGGTGTGTACCTATTGATGAAATTGCCCGGTAGCTAAATCAATAGTCGATACCAAAATAGCCCATTAAGTTCGCCTTTGCTCATATAATTTTCAGTCAGCTAATTACTGAGTAAGTGCGTATGTGTGAGTAGTAAAATTTTACATTAAATTAGGGAAATTGATAGAAGCACGTGTTGTGGCCCCGCACGATGCATTTTGATGGCATTCGCGGACCTAAATAGAAGTAAACATGGCCGCTGCCAAGATGGCCGACCTTCGCTATTTTCGCGCGCTTACTGTCGAATTGCCTCTATAGTGGCGTATAGAACATAGGAAATGATAAAATAAACTCTACAAAGGGTTGATAAGGCTATTTACACTTCCGATATAATCGTTCATGGTCAGATAGAGTTAAGTGTTAAGAAGTGTATGTCTTTGTTATTATCATAGCCATGCTGACTGTACATGTACCGTCATAATAATAATATTGTTTGCAAATTTCACAGTCGAATAGCAATTCTCTACGTTATTTCGTATCTTATGTGAAGCTGTGGTGAGAAAATGGAAGATTAGCTTAGAGCCCAATAAAAATGATATCACCAACAACACCCTGATACATATCTATTCAGTTAAATAGGTAGGTTCCTCCTTCCATATATTTAGCAGCTGTGTAGGTATAAAAGGTTTTGTTCATTTTTTAGGCAAGCACAGAAATACATTTAGTACCATTCGATTTTCGAATGGAAAGGCCAAAGTTACGGCGGCGGCGTGCGATTATTTTATGTAAAAAAATCGTCCGGTAGCTAAAAATACAGCGAATGGTCGGCGTCGGTCGCCCGAAATATCTCTCCTTTACAACTGGCGAGGTTTATTGAGAAAACAACGCGCACGACTCGCACAAGTCACAACGAAGTGTCTGGACTGAGGGATTTCCAGTAAAAGTTTATGTTTATCACATTTTGAACGTAATTTTTACAATGCATTTCGTATGCTAACAGCAACCAGTCTGCAACATTTAACTGCCGACTGCGTAATACTTAAGTGTGAAAGTGATACTGTATTTTTACATATTGTCACTCTCACACTTAGGACGAATCGAACAACACCTCTCAAACTAAAATCCATTAAGCCGTTTAAGCTACAGAGCGTAACAAAGAAATTTATATTTATATACCTACATTCATTCGAAAAACAGAACACTCCATGTATCTAGAACAGAACTAGGTACCTACTTCATTATAAAGTACTTCACTACCTCACTTTTTGGAACAAAAAGGGAGTCTATAAACAATCTGTTAATTCAAATAACAGCCAATCTTTAACCGGGTCAGAAATGACAATTTTGAGGTGCAACAAATTTCCATTGCTATAAGAATCACTCCATACCTATTCCATAAAAACACCCCGTTTTTGCACAAATTTGACACACTTCGCAAAAGGTCCTTCAACAAATAACACAGCACTTTTACACCGTTGCACACTCCAGACTAACAAAATTGTAAGCGTTTGGGAGAGTCAATAATTTGAAACTCGTGTCCCATGCCAAAGTTTTCGGGCAGGTGTTGACGTCATGATATCTATATCAACGCACACTCCTGTAGCTTTTACTATACGAAGTGGATATAATACACTCCGAAACATGATTATTTCGCAGAGTCAACGAGGGAAAAATAAACTCGCGCCTGTATCCCACGCATGTGGGCCGAGACCAGGGTTTGCCACTTACAGTCAACAATCAATAGTCCTTGCATCCACGTCAGTTCCGTTACTTTGATATCGTGCCCTTAAACGGCCCAAACCAAAACAAATTGATAGGCAACGTGGAAAAGTAACTTGTCCAACGGTGTGAACCTCATGCATTTTATGGGTTCTGTCGATATATCGTTCATTAAACACAAGATAAAATTAATTGTGAACTTGCCAGTAACCTTAATGATGAAGCATCGTTAACGATTCCCCACGACTATTTCGATGTCGAGGACATCGTGTGATGTAGTTGCTAGAAGAAACATTTGTTTCCCAACATTTACAACAACATTTACAGATCGTGAAGTCGTTGCTGACGCTATTCTGTTCATAATTTTTATAAAGGACGTGACGTCTGAAGAAAACAGCAGCAACGGTGACATTGATAGATATTATTGAAGCCGTAGAGCGTAGGTAGAGTCTTATAGCAAATACATTATTGTTATAAAACGACACTACATCATTCTGAAGAAAAAAAATTACAAAGTTCAAAGCTCAAACAAACCCCTTACTTACAAAATGTTGTGTTTACCTCCATTGCATTGAATGATCTGAATTGACATCATTGAATGAATGCATACATTAAATTATAATATATATTTCATTGTACACCATGTAAAAGTAAACACTAAAGAAACATTTTTTTTTCTACCAGACTGGAAATAGGCAGTCTCGCATCAACTTAATGTAATTTAATTAGCTGTTTTAATCGAGTTTTGTATGAATATGTTACGTTAGATCTTACTTAGGATTATTCTCATATCGAGCACATTTATGAAATAAATTCTTTTTCATTTACTATGTGTTCATTTTACTAAATTATTTAAAATGCAAAATCGTGCGAGCGAGCCAGCATGCTCCACGTGAGTACAGATTTAAGCTTTATTAAAGGTGGTACTAATCGGCATTATATAAGATAAGATAGATTTCTGTGTTGAAAAATTAATATTGGATAATTGAGAATTTGGTACATTGTTTATGGGAAGACCAAAAATGTCCAGTTGTCCAGTATTTTTTTCGTTTCCTTTTTCAAATCAGAGACTTGTCCATTATAGAGATAATGAAAACATGGAGCTGATCTGGTGATGAAGACGGAATACACTTAAAGGAACTCTTCAATGGTAGTAGGTACCCTTATTTTCAGTTACTTCTTTCGCCTTACAACTTTTTTGTTACAACTTTTTCATATCGTCAGAGAATTTTTATCCGCTTAGAATAAAGAATTTCAATTGACTCACGTTTTAAGGCCGGCTTCTTAATCGTCGCTGGTTCTTCCTCCGCCGTTGTGGTCTTCGCCGTTTCAACGGGCTTCAGTTTCTTCTGCATCCAGGGCGGGGTTGCCTCGGCCTCCTTTTCCTTAACCCAAGGAGGGCGGAAGGTCTCCCGCTTAGGCGCAGGGTCCTTGTTCACGTTGCCGATGGGCATGGTTGGTCTGTGGAAAGTGTGAGGTGTGTTGTGTGTTTCTTCAAAATTTTCTTCTTAATTATTAATATTACTATTTTTTTATAACAAATTTTTATTTAGTATCCAAATTGCATAATACATTACTTTTTGAGGATAGAAATGAAACTGTGGATAATATTATATTGTTACCGTAACCTTTTTGCAAGCCAAAAGATTTTTAATTATTGCGTTACCATGCTAACAAGAATCGCATAAACCGGGTCTGTGGCGATACAAAGTTATATAAATGTTGTAAAGGCGAAAATTAACGTAAGTAACGTAATCTATACAATAAAATGAATTGTTGATCGTTAGTCTCGTTGAAACTAGATAACGGGTAGACCAATTAGTAAATTTTTTATACTAGTGGAAGCCCTGATTAAGTTGAAATGGTGGGAACAAGAAAAAAAATAGATGTAGAATAGAATAAATACGAAATTCACAGGGTAATCTTTTATATAGCGTACACGTAAAGTTTATGTGCTACAAAGCGCTTTGCAGTTTGGCCAAAAATCTGTGTCAGTTATAAGATTTTTAGAGTTGAAAAAAGAAAACGCTTGGTTTAGTGTATATTTGTAACTTAATTACTTCACTGGCTCCAGGAATCAGGGTAAAATTTTGCGCGGAAATAGTTTATAGTCACGAATAAGATTATGCTACTTTTGATTCGGAAAAAATGCACATCAAAATTTGGGCAACATCTGGTACTGTGAATAGGAATTTAAGAAAAAACGAGTTTTATGAGTTACAGCTGAAAACATTTGAGTAGTGTTTGGCCTCTGGATTTTGGTTGGCCTCGTACCGTCCTGCTGATTGAAACGTCTTTTTTCATTTCTTATACTCGGAAAGTAGTTCGGAAGTTTTGATCTGATTATTGGGTGGAAAATGCTGCTTCCCTCCATAGAGAGGGAAAAACTCATGCAAATTACTTCCCATCTATAGTCTGTAAAATATAGCTTGAGCTCCACGACAGCTGTCACACTGACAGGGCTAGGAATGGGACAATCAAATGTCACTTAAAGCGTATATCATAACATGTATGGAAATTTCGAGAAGTTGGAAACATGAAATCAAACACGAGAAATATTATTTTACAAACTTTTATTCAAGTAGAGGTGTATCGTAATATCCCTAAATCAGTTTCAGATTACAATTTTCCTTTTAACGCTCTTTTTATATGAAAACCCAATTTTTCTTAGAATTTTAGCCAATGATGGTAATTTGCCTCTTTAAGTGACGCTCCCAATTTTCTTAATGTGGGTAATTGTCCTCTTGAATAATAATGCGTATATTTGGTTGTAGATTGCGGCGGCGTCAAAACTGTGACGGAAGAAGTTTTATTCTCTTTCTCTCCGTACTTTTCTTTGCTAATACGGACCACCGTAGATTGTCCAGTACCAAGAGCATCCGCATCTCTGTCACACACTCGCTCTAATGGCAGAAACGGACCACGGTTTTGGTTTTCGCGCGTGAAATATTCGCGCAAACGAATTACAAACTCACGGCACTCACTGTTCAAAACAGTTTTCTTTGATATTTTTGGCATCATGCAAACTAAACGGAACAACTTTAACTCAACTGATCAACTTCACCATAGCAACTACATCTTTAAAGCATGAAATAGGTACTTTAATAGAAAATAATTTGAAAAATTCATCGAATACCAACAGACATTTCGTCGTCAGGGTAAACAAGAACGTCACTCAATATAAATCAAAACTTCGGAGCAAACACCAGTATTTTATTAGATAGGTATTAATTAAAACAATATTCATTATTTTAATTCTAATGAAATTCGATAATGGTTTTCAAACAAATAAAGTTCAATTCCAATAGTAAACCTGCAGTTTAGATCATCCATCACCAAATCATCGAAAGTTTGTAACTTATATTACTATAATGGTTAGACATCACTAACAGTGCAGTAAGTACGGAGTTTTCGCAGTACTAATATTCTATGAAAAAATTCAAAACTTCATGGACTCAATTTCGATGACAGCTGTCGCGGAGCTCAAGCTATATTTTACAGACTCTCAAGGGCCGGAATGAACTTTAAAAAAATATTTAAAAAAATAAAAGAACCCGACTGCAGTGATAAATCAACTGAAAGGGAAAAAATAAGATAATTTTATTTTCAAATGCTAATGTCAAATCAGAAGAGTTCATGCTGCTTTACTTGAGGGAGCAAATAATATAACTTTATAAGCATTATTTGCTCAAACTGTTGCATTTATTATTTTATAAAAAATGATGCAGTCGGGACCCATTAGAGGACTTTTAACAAACAGTAATGGGTCCCGACTGCAACATTTTATATAAAATAATAAATGCAACAGTTTGAGCAAATAATGCTCATAAAGTTATATTATTTGGTCCCTCAAGTAAAGCAGCATGAACTCTTCTGATTTGACATTAGCATTTGAAAATAAAATTATCTTATTTTTTCCCTTTCAGTTGATTTATCACTGCAGTCGGGTTCTTTTATTTTTTTAAATATTTTTTTTTTATTTTTGAACTTTTAGTGACTCAGTAAAACGATAAAATTTAAAGGTCCATCTGTTCTGCTTACATGCTTTAAATCGTTATATTATTTTATTTCCTAAATGAATTTTAGTTTATTGCTTTATTTTGGACAATGGACATGTCTCGGCAAATCATAAATATTTTTACTGATATACTTGTTTCATATAGTCATAGGTACCACATGCCTGCATTAAAAATTTATGTCGTACGATATTTTTTAGCTAGTATAATGAATATGGTCTAATGGTATTAAACGATCTAGAATATTTGCAACGGAAACGACAGATTTTTTTCTTTATTATCCTTACATAAATTGTCTGTTTTTTATGTAGCCTAAAAACGCTCCACTGCACCTAGTTATTTAATGTTAACGATTGTAGGTGGGGACTGGAATGGATCACGAATTATGTCCTCGACCTGAACGGCGCTCAGCTTTCGACATCTCCAGAGTAGAATTCTTCGTGCTTGCATTGCTGGGCCCAGTCTTCGGTCTCGCTAATTACTTAGAATAAGGACTTGTAAATGGGAACATAAATGGTCTGAGCCTTCAGCCACGGCCTGTACAAAGGTGCGACAGGTTTCCTCCTAACAGCAACTTTAATTAACTGTCGCGGCCTTCGGCCGCGCTAATAGTCTCTCCATTTGGCATCAGCGTAAATAGAGCTCAGCATTTGGAATCGCCGTGGGAGTATTCCTCTAGCCCGCTTCACAGCCTTCGGCCGTGCCGCAACCTGTATTGAGCTCGGCCTTCAACCACGTCGCGGCAAGTTTCCTCGCACCCGCATGATGGGGCTCGGCCTTCGGCCTGGCGTAGTTACTTAGAGTTGTAGCATGGGCGTGGAGACATACAAAATCTTGGTTTTCTGAATGCCAAAATATTACCGGAATTAAAATGAAACTAAGTATAACAAATTCATCTTGAGATGGCCCCCTAAAGCATTGAATTTTTTTACTAAATATTTAGGTATATTTACTAAATATTTACTAAATATTTTAGCCTCTATAAATAGGTTTTTATATTTAGGTATAGATAAGCAATCTTTGGTCTCACAAGTGAACAGGAAACCTAACACAAAATCATAATCTTATTTTCGGAGGAAACGAGATAAAATTCGTTAAGATGAATAGAGCTAGACTTTTTTAAAATTTCATGGGTCCTACGATACGAGGTCACGGAGGATCCGTCTTCGGTTACCAGTGAGAGCGTTCAAATATTTTTTTATCATTTATTGTTTCTTCTGTGAACCCAGCTTGTCTGACTATGACCGCACAGGGGAAAAGGAGTTACATGCTACACTTTATATATTTTTTTTAGTTAGTTTTGGTCTAAGTGTCAGTAGGAAATTAATATCAGAGTTATGAAATTAATTATTTTGACCCCCTATGAGGTTGATATTTCTTAAATTAATGAGATAAACGAATGGCGTAGAAAGAAATAAACACTTTATAGGCATTATTTCTTTCAGCACTTATACCGTTTCTATAAACGGTTTGTTTACATGTAGAGCAAAGCTGATATTATGTAAATTTATACATGTAATAGAATAAATATATGCCAGCGCTATCTAGTGGCTAAAAGTAGTACTGTAGGACAGGGTTTCTGCAGACAAGAAGAGAAACGTTGTTTCAGCACGACAGCACGTACTTAGGGATCTATTTATTGAAGCAATATGAGACTAAAGATTACAGTAACTATACTACTTGTATCACAGCGCGGAAGCGAGGTATACTACCTACGTCACGTCCCAATATTGGTGGACAGTCAATATTGGTCGAAGTGATTTGCAAGCGCTCAAAGAAACTACTCAAAGAAATGGTGTTTGTTATTATTATGTAGGGCCTTCGGACAAAGCCATACCGCAATTTAGAACACAAACAGCGCCATCTGTGGTTGGGTACAGGAACTAATCCCACAGTACTTTAATTACTTAGAAGTGAATATTATTTGTGTTGCGTTTGTTCTCTATTAATGCTGATTTTATGTAATCTACGACACCCACAAAATTCTCTTTTAAATACTTTACACGTGTTAGGCGTAGTTAAACAAAATTATATTTTTTAATTAAATGAATGATCTAGAAGGATCAAACCACTTTATAGGAATTATTTCTTTCCGTATTTGCATCGATTCTATAAATGGTTTGTTTACATGTAGACCAAAAGCCGAAATTATGTATACACATGTATTAGACTAAATAAAATATAGCAGCGCCATCTAGTGGCTAAAAGTGGTACTTTAATTACGTAGAAGTAAATGTTATTTTTTGTTCCGTTGGTTCTCTATTAATGCTGATTTAATGTAACCTACGTCATACGCAAACTTCTGTTTTAAATATTTCACACCTGTTAGGGGTAGTTCAATAAAATTAGCATTCGAATTCAATAAACTAAATATAACAGCGCCATCTAGTGGCTCCTAGCTGTACTTTAACGAAGCTTCTTAACTAATTAAATTTTTCGTCACGGTTCTGATCGCATAATTATGATTTTATATAGCCTATGACACCCGCGCACGGATGCCGAATAGAATGACACCTTGTTTAACAAAATCTGACCATTGGTTAAGGAGTTATGAGGGAACATAGAATCGGACATACTTACATACATACATACATACATACATACATACATACATACATACATACATACATACATACATACATACATACATACATACATACATACATACATACATACATACATACATACATACATACATACATACATACATACATACATACATACATACATACATACATACATACATACATACATACATACATACATACATACATACATACATACATACATACATACATACATACATACATACATACATACATACATACATACATACATACATACATACATACATACATACATACATACATACATACATACATACATACATACATACATACATACATACATACACACATACATACATACATACGAACTAAACACATTACCCTCCTTTTGGGCTTCGCCGCAGTCGGGTAAAAATGGAACTACTGTCAGCTGTCAAGAGTTTTATGTAAAAAAACAACTAACAAAAAAGAATGCTGCGGCCATGTGAGGTGCTAAACAGCCAGTGTGAACTTAGCGCGAACTTCTTTGAACGGGCGGAATAACCCGCATCAATTACGCGGTGAGTTCCAATTTAAAATTTAAAAAGTCGACACTAATCGTGACGGAGTTCAAAAAAATAGGCAAAAATCTTTTATGCTAAGATTTTTTGAATATTAAAAATGAGTTTTTATTTTCCTCAATTTGAAATGAAAAGTAGAGTGTTTAGCACGGGTAAAAGAATCAATTCCTACTCGGACTATAGCCTATATACCTCGGGAATTGATTCTTTTGACCCTCGGTTAACAATCTACTATTTTTACCTCATAATGGGAGACCCTGTTTAACCAGCAGTTAAATTTTAAACACAGGCTGAAAATTTCTAGCGCAAAGGTGCGATTACGCATAAACTTTTTGGTAAAGGCCGCTCACAGGCGCTTTTGCATTTTTGTGAGACCAGCAAAAACTTTTTGAACAATAGCTAATAAACACACATACGTGTGTAGTTAAAATTAAAATAGATCAAACTTATGTTTAGAAAAAATGCAGTCACTAGAACACTCTTAAGACTGAGTTAAAGTTGGTTTATTACAGGAATTCCTTTCTTAAATCGGTTTCAGCTCCGTCCTTGTGTTTTGGTGGGATCAACTTTTTATAAATAAATCTTTTTGTAATTAGTCACGTTTCACAATCACAAAGATGAATTTCGGTTTGTTTAGAAATTTTCAACGAAATAGTTTTTCCGTGAAGCAGCGTGAAATCATCGCAAAACAAAACAGATTATGCCACAACACTTGCTTTCATTCATTCAACGATAATATGTTTAACAATTTCTATCACCTATCGTATAGATTTCACTAGCTGGCTAGCCAAGCAAAATAAATATAATATTGGCCTCTTTGAATCTACTTATGAGATGATTTATACAGCGTCCAGTGGTATCTTCACTTACACTAGATGGGTGAAGAGACCACTCCGACGCTGTAGTGCCTGGCACATGGTTTTTTAGATGGTGTAGGCTTGTCCAGCACCTATACCATCCTGACAGCTTAGTCGGCCTAGCCCACAGGAAAGACTAGTCAATACGTGCGGAGCCAACCAAGTCGCGGGTTTCCTCACGATGTTTTCCTTCACAGCTAGCGTGTAGTATTGCGATTACAAATTTGTAGCCAAGCAAGTGATGAAAATAAAACGTTTTTAAAAATGAAATCATATTTTTTTGTGATGTGACATGCTTAATTTTCTTTCAATCTTTGACTCTTATTACTGTTTATATCTATTGCTTTGTAGAATAGACATTTGTAAAGAATAAAGGTTCTTGAAGGAAAAAACAAAATTAAACCGCAAGTATAAATCACCACTTCTAGTTTGTAGACATAAAAAACGTTTCCGTTTTGTTATTTACATAAACACACACATCATTCGACGCTTAAAGTTTTGAAGGTTGAATTATAAAAATGCGGAGATTCAAACTGCTAAAATAGATCTCTACTTTCAGACGGTGACAGAATAATCGAGGATATTCAAGGATTGAGGATATTGTAATAAGGATTTCAGGCCGAGGATACCGCACATACTGAATATTGCGAAAATTGTTTTAAGTTTTGCTTACTATGAAATATAAACTAGTTACGAATTGTATAGAGTGCACTCCGTAAATCACTCTTAAAACTCTAAGGTTGTAAGGTTGTAGAACTTTTATAATAATAAATAAACTCTGGAACAACTTCAGGTGTTGTTTTATTTGTAGATATTTGTACTAATATTAAAAATATAAAGTAAAATAAGATAAGCAGGTAGAATAGTCAGGTCTGTTCGAAGGGTATAGTAGTAATGATGAAAAATGAGGGAAATCGAATAATGTGTGACGTACATAATTTAAATATTTGAAATTATAGAAAAATAAATAAAAATGGTGTGAAGAGGTTTGCACCGTTACAAGGTTTTTGTGAGTAAAGCTTTGTTATAAATACCTAATTGTATTTTTGTGTCACGAATAAATAACGTAAAAAAGAACAAAATACGTTATTTGCCGAAAAACCACGATACAGATCAGCAACTAGTTACTGTCAGACCAACAAGATGTGAACGTCTATCTAACAACAATAATGTAACTTCAATGATGTCGTATTGCAATGGCAGTAAAATTAGGGCTACCTACGTAGTCACATTTCCTGCTCATCAGCAATGACTGCCATAAATAAGGCATGAAACATGACATGTATTAATTCAACAAGTTTCAGTGAGAACATAATAAATTGTCGTAGTCGACTTCTAAATAGTTGGCTTCTTAACGCCTCTACAAAACTGTCGCACCGAAGACATGGTGGATTAGTTATTACGATAGAAGTAGATAGAGAGAAAGAATTTAAACTTTTCAAGATACTTAAGTTGGTGGGACCTTATGGTCCACCACTGAAAATAAATCTCTGTAAGTTAAATAGTGTTTTTAGGGCCCAGGTCCAAGGACCGAGGACCAAGGAAGAGCATATCTGCTGAAAACGGCAATAAATACAGACTTAAAGAAAACCTAAGAAATTAAGTTGTTTTTATATCATTAGTAAGCGAAACCTTTTCAGGTTGAAGATGTACCTACGTAAGTATGTACGTAGAAGTAAGTTTCTATCAACGTGTGTAATTTAGCCAAGTGTCATTTAACAATAAAACGAAGCTTTTAGGTGTAGGTAATCTATTGTGTCAGTATTAGTCTTAACAAAATAGTTTGTGTGTATGTGTGTCTAATATCAACGTCTAACCCGTTATGAAACCTTGAAACCTTAATGTGATACGTACATTATGAAACCTTGAAAAATTCAAAACACCAAAATCACAGCACCTCCAGCGACCAAAGGGTCAGCCAGTCATTTTTCAAACAAAAATGTACAAATATTCAAAATTTCCGGGATCCCGTGCCCGAAAGTCTTCCCGAATTATCCCGGTCGTAAAAACGGCGGGAAGACGCGGCTGGCGGCGCGCGTGGTTGGCGACTAGCGGAATTTCATCGCTGAACAATCCTCTGGAACTTACAAGTGGGTGCGTCGGAATGGCGGGACTCGTTATACGAATTATGACAACTTATTGAAATAGATTCCCTTAGTTATGCGATATCCGACTTTCAAGCAGATTCGTTGTTACGGTGTAACCTTTTTCTTCTCTTATTATTATTTCTTTATATAATAAATCAGAATGCTGTTTTACATAGTTTTTAAACTCAGATTTTATATTACGTCATTCACTCTAGATTTCTTTTAGATTTTGACACTCTTGTAACAATTGCATTTGTATTGTTAAATTTTTCAGATTTCACTACCTACTTATAGTCTACAGATTTTAAATAAACACACAGTGTTTTGGAAGTCGTATAATTTTGATGATTTTATTGCTAGAACTCTCATATAATGTAAAAATTTTGGTTGGATAAGTCCACCACAGCGAAAAAAAAACAAAACAAAAAAACCCATTCGAAAAACCTCTCTGTACCCGACTATACATCAGAGTATATGGAGAACCAAAAGTCCTGTCAGTTCATAACATAAGTTTTAACAAAAAAGAAGCCTATAAACCGACAAACAATATGTCACTTTGCTATTACAATCAAAATTTGACTCCTTAAATGCGAATTCACATCTATAAATTACATAATGCCAAATCACTGATGAAAGGTGATCAGTTCAAATAAAAGGCTCTACTTTTGACTGTGGATTAATTTTAATCGAAAATATATAACGATCCGGCGTTTTTATTTTTGTAGTTCTGGGTACATGTGTAATGTAAAATCTATATTCACATACTAAAATCGTACATTTGTGAACATCGTATTAAAGGAATTATCCATATTAAGAATTGTACGAAAACTGCGCTTTAAGAAGAACCGGAACGAGGACAAACTATAGAAATAAATACAAAAATCAAATAATTATACAATATTGGTGTCTTAAGCATGTGGCCCGGCTACCGTGACGCACTTTTTCAAGCAGCTGGGCGCGTTTATAAAATGGAACGTCCAGCGTCGGTCGTTCTATTTTTGAAATTTTCCTCGCCCCGCGTCCGCGCAACTGCGCTAGGGGGCTTATTACACTAGACAAGTATTTAATAACCATCACGAATAACGATAATAAAAATCATAAATATGTACTTTGATTGCTGATTTTATTGCTCATTTGTCTTCGTTTATTTAGTTGCCTTAAATTGCCTTGTAATCCAATAACAGCGAGTTATACCTGATATTTATCGTCATTTAAAAGGTAATAAATTGATACAAATCGATATTATCCCAAAACAATTGAATAGACATCCGGGCAATCTGTCATGGCGCCCCACTTCCGGTCTGTTCTCAAAGAAGCTCGCCGCGCCTGCGTTTGCGCAAGCCTTGATGCCATCATCATTATGTTACCTACTCTACTTAATACCACTATGGTTTATTTATTAGTTGACTAACTATCGATAAGTACTTACTTATATTGTATCTACCTACAGTCGGCAGCTGATTACACTTTCCATCCTGGACTTCGGATTACTGACAGCTTAATGATCACCGAGCCGTGATTATCTCTACATTTTTTTTGCAAAGTCACCCGAAGGCAATTGAAAAAAGTGCATGTAAGGTCAATCTGTAATCGACTGTACCAAAGCAATCGAGATAATTGTATAGAAAAATGATGTTATTTTTAAAAATGAAGCTATTAATTTCTAAAAATATGCTATATATTTTTTCTGTGCTCTAAAAAACTTGCTTCCTCATGACGGTGATTAACCGTAGCTGGGAGTTCTACAACGCGTGTACTGTTATATTAATGATTTTCTAATCTGTGTTCTCCTCGTTCTTTAATGACAAATGACTGCACAATATTTACCTGAGTAGGTACTAAAGGGGAATCCCGTAAAAATAACAGCTTTGTTTTAGAAAAAAATAAGTTTTTACGCTGAGGGTCTAAAGTTGCAAAGCAATCTAAGAATGTTATTACTCTTGTTTACCCCTTCAAATCATGATGAAAGTTCAGATGTGAAGACATCCCTCTTCCTGTGATTTTGGTAAGACAACGACAAAATAAGTTTCTGTCGAAAAAATATTGCTTCTACGTGATATAAACCTAGATGCATCTACAGCAGAATCGTAATAAATATTAACTAGTATAATAATGACAAACAAAATAAAATAACGTAACTTCCCCTAACTCAATCACTTGTCGGTCCCAAACTAGTGTGCTATGGCAACCAGGAAAGGGCATCACAAACATGGAAATACACCAGAACCAATGTCAGTTAAATAGACCACATCTGACCCAAATCTGAACCTTGATGTGCAGACCCCTAAAGTGCCCATAACATCGTATGGGGAACGCGGGCAGCGTTCAAGCGCTGCACAGCAAGAGAGAATCTTTATCAGAAATGCCGTGGTGCAATGTTACTGTTATATAATGCCAACTACTGTAAGGCACAGGACTTCTTTGGGAGTGAGGTTGGTAATTTCAAACGCTAAAGGATGTGAAACACATCAGGCACACTGGTTTCCAATCTAATGGTACCTACATCTTATTTTAAGGTAGTATATTTAACGTATTCTTAAGTTTGCTTTCTCCTCCCCGTTCCCTAGTAGGTACGTTATAATTTAGCCCATGAACCAGGCCAGCGAGAAAATCACTACCGGATTCGAAAAGTGGGCATAGTGCGATGCTATATATAAAAGTATAAAAATGTTGACATTGTGGTATGGACGTATTGAAAAAAGTAACCAAATGCGATAGTATGCATCCTGCTATCAAATCATGCCTGCTTTCATAAGTAAAGTTGTAATCAATATTCATTACATAGGGACAACTTTTTTCTAAGACAACGCACTTAAAAGCTAAGATTATTTATGTAACTAATAAAACTAGATAATTATCACTGTTTCGGTTACAATGAAAGTTCGCTGCCTAATGGCATGACGTCTGATTACCATGCCAGAGGTCATAGGTTCGATTCCCACTGGAGACCGCCGTACATGCCACAAACGGCCACAATCTGGGTGTATTTCCATGTTCGTGATGTGCTTGGCTGGTACCATAGTACAAGATTTCCTAGTTTAGTGATTGTGTTGTGTGTATTATTATTATAATGGACGATTTGCCAATACACCGATCGGTTTGAAATGTCGGGAAAAATGCTACGCTCAGATCATTCACAAATCTTTCGTCCACAATGTCAAAGTAAAAAAAAAAACCTGATTAGATTAGTACCATTAGTAGAAAACAACATGAAAATCTTAAGTACTTACATATCTAATATTTAATATCTCATGATGTGGGTTGGGCTCTACTCATATAATCGGGATGGCATTCCCCGTTGACCTAAAATAATTAACTATTCTGTATTTTTTTAATTGTACCTATGTACTTCAGTTATTTATTTGCATATTATTATGCTAAACTGCTTTAGCAGTTCGGTCCCGCTAAACTCTTATGGTAGGTATATAATACCTTACACAATCTACACAACCAACAGTATCGATAGAACTTTATGAGTGTGAAGTATAGGATGGGTTATTATCACATAAACAATCCGCTATTTGACACGTATCAAATTTGACGCGATAAATGAATATTTACTATAGTATTTAACGTAAGAAACCGATATATATTTATTTTGCTAAGTAAGTATGCAGGATGGCTGCAAAATTTGCAAAGTAAAAAAAAATTTTCCTCGTTTAGTTCGTAACGGCGAAAACGCTAACCGCCATCTTGAAACCATCTAAAGTATGTAAACAAACATCTTTCAGCCAGAGCCAGTGGACATTGTGTTATAGTATTTAACGTAAGAAACCGAAATATATTGATTTTGCTAAGTAAGTATGCAGGATGGCTGCAAAATTTGCAAAGTAAAAAAAAATTTTCCTCGTTTAGTTCGTAACGGCGAAAACGCTATCCGCCATCTTGAAACCATCTAAAGTATGTAAACAAACATCTTTCAGCCAGAGCCAGTGGACATTGTTCATTAGGGGAGGGCTATGTCGCGCAGTGGACTAATATAGCCTGAAGAAGAAGAATGTCTATTTTGTCTGAACTAGATGGTACGGGAGAAAATACTTCTCAACTGCAAAGTTAAAGGTAATTGTTGGTTCGGATCGGTGCGAATGGTTTGTTGTACCAATACACTTCAGTTATACAGTACTACTACTAAAGTGAAACCCGCATGCCAGGTTAGGTCACTCGGGATGACTACACTCTTTTAAATTGGTTCAATGTTAAGTAGTTACTTAAGTTGAAATTGGGCTAATAATCATGCAATACACGAACACTGAAAACATAACCTTTTTGTACCTAGAAAGTCGGCGAATGCTCCGGGTCAGCTGCACTGAAAAAGTTCGATATCAACCCTTGTATGGTCCCACTGCTGGGCCATTTCTCTTCCTGCATAGCAAGAAGAGAAATGCCATACTCCACCACGGGGGCCAAATCCGGGTTGGTGGAGGTAAGACAGTGGCGGGCCTTACTGTCAGAAGTTATCAAGCCGCCCATAAGGCCTCTGACATGGCTTAACGACTGCCATTACATGACAGCCGGCGCCAACGACTTCCCGTGCCTTGCGAAGCAAAGAAGCGCTCGGAAAAAATGCCACTATCAGTAGTCACGGAAAAAGTTACAAACGTCGAAAGAAAAAGTCTAGGGGTATGTTTATATTTAATGAATTATAAATTATTGTCTACGAAATATTTAACAGGACATTAATTAACAAGTAATATTTATATATATTAAAACTAAAAAACGCCTTAGGGCCGATTTCTGAATTGAGTTTTTCACTAAGTTTCGTGCGGTCACGTTCTTTTATGGAAAATTTGAAGGGACAGCTGCACTACCCGTCCCCAAGCCATAATGAAATAAAGACAGTATTAATTTGTTTTTTATTATAAGCCCATTATTTTATTTTTATTAAAGGAGTAATATTTTTGTCCTACCGTATTACTACTACTACATCAGAATTAGTTACACGTTAGGAGTTTTAAAGTGAATTGCTTTTAATTGTCTCAAGTCGAAAGTCAACTCATTAACTTTTGAAGGGGGGAGGTTTGACCCAAAGGCTCGTGCTTTGTTGTTCAACCTTATCGGACTCTCATTTCTCAGCATTACTCATTCGGTAAGTCCCCTAAAGAAGAAAACGAACTACGTATATGATACGTACGTAACGTGTGAGTACCTACGTAGTAGTGGTGGTCACTTAGGTCGTTTAGGACAATAAAATGTACGGATAGCAGCCCAATTCAGTATAATCTGAAATATCTACTTAGAGAATAAATACAGTTTGTATCTCATGCTTATTGATAACAATACGGTAGGTATTTTCAATAATTAGTTAAATTATTCCTTCATTGATATGATTATTGACTCCTAATTAGTGAGTTTAGCGAAAAAATACGCAACATTTTACAAGACTGAGTTATAATTTTCTGTCTCTACCACCACTACTGTGCTTCCCACTTTACAATAATTGATAACACATTTGATTACATCAAAGTGACGGAAAGTACCCTTAGCCGTATGAATTAATTTTATCTTGCTTCTTATTAATATAAAAGCATGCAAACGCTTCATCAATACAATCATAACACAATCGGATCCACTACCGTTAGGTAAGTTTATTTTTTTTACGACTTGTAGTGCTCGCGAATTTGCCTGCTTGAAGCTGTAAAGATAATATAATATTATGTATTTAAAAACCTATTTAGAGGTTAAAAATTTCATTCATGCCGGGATTCGAACCCGCAACCTCTGGCTATCCGTGCCAGTGCTCTACCAATTGAGCCAATGGGCGACTCACGGCATCAGTGAAATTTCGAACCTCTTTACACAATTATCTGTATTACGTACAGGCAGCGACATCTGACTTAAGCAAATTGCATTACTTACAGCCCCGACTACCTACTTTGCAGTTAGGTTTAACATCGGAACGATATCACTGTACCCACATGATTAATGAAGTAATTCAATTTGCTAAAGTCAGATGTCTCTGCCTGTACGTAATACAGAGAATAGTGTAAAGAGGTTCGAAATTTCACTGATGCCGAGAGTCGCCCATTGGCTCAATTGGTAGAGCGCTGGCACGGATAGCCAGAGGTTGCGGGTTCGAATCCCGGCATGGGTGAAAATTTTTAGCCTCTAAATAGGTTTTTAAATTTGTTCCTTAGCACGGGTTGGTGCATAAAAAATAAAAATAGTATAATAATATTATATAGTCTATGTCTATCCTGAAGCTCCATTATGTATAGCTTCATTATTTGTGTAACAATTTTTGAAATTATTTTTTAGTTTTAGTTGAATTAGTTTAATCCCGAAAATGAAAATTTTCGGAGATTAAATTCTACATAGACTTTACCTTTTTATAATAATTGTGTAGACAATATTAGCACATTTTTTTCCTAGCATACTTACCCTTCAAGGCTGTAGTTACCTCAAAAATTTTGCACGATTTAACATTTTTATTGATATTAATAAAACGAGTATAGTTTTGATAATGTGGTCTAAGTGTTTGTGAGATAATTAAATTGCGAACATTCGAGACATATTTGCCCTATCCTGTCCCCGTTTTTGATTAAGAAAATTTCATTCCAAAATTAAAATTTTCTTTCATAAGAACTGCGTAAGTATAGGAAAACAAACATGTAAGTATTTAAAATGTCCGCAATTTAATTATGCATCAATCTTTCAGACCACATTTATCGAAAGTTTACTCATTTTATTACAATAATTAGAAATATTAAATAGTGCGTGCGAGACAGCATGCCCCACGTAAGAACAGCTTTAATCCGTTTCGTAAGATACAATAAAAAAACAGCAAATTATAGCACAGAGGGTACAAGCATATCCTGCAGCCTTTACGTAAGGAAAATTTGATGCTAATACAGGGTTAGCTGGTAGAAAATACTGTTTTGTACAAAATTCTTTTAGTGCAATAAATATTTTTTATACATCCATTCATAGGCTGATTCACACACTGAAGGAATGGGTTTTAAGTGTTGCGTTATTTAATCAATTCTTTTGTAGCTTTTATTTTAAAATGAAATATCAACGGTCTTTTTAATTAATTTACAAAATAACGATTCATTCACGGATGTAAATCCGAGAATTCATTACACTGGATAAACGCCAATTAGCTTAGTCTGTAGAAAACGAAAAGACGTAATCACACATTAAATAAACTACCTCTGAGGAGTGCCTTAGATGAATCGTGTTCTTATAAATAAGGCCGTTGTTCTTATGTTATTAATCAATGATGTTTTTTACCTGTAAAGCTATAACACTATTTTTGGTCTTTTAAAAACTGGTTTTTGCACCAACATTTTTTTGTTGAACACACTTGATCACTGCGAGACATTTTTTTATACAAAATTGATAGAAACGTCATCAAACCAGCCTGCTTTTTTGATAAGATAATTATTGATTGCTTATCTGATCTGGTTTATAGACATCAACGGTGGCGCAGTGGCATCAGAGAAGCAGGAACCACAGAACGGAGTAAAGACACGTCTCAAAAAATAATCTTCAAGAAATAGCTTTATGATGTGTGGACGCAGTATATTAGTGTTTGTGATCTTCGTCTGTGCAAATGTACTCTCGCTGCCCGTTGACAAAAAATACAGTCGTAAGTTTTCCTTTGTAAGAGAATCCATCTTTTTCATCTTTCAAACTGGCAGAAAAGAACTGAATCATAGTAAACCCAAGTGCCTACAAATAAACTCTACACGCACATCATCACACAAACTTAATTATCATCATCATCAACCCATTATATCCCCACCGAAGGGCACGGGTCTCTTCCGTGATTAAGGTATAGGCCATAATAATAGGCCTTTACCTTCCTCAGAGAAAAATAAAAATTACGTAATACAGAGAATATTGTAGGGAGGTTCGAAATTTCACTGGTGCCGGTGAGTCGCCCATTGGCTCGGTTGGAGGGAGCGCTGGCACGGATGGCCGGAGGTTGCGGGTTCAAATCCCGGCATGGGTGGAATTTTTAGCCTCTAAATAGGTTTTTAAAATAATAATTAACCAACGTAATTATCCCATACTTAATTTTTTTTTCATGTTCACTGTTATTACTTACGACTTCTCATCATACGCCTGATGTAATTTTGCATCATTTATTGTTGTTAGTCTGGGTCTATTTTAAATTGACTTAGCTCTAACTTTTTCTCTGTGTATCAAAACATGTGCAATGCAATAAAGCAGAATGGGTTAAAGGGGATGGGCCTACATTTATTCTCCTCCATGTTTCTGCATAAAAGCGGCGTATACTAACCAATTTACAATTTCACAGGCCTCTACCCGTTTGAATTCATAAGCAAGCAAGCATGGGGCGGGAGGCCAGCCACGGGAACTACGCACCTAAACACTCCAGTCCCAGAGGTGGTAATCCATCACACATACATCCCTGCGGCCTGCTGGAGCAATTCTGAGTGCGGGATAGCTATGAGGAGCATGCAGAATACGCATCAGCAAACGAATGGATGGGCGGATATTGGATACAAGTAATTTTTTGTGGAGTTTTTTTCTATAGTTAAATTCTATTGGTTTCTCTCATCAGACGATTAAAAAGGAGGAAATTTCTCTCAATTTCAAACGTCGTTTTTTCAACATGGTAAATATGACGCCAAAAAAGTGGAGTTTTTTATTATAGTTGAATTCTTTTGGTCTCTCTCATCAGACGATTCAATAGGAGAAACTTGCACTCCCTTTCGAACGTCGTTTTTACAACATGGTCGATATGACGTAAACATTACGTTCATCCGGTTTTATGATGCAGCGGGTCAAATGATGACGATGATATCAACCCTTTGTATGTCCCCACAGCTGGGGCACGGGTCTTTTCCTGCATCGTAGGAAGGTTAGGTCATACTTCACCACGGGTCAAATAAAAAGGAGATTGTGAACAACCAACTTTAGCTTATGAAATAGTTGCTCAATATTTTTTTTAATAGATCGCATTGTAGGAAACGAGAGATAACATGGAATGACTTAATCTGTGCTAAGACGTTTCCCACCTCTCTCATTCTGGTTAAAAGAAAGATGAATCAATCGTTGTGGGATCGGATGAATTCATAGGGCGGATTTGATCACATTAAAAGATGCGGTCATTCAGCATGAACAGAAAATCTACAGTGTGATTACGCCTCTAATCAAGGAAGATTGATTTTAACGAATCATTATTAGATTTTTAGGTCGTTGATCAAAGAGCCACGGCTTCAAGGGATGATGATGGTAAATACTACCATCATCATCCCTTGAAGCCGTGTTTTCACAATCTTAGTTCCTATGTTCGACAGAGTCACCTACTTTAGCAACTCGGAAGCTACTCTCACTGTGTTCATCGGCGGCTTTAGTACAAAACCTGACCGAAGTCTCAATAATCGCCTGTACTAAGGCTCTTTTCAGACCATAAATCATTGGTAGATTTGAGGTCGTTGATGAAAGAGCCGCTGTCATCATCATTGCTTTAAGCCGCGTTTTCACGCGTGTTCCCATGCTCGGGCAGGGTGACATACTCGTATATGAGCAACTCGGAAGCTACTCATATTACATACACCGGCAACCTTAATACAAAAACTGACCGTTTTCATCAGAGTGTACTAAGATATACGGTACACACGATACGAGTAGCAACTTAGTAGCTAAGATATCACTCTGCTAAGATCGCGAAAACGCGGCTTTACATATGAATAATTCTGTCCACAGTTTCGCTGTAGGAAGTGATGGTGCAGTATACGAGGGCCGTGGCTGGAATGCAGTCGGTGCTCATGCGGTTGGTCACAACGCCAGGAGCATTGGAGTTGTGTTGATTGGAAATTGGCTTGGTTAGTAACTCAGTTCCGTTCCTTTTGCACCCTGTACATACCTACTTAGTTAATTTCTACAAGGATAGTTTCCTTGACGGCCTCTGTGGCGCAGCGGTAGCGCATCTGCCTACCATGCAAGAGGTCCCGGGTTCGAACCCCGGCTAGGGACAAAAAAAACCCATGTATGTGCCTGTATGTAAATGTTATGATATGTTAATTGTTTAAGGTGCCACATCTCTGACATATACTAGTAGTAGAAGCGTCACATCATATCGTGTTAGGAGTTCATTCTAAGCGCGCTGTTCAATCTGATCACGACCCATCAATAAAATACAATCTGTGAGGCAGGGCGGTTTCATAAAATTATTACTTAATGAAAAAGCTCTCATTGGATTTTATTAACTTAAGTTTTAGTTAAGTTATTAGTTTCTTAACTTACACAATAAATTGTGACGTTGCGAAGTTTCTTACTTTATCAAAAAGTTAAACTGATAATAGTTTGTCAGTTATGTTCGGCCAACTTACTTTCATGATTGGTCGATAATGTCTGAAAGTTTATTATATAGCAGCTGTAGCTTCTTATATTTATATCTGTAGCTACAGAACCGTGCTCGCCTATGTAATGTAAATAAATAGTCAGACTGAAATATCAGCAAGTGCTCACAAGCTACAAACTTACTATGATGACAGTTCTACGTCACATTATGTTAAAACTTGCGGCTTTATGATTATATATAACAATTTATAGCAAAATCAGTAATGCCTCTCTAAGAAGGCCCTTTGACGTGCATTTTGTTTTCAAAATTAATAAAAAAATATTTGAATTTGCCCGATGTATCGACACGTGTAGCTCTACATTTGTCTCCTAGTGAGTACGAATCTATTCGATATCAACTCTTGTATGCCCCCACTGCTGGGGCACGGGTCTCTTCCTGCATCGCAGGAAGGTGAGGCCATACTCCACCACGGGGGCCAAGTCCGGGTTTGTGGAGGATTGTAAGACATTGGCGGGCGTTACTGTCAGAAGTTATCAAACCGCTCTCAAGACCTCTGACATGGCTTAACGACAGTCATTAAATGACCGCCCATTACATGACTGCCGTCACCAATGACTTAACTTGCCTTCCGAAGCACGGAAGCGCTCGGAAAAATGCCACTAGCGGTAGGGACGATCACCGATCCTGGACCTGACCGCGCCTGTTGTCGCTTAACTCAAGTGATTGATTCCAATCACTTGGTTTGACTAGGCCACGAGCGCTTCGAAGCTGAAGCTGAACGAAAAGTAAACCGGAAACTTCTATTCCAGATAAACTCCCGCCTGCCAAGCAGATAAAAGCAGCCCAAGACCTTATCACGGTGGGAGTTAGACTCGGTCATATTCAGCCGACCTACAAATTACTTGGTCACCAAGATGTAGCTGCCACCGAGTGTCCCGGGAAGACCTTGTACGAGAACTTGAAGACGTGGGGGCACTTCAGCGATATACACTAACTTGAATAACTTGCTTGTAAAGCTTAAAGCTTCTTCGTATTAGACAAACTTCTAGATACCTAGAAGTATACCTGAAATACTAGTCATTTTTAAGATAATAATTAGTATCTACTATCTAGCTGATTAGAGAAAAAATCCAGGACAATCTTAACATTTCACCAACGTCTTGATACACAAGTTCTTAAAAGTACAAAAAGATGCTGAATATACTTTCTTACCACACTGTCTCACGGACCAGCAGTGCGTCTAGGCTTCCGACGTAAGAAGTCGCTACATGCTTCTGAATACTGTATCAATAATTTTTGTATCAATAAAGAATATTCTGTCTGTGTAATGTATCTATTTCTGTCTTGCGCGGTCTCTTGCTAGTCACCTGCTTAGAGCTCACGCAGGTACTTGACCACTCCATCCTCCCAGCAATATCTGAGGCGACTAATAGTTCTTTCGCTGCTTGGTAGCATTAGCTATGCCCTCTTCTTCTCCAATCCCTTCTACTCAGGCAAAATAAGAGTGTAAAGTACTACTGTGGCGGCATCATAGGCAGATTATCTACGCCACAGCTTCAAGACGGCCTAGGCGGTCGTTGCTATGGTAATAACACTCCAGTCAAAAGCTCGCAACGAATCTGCCCTTACATTCTCTCTGTCTGCCGTTTTAAAATCTTTATTATTTTCCTTTATTATTTACGCATTCTTGTAAATATTGTAAATACGTTAGAGTTAGGTTTGAATAACACGCATCTGTAAATACTGCATCAAGTTCTATCATTTCAACCTGCAACAACTCTACACTACTTTATTCTCTAAGCTGCGAAAGGATTCCTTGCCATAGCGTTTTTCCGATGACTGATGTTAGGAAATCAGGTTTTCGATTTACGCGTTTTTTTAACTCTCCACCTTCCATCTTCTCTTTTCGGTGGATCCAAAAACTTCCTGATGATCTTTCTTCTGAACACACACAAGATGATTTGAATAGTGAGCCCTGGAGGTTTTCTGCCTTTGGGTCTGTACAGTCGAAAACGCGTCAACCTTTACATTTTTGTTCCAAAGTCGCCCGTAACGTAACCGATTAGATGTGCACGTATATATAGGTTGATATGCAGTCAACAGTACTTTGTAGGACCACCTGAATCCATAGAGAATTACTTTATATGTTGCTAAGAGGTGTATCAGTTAACTTTTATTGGATAAGACTTATATACGCTTCAGTATATAGTAAATAACGAGACGATTGCCTTTTGTTTAAATATATGCATGTAATTACCAATAATACATTTCCGTATCTAAATTGTATCATTACCTAAATCAATCAAGTACCTTAGTATTTACCTTGTTAACAGTGATTAATTACTAACTTACTGAATATTATCGGCGGTGTTCACTTGTTTGAGCAAGTAAACTATAAAGAAAGGTTCTACCGTTGAGATACTATTTTCTATGTTAAGTATCTTTTTCTGATGAAACGTTGGCCAGTTTTTTTTAGATTATTTTAGTGGGATATAATCCTACTGCTTGTATTAAGTTGTAAGGTTGTATAACTTTTATAATAATTAATAACACTGGAACGACTTCAGGTGTTGTTTTATTTGTAGATATTTGTAGTAATGTTAAAACAGAAAACTGGATAAAAAAACGGAGAAACAGATAAAATAGTCAGATCTGGTCAAAGGGTAAAGTAGTAGTGAAGAAAAATGAGCGAAATCGAAGAATGTGTGACGTACATAATTTAAATATTTGAAAATGATAGATAGAAAAAGAAATAAAAATGGTGTGAAGAGGTTTGCACCGTCACACTACCCGGGGGCAACCGATAAAAAAAAAATTCAACCGATAAAAAAAATCACATGCAGCGCAATAATTGCATACGAACTGTATTACTTTTGCAGATTCATTGATTCATGTCATTAATTTCTACAATCATTTTCTTAATGTACCTATTCAAATTGATTTATATATTCAGGTACCTATATCATGCCGAATAATATAAGAATACCTAAACATGTTTAACAAATTTTGATATGATACAAGAATTCAAGTTTGTATTCACAACAATTTCTGTTTTACGATTTTTTATATATTTTCAGCCGTTTAATTTTTTTATATTGTTTTGTGGTTTTCCTACCGAGTAGCGTAACTGAGCGTAAACCATACAGTTACGACAATCTGCAGTATCTACGTTTCTGTCTAACCGTATTCGCCGCCATCTTACCACGCGCAAGCGCTCTGGGAAGAACCGTGATTGATGTTAAGATTTGCCCGCGACTTCATTCATTCCATTGCGGATTATATGTATAACATCATAATTATTTTCTACATAACAAAGCTATTTTCAGCCTCACATACTTTATTTGGCGTCTATGCTAATGGCGACGGACCCCGGAAGAGAGCGTGATGGCGACAAGGCCTATATTCAGCAGTGGGCAGGGGTGAGATGGTGATTACTATAATGGATCGAAGCAATTTCTCCTAGTCCATTCTTTGCTATTATACGTACATATAGAGCTAAGAGTTAAGAAAATCAAGACTGTCTCTCCTAATAAAAATGGGCGAAAAGTCGTGTCGATTACTTTTCAAAGTCAGAGTCTGTGACACAGTGTAAGGACAAGGACTCAATCTAATAGTAATTCTGTTTTTTTTCTGGCTGTGCCATAAAGTGTTCACTATCAATCTGTCTATCTAATTTATGTGCGTGTCAAAATGCTACCAGTGGAACAGTGGCAGCATAATTACCCCAAAATTAGGAATTTAATGTGTGTATTTATCTTTCTTATCTATCTATCTATGTAGGAATTGAGGTGCCGAAGAAAAAGGGTGGTTTAAATTACAACTTACGTACTTTCATACAAGGTGTTTTGGAGTTCGATTATAATTATAACGCATAGATGAGCTAAATGCAATTTTTTTTTATGTCTATTTCTTTACTTGTAAGAAATGGACATAAAATAAAATTGATTGTAATTTTATTCTTATATAGAAGGGTATTCTGATGAAAATTATAATAACAATCAAAGTTGTCTCAAAGGTACCTAGTCATTTTTTTAGTGGGATAACTTTACATTCCATCAAATGTTAATTAAATCCGATCATCCGTTGTATCTGTAATGAATGAATCCGTTGCTGATAAAAATCAACTTTGGTTATTAGTGTCGAATGACCGAATTCCTGGAATAATTTTCTTTCAAGTACAGATGGTCACATTTAAATAAAAATAAAAAAAGTATGAGAGACTAGATTTTTTTTTAAATATGATTTACTATCGGTAAAAAAAAGAAACTTCATAAATTCCCTCCACATTTTTTGCGACCTGATTTAATCTAGATATCGCGCCTCTCATTGACTACTGGATCTGTGTCGGTAACATTTTCACGCTATGATTATTTACGATGCGTCGCCTGAAACCGGAAAAGTGTTAAGATAGACTTCAAACATCATTCAAGGGTGAAGGCCTTACAAGTCAACTCCAACACTATGCCTCAAAATTAGATCTGAGTTTCATTGTATTATAATAAAAAAGACATAAAATAGGTACCTAACAGCCAAAAAGATTGCAAATTTACTTTTCAACCGCGAACGAAGATGCGAATTTTGATGACAGAGCAAATGAAGGATTCAAAAGTTAGAGTCCGGAGGGTTTTTTTTTCTTTAATTTTGGCGAGGTACTGCCACTGTTTATTTTGTGGCAACCTTTTAGTCATTTAAAATAAAAGTGTTAAAATTAATATGCAATGAGTCAAGTGTCTGTAAAAATAATATATAAATAATTAAAAATTTTAAAAAACTTCGCTTAGTATAATATTGAATTAAAATTAATAAAATGTTAGGTTAAACTATTTTTATTTTTAATGCACTAACCCGTGCTAAGGAACAAATTTAAAAACCTATTTAGAGGCTAAAAATTTCACCCATGCCGGGATTCGAACCCGCAACCTCTGGCTATCCGCAGCCAGAGGTTGCGGGTTCGAATCCCGGCATGGGTGAAATTTTTAGCCTCTAAATAGGTTTTTAAATGTTAGGTTAAAATAATCTTTGAATAATATAAGATTTACAAACATAGTTTCATAGCTAAACATAAAATTTAATTAAAATTAAAAAGTCAATTATTAATAACATGTTTTAACCTAATGGGTTGAGTCTTCATCATTCTTCTCATTAAATTTTTTTTTTCCTTTGTTTTCCTTTTCTTTTCTTTTTTCTTTTCATTTTGCCAGTCTTTTTTTTATGTATTATTAACATTTTTTTTTTTTCAATTAAAACCCATTTACAATACCATTGTCATTATTATAATGTTAAAATAGTAGCTAAAATTAAAAAAGTAAAATATAAGTTTTTAAGATTAGATTTACAAAGTTGTGTTTTCCCCGGCGCCTTGTCTCTGACTACTCCGACGAGTAGTCACAAGCAAGGCGCCGGGGTACAAAATAAAAGTAATTAAACTTAAAATAATCATAAAACTTAAGCTACCTCTATCCGGACCGACCAAAAATTGATTTATAAAAACTATACAAGGTTAAGGGCATTTGTCTCGCCCGGGCTACAGACGGCCCCCATTCGCCCTCGCGGCTGCGCGCGTCACCCCCCGGGCGAAGGCAAGGAAGGCCTCTCGACTCTTGGAGTCGGCCATAAAGGCGGCGAACGCCTCGCACCTCACCGCTCTTCCCAGGCGTATCTCGCAATCGGCCCTAGCAGCTCCAAAACGGGGACACTCCTCCAGCAGGTGCTCCAGCGTTTCGGGAGTCTCGTCATCACAGATGCAGGACGGACTCCCCGTGAGCTTGAACCTGTGGAGGTACGCTCGAAAGCCGCCGTGCCCCGTAAGGAGCTGCGCCTTGACATTGCACATAGTGATTTTGCCAAGGACTTTGTGGGCCGATGCGACGTCCGGGAAGAACAGCGAGGTGACGCGGCCTGTGGCAGACTCGCTGTAACGGGTCTGCCACTTTGCCACTGTCTCCCGTCTCACCTGCAGTTTTGCGTGTGAGACGGGATACAGGTCGTAGGCTGCCGCGTCTTTGCGAGACAACGCCGCCCTCTTGGCCAACTCGTCCGCGCGTTCGTTGCCGGGGATCCCGACGTGGGCCTTGATCCAGTAGAACCGGATCAGGCCCCCGTTTTCTTGAATGTCCGCCAGCTGACCGTGGATCTTCACAGCCAGCTGGTGTGTGGGCGAGGTACTCCTGAGCAACTCCAGAGCAGATCTGGAGTCGCTCAGAACACTCGCCCTGATGGGAGTGGGACCCCCGGCTACGAGGTCGAGAGCCTTAGAGATCTCCACCATCTCCGCTTGGAAGACGGAGGCGAATCCCTCCAGCCTGAACCCCCTGGTACGGACCTCAGCGCCGCCCTTCCACAGTGTGACCGCTCCCCTCACCTTGCCCTCGATCTTGCTACCGTCCGTGTAGGCCCTGGGCCAGTCGTCGGGCACCTTACCGAGCTCCTCCACGCTGGCCACCTCCTCGGGGTCCACCGGGGTCCTTAGAGCGGGGTGTGCCAGCGTGAACGGGCGGCATCGGTGCGAAGGGCCTCCCCTCTTCAGCTTATAAAGTTGAAGGACCTCCTCGGCCCTTAGGTCGAGGGGGAGGATCCTCGCCAGGAGGACGGCAGTTGTGAGGGAGGTGGTGCGATGGGCCTTAGCGATGCGGATCGCGAAGGCCCTGGTGACCCTGTCGAGCACGGCTCTGGGGCCCGCACGTTGCGCGACAGGCGCCCAGACGTTGGCCGCATAGAGGATGGTAGGCTCGATGACGGTAGTGTAGAGCAGCCGGACGATATCGGCATTTAAGCCCCAAGTCGCCCTGGCCGCTCTAGACACCATCTGGAACCTAGCCATAGCTTTGCCGCAGACCCTGTTGAGGTGGCTAAGAAAATTGAGGTTCTTGTCGATCGTCCGACCCAGTACGATGATCTCGTCCGAGAACGCGATGTCCTCCCCCCAAGACTCCGTTTGGGTGGGATTACATCGCGCTTCCTGGTGACCACCATAGTTTGGGTCTTTCGAGCGGCGAACCTCATCTTAGCCGCCTCTCCCCACTCGAGTCCGGAGGGTTAGCGAGGGAATCAAAAGAGTACGAGGTGAAAAATATTTGCACTCGAGTGCAAAACGTAACTTTTCATCCCACTTCAGTAAGGAAATCAACTGTGGAAATCACTATGTGTCTGAGACCAGGGTTTCAACCAATATAAAAATGTTTCCCGAGGCAAGCAAGGATTTTAGCATACACCTGTAACGGTTTTGACCGAGGTAGGTTGTATTTGTCCAAGCTTGCAAGGGCCGGAGAACTTGACCCTGGTGTCTCTCGCACGGAAGCCCAAGAGGGAGCGGACGCGTTCCCTTGGCGGTGACTGTCGGAACGACTATACGCTAGTCGGGTTTGACCGACCTATGATGTATGTACAATAAAGTATTGTACAGAGTAGAATCCATGGTAGATAACAGTTCGGGTGTGCGAGAGACTATAGTGGAGGAAGTTTGGCACTGTGTATGGGGAGTTAGAGGAGCCCTGTGGAGACCCGGGCACTGCCCGGGGGCTCCATGTGTCACCATGTTAGATTGGCTAAGGTTATGGGAAAGTTTTCCGGTCATTATAACGGTGTGAGATGGAGTTACCAAGGCAGACTCCTCGGAGCACAACCCTCCGTACGGGACGGCCCGACCACCGTGCAGTAACTTTTATTAAGTTTAGAAGTTCGATATTGAGTTTATTTGATGTTTAATTTTGCGTATGAGGCAGTATTATATAATTATAATAACAATAAACTAATACTCTTGTGCAATATGATTATTCTTATTAAAAAGGAGGAAGTGAGACACAATAAAAAAATATAATTTTTATATAACATATTTTAAACTTTCGCGACTTGAACTCATAGTTAGAATATTTTCGGGGCTTAATCGCGTAGTTAGTAATTTCCACCAGTCTTCTCGTGACCACGATGACTGTAACGTCGTCGAAACGTCGAGGTAAAATAGCAATAAATTACTACGCGATTAAGCGCCGAATATATTCTAACTATAATTTTTATGTTTGTTGCTGTAATGCAAGATTTAACTTTAGAAGATTTGTATAAGTTTATTTTATATTTTAATAACAGTAAATATCATTATAATAAAGACAAATTATTACTCTATCCTCTCTTTTTTCTGGTATTTAACCAATTTTTCAAAACTGCCCCATGTCGATTCAAATGTGCCCCCATGGGGAGGCAGATTTGAACAAATTTGAGTTGTTAAAAAACACATTTTGCTCTTTAACATTTTGATCAAATTCAAACATTTCATTATTTATATTAACAAAGAAGTAAGTAAGCTAAGAAGAATATGTCTTTTCAATTTCTCCTTACAGTTGATTTTTAATGAGTTCAAATATGAAAAATGTGCTAATGTGCCTCCTTCTCCCCTAAATACATAATTTGTAGACATACAGTACTTCCGAAAATGTCCGTGTCTCTTGATTGCGTTGATTCTGTAGAAGCTATATAGCTTTTACAGAATCAACATAGCTATAAAGGTATAAACAATAGGTCCCACCCATCTAATACCCATCTTAATAACAGAAAGCTAATGTGAAACCTATGTAAGCGTCACTGTTCCCGCAGTCAAACTAACCGATGCGTTTTGCGGCCATAAACATACCTACCTAGATACATGTGTTTTTCTCATGCCTGGGCAGAGCCCCCGTTCCCGATCTTGAGACACGGACGGAGAACGAAATGCTCCTACAAGCCAACACTTAAGCATTCGATTAGTTTCGATGTATATTCTGTCGAAGTGCGGAACCCTGAAATCAATTTTGATAAAAAAGCTTAGTTTATATTAATTGATAAAAACTGAGCTTGTTTTTAAAGTACATACCTACCTACACTATTATAGGTAAGCTTCTCTTCTTTTTTATATGTAGGTAGGCGGTCAAAGCATATAGAATAGAATAATCTTTATTTATCACATAAAATTACAATAAAATACTCGTACACTTCACATATTAAAACTTATTACGTATATGTAAGTATATACCAAAAAAGGCCCCGCTCAGCTTTTTGCCATGTTTAAGCCACGGCGCTGACTTTCAGCGTATGCCTACACTTATGTACTAAAACACATTATATAACATTATTTCGAGTTTCAAACAATATAAACAATAAACAACATTCGAGATGAACACAGGGCACGGAACAATTTTTCTGTAAGCCTTGGTAAATAAGTCTTTTTGCTTAATTGCTAAATATTCCTGTACATAATATTAAAATATTATATCGATGATGATGACATAATTATGATAAAGCATATCGCCTACAAACAGTCTTACACTCGCTATGTACCTACTATGAAAAGCTTCCTTCCTCAGTAATATTATGGTTTATAAGTGATGAGCAAAAACAAACAGATAAACATAATTTCAGTTGTTTACTTAAAATAGGGAAAGGGTAAGTACCTAAGATTAATTCGAGTGTTTTGATTTGTATAAAAGTCGGGACTAGTTGCAGCATTTATCAGTCGCGCTGTGATTCTTTTGAGGGAATTATCAAGAGTTAAATTGCACATATACATAACGTATAAAAAAAAATAAACCACGACAGTTTTTGGGGACAAAATTAAAAATGTTTATCAAAATGCTGTTATTCTTCTTTATCGGCATATTTGTTTATCCGTCGCAAAATCTGCGTAAGTCGAATCAAATTTTATTAGTATGTAGAATACAATCCAATTACCTCGATTGATAATAGTCATTATCAGAGAAAGGTCATAGCAAAGTTATTGTTTACAATTTGGGAATTGTTGCGCAATGAAAACCAAATGCTGTAGGAAAAGTACTACATAGGATCCATTTTGGATCCATTTTATTTTTGAATGGAGTATATATTTGGTATATATTTGTCTACTGACATGACATATTGATATGTGTATGTGTTTATTGTGCGTTCACATTAACTTGACGCGTGAGAGAATTGGTAACACTGAGATATCTACTGTTACCATGTTAAATAAGAAATCATTCCCATTACTTGGGGAAAATAAGAGGATTGAGGGCTTGTTTAACCATCTTCCGATTAGGTCCAAAAGCTAATTCACATGTTAAGTCCTTGTTACCAATTCTCTCACGCGTCAAGTTAATGTGAACGCACTGTACTTCAATTTATGATCCACCGGTCTGTCTCTTATTTACGGAAATTGAACCAGATCTCTCTAAAGATCTCTTCAATTAAGGGCCACGGTTTTACAAATAACTGTTCGATTGAGCAGTTTCTTGGTAGTTCGTACGTGATGAGTGATATACCTATAGGTACCTAAGATTAGAGTCCATTATTTTTTTCGTTTAACTATTGTTTGTAGCTGATAACTAGGTACTTATTTAACCGTCTTAAAAAGGTGGAGGTTCTCAATTAGTCTTATTATTGTATGTTCAGAATTCTTTAAAACGTTGTCTAATTCCTTTTTTCTAGATAGGGGATACGAGTAACTTGTATGAAACAGCACTCAATATAATTATGCTGTGCCAGCCCAACTGCTATTTCCTACTTTTTATTTCTTACCGGTATGGCCATCATTCTACTTCCTTGTTTTTGGGTGTTTTGGCTTTTTTGGGCTTAATAAACCTGATATGTCAGAATATTTCTATATAGTAAAATTTTGATATCCTACTATCATACTAATATTAAAAAGATGAAAGTTCGTAAAGATTTATGAATATTTTGTTATTCAATAGATTTACAGAAAATTTGGCGTACTTCTAGACAAAAATCTGAATTGTGACCCAGGATTTGAGATTTGCGGGGTCAGCTAGTTTTACATAATAAAAAAACTTACAGTTAACAACCGCTTTAGGTCCCTATTAAAAACCAATTTTTTATTCTGTAGCCACAGCGGAACCAGCATTCGTGTTCCACGACCGCGCATTCTGGGGAGCGCGACCAGCCACAGACGATACGTATCTCCAGACCCCTGTCCCCTTGGCCGTCATCCACCACACTTACATCCCAGGCGCCTGTCACAGCACGGCGGAATGCAGCCAGGCCATGAGGTCTATGCAGAATTACCACATGGACACGCAAAATTGGGGTGATATTGGCTACCAGTAAGTAACATCTTCGTGGCCTAGGCGAACTGGGTGATTGGAATCAATCACTTGGTTAAGCAACAACAGGCGCGGTCAGGTGCAGAATGAGTGACCGTCCCGCGACTACCGCAAGTGGCAATTTTTTCCGAGCGCTTCTGTGCTTCGCAAGGCACGTTAAGCCGTTGGTGCCGGCTGTCATGTAACGGCAGTCGTTAAGCCATGTCAGAGGCCGGGCGGCTTTGTAACTTCTGACAGTAAGGCCCGCCACTGTCTTACAATCCTCCGCCAACCTGGACTTGGCCCCCGTGGTGAAGTATGGCCTAACCTTGCTGCGATACAGGAAGGTTAGGCCATAACAAAGTAACATCTTAGTTTGAGTTTATTTGGCATCCAGCCCCGATAGTAATTAAAATCATAAACTACGGATATCGACAATATAACATAACATAACATTTACATACAGGCACATACATTGCTTCTGGCCCCACACTAGGATACCTTGTGTCGTAGGAACCAGAAACAGCGAAATCACAAACATGTAAATATCCAAGGCCAAGGTTTTTTTTTGTCCCCAGCCGGGGTTCGAACCCGGGACCTCTCGCGTGTAGGCAGATACCCAACCGCTTCTAAAGAAGAAGAAGACCCATTACTTAAAGAATTTTGATTCGTAATGTAAAGGATTTAAAGTCCTTGGAGATGGAATTCATTTCAGGCACAAGCTCCAATTGCTATAGCAAATGTAGATTGGGATCGGACTCTAATGGTGCACATTGCAATTTAGGTCTCTGGTGGCCACGCATTTGTTAGTTGGTGATGTGGGAGGTTTTTAATTTATTTTCAACACGTTGCCCAAATTAGGCGAGAGACGGCGGTACCAACTGTGAAGGAAAACATAGTGAGGAAAACCGCGCCTTGATTGGCTCTTCAAGTATTGACTAGTCTTTCCAGTGGGCTAGGCTGTCAGGATGGTATAGGTGCGGGGCAAGCGTACACCTTCTAAACCAATGACCCAGGTGGAGTGCCTGGGACATTGTTTTTTAGCGTCTGAGTTGTCGTTGCACACAACTAGTACGAGTGATGATTTCACTGGACGGTGAATAAATGTAATCATCTCATTACGTAGATGCAAAAGCCAATGTTGTTATTTAGGTAAGAAGAGGTGTGCCTATTCCCCTTAGAGTTAAGTGTGTTAGTATATTTATGGAAACTGAGGAATGTTGAGTAACATAACATTACCTCACGCCTGCATCCAAGAGGGGTAGGCTAGGCAGAGACCAGGGACTGCCACTTGCCACGATCCTGACAAATCACCTTCGCTTCATCAACGTTTATAAGTTGTTGCATACACGCACGTCGGTTCCGAGTAGGTACTTTTTATCTTCGCCTTTGTTAATACATCCCATATTTGGTCGAAATATGTCCGCCTGTGACGGCTCTTAAAAGCCCTTCCACCCACATTCGCAATATATTTTTTTTCCTTTATCCTCTCCACATGTCCAAACTCCAAGTCCAACTCTAGTCACTACATCCTCTTTGAGTCAACAACGTTCTGTAATCATACTATTGCGTGTCCTGTCATTTGAAATAACTCTCATTGTCATCATCGTTATTGGTTTTCATGTCACAGTCATTGATACACATATTTATGTATCATGTTAGGGGACTTGATACATGCACCTGAACCTGTTCTATATGTATTTTATCTTATAAATAAAATTCAAAGTCCTGACTGACTGACTCACTCATCAACGCACAGCCCAAGCCGTTAGACCTAGCAAGCTGAAATTTTGCACAGACGGTCTATATAATGTAGGCAGGAACAAGACCGGATTTTTTAAAATTCAACCCCTAAGGGGAAGAAAAGGGTTGACAAAATTTGTGTGGGAGGTATAAATAATGTTATCTAATTTTCTTGAAACTTAAAATAAATCTCTTTCTTGAAACTTAAAAAAAACTCTTCAACACAATTGATTGAACACGTGTTTCGCCATTTTTTTTAAATTTAGCCCTTAAAGGAGTAAACGGGGTTCCAAAATTTTGTAGCTACTAAAGTCCACGTGGACGGAGTTGCGGGTATAATCTAGTTTATTTATATTTACAGGTATTTAGTCCATGTAGTTTATATAGACCGTTTTTTACTGCTGCTCCGACACTCCAAAGTTTGCTGGAAGAAATCTGTTACAGAGATAAGCTCGCCTTGATACATGTTACTTCTCATATAATGTCCTGTTTAATGTTTCGTGTGCAATAAAGTAGAAACGAAAAAATCACTTGTCACGGTTCTGAACTAACTACCCTGTGCAATGGTAAACAGTCAAACCTTTTTGACAAGCAAGGACATCACAAAAATGGAAATATACTTATACTGAAGCCGTATGTACAAACGAGCTGCGTCCCCCTGTGGGAATCTACCCACGACCTCCGGCATGGTGAGCAGTCGTGATACCGCTAGACCAATGAGGCAGTCATTTTATAGACAGCTGTAATAATAATAAATCTTCAATGTAGGAATGTAGCGTAGAATAGAAAAGGTTTTAATAACAAATGAATGAGTATGTTCGTAACGTAACATTAAATTCTGCAATAACAAACATTTTTTTCATATTTCTCTGGTAAACTTTAATATCAGAAAGTGACCTTAAAATGTGAGGTTTATCTTGACAGCAACCTTATGACTTGATAGCTCAGTGGTCTCCAAATCCTCACAGGTAGGATTCGGATACGGATTTGAAAATCTCTGTTTTAAAGTAGGTACATTTACCCGAATATATTCATGAGGTTGCTATATAGGACATAGGAGCGGTGGTAGCGGAGCGGTGTAAAACGCCGGCTTCTCAATCGGGAGGTCGTGGGTTCGAACCCCGGCATGTACCAGTGACTTTGTTTTCTAAGTTATGTACATTTGTGAAATTATAGTAGCAATACTACTCGCTGACGGTGAAGGAAAACATCGTAAGGAATTCCTAGTGTCTAAGGTGTTAGCGTACCTCAGCGCTTGCTACGTACAATGGCCTAACTATGAGGCTAAGTGTGGAAATCTCAGGTCTAACTAACTCACTAACGTTGTTATAAACGACATGTTACATAATGTTCAAAAATTGAAAACCTAGGTGCAAGAAAAAAATATGTCTTGAGTGTCCTTGATTTTATATCAAACCCTTATACCACATTTACCAAATTTTTACTTTAAACAAACATGTTAGTTGACCGAGCGACAGCAAAACGTAAAAAAACTTTAGCATCTAGGTAATGAAATAATTTATACAGCGTCCAGTGGCATTTTCACTCACACTAGAGGTTCAAGGGGCTTCACGCCTTCTCGTATGACGTGGCTATGAAAGCACGCGATTATTCACTGGTGACCGAATAGTGGCAAAAGAGAAAGGAGAAGCGTATAATCTTAGGGTGCCTCTGCGGCCTGGGGGACACTGTTTTTTAGTTGGAGTAGGTTTGCCCAGCATTTATTTTTTATTCTATTAGAGAAAACAAACAGTTATACAAAAAGCATTTGCTTTTAAAGTTAGTATTATTGTTAGGTATAACCAGCAGCGTTTTCTACAGTTTACAATATAAAAATATTAGAATACAATGGGCACAGTGTGAGAAAATGTGTAGTAAAAAAACATGAATTTCAATCATGTTAAGTTTTTTTTCTAAACTAGATAAACACTAAAAGCAGTTGAAAATAAAAACAACACAAACAACCGACCGAGTACATACACTCCAAAGACAAATCACATCCATCATGTAAAATCACAGAATGCATTGTAACATCATGGCAGCTTAAATCGACCTAGCCCACAGGAAAGACACACGGAGCCGATCAAGCCGCGAGTTTCCTAAGTTCCGAGTTACGTAACATCAGCCTTAATATTAAAATATAATTAACCGTAATATTATAGCTAACCCAGCTCGTTACACGTGTTCCACTATGATATCAGGGGGTGTTAGGTGTCACAATGTGGCACTTGATTCATAGATACATAAGTACTTTGCAGGGTGTTCCAAAAATACAAAGAAATAGAGAACTTTAGGGGATTTTTTACTTGACGAAACAGACAATTTATTATGGGACCAACTCTGAAATCGCGAACAAAATTTCAGTGTCGTAAGTTCGCTGGAGCTGGTTTAATGCCTTAAAAATACATTGACAAAATGGACGAGTCTCGGGTCTCATTGGCGGGGCATGTAGACTTAGAATTCTTCGGACTTTCATTTAGTCACATTAGCTGCTTTAAATAATTAAATTGACCGTCGCAAATTAATCCCGATTGTGCGGATTTTTGTTCAAGTTATTGCCAAACAGTGGATATGCATTTCAATGTTGGTCCCATATTAAAAGTTGTTTGTAATAAGTAGATCCTTGAATATTTATCAATGTTACAATATACAAAGGGAGAGTAATTCTTTCAAATTATGCAGGTCTTTCTCATAACACCCCTTATTTGTGAAGACACGTGATGTATATAATACCATTGAATTAATTCAATGATAATACCTAGTAATTGTGAAAATGTGTCGTCCGAGATAAGCAATTATAATAACATTGTTGTTTTGAATGAATGCGTATAATATCGCGTGATTCATATTTACTACTCTATGAATGTAAAGTACAAATTCCCACATGAAATATAGGTACTTGGTATCGATCACGCATATTAACACTGCCTAATTTTCCTTATTGACCTATAATCGCGATTTTTTATTAAGTAAACTAGTTCTATTTACTTAATATTAGTTACTATTTACAACTTAATATTTCAGATTCATATTAACATCTAGTAACTATGTAGATCAGGTAGATGTCTGTTTCTGATTGGTTGAATGAAAGGGCGTGAACTTTCTTCATTAAGTTGTATTTAAATCTAAAAAGTCGCTGGTACAATTTCACTGACATTATGCAATTAAAACTGAACCTTATCTTTTCACCATCTGGACAGTTTCTGCATCGGCAGCGATGGGGCGGTGTACGAGGGCCGAGGCTGGTACTTAGAGGGCATACACGCTGGCAGGATCAACAACGTCAGCGTCAGCATCTGCCTCATCGGGGACTGGAGAAGTGAGTGTTAATCGAATAAAGGGTTGGCGGACATAATTCAAATGCACATAAGTCAAGTTATGATGATTATTCATTTACACAACCTAATAGTAAAAAAATATTATTCGAAAGTCAGATGGGACAAACTTGCGAGGCCGAAGGCCAAGCTCCGTGAAGCCTGCACGCGGAACCTCGCCGCGGCGAGGCCGAGCGCTGAGCTCCGTCCAGGCCGAGGTCAAAGGCCGAGACGATGTTCTCAAGCAATAAGCCCCAATCTCAAGTGTCTAGCAAGGTCCTAGGTTAAACGCCGCGGAAAGCGAAGCTCGTAGAGGCTGGGGATCGACGCGCGTAAGCGCGCATTAGTTAAAATTTTAGAAACAAGTTTATGCACAGGTTTATGTTCCTACATCAAATTAATGTAAGTACAGGGTTACTTTGACCCAATTAATGTAGATAGGTAGCTTCACGAAATTTATATAAAATATACGCGTGTACCTATAAAAAAAATCGATTAACTATCAGTCCATTACTAAAAGGAAGAGTCAGCTTGTGACGGTGCAAACCTCTTTACACCATTTTTATTTCTTTTTCCATCTATCATTTTCAAATATTTAAATTATGTATGTCACTCATTCTTCGATTTCCCTCATTTTTCACCACTACTACTTTACCCTTTGACCAGATCTGACTTTTTACCTGCTTCTCCGTTTTTATCCAGTTTTCTGTTTTAAAGTTACTATAAATCTACAAATAAAATCACACCTGAAGTCGTTCCAGAGTTTATTTATTAATTATAAAAGTTATAAAACGTTACAAGCTATGCAATGTTCATCAATTTGTCGTAACATACTACCTACTAATTGTACTTTTACGAAATTCTGCCCTGCTCGTATTTTAAAGGAAACTGCCCCCTTTTGTTCAAATGGTAGATGATGTCTGCCATTGAAACAGTGAACTATTATTCGCAGTTGTTGTTCGTCCGTCTCAGTTTGATGTCAGTACCCACCATGCGGAGACTGGCAGCGACAATGACCGACATCCTGCGATTAATGTGTTGTTAAGCCTTCGTCACCCATTTGTGCCTACTAAACTCACTATGGCTACTGGGTACCTTATGCCATCTCATCGAGGTTAACGGTTTCATCAGCGTAGAGCGGCAATGGCGATGGGCACCAGAGATAGTGAAAGAACCAGTAGCGCATGGGGCGTATTTTGAACATAGATTAGGCTTACTAACGGTGAAAGAAAACATTATTAGATAGATAAATCATTTATTTTTGCTCAGAGACCCACTCACATAAAGTATCAATCATTATCGCGTGAACCGAGTGATTGGAATCAATCACTTGGTTAAGCAACAACAGGCGCGGTCAGGTACATGGGTGAGCGTCCCGTGACTACCGCTAGTGGCATTTTTCCGAGCGCTTCCGTGCTTCGCAAGGCACGTTAAGCCGTTGGTGCCGGCTGTTAAATAATGGCAGTCGTTAAGCCATGTCAGAGGCCTAATAGGCGGCTTGATAACTTCTGACAGTAAGGCCCGCCACTGTCTCACAATCCTCCACCAACCCGGACTTGGCCACCGTGGTGGAGTATGGCCTAACATTCCTGCGACGCAGGAAGAGACCCGTGCCCCAGCAGTGGGGACATACAAGGGTTAATAACGATTATCACTCTCTTTGTTATAGATATGTAGCTTTAATTACTGATGTTTTATGTATTCTCTCTCTATTTCTCATCCCATCTTTAGTCCCACATGGCCAGCTTAATTATGTTCTCTCTGCGCTTTTGTAAGATATTGGATGATTTAATTTCATTTTGTTACTTTTGATTTTCGTGAAATATATCTAATTAAGAGTATTTTTTTAGAATATCCTTTGAAGTACGAGGATGGTTCTTACGGAGAGAAAAATGAAAAAAAAAAACTTATGCGGTACGAAGTTCGCGGGGTCTGCTAGTCTATAACATAAAAATGAATCCCCGAATGTGTTGGTAAGCGCAAATCTCGAGAGCAGCTGAACCGATTTCGCTAATTCTTTTTTTAGAATATTCCTTGAATTTCGAGGATGGTTATTACGGAGAGAAAAATAAAAAAAAGTTAACATTCGACTGTTAGGCGGTACAAAGTTCGCTGGGTCAGCTAGTTGTAAATATATCTAATCAACCCATAAGCAGAACTCACTGTTAGGCACAGGCCTCTTCTCTTTCACGTTAACCCATCCGGTCCTTTGCTAGTCTCGTCCAATGTTTCCCAGCCCCTTTCACAATTTCGGGTTGTATTTAGTGAGATATATTTTTGGATGCATGCCTAGTAGGTACTTAATTTATCATCTAAGTTTAGAATAAGTGGCATGTTTCTGTATTATCTCCGAATTAAATAAATGAATAAATAAATATCGGCTGGAGGTCTACCCACCGACCGTCGACCCGTTCTTGGCCACCACTCAGTGGCCACTTTACTCCACCTGCCGTCTTTCCGCCTAACCAAATTCCCCGCCCATCTCCATTTTAGGTTTATTATTAGTAATACTTTATTGCACAATAAAGTCTTACAATGCGGCGAACTTATTGCCATAAGCTTTTTCTACCAGTCAACCGCAGGAGGTAACAAAAAAGTTCGCAGGCGTGCAAAAAAACGAGTTTATGGCACGTGTCTCCGACTTTGGTCTTTTACCGAATACCAGCGTGTCGAATATGGTCAAGAAATGATATTCAGACTCCATAGCCCATATATAATGCCATACATCGGCTATTTGTATATAATGATTACATATAATCATTATATACATATAGCTTTGTATATTATATGGTATAAAAGGTCTGGATTAAATAATTAGCATATGAAAATCTCGCTCGCTTGCACCCCCACACTTTTTCTCCCTAAGAGAAGACATACAGAGCACCCTTCAGTGGGAAGTGTATGCTGCTTACTCTAATAATATATAATTAATAATGCTCCCTAGATACGTCCCACTGTAGCACACAGGCCTTGTCTCGGGGAGAGAGTATGGGCTTACTCTAATATCGTGTTGAAATTTCAGCTGAACGCCCTCCACAACCCATGCTGGACTCGGCGCAGGCGCTGATTGCTGAGGGAGTCGCAAAGAACGTTTTGAGTTGGAGCTACAAGCTGATAGGACACAACCAGGCGAGGCGCACTGAGTGCCCCGGAACCAAGCTCATGCGGGAGATTGAGACCTGGCAGCACTACTATCCTGGTAGTTTGATAAAGAAAGTTTGATTGTAGTTGGTTGAAGTTGATTGATCTTTGTAAACTTCATCTATTTAGAGGTATATTATATCCTATGCACTTGATATTTAACTACTAAAGTGTAATTGATAAACCTTTGGTCTCTGTAATCGTAATTGATATCATAGATAGATAGATAGATCGATCGAGAACATTTTATTGAAATTACACAGACATGAATTACATCTACATGATGTGTTGGTAAGTAGTGCACTTTCTAAATAGCTTCAAAATAAATTCATTTAATTCATTGTAACTCAGAAATTGTGACTTAGTGAATATTACAAATGAAACGTAACTGTCTATTTTAAACAAAACAAATAGGTATTATCACCATATTCTCATATTTTATAAGAATATTAATATTTCATATCTTGCAACATTATGAGTGTAGCAGCGTAAGCTAAATACTGATTAATTTCGAGAACATCGCATTTAAGTCACTAAATGTAACACATCGAATTTGCAACTTCCGAATCTCGAAATCATGTATTATATATAGCATATTGTGTCAATAAATATAGTATGCAACTCAAAAATAACTACTATATTTTTATTATAAAAACTTTTTGTAACTAATTTTCAAGTGTTGTCCCCTTTGTTTTTATTCCCGTCGTGGTTTGAGCCATCTATGGCTTATACAGTCCACAGTATATCGATCTGTCCGTACGTGCTCTCTATTCTACGTTACGGGGGACTCTGCAATGAAATCGTATATGTTGCTGGTGCCTGCTGTATACTATTACGCTATTACTAATATTGGCTGTGTAACGACATACAACCTGAAATCTGGGTGGTTTAAAGCCGAGGTTATGTCATCAGCAATTTAAATGGTATCTATTGAGACTAATTACTCGTATAGACGTAAATAAAAAAAATGAGAAATCTTGCTTGAAAAATGCGCGGACGCAAAACGTAGAGTAGGTAGATTACCCCCGCGATGGTAATCACGGCCAGGTTCGCTTATTTTTATCGGTTGTTTTCTTTTAGAAAACGTATTACCGTAACCAAAAAGATTTTTGCATCATTACAATTTTTGTTTCAAAGTAATTACGACTGGGAATTCATTGGTTTATAAGTTTTTCAGGCTCAAAAACGCAATTTTGTAGAAAAGCATCCAGTAAGTATCGTAAACAAAACATTAGGAACTTCTCAAGCAACCTTATCGAAAACCTATTTAGACTAAAAATTCCACTCATGCCGGGACTCGAACCCGTGAGATCTAGCTAACCCTGCCAGCGCTCTCCTAACTGAGCTAATAGGCAAGTACATTTCGAACCTCTTTACAATATTCTCTGTATTACTTACAGAGAGTAGTTTTTATTTTTTCTTTCTGTATTACAGTACAGAGAGTATTTGGGAGAATTTTTAGCCTTGTCCTTAGCACAGTTTAGTGCAACAAAAGAATATAACCTTATCAAAAGTTACGCCTCCACTGTGCCAAGGTATTTGACTGTCAAATACCTTTTGGGATACGCAGATGCCAAATTTTTAACACAGATATCGCTTAAGGTATCACTTTTTTAAAACCCTATTTACCTATCAAATAGGTAGTGGTAATAATTTGAATATATGGTATGTGCATTGTTGAAGTTGAACAATAAATAATATTCATATCTTAAAGAGTTTAATCTGATTATCAACTGGGTATTACTTTGAATGAAAGAATACGCTTCAGTGTTAGTAGATCGTCGTGTACAGAAAGAGGAAGTTGTAGACTAGAATTGAAACCGGAATGTTTGGACATATGAGGAGGATGAAAGAAGAAAGATTGGCTAAAATATATATCGAGCGAATAAGGGTGGAAGGGCTGGAAAGAGGCGACCCACGCAGACGTGCTTCGACCAAAAAGGAAATTTATATTAGCGACTATCAAATTAAAAAGTGCTGTCTGTTCTAAATACTAATTAATGCTTGAAGAGATATGTGTGGATCGTGGCAGGAATATGTTTATTCTAATCAAAGTTTAATTATGATGCTATTAAATAGTGTGTGCTAACCTCCAAGACCCGTAGAACGTTAAATACTTCCTGCATCTATTAAGAGTTAGAAAGAAAACTTTTTCTTCCCAACCAACCGTTCACGAACTCTAGGGGAAGTCCCCCGAACAAGAATGTCTATATAATACAGCGCTCTAGCTGTACGGATGTCATAGCACGTTTGTACGGAAGCTAAACTGACTCGGAGTTTAGGCTCCATATTCGGCAGAGTTCTCAAAAAAATATACTAATTACTTCGCACAAAGTATAGTGTCCAAAGTTTTTGTAAGTTTGGTGAATCGGAAGCAATGTTATTGTTTATATTGTCACTTGGAACTATGGCTACTGTAGGTTATTCAAAGCCTCAACCATTTTATGGTAAGTTATGCATTAATACCGAAATATCTTAATAGATAGATAGAATATTCTTTATTGCATGTACACCAGGGATTACATAAGGGACTTAAAAAATAACAGGACAGTACAAGTGGCCGCCTTCTTACTAAAAGTAATTACATAATGTGTATTACAATAAAGTAATGAGTTTTATTAAAATAATAATTATGACCTAACTAGATAATACTTTATTTAATCTGTCAACATCTAAACCAGATGACGATATCAAAGTAGATAATTTTAATAGACAATAATAGTAACAAATAATAACAACTTCCACACACCACACAATAAGTTTTTCTGGTTCCAAACTAGGATACCCTGTGCTACGAGTATGGTAACCAGGCAAGGACATGGAAACTTGGAAACAAACATGGAAATGCACCCAGACTGAGCCATTTGTACACTAAATATCAACAACAATTTTGTTCTATTAAATATTGGGTTCGTGGGTAAAATTGGCAATTTTGTTGATATTTACGTTCACTGCCCGACGGGTTAATTCAGACAATAAAGATAATGTTATCGTCCATTTTTCTACAATCAGAAATTTCGATCTGTTAACTTGTTATAGATTACAGAAAGGAAAATTTACAACTCTCTGAATCCTTTTCAATGATAATGAACATTTGTTAACTTTAATATTATTCGTTATCAACCCTTGTATATCCCCACTGCTGGGGCACGGGTCTCTCCCTGCATCGCAGGAAGGTTAGGCCATACTCCACCACGGGGGCCAAGTCCGGGTTGGTGGAGGATTGTAAGACAGTGGCGGGCCTTACTGTCAGAAGTTATCAAGCCGCCCATAAGGCCTCTGACATGGCTTAACGACTGCCATTATATGACAGCCGGCACCAACGGCTTTACGTGCATTGCGAAGCACGGAAGCGCTCGGAAAAATGCCACTAGCGGTAGTCAAGGGACTCTCACCCATCCCGTACCTGACCGCGCCTGTTGTTGCTTAACCAAGTGATTGATTCCAATCACTCGGTTCGCCTAGGCCACGAGCGCTTCACTGTGCTCTTTAACATTGATAAAAATAAATTTGGCTGGCACACAAGTTTTGCTTGTCGCTCTACTTAAATGGGCAATTCCTGTAACATCACAATGAGTTTGCGTTTGGCAACAACGTTTGTTTTATGAGTTTGCTCTCAATTTTATTTATTTTTTAAATGTCAGGATTGTTACAATTATATTACGAGTATACTAAGATTTTTACCCGTTTTACAGGCCAAATAAAAAAAAAAACTTAAAATGTGTATAATTTTCTTAATTGCTGTACTGTTATACGTCGCAGCAGTCACCAAATCATTGTCCTGCACAGAAGAATGACCAATTTTTTATCAAGCAACTATACTAAAAAAAATATTTATCTGCTCTGCGTATTATGTTTATAAAAATATAGTTTTGATAAATGGAAAATCGAGCATGAAAATTTCAAAAGTCGTACACCTGAAGTTGTTGTTAATGACAAACTTTAATTATGTACGATATGTTTTAGGAATTGACGACCTTGGTGGCGCAGCGGTTTGGCACGCTGACTGTAAAACCGAAGGTCTCGGGTTCGATCCCCGGCCGGGTCAAACCAGGAAACGAACTTTTCTAGTTTGTCTCGGGTCTTGGACGTTATCTATGTCTTTATTGTATTAAATCTATCGTCGAGTTAGCACCAATAACACAAGTCATTTAGTTGTACTTGGTATAGGGCTAACGAGATCTGTGTAATATCTGAATCTAAAAATATATATATTCAGTGTCCATGAATATATTTTTTTAATTGCGCATCATAGAAATAGTCAAATAAAAATCTGTCATATAAATCAGATAATAATCTGTAGCATTCACGTAAAATATGCTTAAAGGGCATATTTTATAAGTGCTTATCATCCTATTAATAAAAAATACCTTGGTTACAAATCCCTGGGAAATTTCTTAGCTCGCCGTGTTTTGAGACTAAAGTTTTTTAACATATATCTTGACTGATACAAATCCCTAATGATAAGTACCCTGTATCTCGTACGATCTGTTGCTAAACAATAATGATAACTTGTAAACAACACAATCACTTGTCTACCGTTAACAGCTGTCAGTGGGCTTAATTTCATAGAAAAAAACAACTCCCAGCTATTTGCAGTAGATTTACAAATTTTTAGTGTACTTGGCCGAGGACATTAGAGTAACAAGGCTTTTTATTAAGGGACTCCGGGGAGACATTACCGCCACCGCGGGAAAACATCTTATCTCTTTTTTACAGATAAATTTTGCTAAAAATATTATGCAATTTTAGAAACCTATTTAGAGGCTAAAAATTTCACCCAATGCCGAGATTCGAACCCGCGACCTCTGGCTATCCGTGTCAGCGCTCTTCCAGCTGAGCTAATGGGCGACTCACCGGCATCAGTGAAATTTCGAACCTTTTTAAAAATATTCTTTGTATTACGTACATATACGTCTATACAATCTCGCAATCGTGTCAATAGGCCATCAATACTGTGTAGTCACAGGGTTTTGCAATAGGTCCACAAAAACCATTAAATAATTGAGAGATCGTAGAGATACTTTTTGTACCTAAATTCGATCTGTAAAGGAATATATGTTTATTGTTTCATTGGTGGCGCTAGGCGCCACTGGATTCCCTTAATGGGATGATAAGCCCTATCGAGTAGCATATCTGACCTGAATCTCATACAATGCTCAGTTCACTTTGCTCTCGTAGCGATAAAGACCTTCCAGGCTTGGACATAACATGGAAAAAAGCTCCGGTTGGGGCATTTTTTTATTGATTATATTCTTTTTAATGCACTAACCCGTTTTAAGGACAATTTTAAAAACATATTAAGAGGCTAAAAATTCCACCCATGTCGGGACTGAACCCGCGACCTCTGGCTAACCGAGCCAGCGCTCTCCCAACTGAGCTCATGGGCGACTTACCGGCATCAGTGAAATTTCGAACCTCTTTACAATACTCTCTGTTTAGATAATGAATTAGAAATAGGTTTTTCAAATACTCTCTGTATTACGTACAGGCAGCAACAATTTTTTATTGTTTTTTTTAAGTAGATTTGCATCTTATTACTGATGCATCCGTAGCCGTGGGCCTGCCGTGAAGAGTCCTACGTCATACGTTACCAAACCGAGACTTGAAGTTGTGTATAATATATATTACGACCAAATGTTATTTTGCCATATTATGCCACCTACTTTCGGACCAACCAAATATACACATAAAAGTCAGTAAAATCGGTGAAGCCGTTTTAGAGGAGTTCGATACTTCAGCCAAATGTCGCTGCCTGTAGATAATACAGAGAATATTGTAAAGAGGTTCGAAATTTCACTGATGCCGGCACTTGCCCATTAGCTCAGTTGGGAGAGCGCTGGTACGGTTAGCCAGAGGTCGCGGGTTCGAGTCCCGGCATGGGCGGTATTTTTAGTATCTAAATAGATTTTTAAAATTGTCCTCAGCACGGCTTAGTGCAACAAAAAGAATACAATCATGTGGGTACAGCGATATCATTCCGATGTAAAACCTAACTGCAAGTAGGTACTCGGGGCTGCAAGTGATGCAAATAACTTCAGCAAGATGTCGCTGCCTGTAAATAATACAGTAAATATTGTAAAGAGGTTCAAAATTTCGCTGATGCCGGCACTTGCCCATCAGCTTAGTTGGGAGAGCGCTGGTACGGTTAACCAGAGGTCGCGGGTTCGAGTACCGCCATGGGCGGAATTTTTGGCCTCTACAATTATAGGTTTCTAAAATTGTCCTCAGCACGAGTTAGTGCAACAAAAAGAATATGATCGTTAGACTCTCCTCAGTGTAAGTTTTAGGGCACGCATGGCAGGATGAAAGATGGCCCATGGAATTGAGAAGTACCGCAGAAACAGCACTATGAACTAACTTTAACTTTGTATCTCTCGAACCCCCAGAACTGGCAGAAAATACGTTCACCATTAACAACGACAGTTTCAACTTCATTCCAAGATCAGAGTGGGTCGCCAGACCTGCCAAAGAGATAACCAACCTGTCATTGCCTGTGCCGTTTGTGGTCATCCACCACTCTCATAAACCTAAGGCTTGCTACGATTTCAAGGCATGTTGCAAAGCAATGAGAGATATGCAGAACTTCCACATGGATGAAAGGAAATGGTGGGACATCGGTTACAAGTAAGTTAATTCTTTATTTACAAGTACCTACCACTTTTTACGTCCATACATAATCTCACGCCTGTATCCCAGAGGGGTAGGCAGAGACCAGGGTCTGCCACTTGCCGTGATAGTGACAGATCGTCTTCGCTTCATCAACGTTCATAAGTCGTTGCATGTACACACGCCGGTTCCGGGTACCGCTGTTTTACGTTTTATAATTTATCTTTTATCTTTTAATATAATACGGTATCTCCGCACGTATTTACTATTCTTTCCTGTGGGCTAGGCCGACAAAGCTGTCAGGATGGTATTGGTGCTGGGCAAACTTACACCATCTAAAACCATGCCCCGGACACTGCAGCATCCGAGTGGTCCCTTCACTCATACAGTATGAGTAAATATGCCACTGGGCACTGTATAAATCATCTCATTACGTAGATGCAGAGGCCAATGTATAATAATAAAAAAAATATCTTATCTTAATGGCTGTCATGTAATGGCAGTGGAGTCGTTAAGCCATGGCAGAGGCCTTATGGGCGGCTTGATGTTTTACAATTCTCCACGAACCTGGACTTGGCCTCCTTGAAGGAGTATGGCCTAAACTTCCTGGATGCAGGAAGAGACCCGTGCCCCAGCAGTAGAGACGAGTAGAGAGAGTAGAGTAGTCTGTAGACATAAAATATTATTATCGATAATTTTAGTTGTGTAGAAGATAATGTTAATTTAATAAGATAAAAAGAATTGTTACCAAGAGCTTGCCGATAAACTGCATTGGCAGTTTGGCAAACTATTGATATTGTAATCTTGCATTGTTTACAGTGAATAAATATATAAGTTAATAATAAGACATACAAAGGGTTGATGTAATTACAATTTATACCAATCTATTTAATCATTATTATTATTCAATCTAATCTAATCTATTGTATACTTGCTGACCCAGCGAACTTCATACCGCCTACCATCTATTCTTTATTTTTTCACTCCGTAAGAACCATCCTTATACTTTAAGGAATATTATAAAAAAAGAATTAGCAAAATCGGTTCAGCTGCTCTCGATATTTGCGCTTACCAACACATTCAACGACTCATTTTTATATTATAGATATCTCGTATACGGCAAAACTTAGATATTAAACCTTTTTTATGAATTTTCCGGCGTGTCCAATAAAGAGAGGTAATTTAATATAATCTTAAATAAAGAATCACCTTAAGGCGCTTCATGGTGCCGGTGCATGGTTTCAAGTATGTAAATGTTATGTTATGATGTGTAAGATGCTGTCATCGGGCCGTAGTTATAGTAGAGAAAAAGCAGGTCAGAAAACCACTCTTTTCTCAAATAATCTTTAACTAAGACGTAGTTGCTACCTACCTATATGATAAGACCCGATTTTTCCATGGAAATAAGATATCTTCCCCCAGTAAATCGTAGCCTATGTTTTAATCCAGGGTGTCAGCTAACTCCATACCAAATTTTATTAAAATCGCTCAGGCGTTTAGACGCGAAGAAGTAACACACATACACACTCACAAACTTTCGTCAATATTAGTGTGATGATGTGATAGTGTGAAGTGTGATGTAATAATTCCATGATTGCCATCACTAACTTTAGCAGTCCTGCCGATTCGACCCCGTCTTTGCCTCATTTAATACTCGTAGGCCTTGTTAACTTTTTGTCATTCTCATGCTGAAGAGCATCACAAGTACTACTAGCAGACAATTAGAGTTTCACATCACGCACACGGTCAGAATTTAGCCGTATAGGCATTTTTTTATCTAGCCTATAAACGTTGCACTGCAGGGCACAGGCATTCTCTCAGAGAGAGAGGATTGACTTAACCATGAGTGCCCACCGCGGATTGGCAGTTTCAAGCGCTGAGGTATTTGAGCACCTCAGATACTCAGGTTTCCTCACGATGTTTTACTTCGCTGCTTGCAAGTGAGCAAGCTATTTGTAGATAGTGAACCTATATCACAATATCTTATTTGGTAATAGTATTTAGAATCTAAAATAAAAAAAAAAAACATAATCAAGGTGCAGACCTCTCAATCTTGGGGTAATCGGTGAACCCCCTGTGATTCTACAGCCAAAGAGCATCGATATCATCCCTTGTATGTCTCCTCTGCTGGGGCACGGGTCTCTTCCTCCATTGCAGGAAGGTTAGGCCATACTCTACCACGGGGGCCAAGTCCGGGTTGGTAGAGGTTTAAAAGACAGCGGTGAGCCTTACTGTCGGAAGTTGTTAAGGCGGTCATAAGGCCTCTGATATGGCTTAACGACTGCCATCACATGACAGCCGGCGCCAACGGTTTAAAGTGCCTAACATGCCAATCAGCATCAATCTTATGTTTAATGTGAATATCCTCTTAGATTTCAATAATCTTATGAATCTAATGATGACAAGAATGGTTAAAAGCAAAGCACGAATACTTCCCGGATGACATATACCTATGCAGTCAAACACAGTTGGAGTCGGATCAGCCTTAATCAATAGCAGCTGTTCTCTCATTAGGAGGCCGTGGGTTCGAATCCTGACGTCTAGGTACCAGTGACATTGTTTGCTAATTATGGTACATTTATTAAGTTATAGTAGCAATACCACTCGCTCACAAGCAAAATATTGTGAGGAAACCCCAGCGTCTAAATAGTTAATATACCTAAGCGTATGTTACGTAAAATGGCCTATGAGACAAGGTAATGAAATCTCACAACTTAGTACATTGGGTAGGCTAGACCAACCGGGTGACTGCGGAGTTTCATTCAAAACTCTCCAGCGTCGAAGATTTAAGATTTTCCTCGACAAAAAAAGAGAGAATTATGCAAAGTTGAACACCACATCGGTATTGAAATCGGTAAAATGTTAGTACCTATGTTGGCGAGATCGTAGATCCTGCCGGGATCGTGGCGAGTGGCAGAACCTGGTGTCTGCCAACCCCTCCAAGATACAGGCGTGAGCTTATGTAATGTTATTTTATTACGAGAAGGGAAAACAACACAAAATATTAACTCGCGCGCGTCACATTAAAAGAACACAAACAGCCATAGGTATTCGGCAAATAAAGAACAGGTTCTTTTCACGCTGTGCTAATTAATTTATGTTTGTTGAATCCCAAAATCCCGAACAGGTGACTATAGTGTTGGTGTAAGTCACACAAACATTACATTAAAACCGAGGTTACGGTTAAAAATATAAAGACTCACAGTATTTATAATACAAAAATAAAATCTCGAGAGTAGCTGAACCGAGTTTGCTAAATCTTTTTTTAGAATATTCCTTGAAGTACGAGGTTGGTTCTTAAGAGGCGAAAATAAAAAAAATCATAGAATCGACTGTTAGGCGGTACGAAGTTCGCTCACTCACTCAATGCTAAGCCGCTCTGAATTATCTGTTAAAGAGTAAGACGTAACGACAGATTATTTGAACTGCCTCTAAGGAGTCGTCGTCGTCAGGCTATACTAGACCACTGTTGGACATAGCCCTCCCCTAAAGAGCGCCACGTTGTGCTATCATAGGGGGTAATGCCTATAATCCCCACGCCGGGGCATGCGGCTTGGGGATCGCAGTTCAGTGGAATTGTACTGCAGGGGGCGCTGCTGCCCACACCGGCTTGTGTCCCTTAGTCACCTTTTACGACACCCGCGGGAAGAATTGGGTTAGTTCTATTCTCTAGGCCGACACCACACAGTAAGGATTTCACCGATTTCGAAACCGACGAAAGACCGTTCGAAAAACTCTAGTTATTCTCCCCTTACTCCTATAAAATAAGATGAGATAAGAATATTCTTTATTGTACGCCACATATTGTAAAACATATAAAGATACAGAGTACAATTGGCAGCCTTATTGCTAAATGCAATTACTTCCAGACAACCTTATGTCAGAAAGTTGTTGAAGGAAATAAGAGATGGGTAGGCGGTGCAAATGTGAATATATTAGTATACTAATATAAATAAAAATGTACATTATTAATCTACATTATTACATATATAATATTATGATAAACATACATACCTACCTACGTTATGATAACAATCTACGCGAAGAGGAAATAGTGGCATAATTGTATACTATATGGAGATATATGGAAAAGACAAAATAAAAAAAAAAGAAATTCACGAAAATTAAACTTGCAGAGACAGTTAAAACTCCTTAACCTTTCTTTTAAAACAGCTGAGGAAGGGGAGCGCCTTATTGAGACCGTCCGATACTGCGTAGGTAAAGACCCCGCAAGCTTTACTTTCCCATGTTAAACCACGATTCCTGAAAACACTCGATAAACGGCGATAAAAATAGTTGCGGTAGAGATTTTACAACTGCTGTTCTGAAGAGTGCGTGAGGTTAGAGGAATCGTGTTTTTTATAATAAGGCCGTTAATTTACGTAGGACAATCAACAGTCCACAGGGTCCGTGGATGCGAAGCATTTTTTTCCGTACCTGTATCTGTTTTAAACAAAACTTAAATTAGCTGTTCGGCACTAATTAGCTTATTTTTGGTATGGCCTAGCCTTCCTGCGAGGCAGGAGGAGACCCTTGCCCCAGCGATGGGGACATGCAAGGGTTGATAACGAACTGATTAGCTACTTTTGAAGCTCATTTATAAATCCGCTTGTAAATCCTTTGTGCAAATCCAAATCATTTGTAAATCCGAATTCAGTAAGAGGTTTTTAAGGTTTTTTGGTCCATACCTGTACCATAAAATAAATAGAATGCTCTCAATTTATTCAATGACTCAATTAAAATGTAAACGGGTATAAATTAACCAATTTATTCAAAAACTGTCATACATAGAAACGGAGGAGATTCTTAAAAGTGGGTTAATGTACATGTATCACCACATACATATCGCACACACATGTACACACACACACACAGGATGACACACTAAAACTAAAGATAACCTCTTTTTTAATTTTATGATACTGTAACATATAATAACTGATTATGAGCAATGCTTACCCTAAGCTACAGGGTCTTATTCCTCTTTTAGGAAGCAGACGCGTTAAATCATAGCGTATTCCTGATATAATTTTGTACTAAATTAAAGCAGAACTTGAGTGTAATGTATTATCTTTATGAATACAATTACTTTTTACTTATTTGTCTAGCTTAGTTTTTAGACTGTATGTCTAAAGAATTATATTTTATTAATAATAATAATAAATAATAGATATTCATGGATATATTACACAGATCTCGTTAGCCCTATACTAGGTACACCTAATGACTTGTGTTATAGGTGCGACGATAGATTTAATACAATAAATACATAGATAACATCCAAGAACCGAGACAAACTAGAAAAGTTCGTTTTCTAGTTTGACCTGGCCGGGGATCGAACCCGAGACCTTCGGGTTTACAGTCAGCGTGCCAAACTGCTGCGCCACCTAGGCCGTCATTACTAACGTAACTTTCGAAATATTTTATTATACCGGCTCCTATGATATAAATACCAAGTAAAACATGACAGCCACCTTTTCCCCGACTGACACAATAAAGGATCGACCTGTGTATGATAGTCACCATGTGGTCACCATAGATAAGTTCACTGAGTAACCATAACCACTGTAACAAAGCAATTCAAAGATGGCGCTTACGGGCGTGGCCATAGTGGAACCGAAATACGGCTGTCAAAATTAATCTCTGCTAAGCGAAATTTGACAGACGTGTAAAATTTCGTCCCTGTTCCTGTTTGTTCACGCCTTTAAGTGCCATCTATGAAGTTCTTTGTGAACTTGTGCTGAAAACGACTCATTGTTTTCTGTCAATAAACTTATTTTTATTTTATACTATATAGCTGACCCAGGAACTTCTTACCGCCTAACAGGCGATTCTTTATTTTTTTTTTCTTTACTTAAGAACCATCCTCGTACTTCAAGGAATATTCTAAAAAAGAATTATCGAAATCGGTATATGCTCGGTAAGCTAATCGGTAGCTGCTCTCGATATTTGCGCTTACCAACACATGCAGCGATTCATTTTTATATTATAGATAGATAGACTATCTGATCCCGCGAACTTCGTACCGTATAGGTAAGTTTTTTTTTCATTTTTCTCTCCGTAAGAACCATCCTCGTACTTCAAGACATATTCTAAAAAAATACTCGTAATTAGCTAAATCGGTTCAGCTGTTCTCGAGATTTGGGCTTACCAACACATTCAGCGATTAATTTTTATATTACAGAAGATTCAACCGGGCCACCCTTTAGATTTTAAGACTTGTCTTTGGTGGTAGTGCTTTCGTTGGTTGACCAAGGAATGGCAGCGTTCAAATGTTTTCAGCTTAGCCGTAGGCAGCGACGGTGTCGTGTACGAGGGCCGCGGCTGGTCGCGCCTTGGCGCCCACTCGCTGCACTTCAACACCGTCAGCATTGGCATCGTGCTCATTGGGGATTGGACCAGTGAGTACTTTTTAAGTAACTAAAGCAACGCCCAGCTTCTATGTTACGCGCACCAAATCCTGAACGACAGATGCATAGATAGATAGAGAGCACTGCACAACCAGAAAAAAATGAAATTACAATTATATCTTCTTAAATCCTTGTCGTTAGTTAGTTAGACCTGAGATTTCCACACTTCCGCACGAGATTTGGCAAAGAGAAGAAAGGAGAATGCAGAGCTGATAGCCAGCTTCCAATACCGACGAGAGGCACCGAATGAAGAAGAAGGAGCTTACTTAGTAATTACTGATAAATATATGTGCAACTTCTTTCTCTGAATGTTCTCTACTCCACGTTACTCGTAACCACCCCGCGAATAACTTACAGAATGTGAACGAAAAAACCATTTCTCTCGTGTAGGTTTGTAATTTATAATTAATCAATTTTACACAAATACAGAAAAATTCGAGTAGTTTTTACTACTTTCCGTGAAAAAATTACGGTAATTATAGCAAATTATGAACCACGTGGCACTTGTAGGTCACCAGAGCTCCATCATAGTACTGCAAGTAAAGTTTGAGAATTCGATGTATTGATCAACCCACAGATTAACTTACTCAAGCAGAAAAATTATTACCTTGTCTTGTTAATCTATTTTTATTTATACTATAAAAATATATTTTATTTTTAATCGGCTAGAACGCACGTCGAATTCTCAAAATTGTAGTTTTGATTACTCTACTCTTTGATTGTAGTTTTATGAAATGAGCCCCAGGGATCGATCACAGGAAGAGCTGGCATTGGATAACTTAGAACCACATCGATCTTGATTAAGTAACTTGTAAAATCAACACCAGAGTAACAACACCTTACTTATCACGGACAATCAACGACCCCCAATTGAACCACACTTTTTTATGTTTTCGCATAGGTACAAAAACTTTGGCAAGTACTAAAAAATTGTTAGGCTTGTGCGCCTTCCATGTTAGGAGGTCCAACGTCCAAAGGTCCAACAGAAGTGGAGGTGCTATTTCGAGGAAAAGACATCAACGGGGTGTTTTTAACACTCACTAACTTCGCTAAGAATTTTCATCCTTGTAGCTTGATTATGTCATTCCATTCCAATGTATGCTTATGTATTAAGTAACAAAAAAAGAAAAGTAAATTAAAAAGTCCTTTATTAAATCAAAATCCTCTAGTGTCAGTAGTTCGGTTGTTAGTCCGATTGACCGAACTACTGACACTTTTTAGTTTAGTAGTTCGGTTGAAGTCATTTTTTTAATAATATGAACAACATGAAAACAAGTGAACATCTGGAAAACAATTGAACGTCGGAAAAAGTTATTATTAAATTGTAATAATGTAATAAACGAGCATAAATCCGTGTAAAAACAGTTTTAATTAAGCAGATGAATACTTCACAGTGCTCACCACGCAAGGTCAAATCTGTGTTTGAGTGGCCTTCATAAGCAATTAGGTTTTTAAAGTCATAATTAATCATGATGCTCAAAAGTATCACCAACCAGGAGAGTATCACTAAAGAAGCATGTAAAAGAAGCATTATCGACTGTAATTTAAATCATTCATGATTTTTTCTTTACAGCTGTCGTTCCACCAAAGATCCAAGTGAAGGCTGCGCAGGCGCTTATCGAGCAAGGCGTCAGTCTGGGCTACATTAAGAAGGACTACAAACTCGTGGGCCATAGACAGGTAATGGTTTTGGATCGTACGTATGTACGATTCTGGTGTACATACAATAAAGAATATTCTATCTATCTATCAAACCCTAGACATTTATCAGAAGTTTACTCATTGTGTTATAATGACTAAACATGGTGCACGCGAGATAGCATACACGACGAGAACAGCTTTAAGATGTTCTTCGTGTGGTAATTCCCATACAAAGTTTTAATGAACAAACGACATGCCGTTTCATTTCAAACGCAATGAAACTTTTCAATTTATTTAGTCGACACAAATCGACGTTTGGTGCGTAGAATTGAAAAAAAACTTATTTAATATTATTTTAAAAACCTAATTAGAGGCCAAAAATTCCACCCATGCCGGGATTCGAACCCGCGACCTCTGGCTATCCGTGCCAGCGCTCCTTCCTACTGCTACTACTACTTAAAGGCATCAGTGAAATTTCGAACCTCTTTACAATATTATCTGTATTACGTACAGGCAGCGCTGCCTATTAGGTTTTGCCGGAGAGAATTAAAGTACTTAAGTAGGTATCTTCCGGAATAAACTAAGTTAATTACCCTCCAAATGTTTCTCCGTTCCCTTTCGTTCCAACTTCACATCACTTATCACTTATCTGTCGCAGGTAAGAGACACGGAATGTCCTGGTGAAGCGTTTTACCAACAGCTGAAGCTGTGGCCACACTTCGTGACGTTCCCGGCGTCGGAGGCGGATCTCGTCAACCTGCCAGAGCTGCCCGAAGGAACGCGAGATAGGCTACGCAAGAATACGAACAAAACTAGCTAGCGGCATTATTTACGTCCTGCGTGGCGTGTACATAATAATGTAAATATAAGTTAATCATATTAATATTAGTACGCTAACCCTATACGGGCATTGTCAGTATAGCTAAACACATAGGCAAAAACATATAGGCAAAAATTCTTCTTCTGGATATGTCGATGCTAAACCATCTTGGTGAAAGGATTTAAGCATATGCTAATCAACGTAGGGACTCATTGATAGCCCAGTGGCTCTGTGAGTACGTCGTTCAGGTAGGCTCCTTTAATGGACCCCCCTTACATACATTAAAGTAAAATAACTTCGTATGAGTACTTTTGTACAGTGGATAGCAATCCAAGCTTTACATGTATGCAATTTACTGAGTATTTTTATTCACAGTATTTTTGATAGATAAGTAGTTAAAACGTTTAAGTTTGTGCTTTCACACTCTTGTACGGCGCGGATTTTCCTGCGTTCTGATCATGAGGTTTTCCTTCTCTGTGGCAGTGAAATTTTATTTCAGTATGTATAATTGACTACCTCTTAGACCAATTTATGTAATACTAATTAAATATTATTCATTGCTAAACGTATTTTGTATGCTAAAAGTCCAATTTGGCTGTGTTATTTAAGTAAATGAAAGAAAATTCGGAGAAAAAATGAAAATTTGGAAAACTATACTCCTTTTTTCTATGCGTTTTTGTTTAAGTAATTCAAGACTTTAATTTGTACAAGACCACATGTCTGTCCTCTTCAAGGAAGCGACCCATGCCTCGGTGGGGACATAATGGGTTGATGGTAATGATGCCATCTCAGTCGGATCTGCTAGTAAGATACAAACTTATTAGAAAGATATATAGTTAAATGAAACTTTACACAGCAAGAAAAAGAAATTAAAACCATGATTTCTTAAATCTAAGTAATATTATACAACTGGCGAACTTATTATATAAAATTTTACCTTTGGATCGAGTGGATTGCATGAAGAATATAGTCGGTAGATTCATGTACCTACATAAATAAGAAAATCGAAAATATATTGATACTAAGTAGCGAATGATTGCTAGAATATAAGTACTTATGAGTACATAATACATACATAAAGTAAATAATATTTAAATAATAATATACATAAATACTTATATAATTAAATACACTCAAGCAACAGTTTTTCAGTTTAGTGAAGCAGTGAGGTAATCCAAGGACTGCTATTATTATCTATCCAATGTTCACTCGTATAGAGTCAATTAGAGTAAATTTTGCGGTATCTTTAATTTCTTTGTATAATGTGCTTTAGTGTACATACAGTAAAGAATATTTTATTTATCTACCTAAATTAATAAAATGAATGAATTTGAATCACCAGTGTTTTGTTTATTTATTTATTTAATGACAGGGAAATTTACTGCGAAATCAGTAACAAAAAAACTTAACATTTACGATAAATAACATGGCCAATTACAGATTTCCACGGAATTACTTATAATTTTTTTTTTTGGGGCAGAATATTTTAACTTTTAAACATCGTTACCACAAAGGAACAGTTACAGAAAAATTACTTTAACATTGTGTTAGTTTGTTTGAGTCGTCAATACTAGCACAGAAAGACGCAACTCTTGTCCATATCGCAATCAGTATAAGTGTGGCATTGTCGTCGCATTGTGATTGTAAGTAATCAAATCGTACGATAAAATATGTACACGCATGCATACAGTAGGTATTAATAATCAATGCTCTATCTATCTATAATCAGCCCACATCAACCCACTGCTGGGCATAGGCCTCCTTTTTATTGCGCCATTCCTCACGGTCCTGTGCTAACCTGATCCATCTCTGGCCCGCAACCCTCACGATGTCGTCTGACCATCGTGTCGGTGGTCTGCCTACCAACCTCCTTCCCTCCCTTGGCCACCACTCCGGTACTGCCCTGGTCCACCTGCCGTCTTCCCTTCTAGCCAAGTGTCCCGCCCATCTCCACTTTAAGTCTGTGATCCGCTCATCAACGCTCATAGTATCGTAAATATAGGTATGATAGGTGAAACAACTAAGAGTTAACAGAGTTGTTAGAGTTAACTCACAGCATACTTAATATATAACCTTCAATACAAGGTTATTTTTTAAATGTAGCTTATATTAATTGTATAACATTAAGTACTTAGATTTAAGAATCATGGTTGTAATATTTTTCTGGTTGTGCAATAGTGTTCTCTATCTATCTATCGATCTATCTATCTACATCACTTTACTGAATTTTTAGGGTACAATAGACGACAAGGAACTCTTATGGCACTCTTAAATTAATGTAGATTCGCTGACAAGGTAGATTCTACTATGGTGCCTCAAGGTACCTACATCAACCATTGAAGATGTAATTAATTAATTTAATACCTACATCAACCATTGAAGAAGAAGTCCATTTATTTAAAACTAAACGGTCGACTGCAGAAACGTGAAGAATAATAATTTAAAGGCAGTATAGCACTTGAAAATAATCTCATTTTGGATGTTTGGGTATTTTGTGGATGTTTAATTACAATTCCTACACTTAAATGTACATAGGTGCATACCCAAACCGATAAATTAGGTATTATATTACTTTAGTAAAATATTTAATAGTGGACGTGACTACATCTTCATTTCGATAACTATACACAAACTACGAGACTGTTAAATACCTACTAGGTTGCAATACGAGACTACAAAATATGTTGGTTAGCTCTTTCCAAGTTAACCTCCTGTAATAAATACTTGGAGCTCCACTGTTTCGTCCGTCCGGTGATTCCCTGGCCCGATGGAAATCAGGTTTCTGGCAACGTGATCGAAGTTGATTGTAGAAATTGCGAGTGAAGGAGTCGTCAGTCATTGACAGAGATCATTAACCGATATAATTAAGGAAATTAGGTACCTACTTCAATATCAAAGATCAGTAATCAATGATGGTTTCTTTCTCAAAAAATAAGGCGCAATATCTGCATCAATATGCATTAGGTAAAATTTTAATCTACATTATTATAGTAGATCTATCTATCTAATCTTGATTAGTCTTTCTATTGAAAAACACACTTTAGAAATAAAAATATTTACTTTTTACGTTAATTTTGAAAATACATTAAATTTCAGATTGAATTGATATAGTGTAAAGAGTTTTGATTTAAAAACTGTGTAGGTATTTCGATATTAAAAAGTATTGAGATTGTTTACATGTTTTTAAGTACCTAAACAAACGGACTATAGATGTAAGCACCTAATTAAATCTCTGTGTAAGTAAACAAGTAGTTGTTACTTAAAGAGTTTTAAAAGTTAAAAGTAACTTACCCTTTAATATTATTCGTTAACATCTGAACATAAATGCTAAGCGGTTTTAATTCCATTCCTCGTTACCAAAATATGTATATTTCCTTAAGTGGTTCCTAAATAAAACAACTCGTAAAATGGAAACATTTTTTTAATTATAGACAACTTCACAAAAATAATTATGTTCATCTTCAGACACGTTATGCACATTCAAGTAAGTATGTTTCTTGGAAACACTAAGTATTTAAAATACAATACAGAACACTTATGAATTTACATTCAGTAGACGGTAGATGAGGTCAGTACGTAAAACATTTAGGCCCACTCGCGTCAGCCCTGGTTTGCTCATTTAACTCGAAATAATCGGTTAAATCGATAATTTTGTATGCGAATGCGATTGATTTAACTGGTTAACTCGAATTAAATGAGCTAACCCGGGCTGATGCAAGTGGGCCTTAAAGGATTGTTTTTTTCCATAGTGTGTTAAAATCGGCTTCGTAAGATAAAGCTAAAATCTAAGGTCAATGACAATTTAATTGTTGTAAGCGAGAAATATTCGATGTTTAAAATTCACGTTTAACTAAAGTTTCGAGCCGCGTTTATCTAAAATACTTGCTAATTGAAACAAAACGTTAGGCTTCTTATAAATTTAAAATTTAACATTCATTTATATTGAAGTCACTAAACACACGAGAGGTCTTAAGAATTAACGACAACAACAAAGTACATAAAATATTTATTATAGGACAATATCAGAATATATTATTAGATATCCTAAAAACTTTTATATATAACTCTATCTTTTTATACTATACAGATAGTATGGTAATAACGCAAAGTATGTAGCTATACAAAAGAATAGCTACACAATACATAATATTTTTTCAGATAACAGAATTTTATAATACTTTACACGGCAACTTAAAATAATTCATGTATATTTAGTTTCATTCACTTTTGGTCTCATTACAAGCCAAGTTCACCTCTGTCATCGATTTCGGCAGAATATAAAAATCGTAGAAAAAGCCGAGTGAAATTAAAAATGGCTATTACCTACTACATCGAAGAATGCCATTTTTTTTAATATAAGTATTTCTTTTATCCGCAAATATTATATTTGGAAGCGCTAAGTATAATAATAATAATAAAATATCTTCTTTATTTCCATATGTTACATTATGTAAATATGTTTCACAACTGAATAGTTGATAAAATATTTTTCGCTTTTATTTACTAAATGATAACTATTTTTTCTGTGGCAAATAAGTTTTGTAGTCTATCCTGTAAGTTTATTCACGGGATATAAAAACGCTCCACACAAATTGGGCGCAAACTATGACGTCACATGTTGCAGATGAGGCCTTATAGTGTGTAACGGTGCAAACCTCTTCACACCATTCTTATTTCTTTTTCTATCTATCATTTTGAAATATTTAAATTACGTCACACATTATTCGATTTCCCTCATTTTTCATTCACTACTCCTTTACCCTTTGACCAGATCTGACTATTTTACATGTTTCTCCGTTGTTTATCCAGTTTTCTGTTTTAAAATTACTACAAATATCTACAAATAAAACAACACCTGAAGTCGTTCCAGTTTATTATTATTTATAAAAGTTAAACAACGTTACAAGTGTATGAAGTTGTAATATTTGACTTATCTCGTGAAATAGGTTACATTATATGTAACTTATTAGAAAACGTTCAAAATTCAATGGAAAATCTAAATATAACAAGGAATTTATTTAACTCTTATAGGACCTTTTGTGAGTAATTTACCGTATAAATACAATATAACGCTGGATAATTGCTTACAAAATGTCACATAATGATTTGAAAAACAACCTTAATCAAATTTCTAGTCAATTGACGTACTTACTCAATTGAATTGAATAAACCAGATAAAGATTGTCCAAGGAACCTGGGGGCCTATTCTGATAAGACGATTTATAAAACTAGTCTCTTAAAAGATTTTTTCAACACATTAACGCCACAGAGGCTTGGCGCGTTTGTCCGAGCTAATTTGATGCGGTCAGGAACAAAAACATATTTTAATTACTGCAATGATGTTTATCATAAGTTATTGTTACTTCATGATTTTTCCATCACCGTTAGCGTGTACTATAAATTATTAGATTTGTTAAAAATTTTATTACAAATAATAATCCAGAAATTGTCATTATTTCAATTTGCCGGTTGTCATGTAATGACAACCTGCAAATAAGGCCCGCCACTGCCTTACAAACCTCCACCAACCCGGACTGCAGGAGTATGGCCTAACCTTCCTGCGATGCAGGAAGCGACCCGTGCCTAGCAGTGGGGACAATAAAGGGTTGATATCATAGTCTATAATTTAGTTAATTTTGTCTAAAGAAATTGGGTGGAGCGTGATTTTCATGATTAGTAGAGGTGCGTTTAAGAATGTAAAATGTTCATAATAATATGTATGGCCAAGGCACGGAGAGGAAGTAGAAGAGCGGTATTGATATGAGGAGCAGCTGTTACGTTAATTAATACTAGGGGAGCTATTACGTGCCCACTACATGGACTCGTTTTTCACCTAAATGTCAAATGCATGCATATTTAGCGCCCGTGGCCTAGGCGAACCGAGTGATTGGAATCAATCACTTGGTTAAGCATCAACAGGCGCGGTCAGGTACGGGATGGGTGAGCGTCGCGTGACTATTGCAAGTGGCATTTTTCCGAGCGCTTCCGTGCTTCGCAAGGCACGTTAAACCGTTGGTGCCGGCTGTCATATAATAGCAGTCGTTAAGCCGTGTCAGAGGCCTTATGGGCGGCTTGATAACTTCTGACAGTAAGGCCCGCCACTGTCTTACAATCCTCCACCAACCCGGACTTGGCCCCCGTGGTGGAGTATGGCCTAACCTTCCTGCGATGCAGGAAGAGACCCGTGCCCCAGCAGTGGGGACATACAGGGGTTGATAACGATGACGAATGCATATTTTGACTCTTTGGAAAAGTAAAAAAAAATAGGTATCCTAATACGAGTAACTAAAATGCTACACAGTGGGCAGATAGGAAGCTACAGTGCACAAATCATGTTTTTCGCTATTTTCACTCATTTTCAGTTACACGGACGGAGCAAGCCCGCAGGTAAGCGTGTATAGTGTCAGCCGATGTACAGACAAAAAATAGAACAATCTAAAACCAAAATAGATAGACGAATAGAGAACAATTTATTATAGGTACAACACATACCTAGGTTAAGGCTGGTAAGGAGGTAGTGTGTAGGGAGTTTTCAAATATCTTTTTTAGTATTAATATGCACCTAGAATATAACAACACTTTAATTTGTAAAACCAAGAGCATCTGCCAACAAATTGTTCTGCAGTTTGGCAGAAACCAACATATGCATTGTTTGTATTTTTATTTGAATAAACGTCTTAAATCAATCAATCGAGGGACGTCTCAGGCGGACAAACTTCGACTAAATAGGGGATGTATTAGCAAAGAGGAAGATAAAAAATACCGGGAACCTGCATGCGTGCATGCAACGACTAATGAACGTCGATGAAGCGAAGGTGATATGTCAGGAATGTGGCAAGTGGCAACGCCTGTACCCCTCTGGGGTAGAAGCGCGAGGTTATGGTATATTACATACCTAGGTAAACTTACCTAGGTATGATATATACCATAACCTCACGCTTACCTACAGATTAGTACTTATTTCAATAATCTGAGCGAGCTCAAAGTGATATTCCATGGAGCTCAACACAAAATTCCGGTCTGATACCGCATGTATCAGACCGGAATTATGTATGTAACTACATACGGTATCAGACCGGAATTATGTGTTGAGCTCCATGGGATATCACTTTGAGCTCGCTCAGATTATTGAAATAAGTACTAATCGGTAGGTATACCTAGTCTAGCTATTTTTCTTTGCAAAATATGGAGACTAAGCGGTTTTTATTTATGTTATTTAGGTATGGAGTTCCATTCACGAACCAAGTGTTTGAATTCGAAGGTGGGCGAGGTGATGGTGTGCACCGCCATCTTGAATTTAAGGTCAACATCCGGTCAACATTCGTGAACATCCCCAAAGGCATTAATTATACTTTTACAACGAGACAGGGTCAGAATAAATACTATCAACTGACGCCGCAATCTCGATAGTAACGTATGTTGCATCTACGAGGAGCTCTATCAGTATATGATTTCCTATTCAGATACTATATGACTTTATCGCTAGCAGTTCGCTGCAGCGCTATCAGATCGCGGTTCGCGGCGTCATGGCCCTGATATGACATTGACGCGTCAGTGTCATAAGATTGTTATATTATATTTTTAAATATTTTAAAATATCGGTTCATCAAGGCCTTCAGGCTTTCTTGTAATATTGTATTACAGGTATTATGTATCGGTCAAGATATCGTTATAGGTGGGTATTATATCCTTTTATATTCAGTATCGGTAATACTGGAAAATACCGTTATTAACTAAACTTTTCCATATTAATAGTGCTTTGAAAGCCACTTTAAGCCGTTGGTGCCGGCTGTCACGTAGTGGCAGTCGTTATGCAGAGGCGGCTTGATAACTTCTGACAGTAAGGCCCGCCACTGTCTTACAATCCTCCACCTACCCGGACTTGGCCCCCGTGGTGGAGTATGGCCTAACCTTCCTGCGATGCTGGAAGAGTCAATAAACAAAAATAATAATTCCAAAAATTCCGTGCTGCGCAAGGCACGTTAAGCCGTTGGTGCCGGCTGTCATGTAATGGCAGTCGTTAAGCCATGTCAAAGGCCTTATGGGGGATTGATAATTTTTGACAGTAAAGCCCGCCACTGTCTTACAATCCTCCACCAACCTGGAGTAGAAACGTAAAATTGCAAGTATTGCAAATACCGCTCTATACAATAAAAAAATCGTTCTTGCGCTTTATCTAGCGTAGTGCTAGTTCTCATCAGTGATCGAAACGTGATAATAATTTTGCAGCCACTGACGTCAAACGTTACTTGATATGAACGGACATGCAATTTCGCGGGGATATAACTGATTAAACCTTGGGATCGATATGTGATTGAAATGTCATTCGTCTAGCCCTGTCTCCGTAATATGCAAACGAGTTGGGAATTCCAAAAATGGATACCTCATTCCCATTACTAGTTATACTTCGAAAATCATTGTACAGGGTGACCTAGTTTGATTTTCGTCATGTCATATATTAATAAACATACATTTTTGTCACACATTACCTACCTGAAAAAATAATGTTTGTACTTTATGAAGTATGTAAGAAATTCGTATAAGCAATAAATGTCTTTATTCTATTCTATACTACTCTGATGAGTATAAAAAAATATATTCATTGTAAAAAGAAAATGTTTACTGAATGTACGTCAAAGTTGTTTCACAATTAATATATTATGTGAAGAAGAAAATAACAAAGAAACTCTACAATTTATTATTTTCCAAAAGTGATAAAAATGTTGGCGCCTAGACGTCCCCAAGTCCATAACTCCTGACACCACGTGACTCGTGCTATTGTGGTATCACTAGAAACTGACAACTTGTAGGATCTCAGTTAAGGACGTCCTTTCGTGCACGACTTACTTCGTAGACTTTGCTTCTTTTTGTTCGCAGCGGCCGGTACCATTGTTAGAAAAACTGTAATAACTATAGAACTGCTGCAGCTACCACAAAATAAAATATACTTTCGTATAGCTTATAAAATGCACTATCAGATAAAGTAAAAATGACGGCTCCAGTAACATTTTATAGTGAAATTCAATAGAATACATGAAATCAATTGTGGAAACATGGCGTGTCGCGGCGGTATTTGAAAATGTCGATCTGTCGTTGTATGGAACACAAATCAATGATTTTTGTATCTAATCATAAAGTGCAAATCCTTACGATTATTTTGATGTATAATACATTGAAAAATAATGAATAATTACATTTTAAAAGCAGATTGAAGTCACCTCACGTAATAGATAGGAACTGATTTTGTTTTGAAACCGAAGCTTTTTTTTATTCGGAGACTTGTCTATGAAATCAAGCATCAATGGAACGAATAATTTAACACAGATTATTGTAATAGCCGATTCGAGAAGTTATTTGAAAGGTTTCATTCATAAAATCGATTTTACTGACAGGAGTCCGCGAAGTAACTATTGTTACGTAGACATAAAACGCTACTTTTTTTTTAAGTTGCTGTAGTTACGTAGACGGGTGGTTAAAAAATAATTATAGCAGACGAAATCGAAATACAATAGCCCAATATTTCTTAATGATTCGCGATACTCATACATAGTTTTATAAAACGTCGGGAAATAATGTGATAACGTTTTACCTAGTAAATAATCGCGACTAGACCCGTTTAATATATCATAATTTAGCCCAGGCTCTCAAAATCACCTATTTTTCTGAAAAAAAGAAAACATAAAAACAGTATTACAAACCTATTTAGAGGCTAAAAATTCCACCCATATCCTAACCACGGGTTTGGTTTTTTTTAGGACAATGCCAATTGGGATCTACTTCCTACTGTATTCACTTGCAAAGTATTTCGGTAATTACTTTTATGAGTAAATAGTATTATTATGTACATTTCATAATAATACTATTATGAAATGTAATAGTATATAATAGTAATGTAATAGTACATTATAATATAATATAATAGAAATGTAATAGTACATTTTATACAATCCAGTGAAACTGCGACCACGCTTCGCATGGTCGCAGTTTCACTGGATTGTATAAAATGTACTATTAAGTATTTAATAGAGCTTTAATGAACGTATGGCAGTCGTTAAGCCATGTCAGAGGCATTATGGGCGGCTTGATAACTAACTTCTGACAGTAAGGCCCGCCACTGTCTTACAATCCTCCACCAACCCGGACTTGGCCCCCGTGGTGGAGTATGGCCTAACCTTTCTGCGATGCAGGAAGAGACCCGTGCACCAGCAGTGGGGACATACAAGGGTTGATAACGATAGCTTTTTTGCTAATATTAATAATAATATGAATTCGGTAGTCTTTGGCATCAGTATTAACGCATTTTGTGCTGGAGTCAAGTTTAAATTATTGGTTTCTAAACAACCAGATAAGTAGGTAGTTAACCTATCACCTACATATAAAACGACAACAATCGATAATAATTCAAACCTAACAGGCTAATACGTACTTAGAACTTATAAATATAAATACTTTATTTATCAACTATGGTACTTTGTAAATAAACTTTTTGATTCATTCCGGGTCCGTATTTTCTTTTCGAAACCACATATTTATCAAATACATAATATAGCTTCTAATAAATATAATATATTTTTATACATCGATTTTTTACTCTTGATCGTCTATCTCCCATAATCCGTCAATATAAAAGTTACCTTATTTGTTCTCTATTAGAGTTTGAACTTGCAAGACAAGATCTCGCGCGAGCGATAGCACGGCGGATGCGTCGTGCCGCTCAGCCATTTCTGAAAATAAAAGTTCAAATAAATTATATTTATATTCTATGTCATTCCTGGTGTACATAGAATAAAGAATATTACCTACCTATATCTATCAATCGATCAAACCACGTTATTAAATTTAACACAGAAAACGCGACTTATTAAACGTTACATGTAAAACTACGTGTCCATTTCAAAATCTAGATCTAAAACTAAGACAGTGGAGATTAGAATTGAGACAGGATGACGTTTGCAGGGTCAGAGTGCTTAGTGCGAGTTTTTTGACTACTCGATCGCGTTAACGTAAACTCATATTTCTATGGCATCGAGGAAGCGCCACCTAGCGACAAGCATGGAAATTAAAATTGTTGAGTGCGAGTTGTAATGGTTTACGTTGAGAAGTGAACACGTTTACCAGCCAAAACACGAATAAACGCGAGTGCGAGTTGTACTGTGACAGCGTTTTGCCAGTTTGAAGTTCGAACGGTTAACTTACTCATACTCACTACTCAATGCTCGATTAACGCGGTAGTTAAGTTATTCGATTGGATCTGTCAAACTCGCACTAAGCACTCGTAACCAAGGAGAAGTATAACATAAGAAAACTGTCCACGAATCAAATACCTAGTGACGTCTGTCTGCATAATCTACTAAACAAGACGTTTGGCACTAACAAAACCTCCTTTGTTCTAAAGTAATTCAAGCATTAGCATAGGCTGAAAAGTCGGAAAACTCCACTAAAATAATGACCGTCTCTTGTGGTATTTTGTACCTGTGTCATTAAAGAAACAATAGTAGGTATTAGTATCATACTTTACACACGAAACATAAAATATGATATTAAATAAGAAATAACATGTACAAAGGCGAGCTTATCTCTGTAAGAGATTTCTTCCAGCAAACCTTGGAGAGTCGGAGCAGCAGTAAGAAACGGGTCTATGTACGTACGTGTACAAAATAAACTACATAGACTGCAAAAACCCTTAACAATAACCTAAGCAGAAATAATACACTACATACTTGTAGACTAAATACGTGTATATATAAATATGTCGGCAAAATAAAGAAAGGAATAGTTTGTAAACTACTGTTTTGACGGAACGCAAGCGCGACCTGGCGGCGCTGGGCGGAGTCTGCGTTACGACTTTGGCCGTGGAGTGGGAAGCGTGGCAGGAATGGACAGTTCACTTTGAAACACGCGGTCGAGGTATCACCACGCAGAAACTGCTCGCGTCACGTTTATAACAGTCTTAGATTAAATTTGATTTTGTTACTTTGAAGTGAGTGAATTAAAATACTAAGTGTCCTTAATTATTGAACCGGAGTTTTCACTGAGCGCCCACAGTTCAAGATCTATCCTATCGACCATGGCAGAAGAAGGAAACGAAATATGCCCCCCGTCCTTATCCGAAGTGGGATCGACGCCGGTTCAAAATTCAGAAAGTGACCGTTGGCGCGTTATGTACGAGCAACAAAACGCAAACATGCTCGCACTGATCGCGGCCCTACAGGCGCCAAAGAATTCCAGCTACGTGGAGTTGCCAGAGTTCGACCCTGACAAGAAGGACATGGACGCGAGGTCTTGGTGCGCGACCGCGGATTTATGTTTTGGCGAATTTCCGTTGCAAGGCGCGCAACTGGTCTTGGCGATAAGCAAAGCGCTAAAAGGAGCTGCATCAACGTGGCTATCGCAAGTGGCATACCAGGGCATATCGTGGACAGAATTCAAGGTACTTTTTCTGGCAAGATTTTCCTTGAACGAGACGCTGGCGGCTAACCTGATTAATTTGAGCACTGATAAGCCTTCTGAGAAAGAAACAATGACCGCTTACGCAAGTCGATTGATGACGTCACTAAGTACCCACTGGAAATATGTCAACAAAGAAGAGATCATAGTGGCGACTGTACTGGCTCACGTTTCACAATTTGATACACGAATTCAGCGCATGGCTTTTACGACTAACATTACAACGAGAGATAAGTTGCAACAAGAACTAAATGCCTTCTCGCATTTGAAACGCAAGTGTAGCGCGGGTGAATCATCCAGTGTTCCCGAGTACAAACGACCGAGGATTACTTTGATATCATGATAGGGCGTGAAATTTTGAATCAACGGTTTTCTGTCAACATGACGGCAACTGAATTTTCGTTGAATAAGGTTTTCACGGTAGGTTCAGTGAGTTGCGAAGCCGAACAGCAACCTAAGTTTATCAGCATTAATACGGACGTTTCAAGCGATGATAAATTAAAGCTTTTAGAGATCGTCAACCAATTTTCTGAATTCTTTATTACTGGCATGCCTACCACACGAGTGAAAACAGGAAAACTTAAAATCAGGCTAATTGACCCAAATCGTACAGTGCAAAGGCGACCTTATAGGATGTCCGCAGATGAGCGCAGTATAATTCGCGAACGGGTGAGAGAGCTTTTACAGGCGGATATTATTAGGCCTAGTTGTTCGCCTTTTGCTAGTCCAGCTTTGCTAGTTATGAAACGTGACGGTTCACAGCGGATGTGTATTGATTACCGTGAATTAAACAGCAACACAGTCCCTGATAAATATCCGCTACCTCTAATTTGTGATCAAATAGAAAGACTTAGTGGAGCTAACTATTTTTCACAACTTGATTGTGCGAGTGGTTTTCATTTGATCCCTGTCAGTGAAGATTCAATAGAGACCACTGCTTTCATAACTCCTGAAGGTCAATATGAGTTTTTAACTATGCCATTTGGCCTCAAAAACGCTATTTCGGTTTTTCAAAGAGCGATCATTAAGGCTCTTGGAGATTAAGCCCACAAATACGTTATTGTCTATGTTGACGATATTTTGATAGTCTCTTCTAATGTAGAGTCCGGTTTGGAAAGGCTTAATATCGTGCTAGAGCTGCTTACTGAGGCTGGTTTCTCTTTAAATCTAAAGAAATGCTCCTTCCTTAAAACAAAGGTAGAGTTCTTGGAATTTGAGATAGAGGCTGGCCAAGTAAGACCTAATCAAAGAAAGATAGAGGCTTTAACTGCTTTACCACCCCCACAAATGGTGTCTCAATTAAGGCAATTTATTGGACTGGCATCTTATTTTCGCCAATTTGTGCAAGATTTCTCTCGAATCATGGCCCCCCTTTATAAACTAACTTCACTTAAAGGTGACCTGAACTGGAAGCCCGAACACGAGAATATTCGTCAACTTATTATTGCCAAGTTGACCAGTAACCCCGTTTTAATGATTTTTGATCCTGGTTATCCGGTAGAGCTCCATACGGACGCAAGCTCTATGGGTTACAGAGCAATTTTGTTTCAAATAGTAAATGGCAAACGTCACGTTATAGCCTACTATAGTAAGCGTACTTCACCTGCTGAAAGTAATTACCACTCTTATGACCTTGAAACGCTTGCAGTCGTTAATGCCATCAAGTTCTTCAAACAGTACCTCCACGGTAGGAAATTTACAGTCGTTACCGATTGTAATTCGCTTAAGGCATCTCAAAAGAAACACGAACTTACTCCGCGAGCCCATCGTTGGTGGTCCTTTTTACAGTCCTTCGATTTTGAGGTGGTATATAGAGAAGGTACAAAGATGGCTCATGTGGATTTTCTTTCACGAAATCCCCTTCCTTGTGTACCAAAGCCAAAAATTTCCCATGTAGAGCAAAAGAGAGTTGATGTTAATCAACTTTCCCCTAACTGGCTACAAGCTGAACAGCAACGTGACGACGAAATTGTTAAGATTGTCTCCGACTTACACTCTGACCAAATGAACGAGCAGCTAGCTGGAACCTACGTGGTTCGCGCAGGTATTCTCTACCGCAAAATACAGAGAAATGGAAAGTCAAAATGTTTGCCTTATCTGCCTAGGGCTCTTAGATGGTCTGTGGTCAATAACTTTCACGACTCTCTTATTCACTTAGATGCCGATAAAACTAGCGAAAAGCTTTACGACTTTTATTGGTTCCCGGGCATGACTCAGTTTGTCAAAAAGTTTGTTGATAATTGCGTAGTCTGTAAAGTGGCAAAGTCTCATTCCGGAAAAATACAAGCTGAGTTACATCCGATACCAAAAGTAACGATTCCGTGGCATACGGTTCATATCGATGCAACCGGAAAATTAAGCGGTAAGAACGACAATAAGGAGTATGTTTTTGTTTTAGTAGATGCTTTTACTAAATACGTGCTACTGTTTCATACCCCCAACATTGACTCCAAAAATAGCATTCGAGCGGTTAGTCAAAGTGCTCAGCTTTTTGGAACACCAACCCGAATTATCGCGGACCAAGGTAGATGTTTCGCCAGCCGCGAATTTCGTGATTTTTGCGAGAATAAGAACATTAACTTGCATCTTATTGCGACCGGCTCGTCTCGAGCAAACGGACAAGTAGAGCGCGTTATGAGCGTCTTGAAAGGAATGTTAACTGCTGTGGAAACTAATGATAATAAGTCGTGGCAAGATGCATTGGGTGAGGTGCAACTAGCGATAAATTGCACAGTTAATCGTGTCACAAAGGCTTCACCTCTCGAGCTTTTAATAGGTAGAGTTGCCAGGCCCTTGTCACTAATGTGCAGTGAAGACGATACAGAAGTTGACATTGAAACGGTTCGTAAAGTAGCGTCTGAGAATATTAAAAAGTGTGCACAGTATGATAAAACCCGATTCGATAGCACTAAAGCTGCATTAAGAAAATTTTCCGTAGGAGATTTTGTTTTGCTAGAAAATGAGGAGCGGAATCAGTTGAAATTAGATCCTAAATTCAGGGGTCCGTTTAAAGTAACTGAAGTATTGGATGGAGATCGTTATACGCTAAAAGCTCTAGATTCGAAGCGTACTTACAAGTATGCTCACGACAGGTTAAGAAAGATGCCCGAGGGTCATGTACCAGATGGATTTGATGATAATCATAGTGATAATGAGACTGAGAGAGTAATGAGCATGAACTAGAGAAGACTTTATAGCCGTAGACTATACTAGTAGCTATTACGTAGTCGTAGCCCGGTGGAAATCGGTATCTCTTGGGCTCTTAATTGAATCCAAGTAGTCCGTGGGTGCGCGATGCGCGTTTGGCTCTAGCGGAGGTCGTGATCTGTAGAGACCGTATCGTGTGTGGCAAGTGTTGTCACGGTCGGCTGTGGGAGCCGTGGCTATAGAGGGTGCGTTCTCGTGAGGTTCTGGAAGCTCTGTTGTAAATAATGTGATGATTAAGGTGTGTAAATATGATGAGGCTGGTACACGACTCTAGAGCAAGTCTGTTTGCTGACCTATGTCCAAAGTTGTAAATAATTTGATTACTTTTGAGTTGTAAAGTAGATAAGTTTTAACTGATTTTAAGATATGAAAATGTAAAGAAATGGGAAATAATGAAGTTTCTCCCTTGGTGAGATAAGTGAAATGAAAAGTTTCTTTTCCGGTTTCTCTGTTGTTTCAGGTTAACACACGAAGACGTGTGTTAGCAGGATGGCCGTGTCGGCAAAATAAAGAAAGGAATAGTTTGTAAACGACTGTTTTGACGGAACGCAAGCGCCACCTGGCGGCGCTGGGCGGAGTCTGCGTTACGACTTTGGCCGTGGAGTGGGAAGCGTGGCAGGAATGGACAGTTCACTTTGAAACACGCGGTCGAGGTATCACCACGCAGAAACTGCTCGCGTCACGTTTATAACAGTCTTAGATTAAATTTGATTTTGTTACTTTGAAGTGAGTGAATTAGAATTGTGAGTGAATTAAAATACTAAGTGTCCTTAATTATTGAACCGGAGTTTTCACTGAGCGCCCACAGTTCAAGATCTATCCTATCGACCATGGCAGAAGAAGGAAACGAAATATGCCCCCCGTCCTTAAATAAATAAAATACATAGTAAATCATAAATAAATATATAGCTCAAAGTTATGATAGAGATAAATAGTGCTCTTTTAACTGCTTCTGTAAATGTACCAATTGTGGGACTAGCGCATATTTTCTGTGGCAGTGCATTCCACAGCTTAACCGAATGGACCATGAAGGAGTCACCGTAAGGTCCAGTGTTTTGAGCAGGGATTTCAAGAAGGTGTGAGTTAAGAGTTCTAATTGGCTTATCCCCAGAGTGCAAGTACTGAAACCTTTCTCTGAGGTATGCGGGGGACGAGGGATTATTAAGAATGTTGTATACTAAAGAAAGTATATGTGTATTCCGGCGACGACGAATTGGGAGCCATTTTAACTCATGACGGAAACGAAACATGATCATATTTGCGTAGTCCGTATATGAAACGGATACCCAACATTTGTAGTCGTTCCGAGTTTGTCTAGCGGCTCCTCATTGGCATCCGAGTAGCAAACATCCGCATAGTCGAGAAGAGGAAGAAGAAGGGACTGAGCAAGTGGGAGAAAGCTTTGGAGAGCCTTGGAGCTTTATATTTTCATTTAGTAATTATTAAAAAACAATGCACCAGGCACTGCAGTGTCCGAGTGGTCTCATCATCCTCTAGTGTGACTAAAAGTTGTAAAAAAATCTCATTGCGTAGAAACGGCCAAACTTTATTATCACAGGTCATACGAAGAAGCACTTACCGTTGAAGAACTTGATAATGTCGGTGAAGTCCATAGTGTTGGCTAGTATGACGTCACGGTATGTCTCGAGCAGAGCAAGCGCTATGAACAGCACCATGTGTTCGGATGCGACGTGCCGCGCCGCCCAGATCAGCTCCCACGCCGCGAACACCTTCCGAATGGTGGAAAAGTTCTTATAATAGGTTCAACCGCGAACACCATCCGGGGAAAGTTCTTAATGGTTCTACTGCTAAGACATTCCAAATGGTGGAAAAGTTATTATAATCGGTCCAACCGCGAACACCATCTAAATGGTGGAAAAGTTCTTATAATCGGTTCAACCGTGCACACCTTCCAAATGGTGAAAAAGTTATTGTAATCTGTTCAACCGCGAACACCTTCCAAATGATGTAAAAGCTGTAATGATCGGTCCAACGGTTTATTTAACTTTTGACAGTCCGATTTAGTGACATACTAAGAAAGTAGAATTCGATTCTATATTTATGGATTTTAATGATTATTATTAATGAATATACACAAGCAGCTATAAGCTTGTAAAGTGGTGTTGTGTTTATCACTTTCGTGCAATTACTTTATTTTGATATTTTTATAGTGTGTCTGTCTAAGCGTGATAAACTAAAAACCACTCAACCAGTCACTATACTCAACTCCAAGACTACTCTTGGAGTTTTATCATTTCTTTGAACAAAATTTCGTCAAATCTAAAAAAAAAATCAACTTAGTATTGCTATAAACTGGTGATCTATGACAGATGGCAAATACTCACATCTTGGTAGAGCATCTCCCGCTTAAAATCCAGCAGGAACCAGCGGTAGCAGAAGTAGAAGTGGGTGTAGTCACCGTGCGCATGCATCAGCTCGTACAGCTCACAGTCCAGGATCTGGATCAGCGATCTGAGGACAAGTTTGCATTTGCCACTGTTGCACAATATACGTTGCTTAGCAATGACAACGGTCACAGTTGGAGTTTTAAATGTGTTTAACCACTCAACTCAAGACTGGGGGCTGTTCAAATGTAAACTCAACTGTTCCTAGCAAACAAATAGTTTGTTTGAAGAAGCCTATCTTTTATTTACGTATTAATTCCTGATAATCTACGAAATAACAGTCACTCGATTCCATAAAATCCAATAGGGTTTCATTCGTTCACCATTTTTGAGAGGGCATTCTAACCATGATTTCGAAAGAAATGACGGTAGTTTAAAAGAGTAAAATATAAAAATATAACCTAAAATGACTTCTCTTGAGTAAAAACAAACAATATCAGAAAGCCAGTACCAACGTCGCCAGTGGCCGCAGTTTGTACAGCAAGTGATTCTTTGCGTTAGCACTCGATACGATTAGTGGACACCAAGCTTTAGTGATCCTTGTAGATAAATAAGGTGTTGTAGAATGGTCCCATAGAACTTTTTTTAAGTTCCACTGCAGGGCACAGGCCATCTCTCAGAGAGAGAGAGAGAGAGAGAGAGAGAGAGTATTGCCAAGCGTGCCCACCGCGGATTATCAATTTCAAGCGTTGAGGTATCTGAACACCTTAGCACTCAGGTTTCCCCACAATGTGTTCCTGCACTTTATCATCGTTATCAACCCTTGTATGCCCCCCCTTGTAAGACAGTGGCGGGCGTACGAGCATAATTAATGAGAATAATATAGGTGTCGCGAAAAGGTCCGATAGATTTTAAGGCTAGGTATTTATTACATAGATCTGTAATTTATGTAGTAATACTAACAGTGCAGGAACGCTCCGTGAAGAAGCGCTCGTGGCCTAGGCGAACCGAGTGATTGGAATCAATCACTTGGTTAAGCAACAACAGGCGCGGTCAGGTACGGGATGGGTGAGCGTCGCGTGACTACCGCTAGTGGCATTTTTCCGAGCGCTTCCGTGCTTCACAAGGCACGTTAAGCCGTTGGTGCCGGCTGTCATATAATGACAGTCGTTAAGCCATGTCAGAGGCCTTATGGGCGGCTTGATAACTTCTGACAGTAAGGCCCGCCACTGTCTTACAATCCTCCACCAAGCCGGACTTGGCCCCCGTGGTGGAGTATTGCCTAACCTTCCTGCGATGCAGGAAGAGACCCGTGCCCCAACAGTGGGGACATACAAGGGTTAATAACGAACGACTACAAAGAGTTAGAAGGAAGGTCTGATGCCGTGAGTAAACTTTAGATAGTTCACCGCGTAATTACCGCGGTACCTATATACGTGGGACAGGCCCGATACCAATCCAAACACTTACGTCAGTACCTACGATTTTAGCTCATAATGACCATGAGTCAACTAGAGGCTTGTTTTGGTAGGGAGAGCTGTTTGTGTAATGTACAGTACCTATTAGGTGATACGTAACACAAACTGGTTAGCTGCGCAGGTTAGGCACCTACTAACTAACCAGTTTTTTAAAGTTTTTTCTCAAACATGTTAGGAGAATTATTTTGATCACCTTTGAGATAAATCCATGCGACCGGCAAAAGGGGTATGAGGATCCATAAATCGCATAAAACGCTAATATATAAAATTTTAGCGGAGAATAAATATATAACAAATAAATAAATATTCATGGACATAATACACAGATTTCGTTAGCCCTATACTAAGTACCTACAACTAAATGACTTGTGTTACAGGTGCTAACACGACGATATATATTTAATACAATAAATACATAGATAACATCCGAGAATAAATTACATGATCTGAGGTTACACACCTAGTACCTAAACTCATATCTGTCGTGTTATTTAAAAATGGAACGATATTTTACTCCGAAAAATGGCAACCAAGGAGGTAACTCATCAAAGGTTTTATTTAATTTTCGAATCAGGTTATAAATAGACTTGAAATAAAAAACAAATGAACACCTTAATGTGAGAATAATATTGTTGTTCGTCATATTGAATAGATTTTGAAATTAATATGAAATATTATATAAGCCTTGGCCACAACTAGTCATTGGTAGAATTATTATGCGTGACTCGGCTTCGCCTCGGCCCACATTGACTGCTTTTTCACATGCACTCGGCCGCCGTCCGGTCGCCGGGCCGGATAAAGTAGTAATGTATGAGATCCGGTCGCCGGCCGGTCGTTGTGTATGTGAAAGCTGTCATTGGAGCTCATACATCAAATTACTGGGAAAAGTGTGTAGATTATGTTTCAAATAATAGTTTTGTTGTATTTGATGGAAAATAAAGTGAAGAAAGCCTCGAACTTTTAGCCCGGATCGTGCCGCTTGTATGGGCGGTCAGTGTCATTTTATCTTTTCGTGTTAATAATTCATTTGTAGCTTTATTGTGAAAATTGTGTAAACAGTTATAGATAACATGCAGCTCATAATATAAGTGTCAGTGCTAGTGAATGAGTAAGTAGTGAAAATAGTTCAAACTAGTGTCAAAATGGCGTGGATAATGAAATTCATCTCGTCATTTGAAAATAATGTAAGTTTTTGCACAGTTTTATTAGCATTACAAGTATAATAATCGGATAGGGAATTTTATGCAGATTGTAGTGATATATAACACTTATTGAATAATTACGTAGTACTTTCTCTAATTTGAGAAATGCGGAACTGTGCCCACAAAAAAATTGCAAATAAATGGCAATGCGAAATGACCTTGAAATGCTGTATATTTACAAATAATAAGAATTGGAACGACTCAGGTGTTGTTTTATTTGTAGATTAGTAGTATAATAAAACAGAAAAACTGGATAAAAACGGATAAACAGGTAAAATAGACAGATCTGGTCGAAGGGTAAAGTAGTAATGATGAAAAATGAGGGAAATCGAAAAATGTGTGACCTAATATAAATATTTGAAAATGAAAGATAGAAAATGAAATAAAAACTTAAACTTAAAATTTAAATTAAAACTGTTTTTACACGGATTTATGCTCGTCTATTACATTTTTACAATTTTCCGACGTTTCGTCACTTTTTCAGGTGCCGTGGTCCCGGATGACTGAGGTGATAGGCGTCCAAAAATTTAAAATATTACTTAAAATGTTTCGGGGTCCGAGCGCGGACAAGCGCGCGACGGGTTAAATAGATCGCGGCACGCACCTCATGAAGCGCTCGTGGCCTAGGCGAACCGAGTGATTACAATCAATCACTCGGTCAGGTGCAGGATGGGTGAACGTCCCGTGACTACCACTAGTGGCATTTTTCCGAGCGCTTCCGTGCTTCGCAAGGCACGTTAAGCCGTTGGTGCCGGCTGTCATATAATGGCAGTCGTTAAGCCATGTCAGAGGCCTTATGGGCGGCTTGATAACTTCTGACAGTAAGGCCCGCCACTGTCTTACAATCCTCCACCCACCCGGACTTGGCCACCGTGGTGGAGTATGGCCTAACCTTCCTGCGATGCAGGAAGAGACCCGTGCCCCAACAGTGGGGACATACAAGGGTTGATATCGAAAGGCTGTTATAAATAAAAATAAAATAATCAATTCCACCAACTTAGTCAGTAAATTGACATTTGCGATGTGACCAGTTTATGACAGAAAAATAATAGGGATGTACACAATCGACATAAAATATAGACTTATTTTTTTAATTTCATAGATTTCATCAGGCTTTAAATTCGGACTAAGCAGAATAAAGAAAAAAAAGAGATTATGTCATACGATATATATTTTAATTTACTTAGGTTACGTCCTGTTAAAATTATCTCATAAATAATGCTTCCGTGATTTGTCATCATTTGATTATGTTGTTAAATCTATCGACTAAAGCACATCACTATTTTAGCTGGCAACTCTTTTTCACTAACACGATAATTCTATCTGTCAATTTACTAAGTTGGTGGGCTGAACTATATAGATATAGTTCGTTCACATTAACTTGACGCGTGAGAGAATTGGTAGCACTGATATGTTTATTGTTACCATGTTAAATAAGAAATCATTCCCATTACTTGGGGAAAATAAAAGGATTGAGGGCTTGTTTTGCCATCTTCCGATTAGGTCCAAAAGCTAATTCACATGTTATGTCCTTGTTACTAGTTCTCTCACGCGTCAAGTTAATGTGAACGCACTGTATATAGATAGGTCGCGGCACGCACCTCATGTCGGCGAAGTGCGCGTCCATCGCCTGTCCGGAGGGGAAGTTGTCCTGCGCGCGGCGCATGAGCCGGCTGAAGAGCGCGTGCGCGGCCGCCTCCTCGCGCATCACCACCAGCAGCGGCGCCGCCAGGTCGCACATGCCCTGCATGTAGCCCAGCTCCAGGTGCTCCCACACGAACCTGCCGGCCGCCGGGGGGGAGTAGTGGCGATCCGATGTCATGGTTGTAGAGGCGATCAAATGTCATGGGAGGGGGGGTGTCGTAGCGATCCGATGTCATAGTCGGGGGGGGGGGGGGAGTAGAGGCGATCAGATGTCATGGTCGAGGGGGGGGTGTAGCGATCCAATTCATGGTCGGGGGGGGGAGTAGAGGCGTAGCGATCGGATGTCATAGTCGGGGGGGGAGTAGAGGCGATCAGATGTGATGGGGGGGGGGGTGTAGTAGCGATGGGGGGGGGTGTAGTAGCGATCGGGGGGATGGTGTAGAGGCGATCAGATGTCATGGTCGAGGGGGGGGGTATAGATATAATTCATGGTCGGGGGGGGGAGTAGAGGCGTAGCGATCGGATGTCATAGTCGGGGGGGGAGTAGAGGCGATCAGATGTGATGGGGGGGGGGGGGTGTAGTAGCGATGGGGGGGGGGGGTGTAGTAGCGATCGGGGGGACGGTGTAGTGGCGATCGGATGTCATGGTCGGGGGGAGGAGGGGATTTATTATTAAGGACAGTTATTTGGTTTTATGAAAAAAAAAAGATTACAAATATATACTTAATTATACTATAATTAGGTTAACTTTCGTAAACTTTACTCGTGCTTTGTTGTAAATACTAATGATTACGATGTTTTTTTAGCTGGGCGTTCTAGACTTACATTGCGAGCTGTTTTCTCATAAAATAATAATAGAAAAGTTACTTTAACCTTAGTGAAAGGACGTTGTGTAGTGCAATTATTATCCTTTCTGGCTTATATACTAAAACTATACTAAAGGCTTAAGATCTAAAACGTTTTACTCAAACTAAAACATCCATGTCAACTGGATAGTTGACATGGATGTTTTAGTAAAACACTTGAACAAACTAAAACATGGCTAAAACATCCTTGTTTAAGATCTGTTAATGAATTATTTAGGTTATCAAATATTTCAAAAAATAATTTATCTACTAATATAAAAAAAATCTCGTGTCAAAGTGTTTGCTATCGAACTCCTCCGTGACTTTCCTTTACTTCTCTTTTCTTCTATGAAACCACAGTAGCTTTATTTTCACAAAACTTTAATCTCGATAATAGTCCCTTTTTACCAACCTATCAAGCCCACGAATAGCAATAAAAGTGGGTATAGGCATCTTCCCTGTTACGTCAAACTCGTCCATCATTTCCAACGGCTTTGTAAGCACATCGACCAGAGACCTAAATATGTGCACCAAGGATTTCTAACTTCTACGAGTACCTACCTGTGGGATTCCATACTAATTCTCATCACTATCAGAAGCCTATACTCAGCAACGGTTACGTGCATAGGCTTCTTTCCACATGCAACTCTTTGTCTATCGCTTTCCAACGGCGATAGTAATGACCTAACCAGAGACCTAATTACGTCACCAAATCGTGAAGTATCTCTGACGTCTAACTGTCGAATTCCATACTGATTGCTATCACTAAAGCCAGGATTCGGAAAGAATTTGCTGCACTATATTTCGCTATATTATCCTGGTGTTTGCGAGTCAATGATCGTTCATCTAATCACGGCTACCTCTCTGTGTACGCTTAAGTACTTGCCCTACCCATCTCCAATTACCAAATCAAGATCTTCTTAGCGTTTCGATAGTAAGCCATCGTGGTGAAAGGATTTGCCAATCCGCGTAAGGGACTTGTTGATTATCTCCCATATCCAAGAAGGTTGTTGTTTGTGGCAACAAGCAACTTACGTGCACATGATATTTCTCAGCTTATCGAGATTCTCGTCCGTGAAGAACGGGTAGTTCCGGTCGCATCTCTGCACGTCTTTCTCGATGCGGTGCAAGTTCAAGGCAAAACTCTCAACCAACTCGGTCTGGAAATAATATTACAGTCGGTTAGAATCGAAGTTTCTTCTTGTTATTCGATACTCAAACTTACATACATTGGCCTCTGCATTTACGTAATAAGATGAATTATAGAGCATCCAGTGGCATCTTCACTCACACTAGATGGTTGAAGGGACCACTCGGATTCTGGGATGCCGGTAGACGGTGTAGGCTCGCCAAGCACCTATGCCATCCTGACAGTTTAGTCGGCCTAGTCAACAGGAAAGACTGTCAACATGTGCAGGGGTTTTCTCACGATGTTTTCCTTGAGTGTTAACGTGTGGTATTGGTACAAGCCCGCACTGGGGATCAAACCTGGGTCTCTCGCTTGCGAGTACACTGTTCTACCCACTAAGCTACCACTCTGTGCTAAACTAAAATATCACCCGTAAAATTCAGCAACCGAAGGATTTTTTTATGTAGATTATAAACGTCCCACTGCATGGCACAGGCCTTCTCTCAAGAGTGTGTCCACCGCGTTTCAAGCACAATTTCAAGTGCTGAGGTATTTGGACACCTCAGACACTCACGATGTTTTCCTTCATCGAGGAGTAAACGAAATATAAGAAATTTTAAAGAAATCATGAAGATTCTCAAAGTAGAATGTTGATCGGAAACTTGAAAATTTTATTAACGTTTTGAGAGAAGATTTTCAAAGGAGCGTTGCGTGCTAAAGAGTTTAAGCATGGCTTACGATCATGGTTCCCTAAGAGGGCAACGTAGATTCCTTGTATGGTACCGCAAGGGTTTAAGTTTTTTTTCTCCAAAAACTACTTAACACCGAAGATATACGAACTTTTTGCATTATAATTTCTACATTTAGTATTACTCTACATATATTTCGACCACAACGCTAGGACGAAACACTAACCCTGTAAAAGCGTTGCGTTGCAAAACTAAAATCTTTAACACCCTGATGTGATATGTAACGCTCCAAAATTTGCATCTATCTATCTAATCAACCAATAAACAGAGCCCACTGCTAACAGTGGGCTTCGTTTGCCGAAGCACAGACTCTTCTCTTTCAAGCCAACAACTCCGATGCTTTGCTAGTCTCGTCCAATATTTATCAGCTGCTTTCACAATTTGGCTCAAGGATGGTGTCTGCCTACCGACTGTCGACCCTTTCAATACCCATAGCTAACTTGTGGTGGTATCGGAGCGGTAGAATGCCGGCTTCTCAATCGGGAGGTCGTGGTTTCGAATTCCGGCATGTACCAATGACTTTGTTTTCTAAGTTATGTACATTTGTGAAGTTAGTAGTAGCCATACCACTCGCCAATCATGAAGAAAGCATCGTAAGGAAACCCTAGTGTCTCAATTGTTAACATACCTTAGCGCTTGCTACGTATAATAACCCAACTATGAGGCAAAGTGCGGATATCTTAGGTCTAACCCCATATTTTGGTAACTGGGTGAGAATAAAACCTTCAGCATAGCAAAGTGGGGTTACATACCGAATAAACCCCTCCATTAGAGCTGGCCGGTGAGACACAGTTGGAACGGTTGTCGGGTCTCTGTTCCCCGGACGGTTCCAGAGTATCGAAGGACGCTCCCGCTGAATGACTCTCTTCGCGGACCACACCCAGAGGTGTCTTGGCCGGACTAGCATTTGCTGGAGAGAAATGTTAGTGCAGTAATCTAAAAAACTTTAATATATGGGAGACGAGAAGTGCTCGGGAACCGAGTGATTGTAATTAATCACTTGGGTTAAGCAACAACAGGCGTCAGGTCAGGTACTGGAAGGGTGACCATCCCGTGACTACCGCTAGTGGCATTTTTCCGAGCGCTTACGTGCTTCGCAAGGCACGTTAACCCGTTGGTGCCGGCTGTCATGTAATGGAAGTTGTTAAGCCTAAACATACCTAACAGAATGTGAGCTCATATTTAATAACATGTCATCATAATGTACCACGTTCTAAGCAAATAAATTTCATTTCATTTCATTTCATTTCATGCCAGAGGCCTTATGGGCGGCTTGATAACTTCTGACAGTAAGGCCCGCAACTGTCTTACAATTCTCCACTAACCCGGACTTGGCCCCCGTGGTGGAGTATGGCCTAACCTTCCTGCGATGAAGGAAGAGACCCGTGCTCCAGCAGTGGGAACATACAAGGGTGGATAACGAAATAGATGGAGATCACTTCATGGCACAACCAGAAAAAAAGAATCAAAACCAGGGAGCTGATTCTCGCCCATGCGAATTGAAAGCGTAGACGCAAAATATTCGAAGACATTTGTCGAAGAAACAAAGCCGTATGCTGAAATTTGCTAGTAAATTTGGTTTGCTTGGTGGTGTCGTTGTATTGTAATCGTAATCATAATTGGCTGTCGTTCGACTTTTTATGTCATACGCCTTGGAGTCGTACACGAATTATTTGTTAATGAAGTGAGAATTGGCTCCCAGGATTTCTCAAATCTAAGTACAATTTTATACCATAAAGCTTAACGAAACAACAAAAACATAAAGATGCCATTTGTACAAATTGAGCATGATGACCTCAGCTTTAATCGCACTAACCGCTTACCAATAAGGCAGTCATAATTCCTACCTGTCCCACTACCAGAGACCGGGGATCCTGAGGCAGCCAAGTCGACCGACGGATTCGTCACGATCACGCTCGTGTGCTGCTGGTGAGGGCTGGCCTGACTCTCGTCCAGCGACGACCTTATGTCACTGCCGTTAAGGTTCATATTCCCGCTGTCGACGCTACAAAGAGGCCCTCTCCCGTCGCCTTTTTGAACGATACCTTGAAAGAGATTGTGGGCTTGAGTCGAACTCACACAACCTTTTTATCTAAGTTATAAGATGAAATGAAAAGGTTTTATTCAAAATAGCGCAGAAACTGCGGCTTAATGAACGTCACAAGTCAAACTAGGTGTACATTTCAAAATCTAGATCATTTTGGAGAAAAAATGGACAAAAAAACACCAATTTATACAGCGACATGATTTACATAGCGTTCATACTCGTAGTAGATGGGTGAAGGGACCACTCGTATGCTGCAGTGACTAGTCAGTAGGTGCGGAGCCGACCAAGCCGCGTAATTAAACTCACAAAAACCCAGGGTTTTGTTCAATACAAATTACTTATTACTAATTATTGTGCTCACTAAGCTGTAGTTACTGTAATGAGACCAACAATAAATTCAATTTATTTCAACGTAAAGAATTTACATTCTGTTTGCTGAATGTCAAAGTACAATGTAACATGAAAGCGAACAAAATGACAAAACGAAATATGGACAAAATGTTTGTATAATGGGAATTTTTAGCAAAATTTTCGGGAACCCAACTGAATAGAATCAAACACAAGATGGAGACCTCAGTTTTATGTACACTTGAGAAAGATAAAATAAATTGCAAATGAGAAAAGTTTAACGCACATTACTTGACCAAATGACTATTTACTGCACATAAACGCTACTTAGCATTAAGTAAGCCTTTGTACCACATGTGATATGTTTTATACAATAAAGAATTTAATAATAATAATAAACATATTTGGGTCTTATTAGTCCAATTCTTTGAAATATATTGTAGCTCGTGAAAGTGTACCTACATCGTAAAATCAATCAGACTACGCAGATTGTTAGTCAAGTATTGTTTGGGCATATTTAAAAATAGGTCCTACCTTCAGCTATCTTCTTGATCTCAGCTATACTCTCCCTCCTCATATCAGGATTATCTACAGTACTCCTTATGTGCACTGTATACTCCTCTTCCTCTAAGTCTTTCAGACTGTCTATATCTACGTTTCCACTAGTATCACCCGTTTCAGTCTCTCCGTTTATCACTGCATCTTCTGTCTCTTTCTCATCTCTGTCGAGCTCTATGTTTTCGACTTCCTCTATGCTCGGTGCTCGGGACAAGATCGGTTTCTCTGCTTTCTTCTGCTCGGCTTCGCTGGGGCTCGGCGAGACGATTGGCGGATTGTCAGATATCACGCTGCAGTCATCTTCAAACACCTGGAATGAAACGGACATTCTTTTGCAATGTGTACTTTTGCACATCTTTTTTTTTTAAAGGACAGGTTACACTTGACCTCAGTCACGCCTGATGGTTAGCAAAAACGCGGTCTACGATGTTACGTACTTACCTGTTAAGTGCCTGTTAACTCTACTTTTAAAGACACCCAGGTTATATGCAAACTTACTTATTTTTCTTTTATTGCAAACTGTTTACAGACTTATGGCCGGTTTCTGATTTGAGAATTTCAGTAAGTAAATACTTAAGTAACGTTCTGTCAGGTTCTTTGCTGAGAAATTCGAAGAGACAACACTGCAGTTAAGTATTTTCGTAGCGACATTCTCAATTCAGAAACTGGCCCTAAGACACATTACAAACACATATATCAGTTTATCGATCAATTATATACATTTATATAAATTACGAGTTTTAAAACCGATTTAAGGCATTTTTAACTAAAAAACTAATTATATTAAAAAAACCTATAATTTGATAATTTTGTATCCTGTAACAATTTTATCTAAAACGGACAGGATTGGTCGAATCTATAATGACGTCACCGCTTAGTAAATATAACGATGCGAGAGTTGACTTAACATTTGTTTCTTTACTGACCAGTGACATCACTAATTCCTGTGCGATGCCTTATACAGAAGAGCGTTTTGGCGGCTCATTTAAAAATTGTTTTTTTTTTTAGAAAACATACACCTCCTCCTTTCATTTACTTTACACACTTAACAACCACACACATTTATACACACACATACACACATAACTATTTAGAAGAATTTTAATATTATATCCTGTGAGCGCTACATACTTAAATGGTTTTTTAATATTTATTGTTTTGTTTTAATTTCTTTTGGTAAAATTTTATTCAATTTGTGTTCAAATAACTCATCTCTAAAGTGAACTACTCTAAGTGTTTTTTTATCCCGGCCTTTGTATTTTAGTGTATTTTATTTTCTTTTTCTTTGTTTGTGCCGTAAATGGTAACCGCTGAAAACCAGCGTCGTGGTCGCTACCGGCCACGGCATGATGCTGAGCGGTGACCAATTTGGTGCCAAATCTAACTCGTGTTTTTAACTTGTATTATTAGATATTAAGATTTGAGCATCAAATAAATAATTTACTTACTCACTCACTCACTCACTCACTCACTCACTCACTCACTCACTCACTCACTCACTCACTCACTCACTCACTCACTCACTCACTCACTCACTTACTTACACGACAGATTTAAAAATTATCACTTTATGAGCACTTACAACAACGAAAAATCTGTTAGCAGAAACTTATCAAATAATAATAACAAATAATATTCTTAATAAATATTCATGGACATATTACACAGATCTCGTTAGCCTAACTAACTCGACGATAGATTTAATACAATAAATACATAGATAACATCCAAGACCGGAGACAAACTAGAAAACTTCTCCTAGTTTGACCCGACCGGTGATCGGACCCGAGACCTTCAGTGTTACAGTCAGCGTGCAAAACCGCTGCACCAGCGAGTCCGTCAAAATATACCCGTACCTCACTCTGCGAAATGTTTTCCACCGGCTTCAGGTTCCCAGCGCCCTCCGTGAGGCGGGCTATGGAGGCGGCGGTGGCTTCCCTGTCCCTCTGGCGGACTATGGCCTCCACACACAGCCACTCCGACATTGTGGTCTCGTACTGGCGGCGGCACGCCGCGTCCTGTTCCGCTCGCTCCTCGGCCGTTGAACTGAATCTGAGAGATAATCCGTAGGTATCTAACTATGAAATAAATTACTGTGAAATGATTATGTTCTTTTTAATTCACTAACCCGTGCTAAGGACAATTTTCAAAAACCTATTTATATACATACATACATACATACATACATACATACATACATACATACATACATACATACATACATACATACATACATACATACATACATACATACATACATACATACATACATACATACATACATACATACATACATACATACATACATAACCTCACGCCTGTATCCCAGAGGGGTAGGCAGAGACCAGGGACTGCCACTTGCCACGATCCTGACAGATCACCTTCGCTTCATCAACGTTCATAAGTGGTTGCATGCACGCACGCCGGTTCCGGGTACTTTTAAGCTTTCCCTTTGCTATTTCGAGGCTAAATTTTCCACCCATGCCGGTACTCGAACCCGCGATATCTGGCTAACCGTGCCAGCAGTTAGAGAAATTTCATCGGCGAAATTTCGAACCTCTACAATACTCTCTGTGTTGCTGCCTATACGTAATACAGAGAGTATTCTAAAGAGGTTCGAAATTTCACTGATGCCGGTGAGTCGCCCATTAGCTCAGTTGGAAGAGAGCTGGCATGGTTAGCCGGAGGTCGCGGGTTCAAGTCCCAGCATGGGTGGAATTTTCAGCCTCTAAATAGGTTTTTAAAATTGTCGTTAGCACAGGTTAGTGCATTAAAAAGAATATAATCATATTGTCCTGTCTCTTCAAATTTCTTAGAAAAGAGCGTGACAGGACGTTTCTTAAGTACCTACATATATACTTAGTAAAATTCTCAATGCAGAAACCGGTCTTAAAACAGTTTAAGTTTAATTCAAAGTCAAACAAACACAGAAAACAAGAGATATTGGTTACGCCACGTTTTAGGCAGTTATAATTCCATCAGCAGTGGAGTTCGACTAGCGGCGCTGAGCTAAACTCATGAAAATGAAACAAGTATGCGCCTAGTAGCCACATGAGTTTACATTTTAAGCACTTACTCGTAGTAACCCAATAGGTAGGGCCAGACTTCGCGTCTGATCTCGTGCTGCACCCCGCCATAGTAGACGAGACGATGGACTTCGACCTTATCACTGACTGCACCTTTCTCGTTCGTCATTGCCTTCCATCGTGCTTCCGTTAGACCACCTTCAGCGCCTTCTAGAGTAGAACCAAAAGTTTAAGGAGATCAGAGGCCTAATAATGCGCACCTGTTCGGAATCCTCACGAGATCTTGGAGAATTGGATGATTGGAATTAGATGAATCGTTCAGAACTTGGTGTGCGTATTATGGAAGCAGGAAGCAAGAACGTATTGATATTTCAGGTAAAGGTTGGAGCAAAATAATAAATCTTGTTCAACCAGCTGGTATCAGGGTCTTAGTATAAATGCAATCCGTGGTAAGCCTTACTAGTTTTACAATAAACTAACTTAAATACTTACTTATAACTTATAACTTATAACTTTCTTGTTATCATACCCCTTAAGGTACAAATTGTTTATTTTATGCTAATTAAATAAATACCACCTTGAGAATGCCTTTGACGAGAATATTATCAGTGATCAGTTTACCAAATGAGACCACTCATTTAAGTGGTTCTTGAGCACAACATAACGAATACTTAGTTCAAAATTCAATGTTTCCATATAACTCCATAACCTTGGGATTCTCATACGCTCATATCGATCTATTAACCGGGGCGTAGAAGTAATACAAAGCAATAAGTTTACACAGCGTAACATTGCATCTTAACCTTCTTCTTCTTCCGTCTATATTAGTCCACTGCTGGACACAGCCCTCCCCGAATGAGCGCCATAGCGCAAGGTTGTACCATCATTGGGGGGTAATGCATCTTAACTGGCTACTCAAAAATACACAATGGAAATTTTATCAATTTTCTTGATTAATGAAGCTCTCTTCACCTGCATAGCCCACGAAAGTCACCCATTTTTCGGTATGGGCCCTTTCACCAGCAGGCCAACCTAGTCCCCTGCCAATCTGCCACTGTATTCCTGCTGACTGCCTAATGTCACCGAACCCATTTCTTCCCTAATACCAGATAACCACATAGAAACAGCACCAACCTGCAGGAACAATGTTCGGATGCACCAAGCCACTGAGATGCGTCCGAACAGTCGAGAGGTGGCGACAGTACGCCAGCCAGCCGTAAAACGCGCGGGATATGATCTGACGCCTCATTGTACTGCAGACGAGCTCTATCGACGCTGACTGTCAAAGTTAAATGGATGTTTGCACATGGGATCAGGATAGCTCAGTATTAGAAAATTAAGTGAGCGATAGGTAAGCACGTCGGAGAGCATTTCGCGAGTCTTTAAAGAGATATTTGAAAGAGTATTTACTAGCCAAGTGTCTGAATATGAGATTAAGCAGAAGCAATAAGAAAAGCATATCTGACGTGCCATCCCATATTGAGCTACGATCGTATATTTTTATTAGTACACTGGTGCATTAGTTCATACATTAGTGCACAGCAATTAAAGCAAATAAAGCAAGAAATTGTTATTTTTGAATTAAAACTTTCGTAAGCACAACACATGGTAGACTTTTAGTCAGGATCTACTTACGGGTGTTGTTATATCGGAAGAGTCCGACCAGGTTTCGCTCCGATTGCTCGTCTCACACTTCGTCTCGTCACGTGTGAGACGAGCAACCGACGACGCGAGCTCCGTCTCTGCTCACCATGATTAAGCTCTGCGGATCGGAGCGAAACCTGGTCGGACTCTTCCGATATAACAACACCCGTAAGTAGATCCGGACTGAAAGTCTACAAAGAAATTGTTTTTCGGTAATGGAAAATTAAGGGCTATGTCCAGCAGTGGACTAATATAGCCTGAAGAAGAAGAAGAATGGAAAATTGCACTGCATTTGTACTGATAGGAGTTCAGAAGTTGGAGTTCAGAAAGTTTACAATAATGTAATTATTACAAAGATCGCAGCTCAAGCCCACTCAGGCCGTCTTCAGTGAACGCGCTATCCCCAGCCGTATTGAACTATTAGATTATTGAGTTAAGCATTTCAAGTTACCACACCACGGTACGTAGGTCCATGTTTCTTAATAGAGTTTTTTTCAAGAATATGGTCATAGTATGGTCAAGAAGATTCTTGCAATTATCATGTTTCAATTTTATTTCCATTTTATGAGTGAATACATCAGACAATATTAGCTCGAAAATGCCAACAATAACTGCTAAGTTATTGTAACAATTTATTAGTTGTAAAAAAATAATTAAATGACTTCTTGCTCCAAAAAAACGTCGAATGTTTTCTGGAATAATCATCGTCAAAGTTTGTAATTATTCTTCATAGCAAAACATAATAGTACTTAATAACAATGTTCATCCAGGTCAATAAGCAAAAAAAATAGATGAGCACAACCAGAAAAAAAGAATATAATCATAGTTTTTTAAATCAAAGTAATATTCTACGATTGGCGGTCTTATCGCTTAGAGAGATCTCTTTCAGACCACCTTTGCATGGAATAATGTTATTTCTGAAAGTTCAGCAGCCTGTAATTACCCGGTTACTGTGCCCAACTACAGTGTACCAACTTTAAATTCCTATCCAGATCCATTTTCAGTTCAGCTACGATAAGTTCCTCCGGGAATAGTTCGCCAACCGAAGACGGCGTAGCATCCCCCGGAATTACCTGCAAGCACTGCAGCGAGTATTTCAAGCCGCCCCCTACCTGTTCCGCGGCTTGGTGCACGAAGGTCTGGTGGCCGTTGATGCCCGCTGAAGGGGGGCAGTCCACCGACATGGTGGACGAGTCGGACGATGTGGTGGAGGTGGAGGCGAGGGGTCGGCGCGGGGTGCGCGGGGGCGAGTGGATCGAGCGCTCGAGGAGCGAGTGCCGCATTGCTGAAACAGAGGCAATTTGAGTCTTCGGGAACCAGGATCTCAAGAATTATTGAAATGAAATGAAAATGAAATGAAAATGTTTATTTGTAACAATAAAATAAGTCTTGAGAGAGTAAATATTCTGTTAGTCAGAGTCCTAAGATTAGGAGTTAGCTTACTTACACTAAGTGCAACTCTGATGTTGATTGATTGTTAATTGTTGTTTAAACTTTTCTTAGATAGTTTTTTTTTTATTTAATTAAATACCTACTTATTTATGTAAGGAGAGCTTTTATGGATCCATCTGTAGAAGCAGATCGAGCCATAATTATCTTCGGCAGCAACCGTTCGGAGTAAGGTGTCTGCGATACTTTGCGCTGAGTGGTCGCATTTGGTTGTATGTGGCTTGATGTGTTTTGGCGCTCGTCCATATTCTAACATGCTGTCATCACACGTTAAAGGATATGTAACTAGATTATAAGCTTTCGTCTTGATATTTTCACATGTTAAGTTACTTATCTGTTGTGTAATGCAATAAATAAAATAAAATAAAAATTATCGTGAAAATAAAATTCAGGGATAGACATTCTTTAGCACTGTAACCAATACTTTTTAATTTTTAGGTGAAAATAAAAAGACTGATGTTACATACAGATAATGTAACCTTCGTTTTTACTTCAGGTTTCTATTAACGTAGTCATGTAAGTACGTTGCTTAATTGTCCTTTAATTGTAATGTTAAATTTATGACTGCTAGTCTATTTATAATTCAATTCAAAGGTCGTCACAACACAGGTTTGACCTAGCGTGGTGACCACTGTAGACTCTTCGTCTGTATAACCTGCAAGCACTGCAGCGTTTATTTTTTTTTTAAATAAAAAAAAAAAATATTTTTTTTTAACCATTTTATTTAATAGAATTTTTTACTTTTACTTTTCTTGACAAAACGTAGATAGGCGTTTTATAGAACAGAGAGTTCTAAGAGTACAGACTCGTTGGTTCTCTTTGCTGTCCAGGGCATTCTCTAAAGTCTTTTCCAACACCACCACCACCACCTGAGATGGCAAATGTATCTGTTTCTTTACCCGTTTTCCCCGACTCGTCAAAAGTGCCTGATCCGAATGTCATTCCCCTATTCCTTGTGAGATCTTGCAAAGGGATTATGACGACGTGAGTTGCACATTTGTGACGATAAAATATCAGGTTTAAACCATGAGCAGCTAACATTGGCATTCAACAAACAGAGTGTAGGTAAGTGTTTACGTTGAAATAAACTTTTATTTTTAAATCAGAAGTATAGGATAAGCACTCTTACACAAACACTCAAACACACACACACACACCCTAACACACCCTCACACACACACAAACACACACACTGAGTCACTAAATCTTGTATTATTGTACCTAAAAGCTAAGACACCTATGTATAAATCTATATTTGGAGCAAGTACCTACCCACGACTTGTGGGTGCTACTGTATATATTAATGTAAATTGTCTTTTTTAATTGCGTAATTTTTATTATGTAATAAGATACACACGCTAACTGTGAAGGAAAACATCGTGAGGAAACCCGTGGCTTGGTTAGCTCCGCACGATTGACGAGTCTTTCCTGCGGGCTAGGCCGCTGTGTCGTGGCGACCAGAAACAACGACATCACAAACATGTAAACATCTAAGACCTGAGGTTTTTTTTTGTCCCCAGCCGGGATTTGAACCCGGGACCTCTTGCGTGGTAGGCAGATGCGCTACGGTTGCGCCACAGAGGCCACCAAAAGATAATTGAGTGATATCCGACCTTCCCTGTCAGCAATGGCATTGTTGACGATACGAAACACGTAGTCGCCAGCCACTTCCTCCCACTCAGCCTCCTCAGTCTCGCCGCTCTCGCATAGGCTTGGCATGGGTCGCCTGCGCGCCTTGCCGCGACCGAATACCTGAGGAGCGGATTTCCGTCAAATTCGCTACTTGACTATCTTTTCAAGTAAGTCTTAAATGGTAAATATCTCTTCCATTAGACGAAAAAATATTTTTGTTAAGTACTTATATTTTTTGCGGACCTAAAAGCAACAAAAAATCTATTTTGTTGTAAACAACTGTAAACAAAGTTTGACATTTAACATAGGATCTCTGAGCATAGGTAGTAAAATAACAGCAACGCAACCGTGAAATCGAGTTTACATGCAAAATAGAGCAATTATCATTAAGTATTGTTCGAGAACACGTCAAAAACACGTCAATGAAGACCCCCGGGAAGTTGTGGATTCGTGTACCGAGTGAAATAAACATACGAAAAACTTGGCTCTAACTTGAAAAAAGAGACCCCGATTCTTTGTCGACTGAAACTCGAGTGTATGTGAAGATCACTTTGATGTAAGTCCTTTGATAATAAATGTCCACAGAAACTGTCTGACAGATGTTTGTTTACAAACCAAAGATGCTTACAAGATGGCGGATAGCGTTTTCACAGTGCCGAATTAAAAGTGGACAATATTTTTTTCATTAGCAAATTTTGCAGCCATCCTGCATACTTAAAACCGAATTATATTGACTTTGCTAAAGTCGCACCAACCCAAATTCTTCCCGCGGGTGTCGTAAAAGGCGACTAAGGGACTCAAACCGGAGGGTGGGCAGCAGCGCCCCCTGCAGTACAATTCTACCAAACTGCGATCCCCAACCAGCATGCCCAGCGTGGGGATTATGGGCATTACCCCCTAATGATGGCACTACCTTGCGCTCATTAGGGGAGAGCTATGTCCAGCAGTGGACTAATATAGCCTGAAGAAGAAGAAGAAGAATTGCACACGAAATTTTCACGGGACATTACATAGGTAACAAATAACACGTACAAAGGCGAGTTTATCTGTGTAAGAGATTTGTAAGAGAGCAATTCACTAATTTACAGAGACATTTATTAGCATCGTGAGTTTTTATCGGTTACCTTTCCAGTTCCACGTTGTGACCACAGCGGCGGATCTAATTGTCCATGTGGTAGAAGTCCAGTTTCAAGATTGCTCAGAAATGACAGTAAATGTCCACCTGAAAGACATACAAGCAGAAACTATGAATCTTTATTTCATTAAGAATTACGTGGTTTGGAGATACAAACTACATTCTTAATGAAATATAGATTCAGCAGATGCTGGTGCGAGGATATGAGCTTCAGATTTACATAAACGTAGTAATGTCACTATATGGCGTCTATAAATGTAGGTAGGTAAAAGAAACCAAAGAAAAAATATAAGGAATATACGTGTCGAATTGAGAACCTCATCCTTTTTTTATGACGATGAAGATGATGAAATGATATAGATTTTGGCTTAGGGGCGCTACCTAGCGCCACCAAGTTTTTGTAAATAAAATGCTAGTTAGCGCTCTTAAGCCCCTTAATTAAGCCGCAGTTTCTGTGCTATTTTAAATAAAACCTTTTTTGATTGATTGATTTGAAGCCGGTTAAAAAGGAGCAGCAGAGAGGAGTACCTTGGGTTCCTACCATTGGGAGCTGGGTCCTTTACACAAACGCAGTACATTGGTAGGGTATTTACATGATTTGTTTTTGTTATTGCTTTAGATTGCTCTTTTCATCATCATCATGAGGCTATATTAGTCCACTGCTGGACATAGCCCTCCCCTAAGGAGCGCCATAGCGCCCTGTCTTCATCTTGCCGCGTCCCGCATCTGCCGGCAGTTAATCGCAGATCGTCATCCCACCTGACCGGAGGGCGTCCTACACTACGAGCCGTTTGCCGAGTCGCGGTCTCCACTCAAGAACACTGCTCTTTTATATGGTTCAAAATGTTGAATTGCATGTTGTTGTTTAGCTTTTTACTGTGTTAAATTAATTTATCCTACTTTGTACCATTCTTAATTTATGAGCAAAAGGGTCTAGTTCAGACTGACAGCATATGAAGCTACGGCTTTTGGCAATAATATGTATTGTGTCAAGTTTTATTAGCGAAGATACGCTTATCATATTCATAAGCTAGCGTTTGCTAGTAAAGAAATTGTATTTGCTTTCAGGTACAGGTATAATCTTACTAATATTATAAACGCAAAAGTTTGTAATTATGGATGGATGGATGGATGTTTGTTACTCTTTTACGTGAAAACTATAAGATAAGATAAAAATATTCTTTATTGTACACCAGAGCACATATTATAAAACATGTAAAGATACAAAGTACAATTGGCGGCCTTATTGCTAAAACCAATTTCTTCCAGACAACCTTACTATACAGAATCGATTTTAATTAAACTTTAGAATAATATAGCTTACACACCAGAATAACACATAGGCTACAATTTATAAAGATATTGTGTGATATTTTTCAAATGCGACCCAAAAATTAATTATATGTATTTTTTTATGTCATACTCATAATGTTGGTTCTTTTCTACGCCACTCTAATATAAGCCACTCTAATATAAGCCACTCGAAATTCTAATATTGCGCAGACGAAGACGCCCACCAGCTAGTTTGTGAATAAAACCTTTTCATTTCTTATACTCGGAAAGTAGTGTTTTTGTGATCGGATTATTGGGTCGAAAATACTGCTTTCTTTCTTCGAGGGAAAAACTCGTTCAAATTACTTCTAACTTAAGGGCCGGAATGAACTTGAAAAATAGAACTACTGTCAGCTGTGAAGAGTTTAATGTAAAAATCTAATTAAAAAAATGCTGCGGCCATGTGAGTTTCTTAACAGCCAGTGTGAACTTAGGGCAAATTTCTTTGAGCGGTGAGTTCCATATTTAAAATTCAAAAAGTCGACATAATTTGGCGGGAGACTAATCTGTTATCCGTGACGGAATTCAAAAAATAGGTATTAATTATGCTAAGATTTGAATATTAAAAATGAGTTTTTATTTTCCTCATATTGGAAATGAAAAGTAGAGTGTTTAACACGGGTAAAAGAATCAATTCCTACTCGGACTATAGCCTAAATACTTCGAGAATTCTTTCGACCCTCGGTTAACAATCTACTATTTCAATTCTATTCTACCCTCCATACCTTTGGGGAAGTGTATTGGCGGCCTCTGGACCCCGTCCTGGCCCACCAGGATGAGAGCGTCGCTGGCCTGCGAGCGGTGCACGTGGACATATACCACCTCCCATACGCACACCTGCAGCGACATGGCCCAGTAGACACTGCGGGGGGAGGAGGGTCAAGTGTGTGTGGGGGGGAGGGGAATGATAATATTAATTTATTGCTCTAATAATGCTAACATCATTAGAGCATAGCAGTTGTGCCTAGGGTCAGAAAGGTAAAAAACTGTATGACCTTGTATAACTTACAAAGCAGACATGAAATTTTACGAAACTTTTGGGAAAGCTTTTAGGACGCTCAAATGGAGGTGTACACGTAATTTAATTTATTGTCTCTATTTCCGATGTTGATCGTAAAGACTGGATACTACAAACTAAGGCGACACGTCCAACAAGCGGCATACCAATCAAGCTTCAAGGTTCTGAATGAAGGTTAATTTTCTTAAGCCTTAAAAGTCTAAGTTATAATAATCAAATAACTTTAAACTAAGGCAACATCCAACAAGGGGCATACCAATCAAGCTTCAAGGTTCTGAATTAAGGTTTCTTAGTGTTCTTTAGCCTCAAAAGTCTGAGTTCTTACAATCAAATAACTATAGACTAAGGCAAGATCCAACAAAGTTCTGAATTAAGGTTTCTTAGTGTTCTTTAGCCTCAAAAGTCTGAGTTCTAACAATCAAATTACCTTAGTTTGTAGTTACTAAGGCAACATCCAACAAGCGACATACCAATCAAATTTCAAGGTTCTTTATTAAGATTTGTTAGTATTCTTCAGCCATAAAAGTCTGAGTTCTTTTAAGCAAATAACTAAAAATTAAGGCAACATCCAACAAGCGACACACCAATCAAGATTCAAGGTTGTAAATTAAGCTTTGTTAGTATACCTTAGCCCCCCCAGTTTCTCGTACACTAACAATCTGTCAATCTACTGTTAACACCTGTCAAATGTTTTTTTCTGTTTGGCCATTGACAGCTGTTAACAGTAGATTAACGGCCTGTTAGTGTCTCAGAAACTAGAGGTAAGTCTGAGTTTAAACAATTAAATAACTGCAAACTAAACTAATCACAAAACAATAGGCTCGTTTTGATATTTGAGAAAGACCCTAGAACGTAACTTGTTACGAAACGGAAAGAAAAAATAAATAATTATTCAATTGCCTAAAGGGTTTTTAAAATATGTGTATTATTACGAAACGTCTCAGAAACAGCTACATTCTCAGTATTTTTTTTTAAACGGAGCGTTTTACCCAATTCATTCTTGAGTCTCACCAGCTTTATTCGATTTCAGTTCGAGTGATGTTTACTGAAAAACATAATAACCTACTCATATGTACAAACTTCGATCGATTTATTCATATCGTTCTGAGCCATGGCGTCCTAGAAATAGGACATCACGAATAATTTTCTTTATTTACACCCAATGATTTAGTAGGAAGTCCGGAATACTTACTGTTCTAGGTCCAATATTTTCCTCATAATGTTTTGGACAACAAGAAGAAAAAGTTCTTCAAAATCTGCGTAGTTTTAGAAGACTTGAAGTAAGTGTTACGTCCAGGGCTTAGGAGGTTAAATTTACTCAGCCGCATACTCGTAGGTCATCACTGGTTACGTCACTATGAAGATGTCAAAACGGTCCTATTGTGTTGTGATTAGTTTAAAGCAACATCCAACAAGTGACATACCAGTCGACACACATGGGCCCAGCACAGCTACGCCGGTACACGCTACAGGGCTCGAGGCTACACAGAACACAGGCGTTTGGGCACGCGGACGAGTGCACTAGGTGGCAGCGGAGCAAGCTACACGGTACAACATAAATGCAACAGAAAAGTAAAGGAGGAGCGGAAATCACGGGAGGAATTTTGCTTTGAATGTCGTCCCCATTTCTTGAAAATACAATTGGGCTTTGTCACGCAGAAACATTCCAATCCACAGTAACCGACTTTCAAGAAAATCGATACTCTATGTAGGTATAGCGTTGTTTGATTTTCCACAATTCTCAGACTTGTTTAGTGGTGTAACGGATTTTCGTTATTTCTTTTCATTCAGTTATCATTTGCAATCTTCTTCTTCTTCAGGCTATATTATGTAGTCCACTGCTAGACATAGCCCTCCCCTAATGAACGCCATAGCGTCTTTCTTCAAGTCTTCAGCTTGCCGCATCCAGCAACTGCCGGCAGTTTCTCGCAGATCATCATCCCACCTAGTCGGAGGGCGTCCTACACTGTTGTCGTGTCACGGTTTCTACTCAAGAACACATTTACTCCAGAGGTTGTCGGTTCTTCGCGAGTTAAGCCCACTGCCACTGTCATTTGCAATCTAAAAAATTTAAATTATGTCACTACTATGTCGCTATGTTCAGCGCTAGTTGTTTATTTTGACACACTACTACTCTACCCTTGGAACAAATCATCAGTTTCAAACTAAAGACAGTGTTTTTGATGCAGTATACATTTTATAATCTCATCGCAAGAATCCTCCCATAGGGGCGCAACGTTGCGGGACGCAACGTTTATAACTTTAAACACTGATTACAAATATAAAACGTCTGAACTGAGTTACATATGTGGGTTGGAATGTTTCTGCGTAACACGCCCCAATTCATGACAATTCGATGCACAGTCGATTAAACCACAAATCCATTTATGGTGTTTCTCAGGAAAACATTTGTCTAAAGGAGAAGCTTGAATAGGAATATCAAACACTCGTACACATCCGTCACAAAAGTGCAAAAAATATATATATCTGAGACGGTGAGGTAATGTTAGGATGCATTCGCTATCGACTGTACTAAATATGCAATATAAAAAAAAAGTTGATGATAAAATATCATTGGAAAATGCAAGTAATTGAAATAAAATAAACCCTGAAAACCGTTTCTTTAAAACCACTTCCAATAATAAAATCTACTTGTTTTTGTCTTATATTCTACTTAATTTTAAAACTAGAAGCAACTAATTGTGTATGTAATAATTTCAACCTTCTTTCTTATTGCAAGAAGTCTTATTAATCGACACAAAAGAAACTGTTTTCAAGTTTTGCTTTAAATTAACATGTTGTATACGACCTTGTGTGGTAAATATAAAGTCTGCAACTAGCGCGGCCACGCTGCACAAACCGCAGCTAAATGTTTTATATTTTGCTTGCTGCGACCGTGCCATTCTGTGACTGGCTTTATCCACCCAAGGATAAAGATTTAGAGCAAAATTAAGATACGTTTACTGCTACCAAAAATGCCGATTCCGGCTCTACAACACGAGACTAAGTATTTTTACAAAGACAAATAGAAATCAGTCAGATATTCGTACTCACCTCTTATCGACGCCCTCGCTCTCAGCGTATCCGTTCATGAGCTGGTTAGGAGTCCACTTGATGATCAGCCCGGCGGCTGTCTGGTGCAAACTGAGGTAGCCCGCCATGGGCTCCACTACGTCCTTCTAATGGAAAACAGTTGGTGAGTTCATTCCTAAAACACTGATAGAGAAAGGCAACTACTGGTTTGTACCACCTCCTATTTAATTTGTCGAATTCTACTGAGAACCCTTAGCTTAGGACTCTCATATAGCCGCTTTTCAGCATTTGTGGTAAGTATTTGGGACAAATCACTCGTAGCCCTGGCTGCCTGAGTGATCTTAAACGATCACGAAGGTTAAGTAACTTATGGCGCGTTCAGCGCATGGGCGGGTTACAGACCATGACTAAAGCTAGTGGCTTTTTTCTGAGCAGTTCCCTGCTTCGAAAAACACGTTAAGTCGTTTGTGCAGGCTGTCATGTAATGGCAGTCGTTAATCCATGTCAGAGGCCTTATGGGCGGCTTGATAACTTCTGACTGTAAGGCCCGCCACTGTCTTACAATCCTCCACCTACCCGGACTTGGCCCCCGTGGTGGAGTATGACCTAACCTTTCTGCGATGCAGTCCTCGATTCGTCACTATAATAAAGACTTTAGTCAAATTCACTGCTTTATCACTGGTTTTGCTTTTATCGCCACAGAATACGTTTAAGAAGCGGTTGACACATAATCTCTAATACTTATTATAAAGTATATTTAAATAAATCTAAAATAGATATCTCTAGCATAACTTACAGGCTGGACACGAACGTTATTCTTTCCATAAAGCAGAGTAGCTCGCGAGTTCTGGTGCAAGCTCTCTACGTATTCTTTGGCACTGGATCCGGTTGCATTTCCTGCACCTATAACAGTTGTATTTTGAATACTCGTACCTTTGTTTAACCATTGAATTTAAAATTCAATGGTTTAACATGGCAAGGAAATAAACAAAGATGCCAGCTGCCGTTGGCGCCGGCTAACATGTAATGGCAGTCGTTAAGCCATGTCAGAGGCCTTATGGGCGGCTTGATAACTTCTGACAGTAAAGCCCGCCACTGTCTTACAATCCTCCACCAACTCGGACTTGGCCCCCGTGGTCAAGTATGGCCTAACCTTCCTGCGATGCAGGAAGAGACCCGTTCCCCAACATTGGGGATATAAAAAGGGTTGATATCGAAACAAAGATGAGTATGTAAGATGTATTCTTTTAATCAGCTTTTATTAGATCACACTGTTTTTTAAGCCCTGTGAAAATCGATGTCGTAGCAATCTAAGGAACATCATAGATTATGTTTTCGCCAATTCGTGAAAGGTCAAATTTTAAATTGAAAGTTTGTGTTTTTGTATGTCTACTAAATTTCAGTCCAATATTTTATTTATGGTCTAATCGAATAATTAAAAACAATTTAACACCTATATAAAAATGTGGGTTAATTGGTATTACAGCCTGTTACAGCTGGAGGGCTTTAGGCTCCCTTTTTTATGAAGGCTATAAACGTCCCACTGCAGGACACAGGCCTTCTCTCAGAGAAAGAACATGGGCTTAACTACCGCGCGTGCCCACCGTGGATTTACAATTTCAAGCCCTGAGGTATTTGAACACCCCAGAGACTCGGGATGTTTTCCTTCACCGTTAGCAAGTGGTATTGCTATTTTAACTACAAACTTATTTAAGGCCCGAGTATGGATCGGAATTAAATGACCACTTACCAGTATTAGTATTCCCGGAGTCTTCGGAAGAAGTGTTGAGGCTCCTTTTGAAGTTTAGGATCGGTCTCCGCACCGAGGGGGGCGTCGTCGTGCCGGCAGACATGCGGTGTCTCTGTACCTGTTCCGGCAAACGACAAAGTTCTTACTGAAGCAGATGGATGGACAGATGGAAAATATTCAGTGCGTCAGATTATCGTTGTCAGTGGTACTCAATATCATATACTAAACTAAGAAAGAAATCTTAGGAGACAACTTGTGATTGCTCTCAAGAACTACTCCTGTTATACTTTATTTATAATAGAGTAAAGTCAAGTAAAAACATTTTCGACGACGTAAATGCATTCTTGCTGGGATGGTGCGGAGTGACTGGAGACAGGGAGAGATGGAAAAAAGTAGGGGAAGCCCAGCAGTGGAACACAAAAGAGGCTAGATGAAAAATAATAATTTGTAATACAGCTGTGAACAGGAAGCAATGTTTTGAAATGTACATTAATCGGCGATTGACATTGGGTTCCGCACTAGGTATATACATCCTGACTCACGGGAATGTGATAAGACCAATAATTTTAAAAAGGTATATGCTCTGTTCTGTGATTTCCTTGGTATAGATAATTAGAGTGGCCTTAGATGTAAAATAACTACAACACTTATATAGTGAACGTACACGTATTTAGGGAAGAGCAGTTGATTGCGCTCTTTCAGTTTGCATGATCTTCGTCCAAAGAATTTAAGATAAATCCTGAGAAATTTTATTATAGTCTCGTAGAGTTTATAGATAAAGTGAGGTGTTTAGTTATAATATATTAAAGGGTCTAATTGCGATTATTTTTAGATAAAACGCTTTTAAGTACGTGAAATCCTCTGCTAAGTAAATACAAATCACGCGCCTTATCACCGGACTCGTCCGCGGAAATAGTAAGTGTTGTGTTTCGGCCCGCTGCGAAAAACTAAAAGTGACTACCCACAATGATTGACTGTACTCGCTACTTCAGTCTACCCGTGACCAGGGCATCTGCAACGCTGCCGAAATGTGGGGAATTAAGGTAATTAAGTTTTTCCTAATAAGTAATTGCGATTAGACCCGTTTAATACATAACTATGTATGGGTATCGCAAATCATTAAGAAATACCAGTCAGGTGTTCACCATAAGTTCTATTTACTGCACTGAAAGCCAATGCCCACAACTGACCAGCTCATCGGCAGGCGGGTCCGTCCAGAAGCAGGCCGGTGCCTTGGCCTTCGAGTACTCCAGGGCGCAGGGTCCAACCAGCAACGAGCTCAGGATACTGCCAGAGTCAGGGTCTGCGACGAGGGCGTCTCGCTCATAGTACCGCGGCGCGTTGGTTACCAGGTGCTCGATAATCTTGGCTAATTGGCGCTCGAACAGGGCAATGCGGATCCAGAGGTATCTGTGGAAGAAATTGGGTGTTAACGCCGTGTTCAAACCAACGTATAGTCAGCCGCCGTATCTGTGCAGCCCCAGTGTAACCGTCAAAATACGTAGCCAATCAGAGTCTGCGCCGCGTAGTGAAGCGTTGTATTAGTCGGGCGCCGAATGTCAGCATCTTCGCATAGCGTAATAACATAAGTAATACAGAGAGTATTGTAAAGAGGTTCGAAGTTTCACTGATGCCGGTGAGTCGCCCATTAGCTCAGATGGGAGAGTGCTGGCACGGTTAGCCAGAGGTCGTGGGTTCGAATCCCGGCATGGGTGGAATTTTTAGCCTCTAAATAGGTTTTTAAAGTTTTACGAGCAAAATTTTATCTCTACTTGAAATTTTGCATTACTCAAGCTTTCGCAAAGTGTGTATCTTGCCTGAGAAATTGTGACCCACGGCCTAGACAATTAATAAGCGCTGCCAGGACACCGGCATGTAAAACCTAAGGCATAAATAATTACCTGGAGGCAGAAATTATTGCGTTGGCAATGAAAGCAACGCGAAACCTGGCTGCTGTGTAATTAATGTTCCCTTTTATACCCTTTGCCTGCCGCACCATTACTTAAATTAAACGCTGAAAGATTCAGAAAAGAGTACCTCCTTTTAAATCCAGAAAGTTTAGGTAATTACTTACTTAGGCCAGAATAGACAGCAACGAAAAGGAAAAGAAAAAAGATGTCATGTTTGTGAAATTTCAAGAAGTGGCATGGATTGTAGACAATATCTAATAATCAACATACTCAAAAAATGTGTTAAGTACACTTTGTGCCAAAAGGGCTACTATAACATAAAGGATTACTTAATGACAATGACATCTGGCATTAAAGCCAGTACAATGCATGAGTTCTATGTTTTATAATAATTATGTAAACTCCGTTAATTAAAGACTAAGTTTGTAAACCTTTTCATTTCATTACTCCTAGGCTAAATTAGCGTGAATTGGGATATTGGAAACATAAAAAAAATTTTCGTCTTTTACGCAAAACTATGAATTATTATACGAATAAATGATATGTCTTGCTATAGTACCTACATAAGTAGGTGCTGTATAAGAAAAAGTGAAGTTCCCGGTGCAATCAAATATTCAATGTTGGATTACGCTATTGAACTCCCTTTTTTTGGACCTTGACCATCCTCTCCTCCGAGTTTTAATTATACCCTGTATTGTTAAGCAAACACAATTCCTTTACTAGCAAACGCTAGCTTATGAATATGATAAGCGTATCTCCGCTAATAAAACTTGACACAATACATTATGCCAAAAGCCGGAGCTACAATACGCGGTAGACTGTTGGTCTGAACTAGACTTTATTGCTCTTAAAATAAGAATGGTTCAAATAAAATAGAGGTTCGTCGTCTGTTGACTGTATGGAATAAAAAGCATTAATAAGTTAAAATTACTTTGCTAAATTCCGCCAAATATCCCACAAGCACCATGCGGATAATTAATGCACCGCCCTCCTTCCCACTGTTTCAAGCACAAGCAAGACACGAACAAACCACCGCCGACACCAATACTTGTGTGAGAAATTACGCGCCGCGTTTCGCCTCTAAGACGAGGCATCCTTAGGCTCACAAGTGCAAGTGTATTTTCTGTCAGTTTTTTTATATATTACATAATAATACAAATAATTAGCGGTGGGATGTGAGAATTACGATAAAAGTTACTTTCATCGAAATACAGATAGTGGAAGGTAGGTTGTCGAGAGACCAAAAAGAGAATAAAGTCAAACTGATTCAAAAGGGCAAAGGCAGGCAAATTCCACGTTACTTTCCCAGCACCCGACACTGGCCGAAACATTCAAAACAACTGAGCTACGGGCATTAAAGCGTTTTTACGTGCTCCGAATACTGTTGTAGTAACCAAAGCGTTGGAGCCCTCTTGTTTCTAGCAGATTAATAGAAACTACGCAATTTCAGAGGCCAAAAGTTATTGGTGCGTGGAAAGGGATATACGGGCCCAATCTTAACTTTTGCGGATGAATCTGCGGATGAAGCTAGGCTTAAATCAAAAACAATGTTGGTAACGTTATATTAAAATTTACTCGGTTACTGAAAGCCTTAGTAATTTATACATAAAACTATTTACCTAGAGCTAAAATCTGCCAGCGACTATGCCTGCGTGGTCCATTGAGTGTATTCAACTAAAAATTTACTTGCGTAAATAAAAAAAAAAGTCATCGGTAGGTGTACCTACCAAGTACGACCGGCATCCTATTGGTAAAATCCAGGTTACAAACTATCTGAGTTACAACTTTAACCTAAATATATCCAGCCGCTTTTGCGTGATTAAGCAACAAACATCCAAAAATTCACAATTTTATTTTGAGGACCAGCAAATCTGGCCTTATTATTTCATCGTCATCGTCAGGCTATACTAGTCCACTGCTGGACATAGCCCTTCCCTAAAAAGCGACACGTTTTGCTATCATAGGGGGTAATGCCCATAATCCCCACGCTGGGCATGCGGGTTGGGGATCCCAGTTCGCTGGAATTGTACTGCAGGGGGCGCTGCTGCCCACCCCCCGGTTTGTGTCCCTTAGTCGCCTTTGACGACACCCGCGGGAAGAATTTGGGTTGGTGCTATTCTCTAGGCAGACACCACACAGCAACCACCACCGCCTTATTATTTAGCTACTGGATTTTCCTAAATCAAATGTTCATATTTAATGTAAACATGTATGCGAAATACAGGCTATGGCAGTAGATGCTACATGTTACTATGTATGTAAGTCTAACTATTAGTACAAGTTATTGTATAAATCATTATCTTATCGAGACACAGCTGAATAGGACAGAAAACGTATTCGTTTAACGTCGAATATATTCTGCAGACGAAGAACTAGCAAGAGTTAGTTTTTAAATACTCTGTTTGAACACCGTTTCGCTTTTATTTTAATGTTATTCTCAAACTTCAGAAAATTTCACCCCAGTAAAGTTTTATTACTCTTTACAAAGTGAGTGCGAATCTCTGCCATTTTTCAAAGTTACGTAGCACCCGCAGAATCTTACTTCGGTATCTTCTTGTTTTGATGAATCGTCATGATCATTTATTTATCTAAATTATTTGTGTGTATGTGTGGATAATTTAATGTACAGTACGATTAAAATCAGTTAACGATTCGGCCGACCTCGGTAATCTTCGTGAATCCTTCATCTCTCACATAGAGTTATAAATTTACAGATCAATAAAATTTACAGACCTTTAATTATATTACTCGTTGTCTTATTGAATACAATACAGGAACGATATTAGAAAAAAAACTCTTTTTTAGCTCAAAACTAACCTTGCGGTGGTGTTAAATTGTTAGCGAATTGTTTAAACAAGATTTCTTAGCTCGATGCAATATATTTCAACTAGATTTGTTTCTATTTTACGTCCATGCTTACAAATAATACATTCGATATCAATCCTTTTAGGAGCCCACTGCTGGGGCAGGGGTCTCTTCTTGCATCTCAGGAAGGTGAGGACATACTCCACCACGGGGACCAAGTCCGGGTTGGTGGAGGATTGTAAGACAGTGGCGGGCCTTGCTGTCGAAATTATCAGGCCGCCCATAAGGCCTCTTACATTGTTAAACGACTGCCATTACATGACAGCCGGCACCAACGGCTTAGCGTGCCTTGCGAAGCACGGAAGCGCTCGAAAAAATGCCATTTGCTGTAGTCACGGGACGGTTACCCATCCTGCACCTGACCGAGCCTGTTGTTGCTTAACTCAAGTGATTGATTCCAATCACTCGGTTCACTTACGCCTCGTCTTAGTTCCTTTTTTTTATTATTTCTTTCCGGTGGCGGCTTATTTCTTGACTTTGATCGCATATTAAAGACATTTGTTTACCTACATTAATGCGTGCAGCAGAGCCGAGCTGTCCGATGCGGGGATTACTCCCGAATTTTTCTTCACTGTTAGCGTGTGGTATTGTTGATGTAATGAATTTGCAGATGGAATCGCACTAGGGTCTGGTTATTGTTATGTATGTGCCTGTATGTAAATGTTGTGTTGTGTTGTGTTGTGTTGTGTTGTGTTGTGTTGTGTTGTGTTGTGTTGTGTTGTGTTGTGTTGTGTTGTGTTGTGTTGTGTTGTGTTGTGTTGTGTTGTGGTGTGGTGTGGTGTGGTGTGGTGTGGTGTGGTGTGGTGTGGTGTGGTGTGGTGTGGTGTGGTGTGGTGTGGTGTGGTGTGGTGTGGTGTGGTGTGGTGTGGTGTGGTGTGGTGTGGTGTGGTGTGGTGTGGTGTGGTGTGGTGTGGTGTGGTGTGGTGTGGTGTGGTGTGGTGTGGTGTGGTGTGGTGTGGTGTGGTGTGGTGTGGTGTGGTGTGGTGTGGTGTGGTGTGGTGTGGTGTGGTGTGGTGTGGTGTGGTGTGGTGTGGTGTGGTGTGGTGTGGTGTGGTGTGGTGTGGTGTGGTGTGGTGTGGTGTGGTGTGGTGTGGTGTGGTGTGGTGTGGTGTGGTGTGGTGTGGTGTGGTGTGGTGTGGTGTGGTGTGGTGTGGTGTGGTGTGGTGTGGTGTGGTGTGGTGTGGTGTGGTGTGGTGTGGTGTGGTGTGGTGTGGTGTGGTGTGGTGTGGTGTGGTGTGGTGTGGTGTGGTGTGGTGTGGTGTGGTGTGGTGTGGTGTGGTGTGGTGTGGTGTGGTGTGGTGTGGTGTGGTGTGGTGTGGTGTGGTGTGGTGTGGTGTGGTGTGGTGTGGTGTGGTGTGGTGTGGTGTGGTGTGGTGTGGTGTGGTGTGGTGTGGTGTGGTGTGGTGTGGTGTGGTGTGGTGTGGTGTGGTGTGGTGTGGTGTGGTGTGGTGTGGTGTGGTGTGGTGTGGTGTGGTGTGGTGTGGTGTGGTGTGGTGTGGTGTGGTGTGGTGTGGTGTGGTGTGGTGTGGTGTGGTGTGGTGTGGTGTGGTGTGGTGTGGTGTGGTGTGGTGTGGTGTGGTGTGGTGTGGTGTGGTGTGGTGTGGTGTGGTGTGGTGTGGTGTGGTGTGGTGTGGTGTGGTGTGGTGTGGTGTGGTGTGGTGTGGTGTGGTGTGGTGTGGTGTGGTGTGGTGTGGTGTGGTGTGGTGTGGTGTGGTGTGGTGTGGTGTGGTGTGGTGTGGTGTGGTGTGGTGTGGTGTGGTGTGGTGTGGTGTGGTGTGGTGTGGTGTGGTGTGGTGTGGTGTGGTGTGGTGTGGTGTGGTGTGGTGTGGTGTGGTGTGGTGTGGTGTGGTGTGGTGTGTTATTTCCTGTGGGCCAGGCCGAGTAATCCGTCGGAATGGTTGTATCTGGACAAGCCTACTCCATCAAAAAAACAATGTCCCAGGTACTGCAGTGTCCGAGAAGTCCTTTCACCCATCTAGTGTGGGTTTAGGTACCAATGAACGCTGCATAAATAATTTCATTACTTAGATGTTTGTACCTACATCAAATTACGTCATTGCATAATACAACACTTAGAATCGATGTAAGTATACGTAGATTGTTTTATGTGCATGAACTGCTTGAATATATTAGTATGGGGGTGCAAAGTCACTGTAAGGGCCCTAAATCGCCTTGACACATGAAAGCACTGGAAAATAGTCGCTAACGGCTACAAGACCTGACTGAATAATGTAGATTATGCTAGCGTGGCTTACTAGTGGCCTTGGTTATAAAATATTAAATTTATTTTGTATTTTCTCCATGTTTTGCGACACGACTGAACTAAATGCAACCGAAAAGAGCTTAATCTGCAGGTTTACTAAAGGTCATTCGCATGGTGGCGTGAGGGCAGAGTCACCTGTCTTCCTCCATAATGTTTGAGACTGGTGATGGCTGACTCCTGCTTTACGAGTGCTGTTGCTGTGTCTGGTCGCAGCGTTAATGTTTTCCTTGCTGCAGCTTGCAGCTGATGTATAGATATAAGAGGATTTGAGAAAAGACGGATAGAGTTTTTTCCGCTGCCTTTTTCTCCACTGCACTACGGCCCGCAGGCAGCGGCTTACATTCTACGTTGCACACGAAAATTCAGCTAACAGAAGGTAAATTCTTTAGGTTGATTTTTTTGTTATAATATTAATATAAACTGATTTAATCGCGACAATTAAGTAAGTTTTACCTAATAAATAATCGTGATTAGACTAACTTAAAATGTAACTATGCATGAGCATCGCGAGTCATTAGGACATATTGATTTGTAAATTTGTAGAGAACATCAGTGATTGTATATAAGTTCAGTTTGTGCACTTTATCGATTTCATAACGGATACTTTGCAACACAAATGTTATCTCGTCATTAAAACATATTGATTTGTAAATTTGTAGAGAACATTGTCGTCTGTGTTTCTATTATCGACCTTTCGTTACACACTGTGGGACCATTAACCCACGCTATAATTTAGGGGCATTCTTTGACTTTCATAGAACTACAATTCGATGTGCATTGCAGAGTGGACTCACCCACATATTATAAAAACTGTCATGATAAACTGGCGATCGGCCCTGTAGTCAGCCCCCACTATAATAATAATAATAATAAATTGACACAAAACATATACAAAACAAAATTACATCATGTTACAATATAGTAAGACGTTAATTAGAGTTACATACAATTATGATGCGTGCTTCTGATACCTACGCTAGGAAAAATCCTGTATTACAGGTATCAATGCCCTCCCAATAATGAGCCGCCGCTATGCTGTTGTATTCTTTATTTATCTTTATGTTATTGTTATCTTTAGATAAGTAGATATCAGTCTTTCTCGTCACTTTTATGTTTGTTCATCAGTCTTGGCTAAACGCTTCACAGTTTACAGGTACTTTTTACTACACCCTTCGCTAATATTGGACGCCTTACTTCCTTTAACGCCCCTCTTTCTTCCTCAATTACTCAATATGTGCGTGCATGCGTGCGTATAGAACCGTATGAATGTATGTTCCTATATCGCTATGCCTACAGATGTCTCAAACAACTAATAACTAGAGAGAGATTCTCAAGTATTTACTTAGTGAAATTCTCCATTCAAAAACTGCCGTATGTGCCTCAACCCCTCCTAAGTAAAGTATATGGTGAAGAGCGTCAACGTTCCACTCAAATTCCATTGCCTACTTATCCTACCGCGTCGCAAACGCGCGCGAATGGAAAAGCAAATATTATCGTAGCGCTTACCGACTAAGCTCGCGTGTGTTATGTTAAGGACTATTTTACAACATGTCAGTGACGTGCGCTTCGACATTTCAATCTAAAACAACCCCTAAAGTCAGAGACTACCTAATCGGTGAAATTCAGTCTGCTGCCACAGGGCCGTGCTTTTAAGCTCTCGTATTGCAGTATCTTATGATATCAAAACTTTGTACAGACCCACTGCTGGGGCACTTGTCTCCTCTTGCATTGCAGAACAGTTAGGCCATACTCCACCACTGGGGTCCAAGTACGGATTAGTGGAGGATTGTAAGACTGTGCCGGGCATTACTGTCAGAAGTTATCGAGCTGCCCATAAGGCCTCTGACATGACTTACCGACTTTCATTAATATAATACCTTAACAACGGCTTAACGTGCCTCGCGAAGCATGGGAGCGCTCGGAAAAATGCCACTAGCGGTAGTCAAGGGATGGTCACCCATCTAGGACTTTCGCGTCTGTTGTAGAAGCCCTAGTGATTGATTCCAATCATTCATCTCCACTAGACCACGAGCACTTCAGATATAGCTACTTAAAACTAACTCTATAGCTGTCTCACAATACTTATGGTATACCCAAGTCCATTCACGAATGAATACGTAGGTATTTATTTGCTGTGGTTACGTCCTCATCAAACGCATATGTTTACTTTCTAAAATAAAGATTATTTCAAAGACACTTTGCAAATATGACAAGCTGTCACTCATCTTAAATCCATAGTATTTAAGGATTATTTTACACGTCCCCGGCTGGTTGTAATGTAAGTAGACCTTTACGTAGAGGCGGGCGGGTGTGGTAATACCGTTTACGCGGTGGGCGGTGTGAATGTAATATATGGAGGCAAACTTTCTGTTGCTAGTGATGGTGATTGATGGTCCAAGATAATCTTAAGAATGACATCGCATACCTACGGATGTGACGAGCTGTTGTGTACTCGGCGCCGCCACATAATCTCGCCTAGCGTATCGTATCGTAGGGCATCAAAGGCATTATTTACGCTGAAATGTAGGTCGTTTGAAATCCTTATATAAATATTAATTAAAAGTACCTAGCTATTAAACATATATTAATGTATATATATTAAAGTACCTAGCAACTAAACATATACAGTGACTTTGCACCCCCATACTAATATATTCAAGCAGTTCTTGCACATAAAACAATCTACGTATACATCGATTCTAAGTGCTGTATTATGCAATGACGTAATTTGATGTAGGTAAAAACATCTAAGTAATGAAATTATTTATGCAGCGTCGATTGTCACCTAAACCCACACTAGATGGGTGAAAGAACTTCTCGGACACTGCGGTACCTGGGACATTGTTTTTTTTTATGGAGTAGGCTTGTCCATATACAAACATTTCGACGGATTATTCGGCCTGACCCACAGGAAATAACCAGACCCTAGTGCGATTCCATCTGCAAATTCATTACATCAACAATACCACACGCTAACAGTGAAGAAAAACTTCGGGAGTAATTCCCCCGCATCGGACAGCCTGCTCGGCTCTGCACGCAATAATGTAGGTAAACAAATGTCTTTCATATGCGATCCAAGTCAAGAAATAAGCCGCCGCCGGAAAGAAATAATAAAACAATGGACCTAAGACGAGCAAATTACTAGTCAGACGAAAAAAAAACTGTAGTAAAACAATATTTTATCAATAAGTTGACGACCACGGCCTAGCTCTTCTGAAGGCCTCTGATACGAAGATAACTGCATGAATATGGCGATTTACTTTCGTTGCTGCGCCAAGCTTACGCGTGCACACACATTGAACCTTCTAGGCGTCAATGATATGAAAGAACACCCAACGAGACCCCACCATGTATTTGTCATGGCACCGTGATGCACTGACAGAATCGAGGCCCTGGAATAGTAAAAAAACCTGCATAACAATAGAGCCTTATACATTCTGTAGTAGAACAAGTCTTTGACAAATAAGGCAAAACGCTCGTTACCATAGCACAGGGTATCCCAGATTATGACCAGGACCTAAAATACCTCAATTGCGTGTGAAAGAATATAACCTATCAATAGAATACACAATGCTGGCTATGATGTATATGCAATCACTCCAATTACGTAGGTACATTAATTTTTTCCTCTTCCCACACATAATTGAATTATTATTTTGTTCAATTATTTATGTATGGTTTAAGACGTTTAAAGTATGTTTATATAATTTTTGAAGTTAATTTCAATTTCTTAATTGCACCGACCACCGTTTCCTGGAAGAAATAACTTTTAGTGATAAGGCCGCCAATTGCACTATATTCCTTTTTATGTACAATACAGTGTTCTCTATCTCTATCTATCTCTATACTGTGATATACCACATTTCTGTAACTGTAATTTCTGTGTACAACAAAGAATATTCTATATATCTTACTTACGTTACCTACTTCTCATACTCTTGTTTGTTTAGTTTCTACTTTACCACTTAAGTAAGTACCCACTGAGAGACGATGTGACCTTTCAATAAGCGTAAAACTTTGCTATTGCGAAAAAAAATCAGCTATGGTAAATGTAGTAATGACCGATAATATTTTTTCGCTATGATCTATGTATTGGGGTTTTTTTATACTATCTGGAGAATTCGTTACACACAGTATATGAGAAAGTTTTTGCTTATCATTTGAGCGCCAATTTTACGCTCAAAAGATGAGCGACAACTAATCATCCTTGCAAAGTGGCTTTGGAATTATATTTGTTCGAAAGCAAATACAAGTTTTTGACGTAAAGACGTAACAAGAGCAAATGAAAGTCACATGCATGAAATCACTGTGATATATATAACAAAGGTATTTTTTTTCTTTTTGTGATGCACGCAGGGAAATACGGCTTTTTTTCTTAGCATATTGTGTGTTTAGTTTTAAGTAATGTAAGTTTTAATTTCTGAACCGATAATAAATATATTTCATTTTCATTTTCAAAAAAATAAATACCATTCACGAGTACCTACATAGGTGTTGTCCTGTTATGTCCTGTGGTTATCTTTAAACGCTTGTGTTTGCTTTCTAAAACAATGATTATTTTAAAGACGCTTTGCAAGGATGATAAGCTGTTGTTCATCTTCAATCTCACAGTATTTGAGGATTATTTTAGTTTGTGTAGTGGAGCTTACACGTCAGCGGCTCGCTGTAACGTAGACCTTTATGTTAGGGGCGGGCGGGGCGTGGTAATATCGTTCACGCGGTGGGTGTGTATATGGAGGCAAACTTTATGTTGCCACTGATGGTGTAATATATGTAATACTAGCTGACCCAGCGAATTTCGTACCACCTACCATCAATTCTTTAATTTTTTTGATTTATTCTCTCCGTAAGAACCATCCTCGTACTTCAAGGAATATTCTAAAAAAAATTAGCAAAATCGGTTCAGCTGCTCTCGAGATTTGTGCTTACCAACACCTTAAGCGACTAATTTTTATATTATAGAGAAGATATGGAGGCAAACTTTCTGTTGCTGCATAAGTAATGTGACTTGAGAAAGCTATAGAGTTAGTTCTAAGTAGCTATATCTGAAGCGCTCATGGCCTAGTGAAACTGAGTGATTGGAATCAACCACTTGGGTTAAGCAACAGCAGCCGTGGTCAGGTACTGGATAGGTGACCATCCCGTGACTACCGCCAGTGGCACTTTTTCCGAGCGCTTCCGTGCTTCGCAAGGCACGTTAAGCCGTTAGTGCCGGCTGTGATGTGATAGCAGTCGTTGAGCCATGTCAGAGGCCTTTGGGCGGCTTGATAACTTCTGACTGTAAGGCCCGCCACTGTGTAACAATCCTCCACCAACCCGGATTTGGTCCCCGTAGTGGAGTATAGCCTAACCTTCCTACAATGCAGGAAGAGACCCGTGCCCCAGCAGTCAGGACTAAAATAGGAAGGTTGTTAAGGTAGTAACTTATATCCGTGACATCAACGAAACGATTTTTGACAAGAGAAGCTACCTCGTAGCTACATAGTCCTTTTTATCGATTATTCTAATGAAGGTTCGAAGCCTTCAGTTAATGCCCTTTGGGCCTTCTCTCGATAGAGGATAACCGAAACGAGTTCGAAGGCTTTTAAATACTCCTCGGAGACTATTTGCAACTGCTTAATTAAGCTAACCAAAACCTAAAGCTTTATTGCGTTGTAATGTAACTAACTGTGCCTCATTTTCCCAAAAGGCATGTTTGAAGTTACATTTACACACGATGAAATCTGGTTGATTGGTTTTGTTTAGTGGGTAAGCCGTAGTAGTGTAATTAGTACCATAAAAATACATCTCTTTATTATACTATTTTTATTTTTAATGCACTAACCCGTGCTAAGGACTTTAAAAACCTATTTAGAGGCTAAAAATTTCACCCATGCCGGGATTCGAACCCGCAACCTCAGCCTATCCGTGCCAGCGCTCTTCCAATTGAGCTCAATTGGAAGAGCGCTGGCACGTATAGCCAGAGGTTGCGGGTTCGAATCCCGGCATGGGTGAAATTTTTAGCCTCTAAATAGGTTTTTAAACATCTCTTTATATTCTGTATTTACGCATAAGAAGTAAATAAAAAAAACAAATTAGGTGTGTAAACTTGTAGTATGTACCTTTGTAATTATTCCGGGTTTGTTGTTTCTTCCAGTGAAGTAACCTTCCTGCGATGCAGGAAGAGACCCGTGCCCCAGGAGTGGGGACATACAAGGGTTGATAACGAAACCAACCAAGGAGCAGTTATATGAGCATGTGACTACGTCTGTCCAGTGCCCAGAGCTTTTTATTTCGGGCAGAATTAACCAAGGTAGCTTGCAAAGTGAGCGCCTGTCACGGATGGAATTACAAAGTTGATTTAGCGCGCCAACTCCTCCAAGCAAGGTAAGAAGCGTTTAATTAAAAAAAACTCGACAGCCTGGGATTGCGAGAGATGTATTAAATTCCCCGAAGCGATCCGTTTTGCTTTGCTCTTTTTCTGTTATTTAAACGAAATAGACAATTTGGTCTCTTAGGTAGATTTACGGAGGGGTAAAGGTAAAGATCTTTGGCATTACAGCTCTTTTCTTGAAATATTATTAGTAGGTATAATCCAATCCAATCATCAGATTTATATTGGTCTTTGTCTAATGTCTCCATTATTTATTTACTTCATAAAACAAAAGTACTAGATATACGGCGGACTTATGATACATCTAAAGTGCGCAAATTCAGTAACACATTCTAATTTTAATTGACGAACTCTGTGGCGCAGCGGTAGAGCATTTAATCGAGAGGTTCTGCGTTCGAACCCCGGTAGGGACACAAGAAAAATCCCCCCGATCTTGGATCATTACATGTTTGTGATGCCGTTGTTTCTGGTTACCAAACACAGAGTATCCTAGTAAGGGTCCAGAAGCAATTTATGTGCCTGTTGTAAATTTAAAATGTTATTTATTTAATACGAGCTGAGCCGAACTTCGTACCGCCTAACAGTCGATTCTATATTATTATTATTTTCTCTCCCTAAGAACCATCCTCGTTCTTCAAGGAATATTCTAAAAAAGGAATTATTGAAATCGGTGCAGCTGCTCTCGAGATTTGCGCTTACCAACACATTCAGCGATTCATTTTTATATTATAGACTAGCTGACCCAGCGAACTTCGTACCGCCGAACAGTCGATTCTTATTTTATTTTTTTCTCTCCGTAAGAACCATCCTCGTACTTTAAGGAATATTCTAAAAAAGAATCAGCAAAATCGGTTCAGCTGCTCTCGAGATTTGCGCTTACCAACACATTCAGCGATTCATTTTTATATTATAGATTTCAGGAGTAGCACATTTTTGCGGTAAACTTACAGAGCTAATAAATTAGGTACATAAGTACCGACTGTAAATTAAAGCAATCACTATTGAGCCATAAAAGAAGAAACGAAAAATGGAACATATCCCTTATTATAACGTACATCTTTCTAAGTATAACAGCAAAGACCTTTCTAAAAAAGGTTCAGAAAGAGTCTGTTACAAATGGGTTAGGAATTGATCGCTGCGCAACACAATGGTCGTAATAACAACTCCCAGTAGAACCTTTGACGGTGTCGTTAGAATTGGACTCCGACGTACGCGATCTATTCAGGATGTTGAATATATCCTGGTATAACTGATCAATAGAACCCGGGTATACAGTCGACACAATTTAGACCTTTACATGTATGCTTTCTATTCAATTACGTTACGAGCGTCTTTGCGACGAAACTGTCCACAATCATGTTGATAAGCTTTTTTACGACATGTATTTGATATTTAAAACGTAAAACGAAAACCGTTTTTTCAGTATATAAGCAAAATTTGGTAATTGCTAGTTTACTTCTTTGTTTTCAAACAAATTGACTGCGTCAAGTTTCTAGATTGTAAGAACAATTTATAAAACCGTTTTCAGGTTTTGAGTTACTTCAGTAAGCGGTTACAACGTGGTATCGTCACTGTGTGACTACGAAGTTTATGAATGCGAATGTGTTTACGACACGATGAAGTGAGGACTTAGTTATAATAAATTAATATTAATTAGCGCTGAATAAAACGCCCCAAATGGAAACGGATGCAAAAGTTTGAAGGTCCAAATGTGAAAGTTAATGTTACAGAAGGACTACTCAAACCGATTCATCTGACACCAGTCACTATTGAAATTGCGCTCAGTGCTTCGAATGTACACATATATTGAAAAGAAAAATGGACTTAACAGCGTATTACGTGTGCAAACCGTAGAAAATTGGTTTCTAGCTTGATTAAGTCAGTCGGAACGAATGACCCATCTGACCTAGCCGCGCCTCATTATATATTTTGACAATTTTTTTACTGACTTCGAAAGCTATTTTAAAGATTTCGGTTTGGACATATGAAGAAAGATTGACGAATGAAATATATCAAGCGTGCGTGGGCGGAATAACTGTACAGTCGTGTCCACCTCAGATTAATGCGGAAATGTACCAAATACTTGGTCATTCAAGACTAGTTAAATATAAAACGTAATTACCGTTTTACCCAATAAATAATAGCGATTAGAGCCGTTTAATATATTACTATGTATGAGATCGCGAATCATTGAAAGGTACTGTTCAACACTAGCTCTAAAATGGACCTTCTGTACTACATAAATTCTAAACGTTATTTCTTAACACAAGGATAATGGAAATTGCATTCCTTATAAAGCCTCGAGAGAAATTATAATTTCAAACTGAGGAACTGAAACTGGATTTGAATATTACCTTAATTCCCGACGTGGTCACGGGTAGAATGAAGTGGCAAAAACTGTCAATTACTGTAGTGAGGGTAAATGGTAAGTCAATTTTAGTTTCTATTTTGTTGACTAACAACATTCACGTCCACGGATAGGTCCGGTGATAAGGCGCATGATGTGTATTTATTTAATACTGGATTACCACGATCCTGAAGGCTCGAAACCATCTTCGTTGTTGAGATTCTTGTGTTTCTTTATTTCAGTGGCTTCCCGAGCGCCCCATTAAAGAATTAAAGTAATTACGTTTTACCAAGTAAATAATTGCTATTAGACCAGTTTGATATATAGCTTGTATGAGCTATAAATACTGGGTAGAGGGCAAGATAGCTGTAAAGTTAGTGTGGAAGTTATTATGATTCTTTGCACTAGGTTCTGGTTAATATGTTCACTTTTTTCAGAGGCGTTAACAAATAATATGATTTTATTTGACTGCTGGCGCTAGCACTTAGCGATTAGCGAACACATAATGACTTATTTATTAAGAACTTTGGAACAATAAGGGCACAAAACATTCTTCACTAAATCATGCAGCCTACAAAAGAGCACAGGCCTTCTCCCAGATAGAGATAGACAGAGAGGGACAGAGAGAAAGTACGTGTTTGATTACCAGCTGTTCCCATTTCAGATTGGGAATTTCCAGCGCTGAGGTATTTGAACATCTCAGACACCCAGGTTTGCTCACGACGTTTTCCTTCACAATTAGCAAGTAGTATTGCTACTAAAACTTCACAAATGTACATAATATAGAAAACAAAGTCATTGGTACATGTCCGCACTGGGAATCAAACCTGCGTCTCCCGCTTCCGAGTCTATTGTTCTACCCACTGTGATACCGCCGCTCTACAAATCCATACAGACAACTTTTACCACAAGTGTACGTATAATTCAAAGTAGTTTGTTTCAGTTTTACAAATCAAATCAATTTTATTTCAACGTAAAGAATTAAAATTTTGTTTGTTAAATATCAATGTACAATGTAAAATGTAAGCCGCCGCTCTATTTACCATAAGTGTACGTATAGTTCGAAGTAGTCAAAGTAGTTTGTTTCAGTTTTACAAATCAAATCAATTTTATTTCAACGTAAATAATTAAAATTCTGTTTGCTAAATATCAATGTAAAATGTAAGCCGCTGCCTCCAAGCCGTAGTGTAGTGCAGAAAAAGGCAGCGGGAACTGGAACTGTACTGCCTCTGACCATGATAAGATTTCATAATTGCCATCAATAACTTTGAATGCCGAAACATTAGTTAATTGTCTTACAAAAGTGAGGAAAATAAAGTGGTGCGGTTTCCATCTTTAAAAGCGCGATTGTTGAATCGAATTTTTAATTTGATGCGACAATCAAATCAAATTTTCATCAAAAATAAAATTTTAAATTTGATTTAACAGCCTCCCGTAGCGAGGTAGATACTAACTTCCAAATTATAAATACTTAACTTTGTGATAAATAGCCTAATTTTGGGCAGGTTCTTCGGCGCAGTAAGCTTAATAACGGCCATTACAATTATCTCCTAAGCGGTTGAGGCTAATTTAGAATGACGTTTCAGTTTCCCTTCCATTTCAGTTCAGTAATGGGTACTGAACTAAATTGCTAATGTCCGCGGAAAAGGCGAAGATAAAGTATAAGATTGCGCGTTGCGAAAGTGTAATAGGTGACATTACAGATTATATTCGACTTTAGAAAACTTAATCTTTTTTTTTTTAATTATTATAAGAGTATGTAACTTGATTTTTCGCATTTCGTACATACAAACATAGTCACGCCTATATCGCTGTCTATTAGTCAGATACCAGAGTTTGCCGCTGGCCATGATCTCGACAAACCTTCTTTACTTTGATAAAAAAAGATTCAAAAATACTCATTCCGAGACTGGACGATGAATTTTAATCTCCCATTAAACCTATTTACTTCTACCTCCATGCTGCTGAATTTGCCATACAACTTTTTCTAATTTGTTAAAACCATACTCGGAACCTTCTTGGTGTAGGTACTTTTAATTCGCTTTGCACGCGTCTTTTTTCTTCACGTCATATTGTTACAACTTTTTTTTTGCTTACAGTGATTTCCACAGTTCATTGCCTTGCTGAGGTGGGATGAAACAGTGATTGTTAAACGAGGATGGAAAGAATCAATTCCCGAGGTATTTAGACGCCCGAGCGTAGCGACTTTTCATTTCGACTATGAGGAAAACAAAAACTCACACTTTTGAATAATCAAATCTTAGCATAAAGATTTTTATTAACAATTTTTTTTTATTCCGTCACAGATACATATAACAGATTAGTATCATGCCAATTCCTGTCAACTTTTTAAACTTTAAATATGGATCTCACCGCGTAATTGTTGCGGCTTATTCCACTCAAAGAAGTTTGCGCTAAGTTCGCACTGGCTGTTTAGAAACTCATGGTCGCAGCATTTTTTTTTACATAAAACTTTTCACGACTGACAGTAGTTCTATTTTTAAAATTCATTCCAGCCCATTGGTGGAAAGTAATTTGAATGATTTTTTCCCTCTCTAGGGAGGGAAGAAGCATTTTCCACCCCATAATCAGATCAGAACAACACTACTTTCAGAGTATAAGAAATGATTATTATTAGTGGATTAGTGTAATTTTGGAGGTACCGTATGTAAAAAGAATATATACTATTTTTATTTTTAATGCACTAAGCCGTGCTAAGGACAATTTTAAAAACCTATTTAAACCAGCACGTAATACAGAGAATAGTGTAAAGAGGTTCGAAATTTCACTGATGCCGGTGAGTCGCCCATTAGCTCAGTTGGGTAGAGCGCTGGCACGGATAGCCAGAGGTCCCGGGTTCGAATCCCGGCATAGGTGGAATTTTTAGCCTCTAAATAGGTTTTAAAAAAGAATATATATTTTTATCTAATGTAGTAGAAATGAGGTCCGTGACAAGTATATGTAGTGTTACTGTGAATGAGGATATAGGTAGTGACTAGAATTGAAAAAGGAATGTTGCGTTGGTTGAGTTGGACATGTGGAGAGGATGAAGGAAGAAATATTGACGAAACAAATATATGTGAGTGTAAGGGCTGGTAAGGACGACGGTTATGGACGTCCCAGGCGGACATCTTCTTCTTCAGGCTATATTATGTAGTCCACTACTGGACATAGCCCTCCCCTAATGAGCGCCATAGCGCCCTGTCTTCAGCTTGCCGCATCCAGCATCTGTCTGCAGTTTTTCGCAGATCGTCATCCCACCGGATATACATCGACCAAATAGGGGATGTATTGCATTGCAAAGTATTGCAAAGGTGAAGATAAAAAGTACCCGGACCGGCGCGCGAGCATGCAACGACTTATGAACGTTGATGAAGCGAAGTTGGTCTGTCGGGATCGTGGCAAGTGGCAGGCCCTGGTCTCTGCCTACCCCTCTGGGATACAGGCGTGAGGTTATGTACGTATGTTTTTTTTATTTGCTCCTACCACAGTCGTTTCGTAAGTGTGATGAATATCTTTGGGAAACTTCAGCTTTCCAGTACTAATGGTCTCTGAGCTAAGCTGCGGACAGACAGATGGACATCGCGAAACTATAATAATTCCTTGTTGACTACGGGACCCTAAAAAGCGTTTCTTACTGAGCGTACGATATGTTTAAAACCTTTGATAGCAGGTGGTATAGTCTGTTAGCTTTTAGAAAATACCTCGGGCTCTAGAGCCCTCTCGGGCCCTGCTTTGTGAATTGCAGACCACAGCCGACCATTTCGCTAGCTGGTTCACAGTAAATGGACTGGCGCTAAATGCCAAAAAGACGCATGTGATGCAATTCAATCTAGCTGAACCCCATTGTGCACCACTGGTGGTATACCTGGACGGATAAGAACTGCCAGAAGTAGACGCTGTCACCTTGGTAGGTTTTAGTATTGACAGGGGCGCGCGTGCTTCGCGCTAGGCCGCCGTGCACCAGTACTACTTCGCGACAGTGCATTCGCTGCTCAACTATGGCGCCGAACTATGGGGGCATGCTGCCGACTAGCACAGAGCCTTTGTCATACAAAAGCAAGCCGTTAGAACAATAGTGGGAGCGGGACAGCGAACTTCGGCAAGGCAGATTTTTATCGATCAAAAAATCCTGACGCTGCCAGCCCTAGTCATCTACGCAGCCGGCGTCTAGTCTAAAAAAAAATCTGACCGCTATGGATGAACTCGACGACATATCCGGGAGAGCTACTAGAAATGTGCAGATGCTATTACTTCCTAGGCACAGACTAACTAAAACTAGTAAGTGTACAAAGGTCTTTGGAGCGAAGGTATATAATAAGCTGCCGCGCCATATTATTGCTCAAAACTTCTTCTGTTTCCTTGGTAAATATCTCTACAATAAAATAAACAAAAAAATTGGAATTGCTTCATTAAATAACCATGAATGTAAAGTTAGCATCACTAATTGGCTTCTTTCATTAACATATCCTGAAAGTGAAGGTTTACTGACCATTACAAAATAGAACTGTGTTTTAAAACTTTAAATCAGAAGAACACACAACACAAACAGACATATAAACACCCAAACACACACACACACTGATTCACTTAATATTTTATTATTGTAACTAAACGCTAAGACACCTATGTAACTCTATATTTAGAGTGTTAGTACCCACGACACAGGTTATGCCTAGTGTGGGTGCTACTATATATTGTAATTTAAATTGTATTCTGTTCAATAAAGTTTTTTTATTATTATTATTATTATTATTGAAACCGAGAGTCTTAGTATGTTTAACTGAAGCGTAGCCTTCTTGAGATGGCACCATACGACATTAATGATTTTTTTTATCTAGTTAATTAATAACTGCCATGTAATTTAATTTATGTTATTTTATTGGAATTTTAATTAATTGTATAATGAATGAAACATTGACATGTGATTCTATTATTATGCATAAAGTAATCTAATCTATATAGAGTCTTCGGTTTTCGCCAATTTTCGACGGTTTTCGTACTGATGATCGAGTTCCGATTTCGAAATTGAGTGTCATATTAGTTCCGATTTCGAAATTAAGTGTCATATTAGTTCCGATATTTCTATTACACGAATATATCCGATTCCATCCGATAGTAGCCGAGGTATATTATAACAGACTATACCTTACTAGTCCTGATATTAATCGACTTCTTTTACAGTTGCATACTAATCATGATCAAATCAATTAATCAAGTCAATTTATTTCAACGTAAAGAATTTACATTTTGCTCAATGTATAATGTAAAATGCGAGCCGCTGTCTTCGGGCCGTATTGTAGTGGAGAAAAAGGCAGCGGGAAAAAAATCTCCACTCTGTGTAAGTTGTAATACCGTTCTAATCTATCTCACCTAAATTATAATACCCTTACACACCTATGAAGACTTAAGTAAATCTATATTTAGAGCATTAGTACTCACGACACAGGTTATGCCTAGTGTGGGTGCTACTGTAATATAAATTGTCTTCTGTTCGATAAAGTTTATTTTTTTTTTACTTAAAAACTTTTACCTTTACCCTTAAATAACTTGACCGAATCACTAGGATTTCACGTGGCACTAATTCGTGTTTCACTGGCGTGGGACGCGATACGACACTGTAGCAGATGCGGGATATAGAAGTTTTCAGACTTCAGCTTAGTAATTTTTTTATGTATCCTATAAAAATCCCACTACAGGGCACAGGGCTTCTCACAGAGAGAGAGAGAGAGAGAGAGAGTATGGGGTTATTATCACGCCTGTCGACCAGATAGACAATTTCAAACGCTGAGGGATATGGACACCTCAGATACTCGGGTTTCCAAACGATGTTTTCAATAGCCGTTAGCGAGTAGTATTGCTACTATAATTTCACAATTTTAGGCAAATTAAAAAACAATAAAAAACATTTTTAAAAACCTATTTAGAGGCTAAAAATTTCACCCATGCCGGGATTCGAACACGCAACCTCTGGCTATCCGTGCCGTGGCACGGGTTCGAATCCCGGCATGGGTGAAATTTTTAGCCTCTAAATAGGTTTTTAAATTTGCCCTTAGCACGGGTTAGTGCATTAAAAATAAAAATAGTATAATAAAAAACATTTTTACGTGCTGTGTATGGTGACCCTTGCCGACTGCAGAGATTTTTGTTTATGTTATCCACTGGACATTATAAGCAGCCTGTATGGACGTTTTTTTGGGTTTATTTTTTCATCGACACCAAATGCTCGGGACAAGCTTTCCCTTAGAATCGTCTGTAACGAGCAGAAACCGCCTCCCTTTTCCGATATAAAATCTAATTCACTGAATCGCGGATAAATCTAAGCCCATTCGTACTTGCGATGTAAAGTGCCGTCCAGGGAAGAATCAGCGCTGAAAGCTTCAGGGGTACGTCTACATAAACGCTCCATTATATAGGTCAAGGTCTGCCCGCGCAAACAGATGCCTCGCCTGTTAAGCTTTGAGGGGACGAAAACCGCACGAGCAATTAATGGACTTTACGATAGTTTTGACACTTTTTTTTGTGTGGCCACGCCATATTGATGGATTCTTATTAGCAGCTAAAGCTGAAGGATCTTTTAGCAAGTAGGTTCTTAGGTAACAGGTTTTTTTCTGAAGCGATTAATGTATCGTACAGGCACTTTTATCATGGTTTCTGTCACTGTCTTTACCTGAGCTAAGTCCAATTTCGGGCTTAGTAAATTAACGACCTTGTATATAAAACACCAATCCGGACTTGGCCCCGCGGTAGAATATGGCCTATACGTCCTCTGGGAAGAGACCCGTGCCCCTTGGCGGGAGCATAATGGGTCGATGATGATGAATGCTTATTCGCTAAAATCGGATTAATTGAACGGCTGTTCAAATAACTTTTGAACTTTTCAATGCTTTAATAAAAATGGCCTATACCTTCCTTAGGGAAGAGACCCGTGGCCCTCGGTGAGGACATCCCTATATCGTCTGTGGTGAGGACATAGTGAATTGATGATGATGACTAATAAAACACTATTCCCCCAAAACATTCCTAGAGAACAGAAAACAATTTACTTAATGTGGCCTTTCCTTGTAAAATCTCCACCACAGACTATTTAGTAAGAATTTTGGAATATTTTAAGGAATTTATTATATTTTTATAAAAAAAGGCCTCCAATGCTAAGCTTTTTCCTTAACTTACTGTAACAACCTATTTTATAATGTTGTGTTGTGAATGAATTCTTTTTTTTAAGTGCTCTAAGCACGGGGCTTAGGACAATTTTAAAAACATTTTCTGCCTCTAAAATAGGATTTTAAAATATTTTTTTCCTTCCTATTATGGAGAGAATATCCTTCCTATTATGAAGCGCTCGTGGCCTAGGCGAACCGAGTGATTGGAATCAATCACGTGGTTAAGCAACAACAGGCGGGGTCAGGTACGGGATGGGTGAGCGTCCCGTGACTACCGCTAGTGGCATTTTTCTGAGCGCTTCCGTGCTTCGCATGGCACGTTAAGCCGTTGGTGCCGGCTGTCATATAAACCGAATTGAGGGAAAACTGATTGAGGGCCTCAGCAATATGCATGTCGGCTGCCATATTGACGGAACCTGCGTCAATAATATTAGCTATGCAGACGACATGGTATTGTTGAGCCCCTCAGTCTGTAGACTTAGAAAACTTTTAGGAATGTGTGAAAGCTACGCTAGTCAGCATGGACTTAAATATAATACAACTAAAAGCGAATTCATGATTTTTAAGGCCGGCACAAAGGTCCCTTTAAATGTACCTGTAGTAGCTTTAAATGGTAAACCTTTAGCTAGGGTGTCGTCTTTTAAGTACTTAGGGCATATTGTCACTGAGGATTTACGAGACGACGCCGACATTGAGAGGGAGCGCAGAGCATTGTCCGTCAGAGCAAATATGATAGTTCACAGGTTTAGATACTGTACAGCACAGGTTAAAATAACATTGTTTCGATCATACTGTACATCTATGTATGCTTGTAATATGTGGGCTGTATATTGGCAGAAGACTCTGAATTCTTTAAGAGTTCAGTATAATAATGCTTTCAGGATGCTGCTGGGGCTGCCGCGGGCTTGCAGCGCATCAGGCATGTTTGCGGATGCACAGTTGAATGGTTTTTATGCCGTGCTCCGCAACCGGTCCGCCGCAGCGCTCTGCAGGCTCCGCGCCAGCCCCAATAGCATTCTGACTATGATAGCGGACAGAGTAGATAGCCGATACACCGAAATGTGGGCCGAGAGACACAGAAGTCTCTGTACAGTTACGTACCAAAAATAATTGAAAATAATAATAAAAATAAGTACATAATTGATTGATTTGAATTGATTAGAATTTGTTATTATTGTTACTAATATAGTCTTAAGTCACTATTGTTACTAACATAATATGAGTACTTAATGCCTGAAATAAAGAATTTTTATTTTATTTTATAATGGCAGTCGTTAAGCCATGTCAGAGGCCTTATGGGCGGCTTGATAACTTCTGACAGTAAGGCCCGCCACTGTCTTACAATCCTCCACCAACCCGGACTTGGCCCCCGTGGTGGAGTATGGTCTAACCTTCCTGCGATGTAGGAAGAGACCCGTGCCCCAGCAGTGGGGACATACAAGGGTTGATAACTGTTGGGTAGTTGCGTAAGGATTTACCTGAGCTGCGCCTGGGTTATGAGATTCAGTGTAATAAAACCAGCAAAAGCATATAGTCGTTTTACTCTCGGATACAACAGTGACGACGAGTTCGACTAAATTTATCCACGCGAAAATAATTTCGAGTATCGGGAGCGTGCCAGTTTTTGACAGTGATGCAGATTGGAATATGTTCAAAGAACGTTTGGATCAGTGGTTTTTGGCGAATGAAATTACGTCAGAAACGGACAAAGATGGCAAGAGACGGCGCGCCATTTTGTTGGGGGCACTCAGTATCGAGGCGTATAAGTTGGTGCGCAATTTGATATACCCAGAATCTTTGGACACATTATCGTATAAAAATTTAGTCAGCGAGTTAATAAACATTATTCGCCCAAGAAATTCATATTAGCCGAGAGACATCGTTTTCACAGTGCCGCGCAAGGCATAGAGGAAAGTCACAGGGAATGGGCATCGCGAGTCAGGAGCCTAGCGGCCGATTGTCAATTCACAACATCACTCGACGAAACACTGCGAGATCGATTTGTGTTGGGAATGCGGGCTGGAGCGGAAAGGGACAAACTGTTCCTAGAAGACTCGCTGGGTCTTACTATGGCTAAAGCATTAGAGATTGCTAATAATGTGCACAGCGCAAGACAAGCTTCACGGCAGTCAATTTCATCGGTTTCATCGGGAGTGATGGCGCAGGCGCAGGGTGACATGTTCCGGGTGGAGGAGCGTTCGGATCGGCCACAGTGTGAAGGATGCGGTTATCGTAGTCGTAGTCAGGCTAATTGCCGCTTCAAAAACTATAAGTGTAAAAACTGCGGAAAAAGGGGCCATTTCAGAAGGATGTGTCCGAGTAACAAAGGGAATAAAAAACTAAATTATGTGGATGCAGTGTCGGAAGGAAGTGACGGTGACGACGGTAAGAGTGTTTTAATTTGCAACGTACGCAGTTGTCGGGGCGAAGCTATGAAATTGTCCGTAGGAGTGAACGGTACGCCAGTCAGTTTTGGAGTAGATAGCGGTTCATTTGTCACAGCAATTCCATTTAGTTTGTATGAAAAGTTTTTCATTAACACACCTTTAAAAAAGACAACCACTATCTTGAAGTCATACACAGGAGAGCAAATTAATACAGTAGGTATTATGGAAGCACCGGTCACCTATGATAAGGAAACAAAGAAATTAGATATTTTCATTGTTAAAGGATGTGGTCCGGCACTGTTGGGTAGATTTTTTTTAGCGGCATTTAAATTACAACTGTCAAAAGTAAATTTTTGCTCAGAGGGTAGCACAGATATAAATTATTTTATAAGAAAATATAAAGACTTATTTGCGGATAAATTAGGATGCATGCAAAAAGTTACTGTAAAATTAACTGTCAAGCCGGATAGTAAACCAATTTTTTTAAAGCAAGGCCGGTGCCTTGCGCTCTTAAAGAAAAGATTGAAAAAGAAATAGATCGACTGATCGATAGCGAGGTTTTAAAGCCAGTAGAGTTTTACAAAATTTGCAAGTCCGACAGTGCCAATATTAAAACAAAACGGAGAGATCAGATTATGTGCAGACTTCTCGGCCACACTTAATAAAGTCCTCCAGATTGAGAAATACCCTTTACCGAAGGTAGAAGAACTTTTCTCAAAATTACATGGGGGACAGGAGTTCACGAAGCTAGATCTTTCCAAAGCTTATTTGCAACTTAAATTGGACGAAGGCTCTCAGAAGTTGACAACCATAAATACACATAAAGGACTTTTTAAGTTCACAAGATTAGTCTATGGGTTGTAAAATGCACCAGCCATATTTCAAAGAACTATGGAAAATTTATTATCCGGGCTAGATGGGGTTCTATGTTTTCTAGATGATATATTAATTACGGGGCATACGAAAGAACAACATTGTGAAAGGCTAGAAATCGTTTTTAAAAGATTAGAAGAAGCGGGGTTAGTCTTAGGTAAAGAAAAATGCCATTTATTTCAAAAATCGGTCACTTACTTGGGGTTCGTGATTGACAAGCACGGCATACATAAATCGCCTGATAAGGTAAAGGCCATAATAAACGCTAAGGTACCGACTAATATAAAGGAATTAAAGTCATTCCTGGGGTTGGTTAATTACTATAGAATGTTTGTTCCTCAAACCTCTACAATACTAAGCCCTTTACATACACTGTTACAAAAAGAGGTGAAGTGGCATTGGTCCCCCGAGCAGGAGGCGGCGGTTAGTGGTATAAAAAAGGAGCTGGCTTCCGAAAATTTTCTAGCCCATTTTGATCCGTCTGCAGTTTTAATTTTGACCGTGGACGCGTCATCCACAGGGTTAGGTGCCGTATTATCTCAAATGGAGGGCGGTACAGAAAGACCCATTGCTTATGCGTCACGCTCGTTAAATGTGGCAGAGAGAAAGTACAGTCAAATACAGAAGGAAGCGACAGCCATAGTGTTCGGAGTGCGCCGTTTCCATCAGTATTTGTATGGTAAATTGGAACCTTTTATCCTCCGCACAGACCACAAGCCACTTTTAACCATTTTTCACCCGCACAAAAGTGTTCCAGAAGTAACCGCAAACCGACTTCAACGATACGCTTTATTTCTTTCCGGTTACAACTATACAATAGAATATGTAAGGAGTGCTAATAACTGCGCTGATTTTTTCAGTCGCACCGCGCAGGACCGGTTGGCGGCTCAGGCACAGCTGATGCGCCGGCGCCGTTAACATCGGAAGCGGGCAGTGGCACATTGCGAGAGGACCATGCGACGTACATTTCTTTTGTGACGGATGGTGATTTACCTATCACTTTAGATGAAGTAAGGCAGGCCACGGAAAAAGGTTTGGTTTTACAATCGGTAAAACAATTCGTGGGGACAGGGTGGCCCAGAAATATTGAAAGCGCCGAATTAAAACCGTCTCTTAAATGCGGTTTTGATTTATCATATGAAAAGGGTTGTATAATGAGGGTCCATAAAATAGTTATACCTGCAAGCTTGCGGTCGAGGGTGTTGAAAGAATTACATAGGCCACATTTAGGTCTTGTAAAAACAAAGGCGGAGGCTCGATCGAGGTTATGGTGGCCTAGCTTAGATAAAGATATAGAACGTAGTTCAACTCAGTGTAACATTTGCACTCAACTAAAACCCACTCCGCCGCGCGCGCCGCTTACACCGTGGCCGTTCCCGCCGCGACCGTGGTACCGAGTCCATTTGGATTTTTTCGGGCCGCTGCAAGGTAGGATGTTTTTAATTGTCGTAGATGCTTTCTCCAAGTGGGTCGAATGTTTTCAAATGACAAATAATTATTCGTCGGCATCAGTTATCGAAAAGTTGCAAGAACTGATTTCTCGTTTTGGTATTATGAATACGTTGGTATCAGATAACGGAACTTCCTTTACGTCACGGGAGTTCCAAGATTTCTGCAAAATGGAATTCTTCATTTGACATCTCCCACATATTCGCCTGCGAGTAACGGACAAGCAGAGATTTATGTGAAGTTATTGAAAAGGCATATTAAAAGTTTGTTATTTTCCGGAAAAACGACTAATAGCGCTATACAAGCTGGTTTACTGGAATTTTTGTATAGATACCGAAACTCCAAACACTCGACAACCGATCGCTCGCCTGCAGAACTGATGTTCGGTCGGCAGCTGGGTACAAGATTCGATTTATTAAGGCGAAGTCACTCTGATAAGTCACCGTCAAATTCTACCGACTTAAAAAAATATATTAAAACCAAACAGTGTTCGCAGTGTAAAAACTATGGAGGTAACCGAAAAGTAAAATTCGAAACGAAGGATAGGGTTTTGGTTAAAGTTCCAAATGAAAACAAATGGATAAAGGGCACTATTTTGTCAAAATTAGGGAACAGTTTGTACAATGTAAAATTAAAGGAAACTAACACTATTATTAAGAAACACACAAATCAATTACATAAGGATAAATCATCAGACGAAGACGGCAAAGAAGAAATCTCCATTTTTGGATCTGATAAAAATATCGACGTCTCGCTACCAGGCCCATCTCATGGGAGAGTGGATGAGGGGAAAGAGGAGTGGTGCTTAGCCCCAGAAACACAGGAGTCAATAAGCGTCGGTGAACAAACATCGTCCTTTACGTCTGAGTCACAAGCAATCGTAAACGGTGGTTCTTCGCCACCTGGACCTGGTAATATGGACGTGGCAAGCACAGAACCAACTTACAGTTTTGCCAGAAGGCGTCTAAATCTTCGCGATCTGCCTAGGGTTGATTACAAACCATTCTATTGATAATATAGCTATTGGTTAATTTAGTTTTATGAATTAAAGGTGAAGGGATGTTGAATAGAATAGAATAGAATAGAATAGAATAGAAATCGTGTTGGGTAGTTGCGTAAGGATTTACCTGAGCTGCGCCTGGGTTATGAGATTCAGTGTAATAAAACCAGCAAAAGCATATAGTCGTTTTACTCTCGGATACAACGAAAGCAACAACAGGCGCGGTCAGGTACGGGATGGGTGAGCGTCCCGTGACTACCGCTAGTGGCATTTTTCCGAGCGCTTCCGTGCTACGCAAGGCGCGCTAAGCCGTTGGTGCCGGCTGTCATATAATGGCAGTCGCTAAGCCATGTCAGAGGCCTTATGGGCGGCTTGATAACTTCTGACAGTAAGGCCCGCCAATGTCTTACAATCCTCCACCAACCCGGACTTGGCCCCCGTGGTGGAGTATGGCCTAACCTTTCTGCGACGCAGCAAGAGACCCGTGCCCCAGCAGTGGGGACATACAAGGGTTGATAACGATTATGTAGAGTATGAAATGACCTGTGTCCTTAGTAAAGGTAATCATGGTAATAAATCAAATGCAAATCCAGATTGATTTTGCCTTTGACTGTACTAAGCCAGGGCTTACCGCAAATGCGAAATGGATTCCGGAGGGGATCATATTTCCGAGAGATGGAAATAAATGCTAGATTTATATCACCGCACCGCCGGCCGATCATTCTTTATTCTTTTCTTTTACCTTTAAGATGGATGTTTTTTTCTGAATTCTCGTAAACTGTAATTCGCGATATTGAGGGTAATAATTTACAGCAAATCTGTGTGAGGTTGTGAGTCGATAGTTTATAAACAACTCATAAGTACTCAACTCAAGTAAGTAGGTTATTTTAATAGTTATTGTGCGGTAAATTGTACATTAGAATTAAGATATCATGGTCACTGGTAGTAGAATACGTATCGAACTAGGCTAAGTCTGTAACTAATGATAAGTGTATGAGGAAAAAATTAATAAATAAAATCTTAGTATGCATATCCAACTAAATTAAATAATGTTGATCATTGTAATATGAAACAAGGAAAACAATATTTTAGACCAAAAGCTCTCGTGAAACTACCACAGAGTGCACTATTCATAGTAACTTTAGTTCGAATTCCTTTACTATTTTTTTTTCACCACAAGACAAATATAATCTTAAAAATAATGAAATGTAAAAAACAGACTTAGGTTGCGCCTGTGGTGTGTCTAAATTGCCACAAAAGGTAGCTGACTCAGCGTTTTGCTGAGGGAGTGAGCCCTCAGCGCTGATTTTCAGTCAGTGCCCGAGGTAACCGAACGGTACTACGAGTACGATTTCGAAAAGACTCCGTTAAAGCATATGATTATGGTAAGAAATTATAATTATAATATTCATTTTAATGCACTAACCCATGCTAAGGGAACTTTTAAAAACCTATTAAGAGGCTTTAAATTCCACCCATACCGCGACTCGGACCCGCGACCTCTGGCTAACCGTGCCAACGCTCTCCCAACTGAGCTAATGGGCGACTACCGGCATCAGTGAAATTTCGAACCTCTTTACAACACTCTCTGTATACGTACAGGCATCGAAATCTGGCTGAAGTAATTATCCAGAGGTCGCGTGTTCGAGTCCCGGCATGGGTGGAATTTTTAGCTTCTAAATAGGTTCTTAAGAAATGACACTAGTAAAATAAACCTTTGCTTCAGTATCTTTCATTTACTTGAATATTTTTGTTGACAGAGTTCCGTCCGATTTCGCTGCAATTCGCAGATATTAATGTTAAACTCAAGTAAGTAAGTGAATCCGATTTGAAGTTAATAACAAAGTCTCAAACTCAAACGAAGTCATATTGTTGTTAATTAAAACGGCTATTTTGTATATCGTTTCTCCATAAACTGAGCACTTGGGTAATAATTTTGTCGACCTCTGTGGCGCAGCGGTAGCGCATCTGCCTACCATGCAAGAGGCCCGGGTTCGTACCCCGGCTGGGACAATAAAAAACCCCGGCGCTACCGCTGTGCCACAGAGTTCGTCAAATTAAAAACTCAGGTTGAGTATAGAATCAGATAGACATCCCATAGTTATCTTTACAAATCTTATTTACATCCGATACCAACTATCTAGGTCCCAGAAGCTGTCGTATAATCATCATATTTCCGTTAACACATTGGTCGGCCAGAGCTGCCCCGGGGCATAATCAGTTTGGGTGACCAAACAAGGAAATTTAATCCCCGGTCCCGACGTTTCAATTAAGCGAGCTGAAATCAGCTTGTCGAGCGGATTACTCGATATATCGGCCCACATGTTCGTGCCTGGCACTTTATTGAGTTAAGTTGATCAACTTGCGCGTATCTACATACTACGAGTATATTAACAAACTAAGGTATATGTTTGTTTATTAAATTGAGTCTTAGAAGTTAAGTAGATATAGTGCAATCTGTTAGCTTTTAGAATATACTTCGGGCTCTAGAGTAGCGTTCTTTCTTCGCCGAAAGCACGCGAGTGTAATACTACTTCCTGCTCTAAAACTTGTCTTATTAAGTTTATTTAATTAATTGTAATATTACTTCCGACACTTCAATTACTCGAATATATCCGATTCTATCCGATAGTTGCCGAGGTATATTCTAAAAGCTAACAGACTGTAATAAATAAGTTCTTCAATAAACTGTAGATTATGTACTGTGACTTCCCGCCAGATACGCACACCCGATATTATTATATCGCAGGCTAGTTCCCTTTATGTCTCTATCTCTATGTCATAGTGATTCACCTAAGCTGCGTTTTAGCCGTAGTCGCATTATTTCAGCGGTGGCTGACTCTTTCCTTTCCCATATTCCGTGATATATCAACTCCGGTACCTACGACGGGAAAAAGACTAGAAAAAAAAGAGTGACGCCGTCGTCTTTCAGGTCCTCAAGTCGACTGTCTGTATATGTTTGTTGGTTTAATAGTATATGAGAAGGTAAGTAGAAAGAAGTTCCATCCGTACTTTAATAGATTCTCTTCTGTGACTTCGCGTCGACCGCGTATACCCTAGTATTATTCTAGCAGGCTGGATATGACTTACATTGTCTCTACCTTCGTGCTATAGTGTCTCATCTGGGCTGCAGTGATGAGGAGCACAACAGAAATCCGGAGTCGCGGTTGTTCAGAGGATGGCGCGGCGCCAAGGGCCAAGGCGCTCAGCGCCGGACGCATTGACTCTTAGGCCCACTTGCGTCAGCCCGGGTTAGCTGAATTAACCGGTTAACTCGAGTTAAATGAGCTGCTGTGTGGTGTCGGCCTAAAGAATAGCACCAACCCAAATTATTCCCGCGGGTGTCATAAAGGCGACTAAGGAACACAAACCGGGGGGTAGGCAGCAGCACCCCCTGCCGTACAATTCCAACAAACTGCGATCCCCAACCCGCATGCCCAGCGTGGGGATTATGGGCATTACCCCCCAATGATGGCACAACCTTGCGCTATGGCGCTCATTAGGCCCAGCAGTGGACTAACATAGAATGAAGAAGAAATGAGCTAACCCGGGCTGACGCAAGTTGGCATAGTAACCTTCTAACCCCGCCGACTGAGTCTCTCTCTATTCTCTAAGCCTTTCTCTCCCTGTCTATCTACCTATGTGATATAGTGACTCGACCTGGGCTGCGGCGGCAAGGAGCACAGCAGGGATCCGGAGCCTCGCTTGTTAAGAGGCGGGCGCGGCGCCGAGAGCCGGCGCTCAGCGCCGGAAGCATTCCGCGACACTTAGAGACCCTCTAACCCCGCCGACTGACTCTCTCTCTGTATTCTCTAAGCCTTTCTCTCCCTGTCTATCTACCTATGTGATATAGTGACTCACTTGGGCTGCGGCGGTGAGGAGCACAGCAGGGATCCGGAGCCGCGCTTGTTGAGCGGCGGGCGCGGCGCCGAGGGGCGGCGCTCCACTCCAGAAGCGCTGCGCGTCGCAGGAGCGCCCTCGGCCGATAGCACGCGAGCCGACACCAGAGCCGCTTCAGGGCAGTGCTACGGACAAGGAACCAGCGTCAATATTGCACAAATTGCGATAAAAATATGATCTCATTAGAGACCACAATGCAATTAATAGTCTTTTTATGTAGCCTATATTATGTGGACGTGTGGTATTTGCCTAGAGGATAGCACCAACCCAATTCTCGCGGGTGTCGTAAAAGACGACTAATGACACGAACCGGGAGGTGGGTAGCAGCGCCTCCTGCTGTACAATTCCACTGAACTGCGATCCCCAACCCGCATGCCCAGGGTAGGGATTAAGGGCATTACGAGGAAGGACATGGCCCCAGCTCCGCTGAAGACAGGGCGATATGGTGCTGATTAGGGGAGACCTATGTCCAGCACTCGACTAGTCTACTAGGCTGATCATGATGTAGCTTATAAACGTCCCACTGCAGGGCACATGCCTTCTCTCAGAGAGAAAAGACGGACATTATCACCACCACCACCCACCGTGGATTGGTAATTTTAAGCGCTGAGGTATATGATCATATATGTCATATATATGATCAATATTTCCTTACGAATGTTTTCTGCACCGTTAGCGAGTGGATTTGTAACTACAACTGAAGTTGTAGTACTCGTAGTAGTTGAAGATGTAGTTTGTAAAAAAATAACGTTACATAGAAAACGACATCATCAACCACCTCTCGAATGTGAGGCCGGCGTTCCATCTTTTGATAAATATTTTTCAAAAATATTTTCTCTATCACTGAATAACCTGACGAAGTGTTAAAAGTTAGTGTACACTGTGGTCAGATTTTTTAAATGAAATCTCAGGGTCCTTAGAATCTTTGAGTATGTTTGTACTACGAACACTATCTATCGTTTCTCTTTTGCTTAGGAGTATACAACATGATATAAGTATATGTAGGCACTTGAGCACGATGAGGTATCTTATGCAACTCCCTGGGTGGCGAAAAGCATCGTGTATCTAATGAGAATGTTTCCATAGAATTTGTCGAGCGTAACGAAAAAACACTCAGTACTCACATCAATTTATTTGTGTGTTAATATATACGGAATAACCTTAGCAGTGTAGGTCTAGTTTGTTTCCTAAAGCACACACACACTTAAGTTTATGATATGCTAATGAACTTATAAAAACACAATCATCAACAAAATCACCTGTCCTAGTTCTAAGCAAGAACACCTGCGCTGTGGTCGACCAGGTCAGCCCGGGTAGTACGACAACGACGCTAGTCGCGAGTTTTAAATGTCAGAAGTCGCGACTTTCCAGAACATTAACTATCATAATCCGCTATTTGACACGTATCAAATTTGACGCGATAAATGAATATTTACTATAGTATTTAAGTGAAGAAACTGAAATAAATTGATTTTGCTAAGTAAGTATGCAGGATGGCTGCAAAATTTGCAAAGTAAAAAAAGTTTTTCCTCCTTTAATTCGTAACGGCGGAAACGCTATCCGCCATCTTGAATGAATCTATAGTATGTAAACAAACATCTTTCAGCCAGAGCCAGTGGACATTGATTATTATAGGACTTACATACACCCGAGTTTCAATTGATAAAGAGTCGGGGTCTCTTTTGGCAAGTTTGAGCCAAGTTTTTCGAATGTTTATTTCACTGGGTACACGAATCCACAACTTCCCGGGGGTCTTTATTGACATGTTTTTTCATTCTCAAACAATGCAATAACGATAATTGGTATATTTTGGATGTAAATTCGATGAAATCAAGGTTGCGTTGTTGTTATTTCACTATTGCTCAGAGATCACTTAGGTACAGAAAATTGAATGTCAAACTTTGTTTACAATTTTTTGGACTTCCAACCATAGACAAAAATGGCTGACCTCGTTTTTGGTTGTTTAGGAAAATAAAGTTTTAAAATATATTTTTATTACACTATTTTTTATTTTTAATGCACTAACCCTTGCTAAGGAACAAATTTAAAAACCTATTTAGAGGCTAAAAATTTCACCCATGCCGGGATTTGAACCCGCAACCTCTGGCTATCCGTACCAGATACGGATAGCCAGAGGTTGCGGGTTCGAATCCCGGCATGGGTGAAATTTTTAGCCTCTAAATAGGTTTTTAAATATATTTTCATGTTGCTTTTAGGTCCTCAAAAAATATTTTTTGGTCTAATGGGAGAGTTATTTACCGTTTAACACTTACTTGAAAAGAGAGTCAAATAGCGGATTATCGAATCGCTCGTAGCCCCGGCTGTCTGAGTGATCTTAAGCGATCACGAAGGTTAAGCAACATAGGGCGCGTTCAGTAAATGGATGAGTTACCGTCTATGACTAACGCTAGTGCCATTTTTCTGGCACGACACGTTAAGCAGTTGGTGTTGGCTGCCGTCGATAGATGGTAGTCGTTATGCCAAGACAGAGGCGGCTTGAAAACTTCTAACAGTAAGACCAGCCACTAGACTTGCAAGTCTCCACCAATACGGACTTGGCCCCCGTGGTGGAATATGATGAAATGAAAAGGTTTTATTCAAAGTAGCACAGATATTGCGGCTTAATGAACGTTACAATTTAAACTAGGTGTCCATTTCAAAATCTAGATCATTTTGGAGAAAAAATGGACAAAAAACTCCAAATCCATATGGCCTATACTTTCTTCAGTGAAGAGACCCGTGCCCCCCCACCAAGGGGCACGGGTCTCTGCCCCTTGGACCTTGGAAACCTTGGAAAAATGGACAAAAAACTCCAAATCCATATGGCCTATACTTTCTTCAGTGAAGAGACCCGTGCCCCTTGGTGGGGACATAATGGGTAGATGATGATGAACTATCATATATTGACATTTTAGCATCACAAGACGCTATACTAAAACTCGTGCCATTGTACTACCCAGGCTGGATGTCACAAACTCAAACATGTAAATTCATGCAGACTTAAGGCCTTTTGTTCAATTCAAGTTCGGCCTCGTAAAACAAACTTAAATTAACTTCGAAAATATCCAAAGAAGATAATATTAGTTATTAGTTTACTTTCTGGCTACAAATTACATTCGTGCGTACAAACAACATTGAATAAATGATACGCAAAATAATGTAATATCTGTGGTAAGTAAAGGACTACACCAAAACGAAAGAAAGAAGAAATCAAAGCTATAATATCTTTTAAAAATCTATTTAGAGGCTAAAAATTTCACTCATGCCGGGATTCGAACCCGCGACCTCTGGCTATCCGTGCCAGCGCTCTTTCCAACTGAGCTAATGGGCGACTCACCGGCATCAGTGAAATTTCGAACCTCTTTACACTATTCTCTGTATTACGTACAGGCAGCGACATCTGGCTTAAGTAAATTGCATCACTTATTGCATCACTTATAATATCTTTATCAATTTGTAGTCTTAATCTTTCTCTACAGTCCATATGCTGCGATGCAGGAAGTGACCCGTGCCACAGCAGTGGGGACATACAAGGGTGGATAACGAATGTATATCTTTCTGTCTCGCTACAGGCCTTACATAATGTTTGTAGCATATTTTTATTATTTTATTTAATACTTGAAATAAAACTACTTACACCATCAGTCTTGTCCTGTCCAGTGTGGAAATTAATATTATTAATTATATTCACAAAGCTCTTATTTCTTTTAAATTGATTTATTCGCAATTCCAAAAGTGACCAAACCCCTATTTGTGTCTTCTTAAAATAGATAGATATATAACTATTTATTCGCACGTACTGACAAAGTTCTATTGCGATCCGACATATGTACGGGAATCACCTCCACATTTAAGTGAGAATTGCTAAAACATGTCTGGTTATAAGTTTCTCACATTATGATTCAATGCATCTCTATAATATAAAAATATAATGAATTGCTGAATGTGTTGGTAAGCGCAAATCTCGGGAGCAGCTGAACCGATTTCACTAATTCTTTTTTTAGAATATATATGTAATATGTATGCGGAATCTGGGATTCCAATAATTTTAAACGCAATGTCTGACCTCCATGGTCAAATTCGTTCTTTTTTAAAATACTGGCCGCTAATATTTTTCTCTTATATACGTTAGTGTTTTGTTTTGTTGGGTTTAATTTAAAATGTCATATCGCTGAAAAAAATTAACTCTCTCGTGAAAATATTCGTGCTATGATTTATTACGATTTTCGACGTGGTTTAACGCAACAACAGTGCGTAGATCAATCAACTTCGAATTTTGGTGGTGAAGTTCCATCAAAAACGACTGTGTATCACTGGTTTAGTGAGTTTAATCGCGGGCGCAGTAAGCTCACGGACGATGTTACAGAAGGTCGCCCGAAATAGGTGGTTGTGCCACTAAATATTGAAGCTGTGTGAAAACTAATAATGCAAGACAACCATGTTACGTATAGCGAGTTAGAGGCTATTCTGGGCATATGTATGACGAGCATTCAGAGGATATTACATGAACGGTTGTCTGTAAAAAAAAATTGTTCGCCTTGGATCCCGCACAACTTAACTCAGAATCAAAAAGATGCTCGCGTCGAATGGTGCAAGAAAACCTTAAAAAAATTCAACGCCTCCGTTGAATTTTTTTCTGTTTATAATATCTCTCAAAATCTGTTTATAATATCTACACAGGTGACGAATCCTGGATCCACGCGTACGATCACGAAACTAAACAACAATAAACACCTTGGGTGTTTCAAAATGAGCCGAACCCTATGAAAGTGGCTCGTGCAAAAAGCACTGTAAAGCAAATGGTGGCCTGCTTTTTTGGTATTAATGGCCATGTGGCTACAATACCACTGGAGAATCGCAGAACGGTTAATTCGGAGTGGTACACGACCATTTGTTTGCCGGAAGTATTTGAAGAAATACCTACGCCAAAACAACCAGCGACGCAGAATCATACTTCACCACGACAATGCCAGCTGACATACATCTCAGGAAACAACTACATTTTTGGATGGTCAAAAAATAGAATTGATGGGTCATCCACCGTACAGCCCTGATTTGGCTCTCAATGATTTCTATGTAGTCCCAAATGTAAAGAATAAATTCCGTGGTCAACGATTTTCGACCCGTGACGATGCCGTAGATGCGTTCAAACAGCACGTTTTGGAGATACCTTAATTAGAGTGGAAAAAGTGTTTTACAAATTGGTTTCATCGAATGCAAAAGTGCATCGATCGTAGTGGAGAATACTTTGAAAAACCATAAAAGCATATTTAGCCATATACATTTGTTTATATTTTCCATTCCGCATACATAAGTAGCAGCCCTCGTATTCCTTGAAGTACGTGGACGGTTCTTACGGAGAAAAAAAGAGGCGTTACGAAGTTACAAACTAGGTTTGATATTTAAAAACCTATTTAGAGGCTAAAAATTTCACCCATGCCGGGATTCGAACCCGCAACCTCTGGCTATCCGTGCCAGCGCTCTACCAATTGAGCCAATGGGCGACTCACGGCATCAGTGAAATTTCGAACCTCTTTACACTATTCTCTGTATTACGTACAGGCAGCGACATCTGACTTAAGCAAATTGCATTACTTGCAGCCCCGACTACCTACTTTGCAGTTAGGTTTAACATCGGAACGATATCACTGTACTGTAATTTGTTCCTTAGCACGGGTTAAAAATAAAAATAGTATAATCACGTGGGTACAGTGATATCGTTCCGATGTTAAACCTAACTGCAAAGTAGGTAGTCGGGGCTACCGTCGGGGGCATTAAAAATAAAAATAGTATAGGTTTGATATGTCCACCGGTGACCTAAACTATGCCTCTTTCCTACAACTGACTTGAAGGCTGCCAGAATACTAGGACGCTGGCATTTCCCAGGGGACCGTGGGTTTATTAAATACGTCCGTCTTTGATTTGATTTCCTTGTCGTATGAGCCATTATGTTCGGGGCGCAAAGGGTAGCCTTTGGGAATAACTGAAGGCTTCACAGATTGGTAGAGGTGTAATTTTGAGGGGAGAAGTTAGTAAAGGCTGAAGGTTGACAGATTGATATACAAATATTGATTGATATAGCCGCCCGAAAGAGTATTTTGGCTCTTAGATATTTGAGTGCAAATGTCGTTTTTACCCGCTAGAGAATAAAGTAAATTGAATTTCGAACGTCGTGTGTACTTACTAAGTTTGTGAATTAAAAACATCCATTCCTAAACTTATTTACTTCTACCTCCATGGTGCCGAACTTATCATACAACCTTTTTTAATTTGTTAAAAACTTTTTGGTGTACTTTTTTTTTAATTTGCTCAACGCGCGCCGTTTACTTTTCACGTCAAAATGCTAAAACTTTTTTAGCATTTAGTCAATTTTCTCGCTGAGGTGGAAAGAAAAGAATTTTAATAATATCTATAACAAAATCACTACCATCGTTATGTTCTTTTTAATACACTAACCAGTGCTAAAGACAATTTTAAAAACCTATTTAGAGACTAAAAAATCCACCCATGCCGGGACTGAACCCGCGACCTCTGGCTAACCGTGCCACCTCTCTCCCAACTGAGCTAATGGGCGACTCACCGCCATCAGTCCTCTTTACAATACTCTCTGTATTACGTGCAAGCAGCAAACATCGTTTCTGCGAAAAGAGGTTCTGTTATTTGTTAATAGAAAAACTATATATAACGCCGGACAGTAAACTTAAAAAAAAACCGTGCACCTTACTCGACACTTAAGAGCATTTTTTTCTAATAGGGATGTGGACTAATGTTCGGAATGGATTTTGTTTCATAGATAGACGCTATTTAAACACGAAAAAAATTATTTCATGAAAAAATACGTCACATTTTACTAAAAAAATACTTATTTAAAACTACTTTTTAAAATTCCCGCCAAAACGTTCTAAACTAACGCGTGAGTATGATGACGTCACAGACCGATAAACAATCTCGCGCTCTATGAAAGTTAACTGATATTCAGTGAATTCTTACGAATAAATAAGTTTTCTGAAAGGTGTAAAAATGAATACGATGTACAAATGCTGTGCAGTACACATGTGTAAAAGTACATCAATAAGTACGCCGCAAAAAATATTCATAAATGTTCCAAAAATTGCTAAAATAAGGAGAAAGTGGCTAACGCTTGCTAGAAGATGTTCAACATCATTGACATCTACAAGTACCAGCTATTTTTGTGAAGACCACTTTGATGTAGGTAAGCCAAATATGCTAAAAGTATTGTACGATAAAATTTAAATACGAGTATGTACTTAGGTACAAAATAGTTTTAGATAGGTAGTTTTGACTTTACCCACCAACCATAGGTAGATATTTCAAACGTACTAACAATGACATTTTTACGTTTCTAAGCTCCGCTGCACAAAAATTCTTATTTCGGGCAAAATAACTTGCCACCATCAACGAATCTATCTTCGGTAAGTTAGAACTACTTCCTTTGATGAATCCAGTCTCCATTGTTATAATATTACAATAATATTATGATAATATCTTTGAAATTAGTTCGCCGGTGATACTTTTGACTACGTGAGCTTGTTTTGTTTAGCGGTCAGTGACGTCACCCGCGCTTTGATTCCCGTTCGCAGTCACGTGATAATGGGTATTAAATAATGCAATTTAAACTATTTTTATTTATTTTATGGCAAATAAATATATTCTTAGAATGTAATTATACGTTTTTAAATACGGTCTTTAATTAAAAAAAAATAACTTGACATGAATTGGTAACATGTGTCAACATCCGTATTATTTGTTAATTTGACTACACGAAAGTCTGAAGAAATTCATTACCACGCTTCCCTGACCAATAAAACCAGAATGCAAATCACTTCTTCCTTTTCTTCTCTCCGTCTAGCGAAGGTTGGCAGTCAGCTGATCAACTCATCATGTTTTTCTCTGTCTCTCGCAAGGCGAAAGAGCGAGCACTCGCGATTCCGGTCCACTCTCGTAAGTTTCCCAGCCAGGATGACGACCTCTGTGGCCTATCATGCAAGAGGTCCCGGGTCCACATCCCGGCAGGGAACAACAAAAAAGAAACCCAGGTCTTGGATGTTTACATGTTTGTGATGTCGTTGTTTCTGGTTCCCACGACACAGGGTATCCCAGTGTGGGGCCAGCAGCAATGTATGTGCTTGTATGTAAATTTAATGTAATGTAATGATTTCTTTCTACGGCCCACGCGTTTCTTGGCTACGAAATCATTTATTCATATTATTTGTCGGACATAAAATTGTAGTAACAACAAAATAGCATTTCACCTACACTAAATAGATGAGAATAAATATTTCCAGACAGCAGCACCGCCGCTAAATGCTGCGCTAAAAGTATTTACTTCGAACAGAATCAACGGACACTAAGTAACAAAGAAGCTCTTAGATACTTTTATTCGTTGAATGTAGAAATAATAATTGTGCATTATGTGTACGAGAGAATCGAGAATCTTGAAAAGTGACAAAAGGCTCAGAGCAAGACGTTTGAAATATTTTAGTGTGAAACGGAAACTACATATAGTACATTTACATGTTTCCCTTATAAACTCATATTACAGTACATTTACATATTTATCTTCACTGTAAGCGAGTTATATTGCTACTACGAATTCACAAGAGCAGGTAACACTTAAGTTTTCGTAAATGTACCTACATCTAAATCAATACCCCTACGTCATTCACGCACGTTGGTTTCAACTAAAGCCTGCCTGGAATGGATAATGGAGTGCATATTGTTTTGTATGTATGTCGCTAGTTAGGCCTTTGTATTTGTGCAGGCAAGCAACGTGAGCTGTGAGAGCTTCGTTAGAAATGTACAGTCTGTTAGCTTTTAGAATATACCTCGGCTACTATAGGATAGAATCGGATATATTCCTAAAGGCATAGACGGTTTATTTTGTATTGTTATTTATAACTTTTCAAAATAGTGAAGAAAAGCAGGAAGTAGCATTACACTCGTGTGCTTTCGGCGAAAACCGAAGCCTACTCTAGAGCTCGAGGGATATTCTTATAGCTAACAGACTGTACTAATGTATTTCATAGTTGGGGAGGACGCTGACGCTATGTGTTGTTTACGATTGCAAAGCTAAATGTTAATTGCGCTGCCATAAACTATACTTACAGAATAAATAATACAAATAATCTATATATTTAAATGTTGGTAATATTTTCCTAATTTACCACGATAGCTTTATGTCTTTCGTAGCAAATTTACAGGTAAAAAATATTTACACTTGTATGGATATTTTTTAGCTGTAAATTTGAACATCAAGCATGGAACAAACATTAGATTTTTAACTTGTTTAGATCCGCCCGACCTTACTCTAACTCTACCACTAGATTATACTTTTTTATTTTTAATGCACTAACCCGTGCTAAGGACAATTTTAAAAACCTATTTAGAGGCTAAAAACTCCACCCATGTCGGGATTCAAACCCGCGACCTCTGGCTATCCGTGCCAGCGCTCTTCCAATTGAGCTAATGGGCGACTCGCATCAGTGAAATTGTGAACCTCTTTACACTATTCTCTGTATTACGTACAGGCAGCGACATCTAGCTTAAGTAAATTGCATCACTTACAGCCCCGACTACCTTCTTTGCAGTTAGGTTTTTACATCGGAATGATATCATTGTACCCACATGATTATACTATTTTTTTTTAATTTTTAATGCACTAACCCATGCTAAGGACAATTTTAAAAACCTATTTAGAGGCTAAAAATTCCACGCATGCCGGGATTCGAACCCGCGACCTCTGGCTATCCGTGCCAGCGCTCTTCCAATTGAGCTAATGGGTGACTCACCGGCATCAGTGAAATTTCGAACCTCTTTACACTATTCTCTGTATTACGTACAGGCAGCGACATCTAGCTTAAGTAAATTGCATCACTTACAGCCCCGACTACCTACTTTGCAGTTAGGTTTTTACATCGGAATGATATCACTGTACCCACATGATCACTAGAATCTACCACTAGATTAAATTTATTTTTTATTTAAAAAAAATCAAAAAACGTATACGTAAAACCTACAAAAATAAAAACAATCAACCCCTTGGTCTACTATGCGCAGTATCTACTCGTGCTACGAGATTTCGTAGCACATCCCAAACCAGATGCTACGTAAAATTCTCGTAACAATCTACGCTGCGTAGTCTTCTTAGCGTGTCGATAAGAAAAGACGGCGCGTGGCAAAGGCGAAGCCCATTCGTTTTGTGTCTAAAATATAAAGTTTTATTACCAAAGTTTTCTCTAGCTGGATCCTTCTCAAAATAGTTTCATGTTACGTCTAGTTCAATCTTTTGATAAAGGTCGCTGGTGAAAATAATAACACATCTCCATTAAATCCCCAAAACCTTTCAATGCATATTTCAAAGAGATCTTTGAATAAGTTCCAATCTATTGTAGGGACACAATCTGTTCACTTATAAACCTGCGTTATTAAATTAAATAAGGTAGCACGAAGCAAACACAATTAGCAAAACTAATATTTAGCCGACGCAGATATTGAATTCTTAGATTGATTGCCAAGCAAAACGCGGTGTACATAGTCTCCGCTGTTCGGGACTAGAGACTCTGGACTTTCTTCAATTTAATTACATTTATTAATATGTATATACCTAGTTTGGTACAATTTATTTTAAGCTTCGTTCGTTATCAACCCTTGTATGTCCTCACTGCTGGGGCACGGGTCTCTTCCTGCACCGCAGGAAGGTTAGGCCATACAAGCTCTTGGTAACAGTTCTTTGTACCTTACTCAACTAACATTACTTTCTACACAACTAACATTATCGATAATATTTTATTTCAAATATACAAACTTCTAAACATAAAGCGCTTACACTATTTTTATTTTTAATGCACTAACCCGTGCTAAGGAACAAATTTAAAAACCTATTTAGAGGCTAAAAATTTCACCCATGCCGGGATTCGAACCCGCAACCTCTGGCTATCCGTACCAGCGCTCTACCAATTGAGCCAATGGGCGAACTGCAAAGTAGGTAGTCGGGGCTGTAAGTAATGCAATTTGCTTAAGTCAGATGTCGCTGCCTGTACGTAATACAGAGAATATTGTAAAGAGGTTCGAAATTTCACTGATGCCGTGAGTCGCCCATTGGCTCAATTGGTAGAGCGCTGGTACGGATAGCCAGAGGTTGCGGGTTCAAATCCCGGCATGGATGAAATTTTTTAGCCTCTAAATAGGTTTTTAAATTTGTTCCTTAGCACGGGTTAGTGCATTAAAAATAAAAATAGTGTAATCATGTGGGTAAAGTGATATCGTTCCGATGTTAAAACCTAACTGCAAAGTAGGTAGTCGGGGCTGTAAGTAATGCAATTTGCTTAAGTCAGATGTCGCTGCCTGTACGTAATACAGAGAATATTGTAAAGAGGTTCGAAATTTCACTGATGCCGTGAGTCGCCCATTGGCTCAATTGGTAGAGCGCTGGTACGGATAGCCAGAGGTTGCGGGTTCGAATCCCGGCATGGGTGAAATTTTTAGCCTCTAAATAGGTTTTTAAATAAAGCGCTTAAGCAAACTTTTAAATTGTGCTTTTCTGAGGTGTTTTTCTTTTTTTTACATGACATACTAGAAATCTATTGTCCGACGAACGACAGTCGGACCGGCATGCGACCCTGACCACGATCTGTCTGGCGGGAAATTTCCCTTTATAGTGGAAGAATCCCTACTATTGATTCTAAAGAATAAGTACAAAGAAAAGAACACCGGCTAAGTGCGAGTCGGAGTCGTGCACCTAGGGTTCCGTAGCAGTTACGCCATTTCGCGTCCGGTGGTAGAACAACAGAGTAGAGCTACTTCATTTACATTGAATAGTGCACTTTGTTAAGTATTTAGAGTGTCCCACTCGCGCTTCGCCAATTTTATTATTTTTCTTTGATATAAAAGTCCCTCAATCAAGCAAAGTGTAAAGAGGTTCGAAATTTCACTGATGCCGTGAGTCGCCCATTGGCTCAATTGGTAGAGCGCTGGCACGGATAGCCAGAGGTTGCGGGTTCGAATCCCGGCATGGGTGAAATTTTTAGCCTCTAAATAGGTTTTTAAATTTGTCCTTAGCACGGGTTAGTGCATTAAAAATAAAAAAAGTATAATCATGTGGGTTCATACAGAGAGAGAAGTGACTCTACCTCCTAAATTAAGTGTAGACCTACAAGAAAATGTTTGACCATGAATTTAAAACGCATTTATACCAATTATCTGTGTCTTTCTACGTCTTAAAGTTATTTTATTTTTAAAGTTATTTTATCTTTATATGTTTTATACGTTTTTTTAATTTTATTTATCTTTTATGTGTGTAGTTAAATATCTTAAAAACCTAGGTATTTAGAAGCTAGAGGTTTTGAAAATTGTCTAAAATAAAATTTTTAGCCTCTAAATAGGTTTTTAAGCAAAGTTTAATGCCTGTATGAATTATCGTTTTTACGATAGAGCACATAAAAAAAACGGCAAATCCTGCCTCCTCCGGCGACCTCGATTAATGTTTTCCGCTGTAATAACACATATTCTGTGAAAAATTCAACTGGTTACCTTTTAAGATTCCAAAGAAGAGTTGGAGGTGCTCGAAGGTAGAAAGCTCTTAAAAGGTTGGACGGACGCATGAACGGCCAGTAGGGTGTACACACTAACAGACAGAGTAGTAGGGTCCCGTTTGGCACGCTTCGGGTACGGAACCCTAAATAACATATAGCAATCGTGTGTTCTACTTTCACGATACAGACAAGTGTGGTAAATAGTCACTGTATAACAACAGCCACATATTAGACATGTCTAATGCAAACTACGGACAACATACGGTAATTTCCAGACTTGTTAATACCTCACTATTTGCCTTCCTCTTAATAGGTATATTTATTCTCATTTTGCAAGGCCTCATTCAAACATCAGGTACTACAGATTCTACTTAACTAATTACACTCACAAACACGCACGAGCACAGACACAATATACACACGTTACATACACATACACACCCTCCCTCTCCCCGTCCAGTCACGTCCCAATTCAATTTAATTATGAAATATTAAATTTTCTTTTCTTCTACTGTCTGATAGGTCGCAGGTATAGTTATAATTGAAATCCATTTTGGCTTTATGGTCACCATAAATGATAACAGATAATTTTGTTATTTGATACTGTTGAATTTCCGTTTAAAGAAAAATAATGTATATTTTTTAATTAAATAGTCAGAAACTTTCACACACGGAAAATACTTTCAAAATAGTATCAAAACTCTGAGCAAATTCTTCGTTAAATTCATGAATAGATTCATGTATATATAATTGATACGTGTTTGTTGCATATTTTACGCGAAAAACGCACAACGTTTTCGTCATCAAGACTAGAGTCATCTAGACTAGATACCAACGTAAGTATAATGTTACCTCCCGCGAAGTCCAGAGATTCCTCAAAATCAATAAAATACGCTTGGGAGTGTAAAGAAATTCCCGGCATTTTTTCGGAGAACAAATAAAGTGAAATAAAACAACAAATACTGCGAGGCGTGGAAGGGCATGGAGACTACTCGCGAATTGTGAGACGTGGTAAATTACGCATGATATTGGAGGCATACGTAAATCTATCAATGGCTAATGTTGGCCAAGGCTTGCGGAGTACGTTTCTCAAATAATGCGCGAAAATTTAAAATTAGTAATTGGTACCCACCTAAACTTTTTATGTGAATATAATTTTCAAAATTGATAACAAACATTGTTTTATCCCACATTAAAGTGTCCATATACTTTTTTTTCTAATAAACAGCTTTTTGTTGGCAATCCAGTAACAAAACCTTCCATTACTTACCAAATTGGTTGCCATGTTTCGGAGTATTTCGTTCCATTTTTAAATTACAACATTTACCGTTCACAGCGAGCATATATGTGGCCAGTATAGAAATTTATCTCGAAGAAGGTTGTCAAAATAATGCCAAATTTTCTAAGCACGTTTGATAAAAAAAATAATTACGCACTCTAAAGATGACGGTTGTATCTACACATAAAGTACATCGTACTGAATTGTACATGAGCAACTAAACTAAAGGCAGGTTTTCACGGTCTTAGTACGCTCAGACCGAGTGCGCCATCCGGGTAAACTAATGCTTCAGAGTGCTTAGTGCGAGTTTGACAGATCCAATCGAATAATTTTACTACCGCGTTAATCGAGCATTGAGTAGTGAGTATGAGTAAGTTAACCATTCGAATTGGCAAAACGCTGTCACAGTACAACTCGCAGTCGCGTTTATCCGTGTTTTGGCTGGTAAACGTGTTCAATTCTCAACGTAAACCATTACAACTCGCACTCAGCAATTTTAATTGCCATACTTGTCGCTAGGTGGCGCTTCCTCGATGCCACAGAAATATGAGTTTACGTTAACACGATCGAGTAGTTAAAAAACTCGCACTAAGCACTCAGAGTGCTTAGTGCGAGTTTGACAGATCCAATCGAATAACTTTACTACCGCGTTAATCGAGCATTGAGTAGTGAGTATGAGTAAGTTAACCGTTCGAACTGGCAAAACGCTGTCACAGTACAACTCGCACTCGCGTTTATTCGTGTTTTGGCTGGTAAACGTGTTCACTTCTCAGCGTAAACCATTAAACTCGCACTCAGCAATTTTAATTTCCATACTTATCGCTAGGTGGCGCTTCCTCGATGCCATAGAAATATGAGTTTACGTTAACGCGATCGAGTAGTTAAAAAACTCGTACTTAGCACTCAGATCGGCTATTTTGGTGTTGTCACGAAAAACCGTCCAATCAGAAGCATTAGTTCACTCGGTCCGAGCGTACTAAGACCGTGAAAACGTGACATTAACCGGGCTTTTGACACCAATGCACGTGCACTTACGTCAGAGAACATAAATTTTTGACCACGTTATCACAGAATAGGTTACCTTTTTAATCAGTTATTCTGCTGAGGGCAAGTCTTACCCAACGGGCTGACCAGGTTAAGTAGACTTGTCTGCACTTCTCCACAACTTGTGGAAACTCACATTTGGTCAAAGTAGACTTCGAAACCTTTGCCAGGAGGCACACAGTATTTTCCTTTAAGAGTAAACAAAAATTTATGGGCGACTATTCGACAAGTCTACAATTTTGTGCTGCATAAATACACTCTGTTATACACTCTGAATAACTATTTGACGTATATCAATTTAAACTGGTTTAATCGCATTTAGCGTACAAATAACCTCGCATAACGGCTGTATACACAGCTCATAACCGTTATTAGTAAGGCCGTTCGAGTGAGAAATTTACAAATATACATTATTCAGTTGTAAAAATTCAGGCTGTTCCTTGTTCGCTTGTTCGAAAAAAAAAGTGTGCGAGTAGGTCCCAGAATCTTTCGTGCTTTTAGTAAAATTGATTTATTCAGGCGAGTGTTCGCTGTAGCGTCTGGCGAGAACGATTTTCTTGTTTCTGATTTTGGAATAAGACATTATAACAATGCAACAAGAAAGAGACTAGACAACTAGTCGAGGCAAATATTCCATAGTAAATTATGAATTTAATTCTTTATCTAATAGCACTCAATAACTGAATAGTTATTCAGTCTCTTACTAATACTAACATTCCTATACACATATAATGCTGTCTCTACCAACCAATAAAGAAATCTTCGAACCTAATCTTTTCAAATATGGTGTTTAATTAACAGAGCTTACATTATTTTCAAACCTAGGACTGTAGATGCTTTAATTTTAGACATCTTTGTTATCTAAATAATCTTTAATAGGCCTTTTGGCACAAAGTCTGCTTTACACATTTTTTGACCGCGTTTCTAGCAAACTCATTGTATCTTCAGGCCTCTTATTGTAGGGAACTACACAATGGCCCGTAAAGGATGTATTAACCTTTGCCAGCCTCCCCAGTGAAACTTAGATAATGCCGCAATACAGGACATTAACCACAGTTTCTCGGACACTAACGATTTGTTATTGTAGAGTACCTAATCGTTAGTATCCGAGAAACGTCCAGTTAAGGTGAAAAACTCATATCTTTTTTGCAGATCATTTTTGCAAATACTGTCTAATCAAATCAATTTATATCAACGTAAAAAAATTACATTCTGTTTGCTGAATGTCTATTTAAACTGTAAGCCGCTGCCTTCGGGCCGTATTGTAGTGGAGAAAAAGGCAGCGGAAAAAAAAACTCCACTCTCACCACCTTTTCTAAAGTCATCTTAATTGCCACTTATACGCATACCTTATAATAAGATTTCACGATTGCCATCAATAACTTTAAAAGCCAAAGCATTGTTATATGTCTTACAAGAGTAGGAAAAACATAAGTGCTGAGGCTAGACACATGAACAGCACTCGTTCATGCCATGCGAGAGGTAAAAAAAAACCCAGGTTTTGAATGTTTACATTTTTGTGATGTCGCTGTTTCTAGTTCCAACGGCATAAGGTATCCTAGTGTGGGGCCAAAAGCAATTTATGTGCCTGTACGTAAATGTTATTTTAAGTCTGTCAATTATGTTAACAGTGATTTTCAGGACCCACGGCCGAGAACCTAAGATTGCGGAAATAGGACTAGATATATATACTATGCCAAAACTATGTCGTTTTTAACGTTAATAATATGTATCTGTCATGGTTTTTTTCCTAACTTTCACAGCCATGAGTATCAAAAATCACTACATACTACTCATTGAGAGTGTGGTCTTACACTTAAAAATGACGTGTAAAAAACGTGGCGCCAGTGTTACTGAATGAAGCCTCTTAACAGCTGACAGTGGCCGTTTTCTGTATACGGTTATGTTATAGGGTCATTTGCCTTTTGAAAAAAATAATGTTGTTTTCGATAGGTATAGTTAATGCATTCAATATGTATCATTAATGCATGTTCATTTTGCTATGGCTTCTAAACGACCCAAAATTCATGGTGTATTGTGATATCATTGTCTAGGTTAATAAATTTTATTTGCAGTTTACTACTTTACTACTTTACTACTTTATAGAAAATAAAGGCTACAACTGCAAATAAAATCATTTACAAATCAAGAAAACGATTTACAAATCAAGTACAGCAAGTGGTTACAAATGGTAGATTCGATAGTAAGTATGTACAATTTATGGAAAAAAATTAAGTAGAAACTAGATAACTGATCTGTATTTTATGTTTTCAGGCCTCTCAGCACATATTTGATAAATATTATGTCTTATTTCCTTGTTACAAGCAAACATGCAAATAAGACACAATATGCTTAAAGTTTTCGAGGCTATAACAGAAATTATAACCACAAAGACTTTATGGAAGATAAGATAACATAAAAATATACTTTATTGTACACCAGAGGACATATTATAAAACATTTAAAGATACAGAGTACAATTGGCAGCCTATTGGAAACTATTTTCAAGGGTATACAAGTCATATCTTTTTGATAACTTTATTTCCAACTCTAAGCACGTACCTGTATTTATATCATAAAAATGTATTGGCAAAGTTTAATTTTATTCCGGTATATCGTTTCAAAAAAATAAAACAAAGTAGGTCCGTTTATATGGGCATTACTCCTTGACGAAATTGCCGCCGCAAGTCTGCGACAACCACGTGTTAAAGCATCGCCCTAAATTTTCTGATGTTTTGGAGACCCATCGAGAGAGACACAATGACAACTTTATCGAGGCTAGCCAAATTATAAGCGGCAAGGAAATTCTTTCATCGAATTCTCCGCGTCGTTTGCCTATTTAAATTATGCGCAAACTCTTCGGCGAAATCGATAGAATTGGAGATTCTGGAGCAGCACCTTCTTTGAATCCAGTTTCGTTTTAATGGCTGCTTTTACAGCTGGCAGCCATCTCGCTCGCACATTACCAATATTTTAATGACTGTATAACAATGAGTAAGGATTACAATACTGGTTTCTAAAAGGTAAAATCACAGACGTAATTCTTATCCTACATTTAGTTTTTGTTAAAGAGAATCGCTCAATAAATTTACTTCCTACGCCATGTTTCTTTATTAATATAACCAAGTACTAATTAAAAATTCAATGTCCGTTATTTGATTATCGATTGACGCTTGAGATACAGACATTTGCCAAAAATATTATCGTTATTTTACGAGAATTAAATATATAAAATAATAAATTTTAAAAACGTTGTGGACTGAAAGAGGATGTAGTGACTAGAATTGAGAAAGGAATGTTGCGTTGGTTTAGACAAAACGTGGCGAGGATGAAGGAAGAAAGATTGACGAAACAAATATATATTGCGAATGTGAGTGGAAGGGCTGGTAAGGCACGTCCCAGGCGGACATACATCGACCAAATATGGGATGTATTAGCAAACGGAAAGATAAAAAGTACCCGGAACCGCCGTACGGCGTGCATACATGCAACAACTTATGAACGTTGATGAAGCGAAGGTGATCTGTCAGGATCGTGGCAAGTGGCAGTCCCTGGTCTCTGCCTACCCCTCTGGGATACAGGCGTGAGGTTATGTATGTACGTATATTTAAAAAAAAAACGAGCTAGACGGAGGCCAGTCCTAAAATACACACTTAAATATTTGCTGCCTCGTTGGCCTAGCCGTATCCATCTGATTGCCATGACCGAGGTTGTGGGTTCGATTCCCACGATAAATTTGACGTAAATTTTATCGTAGTAATACCACTCGTTAACGCCGAAAGAAAATGTCCTTCAATTAGGTCTAGAATGAAAGTAATAAAAAAGCCCATTATTAATATTTATGTTGGTCACGTTCTGCAAAAAACTGTTACGCACAAAATATGTGAGTTGTTCTACCGTTGATAGCTGTCGTTAGCAACGGGTTACCCCTTAAGCTCTCTTGAAAGCCGTTTGTAGACAGTTTAATGTATGAAGGATATGTGGATCGGCAAATATTAGTTCGTGACAAAAGATCAAAGTAAGTACATGCTTAAAATAAAGCGATAAACTTGAGACATCTGGAGCCGCAGTATTCTTCAAATAAGGGGCGGAAAGTCACAGAAAATACGTTATTGGAAATGGTGAAGAAGTAATAAATCGAGGAAAGATTTCTTTATTGGATTCCTTCAAGAGTCATTTAGGCTGATTGAACGCCTTTATTAAAATTCATAGTAGATTAAAGTAACATACCGATGGTTTTTGCAGCGAACATTTCAATAAGTAAATACTTGGGTATTGTTCCGTTCCATTCTTTATTTATATAGATAGAGTTGATATCAACCCTTTGTATGTGGCCACTACAGGGGCACACGTCTCTTCTTGCATCGCAGGAATGTAAGGCCATACTCCACACCACGGGGGCCAAGTCCGGATTGGTGGAGGATTGTAAGACAGTGCACAGCGGACCTTATTGTCAGAACTTATCAAGCCGCCCATTAAGGCCTCTGACATTGCTTAACGACTGCTGGCCGGCAACGGCCGGCACCAACGGACTGTGCCTTGCGTAGCATGGAAGCGCTCAGAGAAATGCCACTAGCGGTAGTCACGGCATGGTCACCCATCCAGCACCTGATTGCGCCAGATTGGCAACCCAACAAAGCATAGTTATTTACATGCTGTGGCAGCATTGTAACTTTTTCCCTTCTTTGTATCACCGTTGAGCTGTAAAAACGTTCTAATTTACAATAAATTATTTCCAATAAACAATAACACATCTTATTACTGAAATTAATTCCAGACAACCATTTCGTATTTAATTCTCCATTCCGAAACCAACGGTTCAGTCCCTCTAATCCTAGTGTGAAACATTCCTCCAATACTGCACTACTTCTAACCACAGTTCTACTGCCAGTCTACCAGTCACTCCTGCGATACAACCACATACTCGTATTCAATACCCTCTGTATAAAGATGTGAAGCGCCACCTAGTTTCGAGCAATATATCAGTCAAGAAGTGGGAGGAGGATCTTCGATTCGATTGGATCTGTCAAACTCGCACTAAGCACTCAGTACGGACTCGTTTCCGGATTGTTCCTTTGTGTTTGTCCCTTATATGCTATAGGATAGGGCCAGCCGCTCCCATATTGAACTTTTTAGTCATTCCAAAAACTGGAGATCTTGCGGCGAATCAAGAAATACATCTCTAGCTAATATCAAGTCGCTTAAGCTACAGAGCTTAACAAAGATTCAAATACACATACATACATACATACATACTTACATACATACATACATACATACATACATACATACATACATACATACATACATACATACATACATACATACATACATACATACATACATACACCCTTACATACATACATACATACATACATACATACATACATACATACATACATACATACATACATACATACATACATACATACATACATACATACATACATACATACATACATACATACATACATACATACATACATACATACATACATACATACATACATACATACATACATACATACATACATACATACATACATACATACATACATACATACATACATACATACATACATACATACATACATACATACATACATACATACATACATACATACATACACTCCAGTAAACATAACCCTCCTTCTGGCGCAGTCAGATAAAAACAGTGCTCTACATGATCTGAGTCTAAAACACTTTTCAAATGTGTGTGGTAAAAAGTCTATGATAAAAAGAGTCTTTGGTTGAGTCTCACCCTTAAAACATCGACTATTTAAATTGAATGTGAGGAGTATTTTCAGGTTTTATAAGTAAGATTGGTTATTTAAGCGCCGGGTTAAAGACCCGAGATTTGTCTTATCTTCCTTGAGAAGGTTAGATGCAAAACTGTTACGATAAAAAAAACAGTGTTCAAAGTAGGGTTGAATCTCCATAGATATTATCTACCTACGCCGTGGTGCATAGGAAAGATAAGAGTATTCTTTATTGTACACCAAAGCACACGGCACAAAAATTTGCTAAGGTACATAGCATTAATGGCGGGCTCATTGACAGAAGCATTTTATTCCAGAGAATCCCATGATGGACCGTTATAACATCAGGCACTAAATGGAGCTAACAGACTTGAGCACCATATTTCTGAATTGATAATTTCGCGTAAATACGCCATTGCTGTTTCTGTATCAATTTTCCGGTATACAATAAAGAATATTTTTATCTTATTTCATCTTATCCTCACTGTAGTTGCTGTCTCTCAAATTTCTCACAAAAGAGCGTGACAGAACGTTAAGTATTTACTTAGTGAGAATTGAGAAAAGTCAATGAAAAAATTGTCAATTCAGAATCCGGCCCCGAGATATTTTTATTGCAAAGTCTGAATAAGAAAAGTTTCACGCATTCACATTTATCGTGAAAAGGTTGTGTTGAAGCTGTAAGCTGTACCTAGTTAGCAGTTGTTACTTTTAAGTTAGGCTGCCACACATAACGTGCGCCAGTTACAATGAAAATTTCCAAGTTTGTTAGGACGAGTTGGATAATTAAATATCCTCCGCTGGTACTCCAGGCGTCCCGGTAACTGACTATGAAGGAGTAAAGTTTTGAAAGCTTTAGTCTATTATTTTATCATGTCTGTCTCAAAGTACGATACTCGACTGTTTTCTATTTTAATTAAGTACACTTCAGTGGTTCGCACAAATTTTAGTTATAGTAACTGTAGGTACATCAGGGAATAATAAAAACTATTTTAGTACAAGTACCGTGATCGCGGAAGACTAAACTTGCAAAAGTGCCGAAACGTCGGAAAATTGTAAGAATGTAAAATGAAACGAGTAAAATCCGTGTCAATACAGTTTTTATTATGTCTTGTGCTCGTGTTAACTTTAGAAAATACTATGAATATACATCAGGGAATGTCTGTACCTAAAGAAACGTACATGTATATTTTGTTGCCAACTGTAAATTGTCTATTTGTAAGCCACATTTTAGTTTTTTTCGTCAAACATTCTGTATTGATTTTTCGCCAAACTTTCTGTTGGTTGTAATAAATGCACTACTTTATGTTAGGAGACTTAGTTGAAGGATTACCTTTAAAATTATAGAGAAGTTCTATATCATCTCAGCGTACGGTTTTATTTTATTGTAGACGCTAGTTACCACTTTACAAAATCCTTCAAGGTAAGTTATTCATAGTTACAAGGACATAAGGGTATCTGGCACGGTTAGCCAGAGGTCGCGAGTTCGAGTCCCAGCATGGGTGGATTTTTTAGCGTCTAAATAGGTTTTTAAAAAAAATGCCCTTAGCATGTGTAAGAATGTAAACATAAGGGTCTGGTTGATGATAAGGGACATAAGTGTACTCAGCTTTAAGAATGAGGTTCATTTAGTATCTCCATAAAGCAGTCTTTATTCTCGATGTCAGCCTTTAATGGAAGCTTCCTTTCTTCCGCACAATGCGACCTCTTATCACATGGCTCCCGCACACACAAGCCCATTAATCGCTCTCCTTGGAAGCCCTATTCTTGTGTGATTTTCCGAGACACCTTTTGTGGTGAGCTCATTATTACGAAGACAAAAGCCTCATTCTGTATTAAGTAATTAGATTTTTCTCTTTAGAAAAGCGGCGAAAAATAGGACACCTGTCAGTTATTTCTTTAAGAAAACATGGTTTAAGACGGAGATAACTCGATTTAAGCTCGGCTTGCAATCGAGTAAGAATGGCGTTCAGACACTAATTTGACACAAAAACAGGTTATTTCTTTTAATGCACTAACCCGTGCGAAGGACAATTTTAAAAATGGCACGGCATGGTTAGCCAGAGGTCGCGGGTTCGAGTTCTGGCATGGGTGGAATTTTGCCTCTAAATAGGTTTTTACAAAAGCCGCTGCTAACTTAAATAGATAACGATAAAAAATATTTATTGTTCATGTTAGATAGGTACCTACGTAAAATTTTCCGTTAATAATATCCAAAGTATTTATAATCTGCACTTAGTGGAATGACCTTCATATTGATACATTGTACATTGACATTCAGCAAACAGAATGTAAATACCTTGGGTTGAAATAAAGGTTTTTCATTTCGATACCTCATCGAGAAATCAACCTAAACTACATCGCTCAGCCACGATTTTTATGACGCCGTAACTTTCTATCAAAAATAATTAATTAAATCGGACAAAGTGATAGGAGCGAGAATTATCGCTAAACAACATAAAATTATACATTATTTATATCCTTCTAGGACCTAGGACCAATTCAATTCACTTCCAACAAACTTTCAATAGGAGATCAATGGATTTCAATGGTAAACTTACTAAGTCTAGTTTTTTTTTTCAAAATCTACGTAGTTTTAGCAGATTCACATTAGTTTTACTTCCAGGTTAGGAGGTTAAAGTCAAATTGAAAACCCTTCTTTCGAAGGCGGTTAATCAAATGTTCACTTACCTTGGCAATCTTGTGGAGTAGCGCAGTGGTAGAGTTGGTCTTGAAGAGTCCCAAAGCCCTGCGGCGCAGCCCCTGACCCAGGCAGGCTTCCACGGCACCGCAGAGTGCTGTCACGCCGCCGCTGTCTTCATGCACGAATTTACGGGTCACAGCCTGTGAAAAAGAGAATAATATTATTATTCTCCATTGGTGATTCTTGAGTAATTTTCCAGGAGAGCCTGACCCCGGAAAAGTGATAGTCTGTTACACACATATACACTTATGGAATACTCCATCACCCTGGCTCAGACAATGTGCATTGTCCTATAGTAAAGTTCTGTTTTTACATTTGCTTTTCGACAAAATAAATACGTAATACCAGCTGTGCCCTGCGGTGTTACCCGCCGTTTATCAAATTTCCCATGGGAATAGAAAATTTTCCCGCAGTAAAACGTAGCCTATGTGTTAATGGGTACCATGGGCCAGGGTGTCAGCTAACTCCATACCAAATTTTATTAAAATCGCTGCAGCTGTTTAGACTTGAAAAATTAGGTAACGAACATACACAAAGAAAAGAGGTTCGAAATTTCACTGATGCCGATGCTTGCCCATTAGCTCAGTTGGGAGAGCGCTGACACGGTTAGGCAGAGGTCGCGGGTTCGAGTCCCGGCATGGGTGGAATTTTTAGCCTCTAAATAGGTTTTAAAACATACACACTCACAAATTGTCGCCTTTATAATATTAGTGTGATGTAAAATATAAATATTCATGGACATATTACACAGATCTCGTTAGCCCTATACTAAGTACAACTGAATGACTTGTGTTATAGGTTTAGCACCTCGACGATAGATTTAATACAATAAATACATAGATAACATCCAAGACCCGAGACAAAATAGAAAAGTTCGTTTCCTACTTTGACTTTGTTTGATGTGATCAGTGGGAAGTGAGATGTAATAGTGTAATGTGATTGAGAGGCTAGGTTGAACATTTAAAGTCTTTAAGAGCTTTTCTTCTCGAGGTGCCAACTCCTGTTAGTCCGAGGTGTTCCTCGGCCGGCTGTTATTGTGGCCACTGCAACCCGTGATGCGGCGGCTCGGAACAAATTTATGGTGCCGTCAAACCACGCAGCCAAGTTTTGCAGCCAATGAGTTCTTCTACGGCCAGCTCTTTTGCAACCTTTTATTTTCCTCGCAGGATCAATTGGAGGAGATCGTATTTATTACTTCGTTTAATGTGCGCAACACACTCATTATATAATTTATATTTTTTTTTAATGCACTAACCCGTGCTAAGGACAATTTAAAAAAACTATTTAGAGGCTAAAAATTCCACCCATGCCGGGACCCGAACCCGCGATCTCTGGCTAACCGCACCAGCGCTCTCCGAACTGAGCTAATAGGAGACTTTTTTTTTTTATAACATTCATTATAGCTACCTTGTATTATTTTTTTTGGGTTGTTTTCATTTTTAAGGGAAAAAAAGAAACTAATTCAACGAAACCAGATGAAACTTTGCAGGGTGTACGAGAGATACGTCATCGACAGTAATCTCGCGCGATTAGTGAGGACAGTGAGCTAATAGAAACAAACAAAAGTAATAGTAAAGATGTTATGTTTGTTTTATATCAGAACTTCATTATATCAACATCTTGACTAAATTATCTATATTCTAGCACCTTCTTTCATACACTTGTGAAACAGAACGTTAGAAAGTTGAATAAAATTCATAATTACAACATATTTATAAAGTTGAATAAAATTCAACACTTTTGTAAATGTACCTTACTGAAACCCTGTACAGTAGGCCTTTACAAAATTAAATTAATTTTGATACGGATAAGTCGCGGGTTCGAATCCCGGCATGGGTGGAATTTTTAGCCTCTAAATAGGTTTTTTAAAATTGTCCTTAGCACGGGTTAGTGCATTAAAAATAAAAATAGTATATCAGTAACTTTAAAACTTTACATAATGTAAAAACTAGAAATAAACATAAACTTTTGTTTCCACTATTTAGGCTGGCAAAGGTTAATACATCCTTCATGGGGCATTGCATACGCTTCTATAATAAAATCCCTGAAGATATTATTAAGCTTGCCTGAATCACGGTTCAAAAATATGTTAAGCACACTTTGTGCCAAAAGGGCTACTACAACAAGGATTATTTAGATGACAATGAGGTCTGGAATTAAAGCCAGTACAATGTATGAGTTCTATGTTTTATAATAACTATGTAAAGTATGTTAATTAAGGACTTTGAAAAGACTAAGTTTGGAGTTTTTTTGTCCATTTTTTCTCCAAAATTATTTAGATTTTGAAATGGACACCTAGTTTGAATTGTAACGTTCATTAAGCCGCAGTTTCTGTGCTACTTTGAGTAAAACCTTTTCATTTCACAGTTTATGTGTAATTTTAAGTGTAATAATTTGATTTTAGACGTAATACGCTAATCTTTCCCATGTTTAGCATGCCACGATAGGCTCGTCGAACCGAGACATTGGAATCATTCACTCGAGTTCAGCACCAGCAGGCGCGGTCAGATGCATAATTATGTTAACATCCCATAACTATGCAAGGCACTTTAAGCCGTTGAGGCCTGCTGTCATGTAATGGCAGTCGTTAAGCCATGAGAGAGGCCTTTTGGGCGGCTGGATAACCTCTCACTTTTGCCCGCCACTGTCTTACAATCCTCCACCAACCCGGACTTGGCCCGCGTGGTGTAATGGCCTAACTTTCCTGCGATGCAGGAGACCCGTGCCCCAGCAGTAAGGACATACAAGGGTTGATATCGATAGTTACCTCTTCCATGAGCTGCTTGACCTCCTTCTTGACGGCCGCGATGAGGCGGTCTTTCTGTTCGGTGGCGGGGTCCGCCGGTAGCGTTGCGGTCGGCATCTCGACGACCTCGCTTTCTGCACAACAGTGACAACTGATGTTAAACAGGCCAGGGGGTGAGCCTCTAACATGCATAGGGCCAGTTTCTAAATTAAGAATTTCGTTAGTAGTTAACTTCATTGCTGTCTCTTCGAATTTCCCAGAAGAGAGTGTGACAGAACGTTACTTACTTTATTTACCTACTAAAATATTATTTACCTACTAAAATATTATTTACCTACTAAAATTCTTAATTAAAAATCCAGCCCATAGTTGTTCAGCGGTCATAATATTAGTCCGGCAATGGTTGTTTCATTCATGTTAAATAAAACCCGTGCAACTTAATTCGGCGCATCGCGCGATTCGATCTTCTTCGCGAGAGATGTCTATTTAATTTGCACGTGTCTAACTACTGGATTCTAAACTGCCAAATGGGGGCAAATAATAACTATCGTCGTGATTTAATCATTCTTAGAGCGGGCCCTATTACATAGATGTAATTCTATGAAATAAATCTACCTATACATATTCAAAGATTTTTTTTTATTTTGATAATTTTTTAAGAGCCTGTCTTGGTTTACAATTATAATTCGATTTACATTGCATAGTGGAAAAACCCGCAGATTAAGAAGTAGTAGATTAGTAAGTGACATTGAATTGGTATATAAACTATGCAAATTAATTTTGTGAAACACGGCCCTCGACCTAGTTTCTGTAAATGTAAATGTAGATGTTTTTTTTTGCATTGCTGCTTTATGTTCACTCGCACAAACGCGACGATCATATTAAGAACAGCAGGACAGATTTAAAAACAACAAATCTGTGATCATCAGTCAATGTTATATAGTGGGTTTTCCACTGATTTTGTAAATGTTTGTCGTGACGAGACAAGCTGAGAATTGTAGAATAGGAAAGACTAGGACGTTTACGCTGTTTGTATTACTAGTATACCGTGTTTTTGTTCTCTAAGAACATGATGATGATCAATCAATCCCTGGTATGTAGCTTCCCTACGGACTCTGCCAATTATGAGTTTTGGACATCACAAGCTTGTATTTTGTGATAGTCTATATTTTGGTACTCCATCACGTCAGAACGGCTGCATGGATTAGGATGACAATCGGTACAGAGGTAGACTATAGTCTGAAATAGGACAAAAGCTGCTTTGTATCCCGGAAAAAAACACAGCCTGTCCCAAACAGAAGACAAACTCTACATACTCAGGTATATGATTTCGGGTCGAAACTACTTGGACTCGTATAGGCTATAACCATCTTCGGCGCCCCCTGGTTGTTCCCAGTTAAGTAGGTAGGTATGTATTTAATTAAAAAACTTTTATAAATTCCTCTCGGATTCACAGCAAAACATAAAAACATGGATGCAAAGAGACAGTCTTTTTAATCTGTGGTACTAAGTCTTTGGGTTTTTAAGTTGCCAAAGAGGATTTATTATTTTTCGTAGATTCTTATGAAATAAAAATGCAACTTTCGTAGCCCAACCTCCTTTCGCCTACTAACTGAGTCTTTTTAAAAATAAAACTCAAAATGAAACAGTAGTCCTCTTACAAAATACAGTACCTATTGCTATTGTCTTAAGGTCAAGAAAAATTCATTAGGCACTTCACGAAGCAATTAGTGCGTAATGCTTCGTTTCGGTAAATTCCCAACTTATCTTCGACGACAGCCATCTCTTCATTTATCTACAGTCGATTAATCAATACTTACAGTTTAGTGGTAAAGTCGCCAGTCGCATAACTGAATAAAGTGCATAATATGTAAAGCATATATGTGATAAGTATATATGTGAAGGGTGATATGCTGTCAACTGTACGCATGGAATTTCACCTCTAAGCAATTATGTTAAGGTACGAACAATAAACAGCAGGTCAACTTGTGCAATTTTGTTACGAAGTCACTGATTAGTGTATGCACAGATTAGTGTATGTACGTAAAGAATGATGCATCACATTGTGTTGTCAACTGTCATCATCATCATCAGCCCAGTATGTCCCCACTGAGGGCCACGGGTCTCTTCCCTGAGGAAGGTATAGGCCATACTCCACCACGGGGGCCAAGTCCGGATTGGTGGAGGCTTGCAAGACGTGGCAGATCTTACTGTCAGAAGTTTTTCAAGCCGCCCGCCGTAAGGCCTCTGACTTGGCTTAGCGTTGTAACGGTGCAAACTTCTTTACACCATTTTTTTACATTTCTTTTATTCTGTATAATTTTCTAAAATTTTAAATTACGTCACTCATTTTTGAGATATCCCTCATTTTTAGCATAACTAAAATATTAAATCTTCCTGTACCTGCATTTTCTGTTTTTGTCCCGTTTTCTGTTTATATTATCTATAAAATAAACAAACACAATTTAAGTACAGCAACAAGTTGGAGTCTTTCCAGTTTTATTATTGGCGCCCAACGTGGGGGGTTGCTGGGCTTCTTTATACGTTGGGCGGCAATGTGATGTTGCATAACTTTTTAATAAATAATAAAAGTTATACCTACAACATCACAACGTGACTTAACCTTGGCTTGGCTCGGCTTGACTGTAATTGCAACGATTTTTTTTTATTATTTCACCATATTAAAGTTAATAATACTTTTAGGTATGTTAGTAACAACATTGAATTTGAAGTAAGGATAGAAACCCATTCCCATACAAGCAAGTCGGATCCCAAAAAACCGCGCCGGGCCCAGAGGCCGCCACTGAAAATACGCGCAGAGCCGAAAAATACGTGTAGAGCGCTTTGTCTAAAACCGCTAGATGGCATTATTACCAGTTCATTACGGGTCCATTCACGACATCTAGCGGTGAGTAGCGAAACGTGTAATTGCACGAATATTATGCAACATTGCAAAGTAGCGTACTCTAGTGGGAAGTAGTTAGCAGAGAATAGATAAGTGCGTTTCAGTCCAGAGCAGAACGCATCTTCGTATAGTCTGTGTATGTCAAATTGACAACCAACCAAGAAAAGGAAGGAATACAATAAAAAAGTGCTTAAATTACTGTGCAACAGACCTGTGGGAGTGGGACTACAAAACTGAACTAAATGATGTATCATCAATTGTGGATCAAAGCAAGCGACAAGAAAATATGTTACTTAACTCGTAAGGAATGAAACCAGTGCTTTTGAACACGCATAGACCTCGTGTGGTTGCCGATTGTTATCTGATAAAACTCAATACTTACACTACATCCTCAAGTCTACCTTCAATCCATTGGGTTAGTGAGTATAGCCACAATATTACGCGCGCCAACATACATACATACATACATAACCTCACGGCTGTATCCCAGAGGGGTAGGCAGAGACCAGGGACTGCCACTGGCCACGATCCTGACAGATCACCTTTGCTTCATCAACGTTCAAAAGTCGTTGCATGCACGCACGCCGGTTCCGGGTACTTTTTATCTTTCTCAACATTCTCTAATCAGACTATTGCGTATCCTGTCATTCAAAGTAACACTACGCGCGCCAAATCCTATCAAATTGCTGTCTCAAATATCAGGAATGGATTTGGTCATTCTATACATGTATAAATAAAATTATTAGCCCACTTTTCATATCTACCTAAACGGTGCATGAACTAGTTGCCTACAGTGGAGAAATACTTGTTTCAGGGAGCACACCAAGTCTGCAGTTGTGATCATTTTGACAAGATGAACAATAACTTACAAGTACCTACCTCAAATGATACTCACTGATGCAATTGTGGACGCTATAAACGGAACGCCTGCCATGTCTTACCAAACGCAGTCAGCCTTACTTTTGTGTCTATGCTTTATTATTAATCTGTGTCATAGATCATCAACGGTCTAACAGTTATTAACGCTCTGATTGTTACCACCTTCTTTTCATTATAATAAAATAAAACCAAGTCTCAAGCTTATTTATTATCTTTAAATGTCTTTAATTTCATCAGGTTATGGGCCGCCCCATTCTGCAAAAAGTTATTTTTCTGAAATAAAGTGTAGGATCAACAAAAAAGTGCAAACATAACTCAAGAATACGCGGCGCGTCTAGTCACTTTGGTTTCAGCCTGTTGTTTTCAGCAAAAAATTGCAAATAATAGTCACGGTATGATGGCAATAGAAAAACTAAGTGGTCGAGACAACTGGTCTTTATGGAGTTTTGCTGTAAAGTCGTATCTAGACCATGAGGAATTATGGGAATGTGTAGAGGGTACCGACAAAGATGAAAAAAAGAACAAAAAGGCAAGATCAAAGTTAATTCTACTCGTTGATCCTATGTTGTATGTACACATTCAAGATGCTGAGACCGCCAAGCAGGTATGGCACAACTTAGCAAAAGCTTTTGAAGACTGGGTTGTCTAGAAAAGTAGGTTTATTAAGAGACCTTATAAATACAAACTTGGAAACATGTTCAAACGTTGAAGATTATGTCAACAAAGTAATTACATCAGCTCATAAATTAAGAAATATAGGATTTAAAGTCGATGACGAATGGTTGGGCACATTGATGCTAGCAGGGTTACCGGAGCAATATAAACCAATATAATATGATCATGGCTATTGAGATTTCAGATATAAAAATAAGTGCAGACCTAATTAAAACAAAACTTCTACAAGAAGTAAAATTAACAGACACTTCAGCATTTTACACAAACTCTAAAAAGCACCAACCGAAAAGTGACCAACAACATTCAACCCCTAAGGGCCCCAGATGCTATAACTGTAACAAATATGGGCACCTATAAGGTAAGAATTGCTGGTTTAAGGAGAAATCCCGAGATGAAAGTAAAAATAACTTTATAGTAGCATTTTCAGCATCAACTGTAAATTACACAACAAGCTGGTACATAGATTCAGGAGCATCTATGCATGTGACAATGCACCGAGACTGGCTCACCAATGAAAATACTTGTACAGTCAGAGTCGCTGACAACAAATCTTTGCAGGTTCAGAGTTGTGGAAATGTAACCATAACAACGTCAGAAAACAATAAAAATGAAAGTTTAAAGGTAAAAAATGTTTTGTATGTACCAGGACTAAGAACTAACTTGCTTTCTGTAAGTCAAATCATAAGCAGTGTTTGCAAAATACAGTTTGATAAAAATGGCTGCAGTATCTACAATAAAAATGGCTTGAAAGTGGCACATGCTAATCTTATCAATGGTGCATACAGACTGAGCATCACCAGTGATAATGTGCAAGCAATGTCAACAACAGAGTCAGATTCCTACTTATGGCACCAGCGAATGGGCCATCTTAACCTTACCGATGTAAACAAGTTGACAAAATGTACAACTGGTGTGAAGTTTTCCACACAGAAAGAAAATAGTGTTTGTGTCACGTGCCTTGAAGGCAAAATCATTTCCTAGCCGTGGTTCTAGAGAATCTTCTAGAACTGGTGCATAGTGACGTCTGTGGGCCCATGCAAACCGCATCAACAGGTGGAGTCAGGTACTTGTCACTTTTATTGACGATTACTCAAGAAAAGTATATGTATATTTTATGAAAAACACAGCATAGGTAATAATAGTTAAGTTTGTTGAAATAAAATAAAAAATTAGTAAACATTATGAAACTTTTGTAGTTTGTCTCGGGTCTTGGATGTTATCCATAGATTGATTGTATTAAATCTATCGTCTTAATGATTCGCGATACTCATACCTACATATTTATACCTATATTAAATGGGTCAAATCGCGATTATTTATTAGGTAATTACGTTTTACCTAATAATCGCGATTTGACCTGTTTAATATAAATAACTAAATCTATCGTCTGTTTAGCACCTATAACACGAGTCATTTAGTTGTACTTAGTATAGGGCTAACTGTGTAATATGTCCATGAATTTAAAAAAAATCTATCTAGAGGCTAAAAATTCCACCCATGCCGGGATTCGAACCCGTGACCTCTAGCTGTCCGTGCCAGCGCTCTTTCCAACTGAGCTAGGCGGGTGTGATCGCGCTAGAGCACCAACAATCTAGTGATACAATCTCGAAATAGAATAGTTTGTTTAATAATACATGCACCATTACAAAAAGGTAGATGAAGTTATTCTATTTTAAATCAAACTTCTTCGGGGTCGATGATGATGGCCGTTTCCATTGCAAAGATTGCTGTTTTATTTGTCTCTGGATCAAAATGATGGACCCATGTTTCGTCCATTGTTACTAAACGAGACAAAATGTTTTCATAATCTTCTTGAAGCTTGTCCAACAATGACACATCATTAATAATAAAAACAAAACTACAAAATAAGATTTATTTGGCAATTACAACATAATACAAAAATGAAGAGACATTTTCACCGCACTTAAAAACAAAATTTTTAAAAAACCTGTTTAGAGGCTAAAAATTCCACCCATGCCGGGATTCGAACCCGCGACCTCTGGCTATCCGTGCCAGCGCTCTATCCAACTGAGCTAATGGGCGACTCACCAAAACAAAATTTTTATTTTGTAATAAAGGTACCAGAGAATTAATAAACTGGCCTACTAATGACAATACGATCACCTGGAAGAAGAAGCAGCGAGCGAGCGGCGCAGGCCGTCTGAAACCCGCAACCCGTCTGATAACCACCGGTTACCACAGTACGAAGTAAATAGTTTAGTTCAAGTTCGTTTATTGCTTCAAGTGGTACAGAATAGGTCTTAACATAATAGGTATAATAGTGCGCAACATGAGCCCTGTAAGGGCACTGCATTTTTATACATAAGTAGCTTACGTATAGGAAAAATAAGTACTTAACTATTTTTATGCAAAAAGTAATATTGCACACGAAACATTTAACCCCATCCAGACTCACGGCAAGAAGACTCGGCGAGAAGTTTGGCCGGGACTTCTCGCGAGAACTTGCAATTTATCCACACTCGCATTTTTTCTCACTCGTGATGTTTCCCATCCGGTATGGACGACATTACTATTCAACTGCAGCAGGTTTGACTTTGTCTGTGTGGACTTGCGTACGTTGTGAACTTCGTAACTCAGAATAATATTTAAAAAAAAAGCCAGACGATTGTGGGTAACGTTTGGTTTATCTTTGTAGTCCCGATGTTTAGCATCCCACAAAATAGGCTCGGATTGAAAGTATTGGATAAATTTCAACTTAAGTTCGTTATTCCATATTTTGAAAAGAAAACATTTTTTTAAAAACAATACGATATGGACTATGGACGTCTACTCTCCGCAGCTCACTAATCGGCACTGAGCTGAGACAAAACGTGAGTTTGGTGATAGTCTTCTCTTTTCTCGCCCGATATATCCTTTGAAGCGGCCAAAAATACCGACAAACAACCATCGGAGAATAGGCGACCGCGAGAACGAGACAGCGAGAAACTCCTCATACTCACGCTTCTCGGGTGTTCTCGGCGTGAGTCTGTAAGGTGTATACACGTAGAACGCTGGCTACCAGCACCGATCTGCCAGCGCTTATCGGAGCCGGTCGGCTCAGGCAACAGCTACACAAAGAAAGCAGGCAGAAGCCGACTGGCAGTCTCTCTGAGTAGCACGCAAAATGTCGACATCGTCTGGCCAAGATTTTTTTCTGTTAGAAAATGTGTTTTGCAAAATTCGAAAACAAAGTATTATTATAGGTACGTCCCATGAATAAAAAAGAAAAATTTTCGGGGAACATCATCATCATTTACTTCAAGACTTGAAAGTGGATTTACTGAACACTAATGTGAAAATCATTTTTATTAACGCCAAATAAGTGTCGTTGACTTGCAAACTGCATGCAATGCAAACTGCAAGCAATTCACAGCAAATTGCGGCTTATCGGAGCAGATCGGAACTTGTCGGCGCAGGTCGAAACTTGTCTTGTATAGTGACTGCGTGCGCCGACTACACGCGCGGACCTGTTCCGATAAGCGTTGATAGATCAGCGCCGGTTACCAGCGTTCTACGTGTATACGCCTTTAGGGCGCTAACTAGCGCCACCAATGGAAAAAAAATGAGATATCTTAACAACTGTGGAAACTATTTTTAGAACTTATAAGTCTAGAACCTATGATCAATACTCTTAGATTAGAACTTTAATCGATTTTCGCCAAAAACGGCTGTTTTTGGCGGAAAGTGACTATAATCCTTGGTTGTTGATTCTAGGTTCTAGACAGTTGGCTCTAAAAATATATTACCGTTTCGATTGCGCGGCCATGTTCTGTTTTCAAAAAATGCTTATGTCAGGATTTTGTCCAAATTTATCAAAACTGAATGGTGAAAACCAAAAATTTGTCAAAGCAGTACTTAATAAAGAAGTTATTGAGGTTTGAAGATGGCTGCGCGAACGAAACGCGGAAAACTGCGCGGCCATGCATGTCAGATCTCGACATCTATAGGGTCTACAGGCCTGGTTTTTTGTCAATGCATGTTTTAATTTGTCAACAAATGTCGAAGAAAGAAAATTCATTCTATCACCATTACTTGAAAAGATATCGACGCCTGAACGCCAAAGCCGCGCAACCTCCGGTTCCGATTTCTTTAGATTGTTTTTTTCGTAATTAGGCTTATCTAAGTTAGTCAGAACCGATGTTCAGAGCTTAGTCTTAATTTGTCAAAGCCGATGAGGTCCGAATTTACACTCGTTTTCTCATCAGACGAACAAAATTACTGAAAAACCTAAGGACGCTGGCTGCGCAATCGAATCGCTTTTTCATACGCCGATATCTAGTAAACAAAACAAGTCTGGGATATGATTTGCCGGGCCGTATTGGCTACAATACGGCCCGAAGGCGGCGGCTTACATTTTACATTGTACATTGACATTCAGCAAACAGAATGTAAATTCTTTACGTTGAAATAAAATGATTTGAATTGAATTGAATTTATGTACCAAATTCTTTGACATTTTAGGCTCCTTCGATTAACATAATATCGTTTCACCACAAAAACCTATCGTAACGAGAGTTATTTAAAAAAATATAACCTCTCACACAGTGTTTGGATAGGATGACCATAATATCAGGTTTCACGTAACCGCTCATTGGCTAATATAAGTTTTTTAAGGGGGGCTTTTCTGTTGTCTGCGCTGATAATTTAAATCAGCAGTCAAGCTTAACCTACTTAGACTAGGTTTTTTAAAGCCTCAGAATACAGAGGTTTGAGTGTAGAACTTCTACAGTTAGCAACTTTAGTTGGTCCTGTTTTTTTGTCTTAACAATAAAGGGGGCATAGATGTTGAATGCCAATAATTTGGCAATCTGTCGTTTCGAAGAAAGAGGCACATGCATTGTGCACATGCACATGTCCCTAGTCAATATAAAGTTTCGAATAAACTTATTCTTATCAAAATATAATACTTTGTCTCGATGGCCAAAGATCATATTAAACAATAGCCAATTTAACTTATCTAACGGGGCATTTTGTGACTCTGACAGAGTTTTTAAATAAGGGAAAGCACAAATTACAATTTTTCTTATGCTAGTTGCAAATCAGTTACTTACACTAGCATCCGCTAGTGGCGCTAGTTAGCACCCTGAAGCACACAGTTAAACAGTTTATTGTTTCTTTTATTGGTTATGCAATACCCGTAATTTAGGGTGCTGTTTTGTGTTTATTTTGGTGGTACGGAAACTCTGGTTCTTAAGTTTGCAAAAAAAGAAAATTTTTGTCGTCAAAGTTTTGTCGAAAATGAATCGTTTGTGCTCTGCACATTCATTGTTGAACCATTTTTGGAATTGAGAATCGCACTCCATTTCGGTGGTTATTAAATTAAACAGTTTTTTTTTTAAGTTTCTTTCATGTGCCAGTCTGTCAATGTTTGATTCAAAAATACTTAATACTTTGTCCAAAGTGTCATACAATATATTTGACGGAGTTTTTAATCCTCTAACATCAAAATTTGAGGTAGTCTGAACGTAAGTTCGGTGCAAAATATGTAATTAGCTACTGTCCGTGTCATCTTTTTCTTTCAGTAAAAAAAGTTTGCAAGTTTCACAATCGAACTTTTTTATGCATAAGTGAGCAAAATATCCGGCAAAATATTTTACAGAACATTGTTCCAGAGACGGACCTGAAGAAGAGACAGGATTAGGGCTAAATGTGGTGCCACTTGAAGAACCTTCGGACTGTTCTACGGTTAAAATAGGTTTTTCAACGTGTGACCCTTTTTGTTCTTCAAGCTTTTCAGACTGACCTGACAGAATGTCAGTAATTTTGGCCTCAGATGCTAGACAAACTGAAAAACCTTTTATAGGTTCTGTTTTCCGGGTAAGGTTTACAGCTGATGTGCTGGGTAGACCAGGGACTGTTGAAGAAGACTCTACATTGTTGTGTTCAATCAAAATATCATCAGTTTCGCAGTTTTTGCATTTAGAAAACGTCAGAAAGGCGTGAATAAGATGAGTTTTAAAAAATGCCCTTAAAGTTCTCGCGGTAGGGTTCCTATTGTACCCTCGTTTTTGCCTGTAAATAGAATAAATAAAAAATAGAAAAAAGATTTTCGAGGCAATCTTGGTTCAGACGGTTAGTAAGAAGAAAATTAATGCCTCCAGTACTTTCTTCTTCGAAAAACATTAATACTGCTCTTATACTTTGCCTCAATCCCTCAAAACAGGGTAGAGTATTCATTGTCTTTTCAGTTTTAGTTCGTTTTTGTACAACCTTTTTCAAATTAGCAAACACTTCCTCCCCCTTTAATAGGGCTTCCCGTACTAAAGTGTTTTGTTTACTCAGCCCACAGTTGAATAGATTTTTTGACGAATTCGTGCGACTGTTTAAAGAATGAAAGACATTATTCACTGTTTTTACGAAATCGGCTGTCGCTACTGCATCTTTGTGTTTAAGTTCGCCAGTTTTGTAACCAGTTTTAATCGCTGATGCAACTGAATGGCTAAAGATTTGGACAGCCAATTTCACATTCATCTTTTGGAAGGCATTTCATATGGGTGTCTGTTAATTTTGGAACAGACCTGCTTTTATGACCTTGCGTATCAATGTCATACAGCTCTCGTATAACATTGAACGAAATGTTGTGACCGTTAAGGTCAAAGTCACTGTTTAGCATGTTATTTCTTATATTTTTTATGCAGTGAGGCACGTCAAACAGAGAAAAAAGCTTTTTTCCACTGCAAAAAAAGAAAGGGCTTTCTGTTGTCACACCTAGTGTACTCATTGCCTTCCTATTTGGTGCACTTTGGTCACAAACAGTCACTTTCGGTAGAAGTCCAGCATCAAACAACATATTTGTAATTGTTTGTATCAAAGCTGCGAGCTTTGTACCCGATACGGTATTCCTGCTTAAAAAATAACAAATTGGAATTTTCCAATTTCTGTAAATTCCTCTGGCCATGAAGACTAAAGCATATTTTGCAGGAGCTGGATGTCTTTCGTCAGCACCAAAGTCTTCAAAGCCCTCAATCATGTCTAATTTGGGGCTGTACTGCACATTGGTCATTATTGTCATTTCGTCAAAACAAACGCATGTTGTTTTTTCGATAATGTCGCTGTCAGAAAACTTTGTCATTAACTCTTTTTTAACGTTTTCGAGACTACCAGTTCGAAGCTGCCTAACTTTCCCAGCCAGCCTTGGAGGGTAGATGGTGCAGGTAAAACAATACCTTTTCCCCGTAGGTGTTTATATCCTGCAGGAGATTTGTAATAGAGAGACATTGCAAATTGTCTCTCTTTGACATTCCAAACATGTCGCTTCTTTAATTGCATACGGCAAAATAATTCTGATGCTTCAGACGGGTATTGGGTTGGTGCTTTAGTACGATTAGGTACTGTTGTTTTTTTAATTTGTATAATAAATTACCTCGCCTCTTAAGCTCGTGCTTAAGTTTTTTTTTACGTGGCGTATCAGTTACTTGCGTAGTGGGAATATGAACTGATGTTCCATGCTCCTCAGGAAGGTCTTCATATTCTTTACCTACGTCCTCCAATTTTCTCTTCTTATGTACGCGTGGGGGTTTGTACATGCAATGTTGTAGGGGACCTAGAAAAAAAAGTTAATGTACCCATAAGAGTATTCTAAAGGAAGGCGTATAAAGACGTAAAAAGTACCAAATATTGACAACTGCGGTACTGAATGATTTCCTGTACCATAAAACACGCAACAAAAGCTGTCATCGATTAACTGACGCTATTACTGTATGCGTGTGACAAGGATAGAGATAATAATCGCTCGCTATCGCAATGTAACTCAGTAACGGTCAGTTTGTTTACTTCCTTTAACTCGTCTGTCCTTAGTTTATGTAAATGTTCGAAGCGCCGCGAACTTTAGATTCGTTGACACCTAAATATCCTGGTGTAAGTAGATATATATACATATATCTACTTACATATATATATATATATATATACATACATACATAGACGAACAACCGACGACGCGAGCTCCGTCTCTGCTCACCATGATTAAGCTCTGCGAATCAGAGCGAAACCTGGTCGGACTCTTCCGATATAACAACTCCCGTAAGTAGATCCGGACAAAAAGTCTACAATATAATATACATATATATCTCTAGATAAATTATTTTCATGTTTTTTTTTATTGTATCGTTTTTGTTTTGTTGTTACTATAAAAAGAGTTATTGTCGTTATTTTATTTATTTGTTATTTCGAGATCCCATGGTTTTGAAATGGCAAGCTCGATATTAGAAAAGAATTGTTACTTCGGTACCTAGTTAAATCATCCAACTGGGACAAAATCTTTGAAAAGAAAATAAAACAAAATTACTGGAATTTACCGGGAAGTACTTATGTAGGTACCGTACATATAACACTAGGGATTTGTATGTACTTTAGCAACACAAATTAATTTGCTATCATACCAAATATAGACACAAATATTTTTTCTGGTTTACGGGAAGAAAAGTTTGATTTTAGGTATTCATATCTTCGTAACTAAATATATTTGGCACTTAGTTGTTATAGTATTTCGGGTTATGAACTAAAATTGGGTTTCCAAAAGTCGGGTCTCCCACACTGGCGCCGGCCAACTGCGCGGCCTCTCAGAACCTAAGACGGAGTTTACACGTTCAGTCTGGCGTCAGTTCAGTCCGTGACCTTGATCAAGCTCAGATTGATGCCAAACTGATGAAATAATCAAAATATTCGAATATCCGTCAGTCTAGATCGTCAGTCCACTGAATAGACACTCAGTCTGCCGTCAGTCTAACCAGACTGATGAAATTGACCGACCAGACTGAACGTGTAAACTCCGTCTTAGACGTCACGATAGCGAACAAGATTACAAGACCCGCCGGACGCGTTTTAAACCAGCCTAGGTTTAAACATCTCTTTGTAATTTCTTCAAGAGTTTGAGTAATTCAAAAAGTAATATGCCTAGTTTTTGTACTCTATACTTGGAATTACAATATTTTTTATATCTTAAAGATTCTCACTATAGATCAATCTATCTAGTTACCGGTTGCATTAGGTGGAAGAAATCTACTTGTATTCAGCAGTAAGCTGAAAGTACCTACATTGAGGGGTACTAAATAAGAGAAATAGATACATTGATCTATCTATAGTATTCCTCACTTCTAGGGTTCACAAGTAACCCTTATACCTAGTACCACATGCCGAATTGTCCGCCTGTCTGCATCTGTTCGACCGAACCAGAAAGCTGACAACACGGTAGTATAAAACCGTAAAAAAATCGTCACCCCTCGTTGGATTAGTCGTTTCAAAATGTTGTGGGAGGGGGAAAACTATTTTCTATTCAGGGATCCAGAGGAAACTTCTTCCTCTTCTCCCGGTTAAACATCTGTTAGCAAACGTCGGCAATAGCACACGTGATTATAATGAGATAAAAATTAAAATATTACAGCTAAGGCTATTAGTCGATTAACTGATAAAACGAAACTTCCTACAATTTTTTAGTTTCATAAACAAGCCTCGTTTACTACTGAATCATGCGGGGTCTGACGAACTAAGCTGGTTTTTACAATTTCGAACTCGACACAGCTAAAACTGAAGGCATCAATTACTATAATAGGTTTAATTACCTTCCAACTTCCCATACATTGTGGTGCTGAGGTACAGCAGTTGGCCGCACGCAAACGGTTCATTGTATCAGGGTTTACAAATGAATCGCATGAAAAGTGATCCATGCAGATGTATCTATTATATAACTCCTTTTCGCTCAGCGAAGCCAAATTATTGTTACCTGAAATAAAAATAGTGGGTACTTAGGCGTACTTAACCTGTAAATATCTGCGTGTGCCGACCTAAGAGAGTTTTGTATTAATTTGGAAAATTTATTAGATAACAAAATTGCCCAGAAAAATATTACACGCCTTCTATTAGTTCGTTACAACAACAACGAGAGTAGCTCGATATTATCAGCATCCTGGCTGTCCCAAAAGCATAGGAAAGCAAAAAGCGCGCCTAAAAAAAGTCTAAACGTAGTGTCGTATCTAGAATAAATGAGCATTGTGCGTGCCTTGAGAGTTCAAGGCACGCACAATGAGTATACAAAGTATGAGTATACAATGCAGTTTTATACAATAAGTTTTTTACAATAATATCAGCCACTAGTCTAGCAAGCCTCCACCAAGTGAAGTAGAGACCTTTGGGTAGAGACCTGTGCCCCTCAGTGGGGACATAATGGGTTGATGATGATGATGAATCCTTAAAAAATAAGTACCTACATAATATTTTGTCAAATATATTGAAATCGGCTCGGCACATATAGATTTTTTTTGGAAAAATGGCGGTGGTGTGGGTTTGACAAAACTACGTCTTATTAGAACCACAAAATAATAAGAGCCTCCTTTAGTACAAGATTTGATTCTCAATGGCAACGGGTATATCACTTACCACATGCGTCAATCCATTGTTCACATCTTGGTCTGTTTTTCACGGGAAAACGAAAAATACGTTTCGTTTCACCACGATTCGTACAATTAATATACTGGCACCTGTGAGTCAAGGTGGTCGTAAATAGTAGTCAAGTAGAAGAAATCCACATATAACGAAAACGATAAAGAAACAGCAAACAAATCTGATTGTTTAAAATTCAATGGTTTAATGTGTAGGTATGTTTCGAACTTTGAACCAGTGTGACCATCTCAAAAGTAGAGAATCTGCCACACACTGCGCTATAAATCTGCCAAACATGACGCCAAAAATATGCCTATATTATCGAAAGATGTATTATGAGGTGTATCTATTATGGAGATGGAAAAAGTCAAATTCATTATGTACATATCAAAAGAAAATTATTTAATAAATACAAAATTTACAGGTAAACAAAATTGGCACAACAATTACATTGTAGCTAAGTTGGCCTCAAAATTTTCATTTTCTGTATACATTGATTTTGAAACAAATAAACAACAGTTGATTGGAAACCTAACAAAGGTGTTAGGAATATTAATCCTATTCAAATCCCGAATGGGTTCGAATCCCGGCATGGGTGGAATTTTTAGCCTCTAAATAGGTTTTTAAAATATGAACCCTATTAAAGTTATATTATAGACATGTGTAAGTACTGCGAGTTATGCAGTACGCGTTATATAGCACGACCCCATACTAGACCAGTACCCAGAATTTGACAGTAAGGCCTGTACGTATCTTAAAATCAGCATGCTGATAAACATAAAGCCATCTCTTTTTTCATATGAACGTTTGGTTGGCGAAAGCAGGGCAGCATTACCACAGATTAGATAATAGTTGGTATTACTGTCAAGAGTTTCTACTGAGTAACTGCTACCCCTTGTGTTATAAGAAGGCACTGCATTTCCATTTCACTGAATCGGACACTTAGACACTATAATTAAAGTACGCACTGTAATTATTTTAACAAAACAGCAAAAATAAAAACATCACTTTTATTTCTGTTTTTTTTCCTAAATTTATAATTTTTTTTTGAAAATAAATGTTTTACGAGTATTAAGTCATTTTACGTTTAGTTCAAAATCATCTACATTCAATAAAGTTTCTCTTATTTTTTAGTTTTTTGTTAATCCATCCGACATAACGACACATATTTCAAAAATGTGAATATGGTTCAGGCCAAAATACGTTCGTTAGGCATATTAATAGGGTCCGGCTCGTGTCTTTGGGTGTGGAACCCTAAAAAGGGAAAAAGTTGGTAGTATCAGGCGTCCGTCACTCGCTCAAGGTCACGCGTTATATACCTGCCGCTCGGCGTATCGTCCACGATACAACCTATAAAGGGCCGCTACGCGCCTGAGCGCTCGCACCGCACGTTTCCCGCGTTTACTACTCGAAATGCCAAAACCACGTAATTATTGTGCAGTGGATGGGTGCAAAAGTAATAGAAACAAATGAAGAATTGTAAACTTTTAGTCCGGATTTACTTACGGGTGTTGTTATATCGGAAAAGTTCGACCAGGTTTCGCTCCGATTCGCAGAGCTTAATCATGGTGAGCAGAGACGGAGCTCGCGTCATCGGTCGCTCGTCTCACATGTGTTGTGCTTAAGAAAGTTTTAGTTAAAAAAAATGAAGAATTAGCATTTTTTTCACTGCCGAGAGACGAAGAAAGGTAAGTGGTATTTTAAATCTTATATTTATTTCTTTTAGGTAGGTAGGTACTATAAAAGTAAAATAAATACATAAAGGTAGCTGCTTTTTTTCGATTTTTAAAAATGTACAATTATCATAGTCGTAAATTGATGGAAAATGCCAAAAATAATAATTTTATAATAGTTCGCTCCAGGACTTTTAGCGGTTGCTAAAAGTCGTGGAGTCGTGAAAAACAAATACATGCACGACAAAGATGGGTAGTTACCATCGATTTAGTTGATCTATTACTAAAAAGCCAACTTAGTTGATCCTAAATTAAATTAACATTAAAAACAAATACACGCACGACAAAGATGGTTAACTACCATCGATAAAATATTACTACTTTAGTAACGACAAAGATGGTTAACTACCATCGATAAAATATTACTAGGTACTTTAGTAATATTTTATTGATGATAGTTAACCATCTTTGTCGTGCGTGTATTTGTTTTTAATGTTAATTTAATTTAGGATCAACTAAATTGGCTTTTTAGTATTTCGTAGTAAACATTAGAACCAAAACATGTACAACAAACATGGATGTCAAATATTTACGTATTTCTCGAATTCAAACCAATATAATGTAGTCGACTCTGACTGCCAAGCCCAATCCAAAAACTAAAATCAGTTTTGTCTGTCCCCTTCTTTTTAGATATTGGTCTAGGAATAGAGAGGGACAAATAGAACCCATTCCAATTTCAGGACTAAACGTGGCGGTCAAATCGCCCACAATGACGAAAAATTAAGTTTGATACTTAATGTTTGCTTTTCAGACGCCGCAATTGGCTTGAGATAATAGGGAGGCCTAATCTAATAACAACTCAAACAAAGTCAGCTTGTCATTTTATATAAAATATTTTTGACAAATAAATAAATATCGTTATTTCACAACATTCGTTTTATTACAGTAATAATCATCACATGTACAACCCTGGTGCATTCGTGCGATGACGCGCTTGCACGTGAGTCGCACGGTGGGCAACACAATCTCGACTCTTTGAGCGGGTACTTATGGTATATTTGAAAGACAATGTCCCCCCATGCCATCACGATTTTTCGTTCGACTATATTGAAGCCCAAACCGTGATTAAATCGTTTAAAAAGCTAAAGCTTAAAAAAAATTAGGACTTATGGGGTATGTCAGTAACAGTAGTTAGCTCAGTAATCGATACCCTAGCACCCCATTTAGCCAAAATCTTTAACAAATGTTTAGATGAGGGTATATTCCCTGATCTAATGAAATATAGTAGGCTCGTTCCTTTATTTAAAAGTGGTGATAAGCAAGATCCCACAAATTTCAGACCAGTCTCAGTCCTACTCGTTTTGAGTAAAATATTCGAGAAGATAGTTCTAGGTCAGCTGCTTACACATTTCAATGACTATCAACTTTTCCATGGTCAGAAATTCGGCTTTACGCAAGGGCACAGATTAGATAATAGTTACTACGTAACAGATACATCACTCCCATACAAAAGCGAAAATACCTACGCTATAATAGCCTACAAAATCTTAATAATAATAACTACTGTTCACACCGAGGAGAAATATACCATAAGTACCCGCTCAAAGAGTCGAGATTGTGTTGCCCACCGTGCGACTCACGTGCAAGCGCGTCATCGCACGAATGCGCTAGGGTTGTACCTATGATGATTATTACTGTAATAAAACGAATGTTGTGAAATAACCATATTTATTTGTCAAAAATATGTAATATAAAATGACAAGCTGACTTCGTTTGAGTTGTTACTAGATCAGGCCTCCCTATTATCTCAAGCCAATTGCGGCGTCTGAAAAGCAAACATTTAGGTATCAAACTTAATTTTTCGTCATTGAGGGCAATTTCGACCGCCACGTTTAAACCTGAAATTGGAATGGGTTCTATTTAATTTGTCCCTCTCTATTCCTAGAAAAATATCTAAAAAGAAGGGGACAGACTAAACTGATTTTAGTTTTGGATTGGGCGTGGCGGTTACATTATATTGGTTTGAATTGAACATGTACAACAAACATGGATATTTGACACCCATGTTTGTTCTACATGTTTTGTTTCTAATGTTTACTACGAAACACTAAAAAACCTATTTAGTTGATCCTAAATTAAATTAACATTAAAAAGAAATACACGCACGACAAAGATGGTTAACTAGCATCGATGAAATATTACTAAAGTAGTAATATTTTATCGATGGTAGCTACCCATCTTTGTCGTGCATGTATTTGTTTTTCAGGACTCCACGACTTTTAGCAGTTCCTAAAGCGAACTATTATAAAATTGTTATTTTTGGCATTTTCCATCAATTTACGACTATGATTGTTGTGCATTTTTAAAAATTTTCGGTATAGCCACAGTACAGCCGTGAAAACGTGACAGACAGAGACACTTACGCATAATAATGTTAGAACGGATGTGGTTATTTAGAATCAAATTAACAAGTCCACGAAAAAAAGCAGTTACCTTTATGTATTTATTTTACTTTTATAGTACCTACCTACCTAAATGTTTAAGAAATAAATATAAGATTTAAAATACTACTTACCTTTCTTCGTCTCTCAGCAGTGAAAAAAAATATAATTCTTCATTTGTTTTTTTTTACTTTACACCCATCCACTGCACATTAATTACGTGGTTTCGGCATTTCGAGTAGTAAACGCGGGAAACGTGCGGTGCGAGCGTTCAGGCGGGCGTAGCGGCCCTTTGTTGGTTGTATCGTGGACGATACGCCGAGCGGCAGGTGTATAACGCGTGGCCTTGAGCGAGTGACGGACGCCTGGCAAGGGCGCTCTACAACGGACGCCGGCGTCATGTTAGTTAAACATATATTTAGTGCATGGGAAGAGCGCAAGGATGCTATAGGCGTATTCTGTGACTTGTCGAAAGCATTTGATTGCATTGACCATAAAACACTTCTTTTAAAATTAAAGCACTATGGTATAAACGGGAATAGCCTAAAAATTATGACATCATATTTAGAAGGGAGAGTTCAAAGAGCTGATATAAATAGAACTAAATCTTCAGGGTCAGAGGTCAGGATAGGAGTGCCACAGAGATCGATTTTGATAAGATAAGAATATTCTTTATTGTACACTGGAAAAACAACAAATACAAAACAATTGCAAATATACATAGTACAATTGGCGGCCTTATTGCTAAAAGCAATTTCTTCCAGACAACCTTACGATGGAAAGTTGCTGAAGGAAATTACAAAGACGGGTAGCCAGTGCAAATTTGAATATTGATACATACTTATACTTAATAATAATACACTTACATACCGTTACTTATATAAACTTATAATTTATTATAAACATACATATATATATCTTATAATAAAGTTCTACATGAGACAAGGAAAGTACTAACCTACACACAAGAGGACAAAATTTTAACGACTATACTGATAATGATAAATAAAGATCACGAACTCTGCTTTTGAAGACAGCTGGGGAAGGAGAGCGCCTTATTGAGACCGGCAGATTATTCCACAGTTGGGCGGCCCTAGACGAAATGTAAAAAGTTCACTCTTCCAAATGTCAAAACGGTAGACAGCAATGTTTTACTGGGAAATGACAAATTATGTCCTCAATGGGGTCCTCATATAGAAAAATTAGCAAATAAGCTTAGTTCAGCAGCATATGCAGTCAAAAGAATTAGGGAACTAACTGACGTCGCAACTGCTAGGCTTGTTTATTTTCGTTACTTCCATAGTCTTATGTCCTATGGCATACTACTGTGGGGACGGGCAGCAGACATTGAGACCATCTTCGTCTTGCAGAAGAGAGCGATCAGATTCATTTATAGGCTGGGTAGTAGAGATTCGTTAAGAGATTTCTTTAAAGAAACTAACATCCTGACAGTTGCCAGTCAGTATATATATGAAAACATTATGTACGTTGTAAAAATATCAGTAACTTTAAAACTTTAGGTAGCCAACACAATGTAAATACTAGAAATAAACATAAACTTTTGTTCCCACTATTTAGGCTAGCAAAGGTTAATACATCCTTCATGGGGCATTGTATACGCTTCTATAATTAAATCCCTGAAGATATATTAAGCTTGCCTGAATCTCGGTTCAAAAAATATGTTAAGCACACTTTGTGCTAAAAGGGCTACTATAACATAAAGGATTATTTAGATGAGAATGAGGTCTGGAATGAAAGCCAGTACAATGTATGAGTTCTATGTTTATAATAATTATGTAAACTATGTTAATTAAGGACTTTTGAAAAGACTAAGTTAGGAGTTTTTTTGTCCATTTTTTCTCCTAAATGATCTAGATTTTGAAATGGACACCTAGTTTGAATTGTAACGTTCATTAAGCCGCAGTTTCTGTGCTACTTTGAATAAAACTATTATTATTATAGATTTTGTAGGCTAATATAGCGTAGGTATTTTTGCTTTAGTATGGGAGTGATGTATCTGTTACGTAGTAACTATTATCTAATCTGTGGTAGTATTCTTTTTAGGGTTCCAAAACAATTATAAAAAACCTTACTGATATTTTTTAATGAAATCGCTGCATTTTTTTAATTTATGCAACTATTTGTGTAGTATAAATAAAAAAGACAAAAATTTACCTAAAAAGCATCTTGTTAAAGATCAGCTCGCTCGAAATAACGTTTATTAGGTCAAAAAAACATGTACTAATTGAGAACAAGGTTCAAAGCTCAAAACCCGTCGAAAACGGTAATTACCATAGCATCGCAACACTGGTGAGAGAAAGCACGCCGTCCCGCGTTGCCAATCTGTGGGGAATTCCCCAAACTGCGGGGAATCTCAGAGTTGGGTAATTTGTGAGGAGAACGTTTATGTGGGGAATTTAGACTTACTGACCAGACTGACCTTACAGACCTACTTTAGAACTAAACTTAGAAGTAATACCTTCATTACTATAAGAAGTAGGTATGTATTATCATATCATGTATTACATCCAACTTTATCGTTTATTGGGAAAGTCCCGGTTTAGAAGTTGAATTTGAAAAAACAGAAAATCGTAATCGTCTACAAAATGACACCGTAGTGGCGCTTATGACCACCAGAGAAGGTATTATGAAGACAGGAGCCTAAAATTTGATACGTCAAATGATATCAAAACAAATTTGGCACATTGAAGAGTTGCATGCAATACATTGATTAAAATAATTAAATACTAGCATAAGTTCATAATAAATATATTTGATTTAAATGACCAGTACTTTTATTTCTCTGCTGAAAACTTGTGAGGAAAATGTGGAGAATATCGATTTTATTTACCCCAAACTTGAGGATTTTTGGTTATGTTTTTCGGTGATTTAGACCGTTAGAGTTGGCAACGCTGCCTGTCCCTATGTAGGCACAGCGCGCGTAGTGCTGTTAGTTTGACATTTGCATATGAAATGTTGCCATTTTTATGTTAAAATGTTGCTATTGTCATAAATTATATTTAGCGTCATCTAGCGAGGAGTAGCGAATATAAGCGTAAAGTGACATCTAGTGACATTGACCAGTCGCAACTCAATATTAAGTGTGCCAGCTGACTTGAGGTAGGAAAGATTTTCCACGATAATATACATTATTCGGATTTCACTCATTAATGGATTAAATCATTAGGTATTTTCACTTTTATTTAAAGAAAAATAAAACTATCAGGGAAATATGCTCAAATTTCGTTATTTCACAAAAAAATACATAACTTAGTTACAATTTTTTCCAACGAGCGACGTCAGCGCCAGGATCCGAAAAAAGCTATTGAATGATCTTCTATCCTTACTTTAAATTCAATGGTAACAATAAGAACATCCAGCAGTTTACCGTGATTATGTTGGTTGTGGGTTCATACAGAGAGAGAGAAGTGACTCTACCTCCTAAATTAAGTGTAGACCTACAACAAAATGTTTGACCATGAATTTAAAACGCATTTATACCAATTATCTGTGTCTTTCTACGCCTTAAAGTTATTTTATTTTTAAAGTTATTTTATCTTTATATGTTTTATACGTTTTTTTTATTTTATTTATCTTATTTATCTTTTATGTGTGTAGTTAAATATCTTATGCCCGATTTCACCAACAATCCCTAACTTTTAAGGGACACCTATCCCTTTTTAAGGGCTACCTAACGGTTGATTCGCTTTCACCAACGGTAAAGCGTCACTTACGCCGCTAGGGGAACCCCTAAATTTAGGAGGCCGATTATTGAGCCCCTAGTCTTAGGTGACAGTTTCTTTGCCGTCTAAAATGGACAATTTGTTGGATTTTATTGGTGACTTTGGAGGTCTTGAAGACCTGGACTTGTTGTCGAACCCAAGGCTTCTTAGGCGGCTTCGCATTTATCGAGAAAGACCCGATTCCTTTGCAAAGTACGACGACGTGGATTTTGTTAAGCGTTATATGTTATCCAAACAGACTGTTCTTTTCTTACTTAACAAAATTGAAGTTCGCTTCGAATTTAAAGATAATAAGTGAGTACTGCACCGTTTAAATATTGTACTTTGTACACATTAGGTACCAACTATTATGTTTTCTGTGACATTACGTGCATGCACCCTCTATTACCTACTCAGTTGCATTACGGACGATAAAATATAGGTAAGTTACCTAAAGGTCTATTTGCTATCGATTGTACCTTCTTAGCTACAAAAAAGGACCTTCCTCCTACAACTGACCGAGATTTTAGAAAGCAAAGCCAAACAAATTGTTTTGACTTTTTGGCAGTTCTTTTTTTACTGATGTCGCAATGAGATATCATCAGACAGTCATCCACTTTACATGTATTATTAAATATTTTACTAAATATTAATTGCTGAATCAAAAATGATAAGGTAATAAAGCTATGATAATGTAATAATGTAGTCAATTGTCCTTTAAAATTATTCAAAACACGTAAAAAGAATTAACCGGTAAGTTGACGCTAAAACACTAGACCATAGACAAAACATCACCTAAGTAAGTAACCCCTAGTTAGGTGATTCTTTGGCCGGTATTACAGAACGATGCTCAAGCACAGATTGATATCAGATCGCCCAATCATTACTTGAGCGCTGAATCGATGCTCAAGCACTCCCTTTATTTTCAAACAGTTCTTGAGTAGAGATCAGCCAATCACTGCTTAAGTAGAGATTCAGAACTGCAATCAGATTGTCTATGATCAAAGTTTGTTTTCTATGACAAGAAAAATACAAGTGTTGATTTTTACTCCGTTTTACGCATGTTACAAAAACGTGACAATAAAACTTAGTAAATTATGTCAAATATACTGAGGAAACTAAAATAATGTTTATGTATTCGTAAATAAAATGTTCAAAGTTTCTTTATTTAGTTATTAGTTTGTAATGAACCGTATATTTAAAGAAAGCAAAACGTTCACGCTTCTTGTTTATTTATTCGCTTTGAGTACAGAACGGAACGTAACAAATGTCGATAAAATAATTCTCTTGACGTCTGTCTGTTTATTAAATTACTAATATCTGTACATAGTCGGTGTGGTTTAATTTGAACATTAATTGCTGTTTTGAAACAAGATGTGAAAAAATGAGAACAAGGAACTTCACCATAGTGGAAAGAATCCTCCTTGTGGAACATAAAAAGTCAACTCACTGCAGAGGAGAGGGTCCTCCTCGTAGAAGACAAAAACTCAACTTCATCGCAGTGGAGAGGAACCTGCTCATGGAACATAAAACTTCAACTTCACCTTAGTGCACAGGAACCTGCTCGTTGGACATAAAACTTCAACTTCACCGCAGCGGAGAGGAACCTGCTTGTTGAACATAAAACTTCAACTTCACTGCAGCGGAGAGGAACCTGCTTGTTGAACATAAAGCTTCACCTTCACCGCAGTAGAGAGGAACCTGCTCATTGAACATAAAACTTCAACTTCACTGCAGTGAAGAGGAACCTGCTTGTTGGACATAAAACTTCAACTTCACCGCAGCGGAGAGGAACCTGCTTGTTGGACATAAAACTTCAACTTCACCGCAGTAGAGAGGAACCTGCTCATTGAACATAAAACTTCAACTTCACTGCAGTAAAGAGGAACCTGCTTGTTGAACATAAAACTTCAACTTCACCGCAGTGGAGAGGAACCTGCTTGTTGAACATAAAACTTGAACCTCACCGCAGTGGAGAGGAACCTGCTCGGTTAACATAAAACTTCAACCTCATCGCAGTGGAGAGGAACCTGCTTGTTGAACACAAAACTTCAACTTCACCACAGTGGAGAGGATCCTCCACGAGGAAGATAAAAAGTCAACTTCAACACAGCGGATTTATAGAATATGTGTCAATTATGTTACAAATTTATGAGCAATAAAAAAGCTGAGATTGTTTTACAGATTATTTTATTTATTCCTCTTTGTGAATGTCTTGTTGGCCTAGCCGCTAAGGCGGTTGGTTACCAAGACCGAGCTTGTGAGTTCGATTCCCACTGTGGGCCTATATATTTGTACAAGTGACCACAGTCTCGGTGTACTTTCATGTTTGTGACGTTCTTGCCTGATTATCAAAGTACAGGATATCCTAGTTTGGGACCAGGTGAAGTGATTGTGTTCGTCATCAACCCTTGTATGTCCCCACTGCTGGGGCACGGGTCTCTTCCTGCATCGCAAAAAGGTTAAGCCATACTCTACCACGGGGGCCAAGTCCGGGTTGGTGGAGGATTGTAAGACAGTAGCGGGTCTTACAGTCAGAAGTTATCAAGCCGCCGATAAGGCCTTTGACATGGCTTAACGACTGCCATTATATGACAGCCGGCACCAACGGCTTAACGTACCTTGCGAAGCACGGAAGCGCTCGCGAAGTGATTGTGTTGCGTGAAATTTATTCAATGAAACCACCCCAATATTAATGTAATTGTTTTTGCACATAAACACTTATTAGAATCCATGCAGTAGGGGTCTTCAGCGTCCCATAAATGCCTAAGGGGCTGCTGCTATCATTAACTATTTCGTCATAGTAATCATGGTTTTCGAATATATGAATTTTGCAATAAACATTCCAAATTGACAACTTTAATAATTGGCTGATCGACTCTCAAGCGTGGTTCCGACCACACTTGAGTAAATACAGATTTGATCTTTACTTAAGTAGAGATTGCTACCCAAGTATCGTTCTCGAATTAGCTATTACTCAGTTGAGTCGCGCTTGATGAATCTCGACTCAAGTAACGTTCTAAAATTAAATCCATACTCAAAACTAGTCTTAAGTAGAGATCGGCGCTTGAGTACGCTTCTGTAATACTGGCCTTTTTTGTACGGTGAGAACGAATTTAAGTTGCGGAATGGTTTAGGGAATCACTTAAGCTAGAAGTTCCCTAGTTAGGTGGATGTTAGGGGATCGTTGGTGAAATCGGGCATTAAAAACCTATTTAGAGGCTAGAGGTTTTTAAAATTGTCCTTAGCACGGGTTAGAGCATTAAAAATAATATAGTTAAATATCTACTAGGTACTATAAAACTAGAATGTAAAATACTGTGAGTCTAGTACTCAGACTCACAGTAAGACAGAGTAAATCAATACAACATCCTTGAATACAATCACGGACGTACTAAAGTCTAAATGATGCAAGTCTCTGTGGTACGAACAGTTTACGACTTAATATTAAAATTTATTTTTCTATTAAGTATGTCGTCCGCATACCTGGATGTTATTTTAATTTTATCATTTAACGTAGAATTGGGTTACGAAAAAGGAAATATTTTGATCTACAAAAGTGGAAAAATATTTCTTTTTTTATAACTGGTTACCAAACAGCGAAAATAAATTCTTCTTTGGTAACCGGTTACAAAACCATAGTTACCAAAGTGGCTGAAGGCACAGAAATTTGTTCGAAATAATGAGTACGGAAAATACGAGGTAAAAAACTGTTTAAAGTTAAAATTATTAGTACAGTCAACAGCAACCTTTTCGTTTTTGTTGCAATATCGCCCGTAAAGTTATTGCATACAGTGCACTCGATTAAAGGTACATGCTATCAAATATAGGTACAGTACCAACCTACGACAACACATCAAAACGTATGAAAGAGTTGATTTATTTTTCGCGATTTCTACTATATCCGCATAGTTATAAAAGTCAATGTCTCCAAAAAATTATTCGGCCCATAAGGTGCAACCCACCTACAATGAAATTTGTGAAGAAATAGGCGTTACCCCAGGTGTTAGAAATAATGCCAGACCCTACTAATTAGAGTTTACTATTCTTCTTCACACAGACGTTACCTAACTGAAGTCAACCGCACATTAACCTTTACATACGTGCACTGTATACTCATCGACGCTACGGGCGATTTTGAAACTAAAGTAAAGGTGGCTATACTATTTTTATTTTTAATGCACTAACCCGTGCTAAGGACAATTTTTAAAAACCTATTTAAGAGGCTAAAAATTCCATCCATGCCGGGAATTCTCTGTACGTAATACAGAGCATAGTGTAAAGCGGTTCAAAATTTCACTGATGCCGGTGAGTCGCCCATTAGCTCAGTTGGAAAGAGAGCCAGAGGTCGCGGGTTCGAATCCCGGCATGGGTGGAATTTTTAGCCTCTAAATAGGTTTTTTAAAGGTGGCTGTAAAGTGTAACTACGAAGCCTTCGCAATAAGCAGTTTTTTTTTAAATCGTTAACAATATTTTCAAGGAATGTTCTTTTCACTGTGAAAAACATTACTATAATTAACGAACATACGAGAATTTGTAAATATTCGTGATATCACCTTTGGCTCCAAACTATGAATCGAAGTGGTAAGAAGTAGGAAAAATGTAACGTGACGTTAAAAAATCTTATACGTCAAAAAAACTAATAGCCAGCTTGTGCAAGCTTACAAGTACCTACGCTGTAAGCCTAAAAGTCTGTGGTCCGATATGCGTAAAACAATTGATTTGACCGGCGCCGACCATAAGACGCTCGTACCATAGTTTTATTTCGATTTTTATTACTTTTCGTCCTGGTATTGCTTGTTAAATGGTTAAAGTAAGGCATGTTTTTCATTAGCACCATGTTAGATTTTTTTATGTCGTTTATAAATCATGGTTAAAAAGTCTCCTTAACAAAACTGAAAACGAATTCACCCTGTAGGTACGTCGGCAGAAAACCCTGAAACGGAGTGGCACGGTATGGACCACATCGCTTTCTCCTTGTCATTTAAAGACATCCATCTTAAGGCGTAAATGTACTTGAAAAACGGAAGATTAATCGCTCTCCGTCGCGCAATGGTCCTAATTTGGTGATATTTATTAGGCTCGCTAGCAATAATATTTTGGGGTCCAATCGGAATAATTTATTAGGTAAAACGTAATTACCTTTTTCTTAGCGTGTCGATGGCAAGCCATAGTGGTAAAAGGATTTGCCAATCAGCGCTAGGGAGTCGCCGGTTGTGGCCCAGGGAGAGGGTGATTAGGTATCTTAATTCCCGACGCGACGTTTTGTTTCATTTTTCGTTTTTTCCGAAACGTCGAGAACTAAAGTAGTTTTAATAATAATATTGGCCTTTTGCATCTACTTAATGAGATGATTTATACAGCGTCCAGTGGCATCTTCACTCACACTAGATGGGTGAAAGGACCACGCCGACGCTGTAGTGCCTGGGACATGGTTTTATGGATGGTGTAGGCATGCCCAGCACCTACACCATCCTGACAGATTAGTCACCCTAGCCCACAAGAAAGACTAGTCAATACGTGTGGAGCCCACCAAGCCGCGGGTTTCCTCACGATGTTTTCCTTCACGGTTATTGTGTGGTATTGCGACTACATATTCGCAAATGTACGTAACTTTCAAAATGAACAAAGTCATTGGTACATGCCCGCACTGGGGATCGAACCTAGGGCTCTCGCTTGCGAGTCTATGGTTCTACCCACTGAGCTACCACCGCTTAAGTAGTTACGTTTTAGGTAATAGATATGAGCGATTAAGAAATATTAATAACTAGCTAATCCAGCGAACTTAGTAGTGCCTAACAGTCGATTCTTTAAAAAAATTTTATGTTTCTCTCCGTAACAAACATTCTCGTCCTTTAAGAAATATTATAAAAAAAGAATTAGCGAAATCGGTTCAGCTGCTGTCGAGATTTGCGCTTACCAACACATTCAGCGATTAATTTTTATATTATAGATAGATATGCTGTATGTAGCGCTTTGGGTTTATAACTAACAACCGTTTTTGGCGGAAATCGATCCTAATTTCTAGACTGTAGGTTCTAAAAATTGTTGTCACCACAGAATATCACAGATTAAAAAAGGACATCTCAATGCTCTCCGTGGCTCCGTGGTTGTAACCAAAGAGTATATAACCACTAGTAACAGTTTTGCACGCATGTTACATCCGTCCAGTTGTGAAGCTTCGTCGTGTTCACTTTGTGAAAAAAACGTATTATAAAACAAGATAGGTATGATTTTTATTCCATTAGTGGCGCTAGTAAGCACCGCCCAGCGCCTTAACGCGTTCGCGGACAGATGAGGACCACCCTATAATAAATCAAATTAACAATAGATCACGTATGGGTGAATTTGCTTAATCGAATTTGCATTTTGAGAGAAGCGAATCCAATTACCTTTATGTATGCGCTCTCCATTGTTACGTTACGGGCAACTTTGCATTGTTAATGCGACCTTTGACCTGCCTTTCTCTGACTGCTCTTTAAACAGGATTATTATTTTGGAAAACTTGCACAAAAATATAATCGGAGAAGCCATACAATTTTTTAATACCTTCTATTTATAAGATACGACAATTTGTATCGTCTCTTTGGAAATATTAAAAGATAAATTTAAGAAGCGTTGTTAATTTTTCTTCTCTAAGACTAATGTGACTCGCCAAAAGTCACGCAATACAAAATACAAAGTGCTCCATATAAATTTGACTCAAAGTATTACCATATAATGTACCTATTGGAGTTATCAACTTGAAGGTATTACCATATAATGTATTGGAGTCCTCTGGTAAAATTATGTTTCCATGCATGTCCACCCTTTTTAATAAACGTTTAGAATTCAATGTAGAAACCGAATCTAGAAAATATGTTTCACATTATTCTTAAGTAATCCTTAAATTCAAATATCTCACTATTCTATTACTAAAAATAAAATTACTCTTTAAACACATCCTCTTACGCACACTTATTCATAACACTACTTACATACTAACATACACCACACAAAACGAGGAATACACTCACCAACTACACTACACGTTTTTGAACTAATCCGGACTAAAAGTCTACTACACGTATCTTTTTTTTAATATGATCACGGACATATTACACAGGTCTCGTTACCTACCTAGTTCTATACAATTATACTAATTTAAAGTAATTGAATCATATATATATATATATATATATATAGGTCCTGGCTTATATATTACATAATATATATAATATTCTTTACATCAGTAAAATAAAATGGGTATATTAAGTGAAACTATTTGTCTGTACAATCCGAGTTCAACTCAAATTAACATTGTCAATTCGGTGGAGAATTGGCACTGATTGCTGTAACACAGTTTTTTAACCTAACAAGCTAATCGTTAATTTTGTATGTATAGCATTAAGTAAAACCATTTTGTAAAAGCTGTGTAATAATGCTTTTGTCCATTAGATATTCCATTCTATTCTATTAGGGTATATAGATCTTTCACATTTCTTAGGATCCCGAAAACCTCGACAAAAAAAATTTTAATGTGTTTTTTTTACTCTTGACTTTTTTTTAAGTGCTTTATAGTACCTATAAAGGCCATGCTATTTCAATCTAAGTGTGACGCTAGTTCGTCATTCTTAACACACGTTATTGAGAGTCAGTTATTTATAACTATCACTTACTACCATCAATAACGTAGCAACCGAATGTAGGTCCTGATAACCTACCGTTTACAGCAGACAGTTGGCCAAAGTGAATATAAAAAGCAACAGACTACAGAGCGACCAAACACTGAAATACCTACTTAAATAAACCGTAGGTAGGTAGGTATGTAGGTATGTAGGATTCAAATTACGTTAACAAACCCCTTCGAATTGACCAGAATCATTATGGAATGACAAGCACTTGTTGCCAGTATGTAGCACAGTTTTATTCATAACGCCTTATTTGCCGGCAACGTGTTAAAATTGCGCGTCAATAATTTTGTACTACCTTAATTTGTAGGTAGTAATAATTGATTGTCTAGATACTTAGTTTATTCAAAAAAACGTAAAGTATGTAACTAAACCAAAAAATAACGAGTTACTTGTTACTAAATGTTACCTATTAATTAATTCATCAAACTAAATTGTAATTTTTGGTGTACCACCCTAGGCAAAGTAGGTATCTGCTAGCATTGAAGTAAGTTGTTTTATAATAAAAATTGCTCATAATCAACCCCTCCCGTGTAGGCAAGTTTATTCCTCGCAATCAAGAAAACAAGGTTTGTGACATCGCAACATCACATGGCCGATTTTCGCCCACGCATTAAACGGATATCTATGTCAAACCGATAGCGGCTAAACGATTCAAATGTCCTTCGACACTCATACAATCGCACAAGAAACCCTTGTCTTTTCCACCTAATTTAAACAGTTTGGTAAACACATTAATCATGTGTAAGTAGGAAAATTCCAGCTGTTTTAACTTAAATAAAATAGCATACCTTTATTTTGAGCGGCCATATTCTTTTTCAGCCCACACGGCAGAGAAGTGTCGCATTCTTTTTGCGTGGGAAAATATTCACTTTGTACTTTTAAGAGAAAAAAAAACACATTCAAAGTTCGGAAACGTCAGTTGTTTTTGTCTGAAAATGTGTTAGTGCCGCGGCCGGTTAGACGAAGACTGGCTGGCTGGAAAAATCGATGGTTGGTCGTCGTGCGCACTCCTCCGTACGCAGTGATAAGGCTCTAGGCAGCCAGTACCCAATACGTATAACAATATACAGTGGCTATATCTTGGTAGCTATGCTTTTCAGGGTTGAACATCGACATTGGGTTACTAAGGAGTACCTAGTAAAGTTGAGTGAACTGTTGCATGCAATCGATTTATTTCGTACTCGGTGATAAACAATTCAACTACCTATTCACACAACTGCTCTGTTTACCCTCACTTTCCTCTCCAGCACCTTCGCATTTTTGCAGTGCACACGGAAAAATATCGAAAGTACGTAGCAAGTTTTGCTCTTAATTTTTGTCAGGCATATAAGGTACGCGTGGGTGGGCGTCATTATCATGATTAGCCAACGATAGAATGTTCTTCAATTATATTACATAACGGTCTAAAACGGTAGACCTACATACTTAGGTGTAGGTTCTGTTTTATAAATTTTAAATTTTTATACTTACGTCATAAATTTTTTATATACAAATACCTAAGTAAATAGGTTTTTAAAATACCTACGTGTCTAGGTTTCCGTATTTCTCTTTTTTAAAATAATTAACAAGTAAGCTACTTTTAGGTTTCCAAAGTTTACGAGGAACCCTTTTATAGTTTTGTTTGCCACGTCTCCGTCCGTCGGTCTGTAGCCTAGACGATTTGTACCAGAAAGCTGATTTTTTTTTGTTTATGCTCTATTGTGAAAATGGTAAGACAGACACCTAACTTGGTTACATTTTAGGGCTTATTATATTCTAACGAAAAATAGGTACTTGATCAAAATCGGCTAATCGCGAGTCGGACTCACTAAATACCTACTTTATATATTTACAAAAAAAAATAAGTGGCACGGAAACCTGGGTTTGCGAGTGCAAGTCGCACTTGACTGGTTTTATAGTTGACGTCAAAATCACAGGCGTCAAAATCCGTACTAGGTTTCCAGGAATTTAGAGTCAAGGTTTTTCCTTTATGTTTTCCTGTAAACTTTCCGTATAATTTCGAAAATGTAGGCTTATAGTTTCAGAGGTGAGGGGTAGGGAATCAAGATTAGTTTAATTTTTAACCAAGTAGGTAGGTTCTACCTACTGGTGGCACTGTTAGTACTACAGGCGGGCACCAGTAAGCTTTCTACATAGACACGTACCTATTCCGCGCCGTCGGCGCCAAAATTTAACATAGTACAGTCGTCAGCAGATCATTCTATAATTTTAGTTGCAAAGTCACCCTAAATGTAACACAATAGAGTGCACGCCTGTAAGGCTTGATATGCTGGCTCCTGGTACAACTTACTCACCTGCATATTTGCCAATGAGGTTATGAGCCTTTATTGTAAAATGATCCACGTGAGAACAAAAGTTTTTTTGTACTAATTTGTTCAATGTACCCAAAATCTGGATTTTTCCCGATTGTGTCACTCATCGAAGCGCTCGTGGCCTAGTCGAACCAGGTGATTGGAATAAGCAACAACAGGCGCGGTGAGGTGCAGGATGGGTGACCGTCCCGTGACTATCGCCAGTGGCATTTTTCCGGTTAATTCCATGCTTCGCAAGGCATATAAAGCCGTTGGTGTCGGCTGCCATGGAATGGCAACGACGAAAAGCCATGTCAGAGGCCTTATGGGCGGCTTGATAACTTCTGACAGTAGGGCCCGCCACTGTCTTACAATCCTCCACCAAACTAGACTTGGCCGCCGTGGTGGAATCGTGTATGCCCCTAGCAGTGGGGACATACAAGGGTTGATATCGTGTCACTCGTAGAACACATAAATCATGTAGAGCCGAGCCTCCTCCTAGAATCTAGAATCTAGGACCTAGATCGAAAAGTGCAAGGTAGGTGGATGGACTCATTGCTTCACTGCTTCCAAACAACACAACACAAGATGTTTGGCCACATATACATGACCAGCGCATACCTACAATTTTGGGCACCAAATCAAAAATATATTTTCACATAGGTACTTACCTACTTCGAACTCTAAGCCTATTCCGTGATAATACTTTCTGGACTTTTAGTGCTGGGTTTTAGTGTTTTGACGTCGGTTTATTTTTTTTATTCCAATAAATTGTTTATACTATTTAGTTTTAATGCACTAACCCGTGCTAAGGACAAATTTAAAAACCTATTTAGAGGCTGAAAATTTCACCCATGCCGGGATTCGAACCCGCAACCTCTGGCTATCCGTGCCAGAGGTTGCGGGTTCGAATCCCGGCATGGGTGAAATTTTTAGCCTCTAAATAGGTTTTTAAATAAATTGTTTCCCGATTTTTCTAATTTATATTTTTCTTACCGAGTTCCTACTGATGGGAAGTCCTAGAGTTAATTTTTTTAAAGTAAATGCTCGAGTCACTCATATAAAAAATACACCAATCGCTTCAAATGTGCCTTTAAAAGTTGTAGAGTTTCAATGATTTTTCCAGTATCCCACCATCAGATCCTGACCTTATGTCCATGGAACCACCTTCCCAGATACCTATAGCCTCAACAAAAAATATTTATCGGTCCGGGCGTCTTCAATTAATCAGGGAACATACATAGAAATAAAAAACATAATTGAACTTCCTGCTTATTTGTAGTTGGTTAAAAATGTCATCACGATTTTTTTTTTTCTTTTGAGTCGTTTCGTTCCTTATGCATCACGATGACATTGACACCATTGACAGCACACCGTGGTATCAAGCACGGAGCATATAGTATCAAGTATCAACTCATATTATCAACTCAACGTTGCAACGTTGTTGGCGTGTTGGTCTTAAATGATAAACTCATAATTTCATCGTTGTGCATTAATGGCAATGACATTTTTACGTAAACAAAACAAAAAGAAAAGTCAATGGATTTGTGATGGTATGGTAGGTATGGTATGGGCCGTATGGGAGTCATGTTCTGTGATTGATGGGAGTACGTATTAAACTACTTTATATAAAATTCCTTCGATTCCGTGCTGTGGATTGATGTTACCTACTAAACAATTTTTGGTTGGTGGGTAAAGTTGGGGGCGGTTATAAAACGACAGCTTTGCAATATAATATTGTAATCATTGAAGTGTTGAATCATGAAGGAATCAAAAATGAGCAGCCACCTAACAGGCGGTCGACTTAACGTTTCTTTGATACAAGAAACTATGAGGAAAGAGCTGCTGAATCTGCTACAACTATGTGAAGGACCTAAGGTAACATTAAAGCCTCAGTCACTCGAATTTACTTTACTTACTGCAAGCTACTACTTGCTCAGGGCACTGGCAAAAAAGTCCTTGCCATATTCTCTTGACATTGGCGGAATTAGTTTTGTTCATCAAAATGTTCTGCCCGTTTTGTGTCAAGAAATTACTTTGGCAGAATTAGTTCACATAGGCTGGTTGCCACTTCAAAAGAAATAGATTATGTGTGAAATCCTAGGGGTGCCATAGAAAAGAGTTGAATTTTGCTATTTTCTGAATTTTGCTCTAGTTATAGTCTAGTATAAGTCTTTTAAGACACTAATAAATTACTTACTTACTATTTTCTGAAGTCTGATGTTACTAGACATCAGCTCCCCCAGTTAAATTGAAAGTGATGAAATCTTATATGATCATAATAGGAATTGCTGATGGCAGATACACTGCATATTCTCACTACAAATGATGGCAGATAAACTTATAGGGAAGAGCGGGTGATCATGCTGCTATAAAGAGAAATTTCCTGCCAGGTAGATCGAATGCCTGAAGCTGTCTGGTCCGACGGTGGTTCATTGATGCTACGTCATGTGTAAAACTTTACTTGCGCGATGCAGGAACGTCGGAGAATGTAGTGCGTGTGTAGAGTTGACATGTGCACGCCACAAATGTACAATTTCTTCTCTAGGTCACAATTTGGGATGAGTGGCTAGTGGGCCCGGTGGATCTGGTTGTCCAGTACTCCTTGCTTAAGGAGCATGAGGTGGTGGACATGTTCCCACTGAGACCTGGCAGCCTGCCCACTATCTCTGTCAAGCACATTGTGTTCATAGCTCGGCCGAAGCTGGTGCTGATGGATTTGATTGCTGACTATATACAGTCACTTAGGTAAGACATTGTATTCAAACATATGTATGTTTATTTTTTTTATTGTTATTACCAAATGAATTTTGCATGTGGATATTACTGAGACAAAATATGTTAATCGATTTGTTCAAATGCGATTATTATCACAATTAGACCCATTAAATCTAGAACTATGATCTTTGTACCTACATATATGCATCCACATTACAATTATTCAATAAGCATTGACTTCATCCTCAAAACTTCTCACTCACAGCCGCTCCAAGCAGGGAGCCGTGGAGTTCCACCTGTTTTTCGTTCCGCGGCGCAGCCAGCTATGCGAGAAGCAACTGAGTAGCCGCGGCGTGCTTAACTGCCTCGCTGTGCGCGAGTTCCAGTGCGACATATTCCCCTTCGATAGCGACGTCATGTCGCTGGAACTCCAGAACGATTTCAGGTTGGTACCGTCAAGAGAATAAGTAGTGGACGGGCAGAACGGTGGCTTCTCGATCGGGCGGTCGTGGTTTCGTGATGTACCAATGACTTTGGTTCTAAGTTATGTACATTTGTGAATTACAAAAAATGTCACACTTAATAAAAAAAAACATGTACAGTACTAAGTATCACAGTATCCAATAAACGTCAAGAACACATAAAATAATAATAATTTAAACACACAAAAAAAACCTAACTGAACTAACCACTCCGGAAAATATCTGAACCAAAGGATCCCAACACGCTGGCAGCATTGCCACGCTGCACCGCCAAAGAGACTCTCTGTCCAAGATACGCACCGGAGCGGCAGTCAAGCACACGGTCCCTCAAGCGGCGACCCAGCTCCCTAACAAGGATCTTGGTCTGAGTCCTTTGTGAATTATATGGTAGCAATACTACTCGCTAACTGTGGAGGAAAACATTGTGAGGGATTCCTTGTGTCTAAAATGTTAACATGCCTCAGCGATTGCTACGTACAGTGCCCTAACTATGAGGCTGTGCGGAAATCTCAGGTCTAAATAACTATGATCGCCCCCCACTGCACATTTGCTATTCCAAACTCAAACAAATGTCAAACTATAGCATTTTCTTTTTAGAGAAAACTACCTAGAGGGAGATCCAACGTGCATCTACAACGCAGCGCAAGCGTTGAAGACGATACAACAGCTGTACGGCATCATACCGCGGGTGTTTGGCAAAGGCGTCGCTGCCAAACAGGTAAGCAAGAAACAAACGTGAAACATTTCCTAGTAAGGCAAGGTTAGTTACTTAAAGACTCTTATGGAAAGGAACCGGACTGTCCTCATAATAGATAATGGAACTCAGTCTTCGTTTACCATCAGGCGCTTAAGGGTGTCCTAATTTAAATAATTTATAAAAATATATATTCTGACGTCTGCCAACGTCTACCAAACTTATTCGAAATAAAAACATTCAAATAGCGGCCAATATTAAAAAAATAGGGAGGAATTAAACTTGACCAAAAACTGGGACCACTCTGTTAAACAAGAAAAAGAATTAATGAAATCCGACTATGTACTGACCAAAACAAAAAAATAACCAAGTGAAACTGGATGCGGGCAATTATCAGTTGTTCCAACTGCCTGCCCGTCTACAAATAATAATAATAATAATAATAATAATAATAATGTGGTAAATAATTAATACTGTGAATACATTAAAAAAAAAGAACTATTATATTGTATGGATTCAGGCGTTACTTTGCGGAAATCCATATTTAGCATTAAAATGCGAAAATTACTTCGCTAAATTCCGCCAAAAATCCCACAAGCACCATGCGGTTAGTTAATGCACCGCCCCCCCTCTCACTTTTTTGCGGTGACGGTCAGTATTGGTGTCGGTGGTGGTGTGTTCGTGTCCTGCTTCTGCTTGAAAAAGTGGGAGGGAGGGTGAAGTATAACAGTATAGGCATATCTAATTAATACTGATTAGCAGTCAGATGTTTTTTTTTTAATTCAGATTTTTTTTGTTCTTGACTCTGGGGAGTTGTGTAAAAAGTGACAGTAAACAATTGCGATGGCCGCATTGGAAAGTAGCATATTTTAGCATATCTCAGTTACATTACAAGTTACGACATCAATACCATTAAAAAGTTGTATGACACTTAAAATATGCCATTTTCAAAAGCCGACATTGGCGGAATCCTCGCGTTATTGCGCGCAGCACTAACAGTGCAACTTCCCACAGGTGTGGGATCTTTTGTGTCGGCTCAACAAGGAGGAGCAGGGTCACGGTCCCAAGGGCTCCACCACCGCATGTATAGATCAGCTACTGTTGCTTGACCGCGCCATCGACTTCGCCAGCATCATGCCCACGCAGCTCACATACGAGGGATTAATAGGCGAGTGCTTTACTAAGACAACTTTGTAGTCATAAATAGAATAAGATCATAAATAGATTAAGATGGTACGCCATGCCATCGCCGTAATAGTGACTCGCGATGCGCGTACATTAACAAACTGTATAATCGAAAATACTGGTCGGTAATAAAGGTAATTACACGTTACATAATAACTAATCGTGATTAGACGACCTGGTTAATTTATATGTAACTACTATTTATTTATTTAAATGACATGTCCTAGTTCACTTTCTTCGGGTCTGGTATTGCGCCTCTAAATTAACATATACGACTAAGCGCTCGGGTCACTTCGTGCTCTGCCTCGGCTTAAGCAGAGCTCGGCCTTCGGCTTAGCATCTCTCTAACTCGTTCGCACAAACGATCTCACTAGCCCCAGTGAAAGATGGTCAGGTAATCAAGGCTAGGACCAGTATAGACCAGCTCAGGTGCTCACGCGACTCTATTGTTTACCTAATAAATAATCTCGAAACGTACATGTACATGTATTTATGTACATCGCGAGTTATTAAAAAGTACCGTAATATGTAGCCTATTATTAAAGTTCAAAAAAATCCATAAATAATTATAAAATAAAAGAAATAGGTAATTAATTACATAAATAATTATGTCACAATTATCAGACGTATTGTTCAATACATCAATAATTATGAAACAAAAGAAATAATTAATTACATAAATAATAATTATGTCGCCATTTTCAGACGAACTGTTCGGCATAAAGAACACGACGGCAACATTCCCCGGACACAAGTTTGTGTCTCCCGATGACACAAGCCCGGAAGTGACAGCCCCGGAAAAGAAGCGGATGATCCTTAACTCCAGCGAGGAACTGTACGCTGAGTTACGGGATAAGAACTTTACTGCGGTAAGTGCCGCCATCTTGGAGAGAAAAGAGCGTCGATGGGTCACACACTACGCCGCGACTAGAGATGCCTGACGACAAACACCCCGCGTATTTTATTTTATTTAGGATTATTAATTTTATTTAGGAAATCTTCACCTTAATTTTAACTTTTATAATATACTGTTTAGGTAATAAAATAATAATTCTAAAGCTAGTAATATCCAGAAATTAACACAATTTTTAATTTGTTTTAAAAGTAAATAAAACTATATTTTAACTTGGTAGTCACATTTTTTAACAAAAAAAAGGGTGAAAAAAGTGACTTGGTCACTTTTGCACTAATTTTATTATACAGAGAAGTATGATTTGGGAGAACAAGGGAGTAATATTATACCAACTTAGGTAAAAAAATCCATTTCTTGTCTAGGTGGGAGCCACCCTCTCAAAGAAGGCGCACGTGATAAAGACGCAGCTAGACGAGCGACACAAGGACAAAACTGTGCAGGAGATCAAGCACTTCGTCTCGCGCTTGCCGCAAATGCTCGCTAACAAGCACTCGCTGGCCACACACACCGCCATCGCCGAGTATATCAAGGAGGTGAGGTAAAGGGCTCAGGGCTCGTGAAGCGCTCGTGGCCTAGCCGAACCGAGTGAACCGAGCCGAGAATCAATCACTTGAGTTAAGCAACAACAGGCGTGGTCAGGTGCAGGATGGGGGTGACCGTCCCGTGACTACCGCTACTACCGCTAGTGGCATTTTTTCCGATCGCTTCCGTGCTTCGCAAGGCACGTTAAGGAGCGGTGGTAGCGGAGCGGTGTAGAACGCCGGCTTCTCAATCGGGAGGTCGTGGGTTCGAACCTCGGCATGTACCAATGACTTTGTTTTCTAAGTTATGTACATTTGTGAAATTATAGTAGCAATACTACTCGCTGACTGTGAAGGAAAACATCGTAAGGAAACCCTAGTGTCTGAGGTGTTAGCGTACCTCAGCGCTTGCTACGTACAATGGCCCAACTATGAGGCTAAGTGCGGAAATCTCAGGTCTAACTAACTAAGGCACGTTAAGCCGTTAGTCCCGGCTGTCATGTAATGGCAGGCGTTAAGCCATGTCAGAGGCCTTATGGGCGGCTTGATAACTTCTGACAGTAAGGCCCGCCACTGTCTTACAATCCTCCGGCAACCTGGACTTGGCCCCCGTGGTGGAGTATGGCCTAACCTTCCTGCGATGCAGGAAGAGAACCGTGCCCCAGCAGTGGAGATATACAAGGGTTGATATCGAGGTAAAAGGACAACTTGCGTCGGAGCCCAAAAGGAGATTACAGTCTGTTAGCTTTTAGAATATACCTCGGCTACTATCGGATAGAATCGGATATATTCGTGTAATAGAAATATCGGAACTAATATGACACTCAATTTCGAAATCAGAACTCGAACATCATCATTACACTGTGTGCTTTCGGCGAAAACCGAAGCCTACTCTAGAGCCCGAGGTATATTCTAAAGTAGAGCCAATTTAATAGGCCACATTTGCCATGTGTCAGTTTTAGCTTCATAGTGAGGTGAACTGCTAAAAGACATCGATTAAATCGAATGATTCGATACGGACTTCAAACATTTATGAATCGAATGCAGTTATTGTGAAAGAGTACGTATAGGTACTGTAATTTTAATTGAGTTCCATCGAAAACCAAATCAAATAAACAATTATTAATCAAATCCCTGTCCCATCATTGTCTAACCAAAATTTATAAAACAAAATAAGACACGTATATAGTTTAACCAAGAAAAACTGCATTTATTCACTAGAACTAATAGAACTATAACGAGTGTTGTCATCGTCATCACTGCTGTCCGCTCCCAAAGATATAATAAATTCTTCTTCGATAATGTTGTCTATTCTCACATCTCGTTCAAAATCATCGAAAATTATTTTCTTTGTTTTCTCGACGACTTTTCTCCAGTCTTCTGAAGTGACTGTTGTACATGCAGTTTGTAGCAGAACCATCATTTTTGCAGTACTGAAGAGTGGCTCAGTATTGTTACGCGCAGCATGACCCTTTTGTTTGTGCCCAAATAAGCTCGATAGCGTTATACTGGCAGTGGTAAGGTGGCAATCGAATAACTTCGTGTCCATGCTCTAGTGCTATTTCATCAATTACATAGCAAGGCTTGGATGGCTTGTTTGCTTTTACCAAATTCAACAACTCAGCTTTCAATAAAGTTGGACTTGCTTCCACATTTTTTTTTTCCAGCCACGAGACAATTTCATGCTTTTTATTTACTTGAGTTGGTGTTTTATCAACTTGTACAAAGTTTGGACCTGGAACTAACATTATGGACAAGCTCTAGTGTTGCCAAGAACATCCTACGAGTTTTTTTTTGCATAAAAGTGTAATAATATTATAATGAAACGAGAAACATGAAAATATTTACAAGATAAATCGTCTAAAAATTAACACTCAAACGAAAAAGATATTTATAAAACACAACAAATGTTTGACTTTGACCTTCTACAAAGGATTACCTGCGTTAACAAGTTGTCTTCGGATACATAAAATGAAAAAAAGTTAGACCTGGCTGAACGGACGAAAGTCCTTTGCCTATTCTGCTATCAGCAGAAAAACAAGATAAAAAAAATGAAACTGATTTTGTCTTTATTCAATTATTTTTGTATTTTTTATATTATTGAAAGATAATATAATAATGAAAACAAAACTCTTGACAAACATTACGCATAGGCCAAAAATAAAAAATAAAGTTTTATTACGATACAGGTCTTGTATGGACACCTGTATAATAATATAACTTTTTAATCATAACGATACACCTATACAACCTCCAGCTGGACCAAGAAGGTTGAACCTCTACTTAAAAAAAAGGTTTCAATGAACGAGTCCGCGCCGACGCAACACGCATGCGCAATCGATGTTTGCGCCTTGGCGCCAATATTTAACATTTAAAAAAACTTTTCAATATAAACAAAGTTTGGTTCTGTTTTATGTAAGTATTATAGTATGAGAGTAGATAAAGTAGTGTATGACACTGTACATAACTTGGTCTTATAACAATCGTGTGATACTATAAAAAAACTCGCCTACAGTTCATTTCTTTAAAATACACTAGTGTTATAAGAATTCTTATTATGCAACGGTATCTTAAACTACTATTTTGCCTTCTCATGCTATAAAAGTTCGTCTTTATGTGATGCATACTAGTTGTACAATTTACTAATAAAATAATCACAATATGGAATTATGTATGGCGATACATTCCTTTACTTAGGTAATCATTGCATTTAATACAACTTTTTCACTGATGATTCCTTTGATTTTTACGGTAACATCCCTAGTTTTTAAAAACAAAAAGGGTTGACCGACATAACCTTGTGATGAAGTTCAGTTTTTTAGAACAAACATTGTTTATTAAGTTTAGAATGGTTTATTAGTCAAAGTAAATTGTAATAATGCCTTCTTATGACATTATTACAATAAATATGTATTATTAACTGAAGAAAGTGAAGCAATTGTGCAGTTCTAATTTTGAAAAACTAAATAATATTGTGTGCCCTGCGTTACAAGGTTACGTTGACGAATTTCGATGAAGTGTCAAATGTGACCTATTAAATTGGCTTCACCATAAAAGCTAACAGACTAATGTGTTTGACTCGTGTATATAAATATGTGTGTATTTTCGTATGTGTGTACTCGTAACTAATAAGCAGGTGGGATCCAATAATGTATCTCATTGCGAGGAATCCGGGTTGGACCCGCCTTCATAGCAGTGTGATTGTTGATTATTTTAATACAGTTATTTTCGAGTCAACTACACTTTGCGGATCACTCCTGATTAGGGCATCCAATCCCGGTATTCCGAGATCTCGTTATTCCGAGATCCCTCATCATTTTTCAGTCCCGCACAATGCGGGATTACATGCGCGGGATCCCGCGGGATTTGCGGGACTGATCTGCAGCAAAGAAACACCCTCCTACGCGCGCTGCCGCGCGACTACTGTAGGCGTGATCGTTGCAAAGACGAACCGTTTTATAAGACCGTTTTGTGTTCCGCGACGATAGGACCGTTTTACGTTTCATTCTAAAGCAGTGCCAGCGACTCTAAAGCAGTGACAGCGTTTGTTCGTCGCGAGACCAGTCCTTAGATTGTTTGACGCGGATATGTCCTTTAGTGCTATATTAATAGAGCCTAGAACGTAATGAGATCATTGCGACGTCGTCGTCGGCTCCTTGCTCGTTCCGTTCGTTTTGGTCTGTGATACAATAAAGTAATCTTTATGTCTATGAGTATACAGTCTAATATCGTGTAAAACAACTTATTTTTTCCGATGTTTCGTGATTTCGTCTCGTTCGCACTCGTTTGACCGTCCTCTGCGCCTTGCTCGTTCGCATACAATGAAACCAGTTGCGAAGGAGGACCGTTTCGAAGACCTGTTTTCGTTCCAGAAAAAACGGTTGCGTTTCGTCGTCGAAAAATCGGACAACGACCCACTCCTAGACTACTGACAAGCGAGCGAAAAGAGTGAATCGCCGCGGCCGTGTCGCGCCCCCGCGCGCGCGGCGTCCGGGGGCGGCCGGCTTGGAAGCCGGCCGCCCCCGGACGCCGCGTTTGTTTTATTTGTTTACTTGAAGTGACAAGTAATTATTCGTTCGTTAAACAAAATTCGTTTTCTAACATAGTTAATTGTTTTTTGCGTTTACTAACATTACTAACGAACATTACTAACATTATTTACGAACTATCGAATCGAAAATGACAAGTGCAGTGCATAAAACGTATACGAGTAAAGTTTGGACATGAATGCACTTAAATGCATTCCGCCCACTAGTGTAGAAGCCGAGAGGGCTTTTTCAGCTGCCGGATATTTAGCTTCACATATTCGCAGCAGCCTGGCAGATGATACATTAGATACATTATGTATCTTACGAAAACATTTCCAAAAAAAATAATATGTCATTATAATCGTACTTCTTGCTTGATTTGATAATTAAAACTAATAAAGCTATGTTGATTTTTATTTCTTTTGTATCCTTCAATCCTTACACTATATTTACTAATATACAATTTAATGTACCACATACACACTTGCGGGATCCCGCCAATACCGAGATCCCGCGGGATTGAGAAATATCAATCCCGCAAATACCGAGATCACAAAAATGCTGCGGGATTGGATACCCTACTCCTGATAAACCGATATTCATTTAAGAATATTTTTGACACTGATGGACTAAAGCTTATGAGAATATAAATCCTGTACATAGTGCCCCCAAAGAGTTGACGCCCATTGCTTATTGGATAATTCAGGTCTGAATATAATTTATGTTTATTGCAGACGACAGACAGCTTTGAATTCCACGACACCATCCAATGTGAGGAGGACTTCCTGAACTGTCTGGACAACGAGAAAGTGTGCCCCTTCATAGAAGACCTTATCGCGCAGCAAGCGCCTCTGACTAAGGTAGGTACTTGGAAAAATGTAACATGCACTCATAAAAAACAAATAAGTACTTACAATAATTTTATTAATACATAAAAAAATTATACTCTTTCACTAACCCGTGCTACGGACAATTTTTCAAAACCTATTTAAAGGCTAAAAATTCCACCCATGCCGGGATTCGAACCCGCGACCTCTGGCTATCCGTGTCGGCGCTCTTTCCAACTGAGCTAATGGGCGACTCACCGGCATCAATAAAATTTCGAACCTCTGCACAATATTCTCTGTATTACGTCTCTGTATTATTGCAGGCAGCGACATCTGGCTGAAGTAATCTGCATCACTTGCAGCCCCGAGTACCTACTTTGCAGTTAGGTTTTTACATCGGAATTATATCGCTATACCGACATGGTTATATTCTTTTTAATGCACTAACCCGAGAATAGCTAAAGGTCGCGGGTTCGAATCCCGGCATGGGTGGAATTTTTAGCCTCTAAATAGGTTTTTACATAAAAATATGGTATTAATTAAATATAAAATGTCAATTAACTAGACCACCCTGAGACATCTCTCACCCAAAGGTCCCCATAACGCTAGCAGCATTACCGCGCGGCATCGTCTGCATCAGGAATTCCCCGGAGCGGTTCTCAAAACCACGGTGTCTCGAGCGCCGCCCTAGTTCTATAATAAAGGTTTCCCTTGAGTACCCCAAACCCCAGTCGTTTTTAAGGCGCTTAGGGGCGTTAACTAGCGCCACCAATGGAATAAAATTATGTATAACTTGTTTTAGAATAAGTTTTTTCAAAAAGTAAACATTAAAAATCTTAATATCTATGATAACTATTTTGATTTGTACGTAATACAGAGAATAGTTTAAAAACCTATATAGAGGCTAAAAATTTCACCCATCCCGGGATTCGAACCCGCAACCTCTGGCTATCCGTGCTAACGCTCTACCAATTGAGCCAATGGGCGACTCACCGGCATCAGTGAAATTTCGAACCTCTCCACACCACTCTGTGTATCACGTACAGGCAGCGACATCTGGCTTAAGCAAATTGCATCACTGCCTGTACGTGATACAGAGAGTGGTGTGGAGAGGTTCGAAATTTCACTTATGCCGGTGAGTCGCCCATTGGCTCAATTGGTAGAGCGTTGGCACGGACAGCCAGAGGTTGCGGGTTCGAATCCCGGCATGGGTGAAATTTTTAGCCTCTATATAGGTTTTTAAATTTGTCCTTAGCACGGGTTAGTGCATTAAAAATAGTATAACAGAGAATAGTGTAAAGAGGTTCGAATTTTCACCGATGCCGTGAGTCGCCCATTGGCTCAATTGGTAGAGCGCTGGCACGGATAGCCAGAGGTTGCGGGTTCGAATCCCGGCATGGGTGAAATTTTTAGCCTCTAAATAGGTTTTTTATATTTTTAGACAGCCTAGAATGTAGTATTAACATCCTAGGACTTTAATCGATTTCCGCTAAAAACGGCCGTTTTTGGGGGGAATCGATTAAAGTCCTAAATTGTTGATCGTAGGTTCTAGACTGTAGGTTCATAAAATAGTTGTCACCGTTGTTAAGATTTCACAGATTCACTTTTAGATAGTTAGTTAGACCTGAGATTTCCGCACTTAGCCTCATAGTTGGGCCATTGTACGTAGCAAGCGCTGAAGTACGCTAACACCTCAGACACTAGGGTTTCCTTACGATGTTTTCATTCACGGTCAGCGAGTAGTATTGCTACTATAATTTCACAAATGTACATAACTTAGAAAACAAAGTCATTGGTACATGCCGGGGTTCGAACCCACGACCTCCTGATTGAGAAGCCGGCGTTCTACACCGCTCCGCTACCACCGCTCTTTTCACTGTTAGATAAGAACGTATATAAAACAAGTTATGATTTTTATTCCTTTGGTGGCGCTAGTGAGCGCCCCCAAGCGCCTGTTAGTAATCGAACTCCTTCGAAACGGATTCACCGATTTTTATGATTTTTTTTTGTCTTTATATGGTGGGTTTGGGTTTACTTGGCTAGAAGGGAAGACGGCCGGTGGACCAGGGCAGTATCGGAGTGGTGGCCAAGGGAGGGAAGGAGGTTGGTAGGCAGACCACCGACACGATGGTCAGACAACATCATGAGAATTGCGTCAAATATACCTTAGGGTAATTAATATGGCATACCTACCAAGTTTGACTGGTCAGTAAATAAAGTATTATAATAAGAATAATATTTTATTTCAGATAAATCAAAATCCATATTAAAAATAACACATTATAAAAGATGACAAAATACAATAAATTAAACAATGAAATGATACATACAACTCAATTTTTTTTTTACTAATAGAGTCGGTCTCGTTTCTGAGAGACTGGAGAGTATAAGTTCATCCAGTGTTTCAGAAACGAGTATTGCTATGTTCTGTGTCGCTACTTCAGATTTAATTTATATGACATTTCTAGGTGCTGCGCCTGATCTGTCTTCAATGCGCGACGGGCTCAGGTCTCAAACCGAAAGTTCTGGAGTACTACAAGCGTGAACTGGTCCAGGTAATTTTTTATCAAAGAGTAGAAGTTTTTAACGAGGGATTTTCTTTTTATTGTTTTTAAATACTACCCTAGTCGCTGGATAGATGGCGCTGAACTTGGTAAGTTACTGCGAGGTACGGAAAACAACATATTTTTTTTATTAGTTCTCTTAGAATGTTGAATTTATAAAACGAAACTTACATCACATGTTGAAATAAAATTAAAAGAAAACAAAATAACAATTTATTTTGTCGATCAATGAGCACAGTGCATTTTTTATGTTCTGTGATCGTACGTAGTCAGTTCAGCGCCATCTACACACTTCTTGAGAACTACTTTTTTTAATACTCAAAAAGAAAATCTCCCATTACAATATGACATGATATCTTCCTAGCCGTATTCGGCTGCAGCCACTGCTTCCTCTTGAATCACGGTAATAGATGGCTAAGGGTTCGCTGGTTTCGTGTGCTTATGCAGGCAATCTTTACTTTGAGGCGCTTTGGGGTGCTAATTAACTCCACGAATGGAGTAAAAATCATAAGTTGTCAAAAAACTTTGAAGACCTCTGTAGCGGCGCAGCGGTAGCGCATCTGCCAACCATGCAAGACATTCCGGGTTCGAACCCCAGCTGGGGACAAAAAAAACCCCAGGGCTTGGATGTCTACATGTTTGTGATGTCGTTGTTTCTGGTTCCCTCGACACTGGGTATCATAGTGTGGGGCCAGAACATTTATATAGGGCCATATATAAATGTTATGTTATAATACGTTTTTTTCCAAAAAGTACTCAAAAATGTTAGTAAATAGTTATCTGTGATACTGATAACTATTTTTAGAACATACAGCCTAGAACTTAGTATCAACATCCTTGGAATTCAATACTAAATATAGTTGTCATAGGTATTAAGAACTGCGATGTTTACCTTATGAAAAAAAAAAAATATTATAAAACAAGTTATGGTTTTTAACCCTTTATTGGTGCTAATTAGCGCCCCAAATCGCCTTAAGGCGCGTGCACACAATGTGCATGTCAAGACATCGTTTTTAAAATTAAGATAAGAATATTCTTTATTGTACACCAGGAAAAAACAAACATAAAATGATTATAAAGATACCGTACAATTAGCGGCCGTATTGCTTAGAGCAATTTCTTCCAGAAACCCTACGTATTATTGTTACAAACTTCGGTTTTCATTTTCAACTCATCTAGTTGATTACAGTGGACTGTCAGTGGCAGTCTCCACTCATTTTCCAATGTAGGTCTTAGCCTGCGATACAAATCGCTACTTGTCTCTGTCCCACGCGGTCTCTTGGGCTTAGAAACCTAGTCCCTTAACATACTTCGTCGTCGTTAGGCTATACTAGTCCACTGCTGGACATAGCCCTCCCCTAAAAAGCACCACGTTGTGCTATCGTAGGGGGTAATGCCCATAAACCCCACGCTGGGCATGCGGTTTGGGGATCGCAGTTTGGTGGAATTGTACTGCAGGGGGCGCTGCTGCCCACCCCCCGGTTTGTATCCCTTAGTCGCCTTTTACGATACCCGCGGGAAGAATTGAGTTGGTGCTATTCTCTAGGCCGACACCACACACCTTAACATACTTGGAATGTGTCTTTCTGTATCGGTTTGCTAGTCCCGCTATTTATCATTATTTTCGGCACTTATATTAGACTGGCTGTGCCCCGTGGTGTTACCCGCGGTTTAACGATTTTTCCATGGGAATAAGATATTTTCCCGCAGTAAAACGTAGCCTATGTATGAATCCAGGGTGTCGGCTAACTCCATACCAAATTTTATTAAAATCTCTCCAGCCGTTTAGACGTGAAGAAGTAGCAAACATACACACTCAAAAACTTTCGCCTTTATAATATTAGTGCGATACATAATGAAATTTTGTGATTATGGTTGGATTTTGTTAAAGGCGATATACCACTTCGTGCATTTCGCCACATTTTTTGGGTTCGAATCCCGGCTGGGGAAAAAACAGCCCAGGTCTTGGATGATTAGGATGTTTGTGATGTCCTTGTTTCTGGTTCCCCACGGCACACGGTATCCTAGTGTGGAGCCAGAAGCAATGTATGTGCTTAAATATAAATGTTATGTTATTTCTTAATTTAAGGGCGTGCTTAAATCTTCTGTTCTACTCAGGTGTATGGGCTGCGATGCTGGCTCACCATATGCAACTTGGAAAAATGCGGACTGCTGCGGCCGCAAAGCAGCGCGCGGCAGTACGTCGTGCTTAGAAAGGTAATAGCTTGGGCTATGAGGCCCGTCAAATCGTCATTGAGGTTGACGATTTGGTTTAACTTAGACGTGAAACGTCTTCGTGTCTTCCGTGTAGTTTGGACGGTCATTTGCTAAACCCCACAAAACATTATGTTCTGTAATACAACCGTATACAACAAAAACATGTCGCCTAAGCAAAGGCTGTAACTACGTGTCCAGTGAATTAATTTATGGTATCAACCCTTTGTATTTCCCACGGCTGGGGCACGGGTCTCTTCCTGCATCACAGGTAGGTTAGGCAATACTCCGCCACGGGGACCGAGTCCGGGTTGGTGGAGCATTCATTGTATTGCGCTACCACTACGCCACGACGACCCCTGTGGCGTAGTGGTAACGCATCTGCCTACCATGCGAGAGGTCCCGAGTTCGAACCCCCGGCTGGGGACAAAAAAAAAACCCGAGGTCTTGGATGTTTACATGTTTGTGATGTCGCTGTTTCCGGTTCCCACGACACAGGGTATCCTAATGTGGGGCCAGAAGCAATGTATGTGCCTGTATGTAAATGTTATGTTATTTATATTTCGTAATAGTCAAATCAAAGAACAAAGTAGCAATTGCTCAAATCCTCTTCACTCGTGCAGCTAGATGGGGCCAGTGCCGCGTAACGCATAGCTCTGTTTTAGCTTAAAATTAACAGTTAGGTACTTATAGCGGCCGTGTAAGCCGACACCGCCTCACCTGCTTGTAATGTAGCCTATATTCGCACCACTGCAAGGCACTTTGAGGTCTTCTCTCAAAGAGAGAATGCCTTAATTGCCATGCGTGCCCACCATTAGCTATTTCAAGCGCTGATGTAACACCACTAACACTCGTTTTAATCAACATTCATTTTAAGCGTAAAAATAATAAAATAAATTACTAAGTACGCGATTAAGCCCCGAAAATATTCTAACAAAATTTATACATTTAGGCCCACTTTCGTTAGCCCGGGTTAGCTCATTTCACTCGAGTTAACCGGTTAAATCGATCATTTCGCATGCCAAATTATTGATTTAACCGGTTAACCGAGTTAAATGAGCTAACCCGGGCTGGCGCAAGTGGGCCTTAGACCCACTTCGCGCCCTTTCTGAACAGTGAACTAAACAAACGAACGCTCGTTTCAGTGACGCAGTCAGTCAGTCTGTAACACGTATGGATATACGCATATCCGGCTCCGGTCATCATCTTAATTTAGAAAATCATATAATCTTCCGGACATTACCCCCGTGGTGGAGTATGGCCAAACCTTGCAGGAAATGGCCCGTGTCCCGGCAGTGGGGACATACAAGGGTTGATACCGATATAATCTATTTTGTCGCCAGGCTCTACATTTGACGATGGACGAGTCGGAATTGAAGGACAGCGACAAAAGCTACCTCTCAAGCAAATATACGCCCATGACCGTACGCCTTAGCGAGCACATTGCTAAGAACAAATCTTGGACGGGTAAGAGACCTGTAAACTAATATGAAAAATAATATAGTCGCATAATCACGTCCGATAAAATTTATGTTATTCCAATACCGACATTTTTACGGCCGACAATATTTGATAGCCTTATCATGTGGGACTAACAAATGGTTGTAACAGACATGTATGACTCACGCTGTAATCAAATATGCGATTAAGTCTAATCTAACTCCAAACCAAAAGCACGCTATTGACACCAGTGGGCGAATCTTCTTCTTCTTCAGGCTATATTAGCCCACTGCTGGACATAGCCCTCCCCTAATGAGCGCCATAGCGCAAGGTTGTGCCATAATTGGGGGGTAGTGCCCATAATCCCCACGCTGGGCATGCGGATTGGGGATCGCAGTTTGGTGGAATTGTACTTCAGGGGGCGCTGCTGCCCACCCCCTGGTATCCCTTAGTCGCTTTTTACGACACCCGCGGGAAGAATTGGGCGAATAAGCTTATAGATCTCAATAATAAATGAACGTACCTATACCTAAGAACCTATACTCGAGTTATCTAGCATTCGCTAATATCGAGCCATTTGGATTGAATAATTGTTGAATAACAATTATTGAATGCAAACAAAAATTTACGAGTGATGTAAGTTCACCTAAGTTTTGCCATTTGAAGTAAATGAATAAGTTAAAAATACCTAGGTTTTTTTTTAAACTTCTAAAATACACAACACATTGTAGACAGGAAGAGTCCGAGAAGAGTTTCCGATATAACAACAACCGTAAGTAGATCCGGATTAAAAGTCTACCTAGGTACTGTTGTAATAAGACTAAGTATGTTGCTACTAAACATTGTACCTATGTATTTTCTATGAACGGCCTGTTTGATGTTCAAAAAACTTTTATTGACAGAAAATAATTTAATTGCAACCAAAACTCTATTTTGTTGTTTAATGTTTTAATTATATCTGTTGAGCACAGTATAGGTGCCGTTACTATAAGTTACTAAAAAAAAACTTTGTATCTGCAATAGGTACCTACTATCATATCACTCTTTATTTATATTAGACACTCACATAATAAGAACTAGAACTAAGTTTAAAACTGACAATATGTGTAAAAAACCATCTATAAAAAGAAAAATTAAGAAATAAGGAGGTCTGTCGCCAACAATATGCTTTCTTGCCGTGTTTAAGACCCCACCTAAATATGTAAAACAGTTTCCATAGCAACATGTTTCCTTCAGGTATCCAAGAGGTCCTAGGTCTCCTGCCGGGCGCGACTCTGGACGAGCTCCAGACGCTACAGCCGCGGACGGCCCGCCGCAACTCCATATCCAGCGAAAGTTCTTCATCTCTGGAGAGTCCCCGAGTAGTGCTGGTCTTCTTCATTGGCGGATGCACCTATCACGAGATCTCTGCACTCCGGACTATAAGTCAGCAGGAAGATTCAAATGTAGAGTTTGTTGTGCTCACTACGAAGTTGATTAATGGAAATACGCTCATTGAGAGTCTGATGGAGGTCGAGTGAAGCATGTGTGGTGTCTTTGAAAATTTCTAAAGATGCATGGAATTGAGAGTTGTTGAAAGTAAGGGAAGTATTTGCTAGTGTGAGTAATAGAAGAGAGAAAGATGCCACAGCTACCCTGTAGAGGTATGTATAATTACTGTTCTGTTTACATAATTTACTATGTATGATATTTTAGAATTAAGGAAACCAAAGTTATGTGATGAAATAAGTAAAATAGAAAGTGTATTATATGGTAAAAATTATCTTTATTTCGATACAATTATGTCGTTGGAAGAAAACACAACAAACCATTTAGTCTTGGTTTATTAAAATTTTCTCGTACCATTATGTAACTTGCATATAATATAAATTTTAATTTGATCAGTATTTTCCTTTCATTAAATAAACTTATACAAAAAATCCTCGCATGCTTACTAACTATATTTTACAAGTATTAAAGCTTTAGCGTAACAAAAATAACTTTTCGTACACCATACAGTACATGTTAGTGACTATTTTCATAAATATTCATTACTTGTGTATCTTGTAATGTTCAAAGTTCTTGGTGGGGCTACATTCACTCCATACTCTTTAGCCAGTGCTATCAGCTTTTCATTATTGTACCCAACATCCTCTCTGTAGCATCGGATCATTAGAGGCATCACTGTATCCAGAATAAACTTCATATTTTTTTGAGCGTAACTTGTGTTGTTACCTATGGTGATTTTGAGGCGAGAGTTAAATATAGCATAAATGCTTTCGTCCAAAGTCTCCATCATATCTGGGGTGACAAGACTTAGTCCTATTTTCTGAACGGTTAGTACGGATTGTGCAAACCAAATAGTACTGCTAGACAAATCTATCCAAGTCTCATTAATTACAAACTTGGCTAGAATAAGGCCCAAAGATTCCATCTGTTCCAAGAACTTGCTAACACCAGCTTTGGTGTGCTTGTTGATGGGTGTCCACTTGTCTTCAGTGATCTTAGCCTTCATTGAGTCAATCACCCTCTCCCTGTATTCTTTCAAAGCTTTTTGTATAGGCCCTCTTAGAGCACTATTCAACTGAAATCTCAAATCTAGGCCAAACTCACAAAATAGATTACACTGGTCTCTCAAACTCTTGACACATTGGAGGACTAAATCTAACGCACATTGCGGTGTGAACACTTGCTTTATAATTTGACTCATTAACATCCTGAGCTGTGTGCTAGCCCAGACAATGAAAGCACTTAATTTATTCTTAGGAAATAGTGTTATAAACTCATTTAAGGCATCGCTCAGTGAGCAGAAGAATATTTCTCCAACTTGCTTCACATAAGAGTATATAGATCCTTCTAATTGGACTCCCTTAATGTGAACTTTGACTGTGTGACTACAAATGGCTAGAAACAGTTCACAAGCTTGACTAGTCATGTTAAACTTGTTGAGTATTTGGACTGGGTGACGTGATGTACGCAATCCGCCCCGTGGACTCCAATTATGTGTCACATCAAGTTCTCTCAGTAGAATTTCAACTAGTACTTTTTGTTTCTGCTCAAGCTTCTTCAGTATATCTGCTCTCTGTGGGTGGGTTTTAAATTCCTCAGTATTTAAGGCTTTTTGTGCTGCAACCATAAGCTCATATGCTTTCTGGAAGTGTCTTTCTACTATGAGAACATCTAATTCCTCAGTGGCATCCGCTAACCATTCTGGCAGAGGAGCAATTTGAGGCGATGATGTCTCTTCTACTGACGTACTGGGAGATTGCAACATGGCGGCTTTAGGCTTCTCTTGAATATCTTTCTTCTTCTGTTTAGAACTTTCCTTCTCAATATACAGCTTTTTTGCAACATCAAACTTGTCAAGCCAATCTTTCTTACTAGCCAAGCTATTGCATTGAAACACCCTGGTGTCAGGAAAAGCTAGCACCTTGAAAGCTTGTTTGACATTGCCTAAATCGCGTACATTAACTACAGCTAAAGTACTGATTGGATAACTGGATTGGAACTTGTACCTCATTGGGCCACGGCGGTTGCTAATCCATGAGGTCAGCATAAGGCAGTCATTGAACAAATAGGCGTGCATCCGCTGTAGTGCCGTATTTTCCTCCGCATCTAACTCTAACAGATCGCTTTCGTGCAGTAAAGTTCTATCTGGGACATCTAACAGGTTCATACAGCCTTCAACCTTGTCTGTGATAAGATTGAGTTTATTTTTGCGCTGCTCCTCCGCCTTTTCCGCCTCAACGTCGTGGTTGTCCAACGATTCTCCGGACACCGTGTTGTCGTTGCCCAAGACTGTGGCGTGGGACAGGGTCGTCAGGACAGTCCTCTGTTCGCTCAGCAAATGGGACAGCTTGTACATCTCTGCATCTAAGTGGGATATCTCGCTGGCAGTCTCTATGAACTGCATGTAGTTCTCGTAAACATTTTTCTTGAGGGCACTTGCGGTTTCTTCGGCTAAGGTTTGTATCTTTTCTTTTTGCTGTTGGAGCTCCTCCCCCCCGACACAGGACTTCGCCAATTCCTTCACGTATCGCTCGGGAACGAAGTCTGGCACAGCGAATTTCTCCATATTGATGTCGGACATTGTTTCGTTGGTTAATTAACAGTTTTACGGGTCTAAATAACGGTTAAAAACACAAATTCAATCATCATTCGGTAACGAAAGACGATGATCAATCAACCCATTTAACGTCAAACGTCAAATTCGTTTAGTTTCTGCTTGGATTTGACAACTCTCCTATTTTGTCTATGACAGAAAATTTACGTTTTGTTCGTCACGTCTTAAAGTATTTCGGAGCAGGTGACGATTAAAACAAATGTCACTGGATACAGGGTGTCCGTGATGTCCGTCGCTCGTTCTACCTGTTGGTTCCTTACTGCGATTTCTTTATTATTATAGTGAATGTTGTGTGACTTGGCTGTTGAAGGGTACACAAGGGTACAATTTATTATACTGTTTGTTTCAGGCTCTCCTATACGTAAGTAATAGTTTGGAATTATAATCTTCTAATACTTTGGTTGGGCTCTTGTGTTGTGTGTTCTGTCAGGGTCACCAGGTACTAAAGAACTAGGAAAATCGTAGGATTTTTATAGTTTTTCTTTTATGTGGCCAATAAAACCTAACTCTGTACCAAATTTCAGCTCTCTGAGTTTATGGGAAGTACTAGTTCTATTTTGATGATCGTGAGTGAGAGAGTGTCATAAATGCGAAACTATGCTTTCGCTTAGCTTCGGAACTAAAGGACCTACAGACTTGAAATTTTGGATTTTAAGTATATGATTATAGGGGCCTGAAAATGTGGCGAAATGGTTCCAGTAAAGGATGGTACGGCAGCGTTTGCTTCGCGCTCGACTTGGCGGGGGCACTACCGTGCCCCCCTATTGACAGCAATAATAAATCAGTCTTATTCTTCTTCTTCAGGCTATATTAAGGTAAAGACCCCAGTTATGGACAGTTTAAGGGCTGAAAACATGCATTTTGAAAATATTTTGCCTATTTTGCGTTGTTCCAGGGGTTGAGTCACTTTTTGTAGTAGTTTATATATATTATTGTTTTCTTGATTGATATTACCTATAAACGCGAAAAGTTAAGAAATAGGGAATAAATTAAAAAGCCTATTATTTGTTTCGTATCGATATCCGGAATTCATCTTTGAGTGAAGCCTCTGCTTTTCTGTCGATTGAGTGTCTAGCCAACTAACTTCCTCTCCCCGACGGTGGCGCCACCTACCTTGTTGGGCGATCTGTCATGGTGCCAAACTGACAACTTTTCGAACGGTTTTTAGTCATTATAGCGTCGTTTTTCGCGTCGTGAACATCGTTCTAGCTAACGAAAAACTGTTGAATTTTACAGTGTTAAAATAAAAATTAAATTCCTCTCTCTAAATAAAATGGAGAACGAGAACAGTAATGGTGAAAGTGTGATTTCGGTTGAGAAAAATACTCAAAAAAGTGATGATCGTGGTTCAAAAAAACGAAAGCGTTCTCCTTCTCCGAGTTTGAGCAGCGAGGGATCTACGACATCGAGCAACGCCTCCAGCTCCAGCAAAGAAAGGGTTCGTAAAACAAAACGGACTAAACATGTGAGTGATCTTCAATTTGAATTTTTGTCGCAACAAGTGGCCTTTTTGACCAACATGATAACGCAAAATACTGCTAGAGATAGTGTTGGCGCCGACGGTGTGGCAGTTTCATCAACTAATACCGCTGTAACCCTAAATGATCTTGATTTACGCCGCCCTACGGGTAGCACGGAAAAACCTCAGCTTGTACTATCGGATCTTTCCACAACAGTCAAAGACCCTGTTTTTGTGAAATCTAATGACCAGCGCCTCGCAAAATTAGCGCAATTGCAACGTTTCAATTGTGACGATTGGTATGCTATACGTTTTTCCGAAACACAGAAAAAATATTTGTCTACCCCCGGTTTTGTCGAACTAAATGTGAACGATGAACTGAAGCGGTTCGAGGCGGCTGCCGTACGCGAGGACCCCCGAATGCATCTTTTAGAGCGTACCTTTGCTGCCTTGTCAAACGCTATTCTTTCCCAAAAAGAAGAATAACAATTGGCCTTACAAACACTCGTTGATTGGTCGAGCGATTCTAAGATAAATCTCACGTCATCATCGCTATTCGAAAAAATTCAGGAACTTTTTTCAAAAACTTCTACGTATAGCAACGTTTCCGACGATTTATTACAAATAGTTTGTGGAAGGCGTGCTGATCTTGTTACATTGCGCCGAGAGGCCTTGTTACGTCAAATACCGGACGAATTTCATCGCGATGTCTTGCAAAAAATGCCCCCAAGCTCTAACTTACTATTTGAATGCGAAGCAATGCAAACTTACTTGCAAAAAATTGGGGGGGTCGAAAAGTTAATTGCGCAATCCCGATCGGTTCAACAGCAATACAAAGAGAAGTTTTATGCAAATTCAAAGCCATCCACTAGTAAACAAAACGATAACTTCTTTCGTCAAGGAAAAAACACCAAAAAAGAGCAGCGTGCGCCGCAAGCGACTCATAAGCCTAATCGAGGAAAAGGCGGCAACGACAAGCGAACCTCAAAAGGAAAAAAGCCCCGATCCCGTACACCTCTTAAAAATAAACACCGCGAATGACTCTCAAAGCTTTCAGGGTGGTTGTCTTAGGCGATTTCAGGGGGTGTGGAGAAATCTAGGAGCTCCAATAGAAATATGCAAATTGTTAGTCGGCACGCGGATTGCTTTTATGCTAAAACCACCCTTGATATTTCCCAATTCATGGACCATGCAAAATTATCAGACCAAACAGTCCCCTCATATGAACCTGCAAATAGAGAATATTTAAAAAACCTATTTAGAGGCTAAAAATTTCACCCATGCCGGGATTCGAACCCGCAACCTCTGGCTATCCGTACCAGCGCTCTACCAATTGAGCCAATGGGCGACTCACGGCATCAGTGAAATTTCGAACCTCTTTACAATATTCTCTGTATTACGTACAGGCAGCGACATCTGACTTAAGCAAATTGCATTACTTAGAGCCCCGACCACCTACTTTGCAGTTAGGTTTTAACATCGGAACGATATCACTGTACCCACATGATTACACTATTTTTATTTTTAATGCACTGACCCGTGCTAGGGAACAAATTTAAAAACCTATTTAGAGGCTAAAAATTTCACCCATGCCGGGATTCGAACCCGCAACCTCTGGCTATCCGTACCAGCGCTCTACCAATTGAGCCAATGGGCGACTCACGGCATCAGTGAAATTTCGAACCTCTTTACAATATTCTCTGTATTACGTACAGGCAGCGACATCTGACTTAAGCAAATTGCATTACTTAGAGCCCCGACCACCTACTTTGCAGTTAGGTTTTAACATCGGAACGATATCACTGTACCCACATGATTACACTATTTTTATTTTTAATGCACTGACCCGTGCTAGGGAACAAATTTAAAAACCTATTTAGAGGCTAAAAATTTCACCCATGCCGGGATTCGAACCCGCAACCTCTGGCTATCCGTACCAGCGCTCTACCAATTGAGCCAATGGGCGACTCACGGCATCAGTGAAATTTCGAACCTCTTTACAATATTCTCTGTATTACGTACAGGCAGCGACATCTGACTTAAGCAAATTGCATTACTTAGAGCCCCGACCACCTACTTTGCAGTTAGGTTTTAACATCGGAACGATATCACTGTACCCACATGATTACACTATTTTTATTTTTAATGCACTGACCCGTGCTAGGGAACAAATTTAAAAACCTATTTAGAGGCTAAAAATTTCACCCATGCCGGGATTCGAACCCGCAACCTCTGGCTATCCGTACCAGCGCTCTACCAATTGAGCCAATGGGCGACTCACGGCATCAGTGAAATTTCGAACCTCTTTACAATATTCTCTGTATTACGTACAGGCAGCGACATCTGACTTAAGCAAATTGCATTACTTAGAGCCCCGACCACCTACTTTGCAGTTAGGTTTTAACATCGGAACGATATCACTGTACCCACATGATTACACTATTTTTATTTTTAATGCACTGACCCGTGCTAGGGAACAAATTTAAAAACCTATTTAGAGGCTAAAAATTTCACCCATGCCGGGATTCGAACCCGCAACCTCTGGCTATCCGTACCAGCGCTCTACCAATTGAGCCAATGGGCGACTCACGGCATCAGTGAAATTTCGAACCTCTTTACAATATTCTCTGTATTACGTACAGGCAGCGACATCTGACTTAAGCAAATTGCATTACTTAGAGCCCCGACCACCTACTTTGCAGTTAGGTTTTAACATCGGAACGATATCACTGTACCCACATGATTACACTATTTTTATTTTTTAAAATTTTTAGCCTCTAAATAGGTTTTTAAATTTGTTCCCTAGCACGGGTCAGTGCATTAAAAATAAAAATAGTGTAAATAGAGAATATGCTAGCGTCGGGAGTACTGGAGGACGCAGAACTGACGCCGAGCTATTTGTCAACGTTCTTTCTGACTCCGAAACCCGATGGTACACACCGGCCTATCTTCAACCTCAAGCAGCTCAACAGGTTCGTAAAGACCAAGTCATTCCAGCTATTCAGTCATTTCCGAGTACCAAGTTTCCTTCAGCACCTGGATTGGATGGTAAAGGTCGACCTCAGCCAAGCTTATTTTCACCTGCCTATAGCACACGAACATCGCAGGTTTTTGAGGCTAGTTTACAATCGTCGCTTACTACAAATGACCTGCTTGCCTTTCGGCCTGTCTTCGGCGCCAAGGACCTTTGCCTCTCTCACCAATTGGATAGCGGAGCACCTGAGATCGCGTGGCATCAGGTGTGTAGTCTACCTGGACGACTTTTTGTTAGCTAGCCAGTCTCAACACGAGCTACGCAACAACATAGCGTTCACCAACCTGCTGCGCGATCTTGGCTGGACCATAAACTTCGCCAAGTCTGTGCTGGTTCCGACTCGCTGCCTCGAGTTTCTGGGCATGACATGGGACACAAAACGCAACGCAAAGTCCTTGTCGGAACCAAAGTGCCTAACGCTACGCAAAGCACTTCAGCACCAGTTGCGGAAAGGCAGTTGGTCCCTCAGACAGTACCAATCGCTAATGGGGAGACTCAACTTCGCCACGTTCGTGACCCGGCGGGGACGGCTACACTGTCGCACTTTGCAATACTACAGTCGACAGCTGCCAAAGCACCACCCATACCGACAAGTAAGCATCCCACAACCAGTCCTTTCAGAGATGCAGTGGTGGCTCAGCACATTAGGGAGCTCAATGCCTATACACACAGGACCAGTCACCCATCTTCTAACGACAGACGCGTCCGACTTCGGATGGGGCGCACAGCTCGGCGACGAAAACATCGCAGGTACATGGCTAAGAAATCAAAAAACATGGCATGCGAACAGAAAAGAGATGTTTGCAGTTTTCGCAGCGATTCGTCAAAAAGAACATCAACTTCAGAACGCTCAGATACTCCTCCAGACAGACAACCGCACTGTAGTCGCCTACATAAACAAAGAAGGCGGGACCAAGTCAAAAAGATTACTCAAGCAGACTCGGGAGCTTCTTGCGGTACTCGATCATTGGAATATTTCTCTGACAGCTCAATACTTCCCAGGCCGATTCAATGCAGAGGTAGACGCGTTATCTCGCGGCAAGTCCTGTCCAGAATGGCACCTTACTCCGAAAGCAACAAGCTTGATATTTCAGATATGGGGCGAGCCGGAAGTGGATCTTTTCGCATCTCGGACAGCCCATGTGGTAGCAAGGTATGTATCAGTAGACCCGAAGGATCATCAAGCTCTGTCGCACAATGCGTTTTGCCACCAGTGGAACTACGAACTGGCATGGCTATTCCCTCCACCCAACTTGATACCACGCGTGTTGTCCCACTTGAACCTAGCCAGCGGTCATTATATTCTGATAGCCCCCAAGTGGAAGAAAGTCTTTTGGCAGGCAGACCTACAACGACGTGCACTCCGACCCCCATATCAGATTCCAGCGCTGGCCCAAGTACTAGTAGACACGAGGACGGGTTGCCATCCACCGGAAATACAAAACCTATGTCTGGAGGCATGGTTGATTTTGGGTGGCAAGGTTTAGTGGACAGTTGGACTAAGTCGGAACGGAATCTTCTAATGTCAAGTTGGCGACCATCTACCATACACACTTACAAACCGGCATGGAGCAGATGGAAAACATGGTGTCACAGCCAGTCCATTGACTATAAAAATCCTAAGGCTGAACAAGTTCCACGTTACTTAGCACATCTACACAATGACGCAGGTTTAGGTTATGGAACTATTTTGGTGCACAAATCGGTGATCGCTACTTTCAGTAATGTAAATACTGATGTCGATTTTTCTTCAAACTTTTTTATCAAACATATTCTCAAAGCAATAGCTGCAGCAAAACAACAACCTGCTAAACCACCGATTTGGAACCCAAAAGTACTGTTGCAATATTTATGTGATCATTCCCCTGCCGAAAATAATCTATATCAGGTATCCAGACATGTAGCTACCTTATTACTTCTTGCATCTGGGCTCAGAGTGCACGATCTCACTCTTCTAAATATCGAGCCTGGCTTTATGGACGAAGGTGAGTCAATTGTATTTTGGCCCACATATGGTTCCAAGACCGACAATGCCAGCTATAGACAGTCTGGATGGAGGTTGCGGGAGCACCCGGATAGGAACCTTAATGTCATCTATTGGATTAGGCTATTATTGCCCTTGTCAGAGTCGCGCAGAGAAAGTGGTAAGTTTAAAGAACTTTTTATCACAGCCAGAGGTGACCCGAAACCTGCATCCAGAACTGTCTTGGGTGGCTGGATAAAATCTTTGCTTCGAGAAGCAGGTATTGAGACATCTCCAGGCTCTCTGCGCTCAGCTGTTGCCTCACTTAATTGGCTGGAAAATTTTCCAATAGATCAAATATTGTCCACCGGTAATTGGAAACGAGAGCATACATTTAAAAATTTTTATCAAAGAGAATTAATTGAAACTAATACGATTAGAAATGATTTGACGTCCTTATCAAATTATTTCGATGCCGCTCGGTAAATCATTGTTTTTACAAAATTGTCTATCAAATTACAGACAATATTTTTGTTTTATTTGAATATACCTAGTAATTATTGTTGTATGAACCAATACGTACATGCAAATTATTGATGTTAATATTCAATTAGATTTATTTTCGTTGATTAAACATGATTTTCTTTTCATATCCTCTTTATCTCACACATTATAGCGTTTTCTAAACTTTTCTTACACCAGGAGATATCAAACATGTCACTCAAAGATGGATTCCGGATATCGATACGAAACAAATAATAGAGAGTTTTACCTAAAAATAAAACATACCTATTATTTTTTTTTTGAGATATCCGGAATCCAGGTAAGTTCTACCTGGTGCATCTTGAGCTTTATAATGACTAAAAACCGTTCGAAAAGTTGTCAGTTTGGCACCATGACAGATCGCCTAACAAGGTAGGTGGCGCCACCGTCGGGGAGAGGAAGTTGGCTAGACACTCAATCGACAGAAAAGCAGAGGCTTCACTCAAAGATGGATTCCGGATATCTCAAGAAAAAATAATAGGTATGTTTTATTTTTAGGTAAAACTCTCTATTTTTGACCCAATAATGGACAGCCAAATTCTATTAATGGACACCCAATTATGGACATGATCCAGTGATAAACCGCTAGTCCTACCCCTACCCCTCTTAAACATGATCCAGTTATTCTTGTTCTCTAATTCATGTTGCTTAGGGCACCTTGGATGGGGGTAAATGCGAATTACCTGGCTACATGGAACTTTTTTACTTAGAATAAAGACAGTATTGTAAAGACGTTATATCTATTTATTTGCTATTCTCAATACTTAACATAATCCAGTCTCAAATATTATATTATTATTAAGGGTTTTTTTCAGTCGGTACTCCTCATAAAGCACAGTTTTTGGTTGGGTGAATCATTACCAGCTGCATTCACTTTTGTATCTAGTGTTTAAGCAGACTCAGATGCTTCATTGTCCTCAAATGCTTGTTTGTTGCTTGCCCAAAGCACGTACAATGACGTGTCTTCTTCGGGCAAGCGAGCATCCAATTCGTTTCTGCCTGTATAAGAGTTCTTTGAACATTTTCAGCTTTTCAGCTCTGAATTTGGAAACTATTTCAGTTTCTACGCAGCGTAGAAAATGCTTTTGAGCAGTTTGATCTACTGTTGATGTTTGTCGAGATTTTATTTTGGAAAAATCCACATAGCTCGGGCCAAAAGGATATAATCCTCCACCTCGAAAACCATTCTTTATGCAATCTTCAGAAATAGACTGCAGAGCAGTCTTAAGAACTGGGGCAAAATGTTCTTTTTTCAAATTCTGACCCAGATGCTCCAACTTCCATTTATTGACAGCTTTTTTCCAGGATGCTTTTAATGGTCTAAAGATGGCGAGGTCCATGGGCTGCAAAATATGGGTACTGTTTGGGTTCAGTGCTACAATTTCTATACCATTAGCACAGCAAAAATCTGATAAATGCAGAGTCAAGTGGGACCGATGTCCATCCAAAAAAAAACAAGACGGGTTTTTTGATGTATTGCTCAAGCTCAGCTTTTGGTGAAAGAAAAAACGCGCTCTCTCGGTGCTGAAGATCCTCTCCGGCTCTTTTGTTACTTCCATAAGATCTTTCTCCAACAGATAACTTTCTACCTCTTGGAACCACCTAATTATATCATGCTCGGTGACGTTGTCACGAGCTGTGGTTCTCTCAGTTCTCTCAACAATAATTGGGTGCCTTCTTAAAAACAGACCGTACTATTTTTTACAAAAAGGATTTGGTCTACCCTTATCGGTGATGATACGTTGCACGCTGTCGAGCAACTCCTCTTTTGTTACTGGGATATGCTTATTTTGCATATCTAGAATCCAGTGCTCTAATATGTTTTCTTCCTCGGCGGAAAGATACGTGTGGGACCCATAGAGCACTCCTCTGGACTTTTTCCGGTGACGTTGTTGTGCAATGTGACCCGGGGCACACCGAACCTCTTCGCCGCCGTCGCAATTTTTTCACCTTTCCTTACAGCCTCAATTGCATTACCCATTTGCAGGGGCGTGTAATCTTTTCTCGGTGCCATACCTAAGAAAATTATATTATTTTAGTTCAACTATGTCCATGACTGGATTCTATGAACTCCCCAATCATGGACACCTGTGTCCATTATTGGAACGAATCGTTGAACATTTAAGCGGGTAACACATTTAAAAACGGCATAAAACAATGCAACCGGGTACTGAAAACTGGAACACACCCTAAAAAAATTAATTTTCGACACTTGTCCATAATTGGTATCATGCACAAAAAATATCCACTAATAAACAAATGCAATTGAAAGAAAAATAAACAACCTGGCTGGATATAATTATCACAAATTACTAGTTAATTTGCTAACCAAGCCATAAAATAACACGTGATTCAGATAGTGTGAATCAATATATATGTAATGACAATATTCTATACTTACTTTCTTAAGGATTCTGCTTAAAATTTTGGATATTTTCCTTTATACCGGCTCGTGGTGATGTGCACTTCACGCCATTTCGAAGAAAATGGGCAAAGAGTATATAACTACTATAAAATGGTGGAAACGACAAACTAATGTCAAGTGGATGATTAGAAACATATGTTTAAAAACCTATTTAGAGGCTAAAAATTTCACCCATGCCGGGATTCGAACCCGCAACCTCTGGCTATCCGTACCAGCGCTCTACCAATTGAGCCAATGGGCGACTCACGGCATCAGTGAAATTTCGAACCTCTTTACAATATTCTCTGTATTACGTACAGGCAGCGACATCTGACTTAAGCAAATTGCATTACTTACAGCCCCGACTACCTACTTTGCAGTTAGGTTTAACATCGGAACGATATCACTGTACCCACATGATTACACTATTTTTATTTTTAATGCACTAACCCGTGCTAAGGAACAAATTTAAAAACCTATTTAGAGGCTAAAAATTTCACCCATGCCGGGATTCGAACCCGCAACCTCTGGCTATCCGTACCAGCGCTCTACCAATTGAGCCAATGGGCGACTCACGGCATCAGTGAAATTTCGAACCTCTTTACAATATTCTCTGTATTACGTACAGGCAGCGACATCTGACTTAAGCAAATTGCATTACTTACAGCCCCGACTACCTACTTTGCAGTTAGGTTTAACATCGGAACGATATCACTGTACCCACATGATTACACTATTTTTATTTTTAATGCACTAACCCGTGCTAAGGAACAAATTTAAAAACCTATTTAGAGGCTAAAAATTTCACCCATGCCGGGATTCGAACCCGCAACCTCTGGCTATCCGTACCAGCGCTCTACCAATTGAGCCAATGGGCGACTCACGGCATCAGTGAAATTTCGAACCTCTTTACAATATTCTCTGTATTACGTACAGGCAGCGACATCTGACTTAAGCAAATTGCATTACTTACAGCCCCGACTACCTACTTTGCAGTTAGGTTTAACATCGGAACGATATCACTGTACCCACATGATTACACTATTTTTATTTTTAATGCACTAACCCGTGCTAAGGAACAAATTTAAAAACCTATTTAGAGGCTAAAAATTTCACCCATGCCGGGATTCGAACCCGCAACCTCTGGCTATCCGTACCAGCGCTCTACCAATTGAGCCAATGGGCGACTCACGGCATCAGTGAAATTTCGAACCTCTTTACAATATTCTCTGTATTACGTACAGGCAGCGAGTTAGTTAGCCTTAGCACGGGTTAGTGCATTAAAAATAAAAATAGTGTAGAAACCAAGGGGTAGCAGTAACTTAGCAGAAACCTTTGACAGTAATGCTGTCCTGCTTTCGCTAACCAACCTTCCATAAGAAAAAAAGAGATGGCACTACGTTTATCAATGCACCGATTTCAAGGTGCGTACATGCCCTACTGTCAAACGCTACCGACTAGGGATGGGCCTTACTCTCCATCGATGTCGATAAAAACGTTGAAAAATGAAGACTCTTGAATTAATTGTAATGTATCTTTGTAATTATGTTTTGTTTATTTTTTTCCTGGTGTACAATAAATAATGTTCTTATCTTAAACAATGTAATAAATTAAAATAAATTGTATTGTATACAAGTTTTCAATCATGTTTTATCAAAAAAAGTAACAATAATTTAAAAAGCGACATTTTTTCACACAAAATTGCTTATTTATAATTATATTCGTCAACTTCAACATAATACTCTGTCTCGAATTTCTTGCTGAAGGCCTATGCTTCAGAAAAAAATCCGTGACGACGTATTAGATTGACGTAACGTTTCTTCCTCACATTTAGTTAACATACAGATCGAGCTAGGACCTTGTATTATATATAAGTTAATTGAAAAAGTTATCAAAACTTAATACTCATGTTTATCTTGCAATAAAATTCGAAAAGGAAAATACTATTGCTAATATTGATTAGGTAAATCCATCTTCGGCCGCAATCTGTCGCTAAAAGTTGCCAGCAAACCTTATTTAATAATCACAATATTATATTGCAAGTAATAATTCAGTAATTCGATGCACGCAGTAATTTAATGTGTCATGTGAGGAATGCTGATATTTAAATAAGTTTCGTTGACAGATTTTAGACAATAGATAGGGCTGGTCATCAACGAAGGAATTTTCGAACGGATGACTATACTACGTCAGTCTTCAGTAAATTTGATCAAGAAAGAAGAATATGACCGTGGCATTGGCAGATAACAGACATTTTTGCTCAGTTTCCATGTTCAGTACTGACCTGAAAACAAAAAGAAACTTAATAAAGGCATACCTACAAAAGAGAGCAACTTAAATAATAAAATATTCCATTATTGACTGATCCTGATAAGTAATTACATACTTTGAAGTAAGGTACAATTTGCATCTATGTGTCAGATATTTTTTGCAATAAGGTGATCACCACACAATTTATTAATTGTGAAACTAACAGCTTTGATGTTCATTCATTTAACATTTTATTTTTACCTTTCAACCTTTCTTAATCCATCTATCTATGATTTACACTGTTGGAGAGATGGTTTTTTTGTGGGAAAGTTTATGGTAGTTTGTATTATTGTTGGGTACGATTTAAATTCAGGACAAACATAAAACAGCTGATGGGGTTTAGAAAACCAATTTTTTACTCGTAGAAGTCTTAATATAAGCAACATCGTGATGTGGGAATTTAGGGCCTGTTTTTTTATATTATCAATTCTCACATCACACTGTTTATTTAATATGATTTAGAAATACTGAAATAAAGATAAATTATTAAATGGATAAAGGCACCACTCGGACGCTGTGGTGCCTGGTACACTTCTGGATGTAGAAGACTACTAAGGAAGTATGGTGAAAAAAATATTTTGTAAACTTTCATAGTTATTCTCGTTATGCTTGAAATCAAAATAAACTCCTGGGAGCATCCTATTTTGTAAAAACATGTCATAAGTGTATATGAAAAGGTAGCGATAAATATTATGTAACAAATGTTTAACTTTCTTACCATTACTTCAATTTTTACTGGAGTAAGGTGGGCACCACATCTTCCTTCAGGCGTGTTCACAATAAGTTTCTTCGTTCAAATCACTCGGGTCTAAAGTGCCTTGTGCGCAGTTTACAGTCGTTTCTGTCCTGCTTTTTATTTCTGCGTTTTAGCATGCTATTGCGTCCATATATCAATTTGGGAAAACTTGAACAAGAATAAACAATGGATTAAGTGCTAAGAAGGAGTAATGAACAAGTATCGACTATACTACTACTATGGCGAATTTTCATCGACCATGCTTTTGTCATCACTAGTACAACCTACAAATGGATTGGTTTATTTTCCTAATTTTAGGGCGTAGAAGGGTTCTAGAAGCTACAATTACGGTAATTTTGGTTACCGAGTCGTTAGGAAGTTTATTTTCAAAGTGATATTTCATTCCTCGGTCCTTTTACGCGAGAAAATATAGGTTTTAGGTACTCACCTTTGGAAGTTCATATTATAAACTGCGTTTTCTTTGTTTCTTATATGACCTGCCGCAACCACGCACTTTTCACCTCATTGTGCATTTATCGTACAATATCCCAGGGTAAGTTGTTTGCACCAAAATGTTTTAGTTATTTCAATTTTCTAAAAGAATCCGATGACGTCTTCACAGATTTTACACTTGCGATAACCCGACTAAATTTGAAAACATTCAGAGTGTTGCCACTATTGTAAGTTACAATACCATCTTAATTTGGACTCTTACTCAGGGCATCAAGGTATCGTTTTGACAATTAGGCATGTACGCTGTCACGTGACCATCGTTTCTTCTATTGATTTAATTGTTCTGTGGTAGAAACATATGTTTTAATATTGCCAGCACACGAAAATTTATTTCTACTCTTATTATTTATAGTTGTTTTTTTTGTGTCCATTACTAGGGCCTTGTCCAAGTCTTTACCTTAGTCCACTGCTGGACATAGCCCTCCCCTAATGAGCGCCATAGCGCCCTGCCTTCAGATTGCCGCATCCAGCATCTGCCGGCTGTTTTTCGCAAATCGTCAACCCACCTGATCGGAGGGCGTCCTACACTACGTTTGCTGAGTCGCGGTCTCCACCCAAGAACACGTTTACTCCAACGGTTCTCGGTTCTCGGTTCTTCGTGACATATGGCCAGCCCACTACTACTTCAGCTCGCTAATTCTCTGAGCTATGTCGATAACTGTAATAAATAAGTAGTTGTGGGAAATATGCTGTCCCACGTGTGTACCTACGCTTGGGCCCCCTCTAGCCTATACTATCTCATGACCAAGTCACAAAGTATGGAATAAGGCAAAGAATAAACTACGACTAAGCCAAAGTGAACTTCCATGCTATTTACGAAACTACCTATTTTCAACTTTGCGGTTCGAGACTAACTACTGCCATTTAATTGTTTATTTTTTTTTTTATTTCAGCTGTTGCCGTGCCTATGATCATGATGATTGAACATTTTTTACGAGTATGTGTGTCGTATCAAATTGCCTCTATAGTCGTGGTTTTATATGAAACACTCGCTGTTGCCTGTGATTTCGTAACGCGTGGAAATGATAATTTTATCTGACTACAGATTTATACATCAAATAATTTAATATTCTTTTAAGCGTTAAGCGGTGGTAGCGCGGCGGTAGATCACCAGCCAATTATTCGGGAGGGCGTCGTCGTGGGTTCGAATCACGGCATTATTTTGTTTCGTGTTGATATTCTGTACTGTTAAATAACATAAGATAAGAATATTCTTTATTGTACCCCAGAGCACCTATTATAAAACATGTACTTAAAGATACAAAGTACAATAAGCGGCCTTAGTGCTAAAAGCAATTTCTTCCAGACGACCTTACGACGGAAAGTTGCTGAAGGAAATAAGAGACGGGTATTCGGTGCAAATATACATATATTAATACACTACTTATATAAATAACAATATACCTACATAAACAGTTACATATATAGTTATGATAAACTTACATAAATACGTTAGAATAACAATCTACGCGATGAGAAAAATATGGAGACATACGGAAAAGACAAAATAAAAAGCAGAATGCACGAATACTAAACTTGCAGAGACAGATAAAACTCCTTAACCTTGCTTTGAAACACAGCTGAGGAAGGGGAGCGCCTTATTGAGACCGGGAGATCATTCCACAGCCGAGTGGCCGTTACAGTAAACGAGTCGCTGAAGCACCTCGTCGAGTGAGTTGGAGTTTTCAACGACATATTCAGGTCAGACATTAATGCCCGGCTGTGGGAATCACCGAGATAGGTAAAGCGCTCTTTAAGATATGAAGGAGTGGCTGGATTAAACAGTAAATTGAGTAGAGAAGATAGAGAATGTGAGCATTCCTACGAAAACGGATGGGAAGTCTTGAGCTTAGCGTGGAATTCGGAGACGTGGTCATACATAGTTATAAGGAAAATGGTATTGGTATTTGTGGGTACCTAAGTACATGAAACCCTGTACTGGCACTGCAGTAGTTAGTCTTATGAGAGATCTTACTGTTAAATTAATAATACAATTTGCAAATAGTGAAGGAAAATATCGTGAAAAAATCTGAGTGTAATCTGAGGTGCTTACATACCCTCAGCGCTTGAAATTGCCAATGCATCGTGAGCACGCCCAGCACTCTCTCTGAGAGGAGGGACTTATAGTATATTGTATACATTTCTATAATAAAATCTTGCCTGAAACGCGGTTAAAAAAATGTGTTATGTGTCACTTTGTGCCAAAAGGGCTACTATACTTAATATAAAGGAATATTTAGATGACAATTAAAGCCAGTACAATATATGAGTTCTATATTTTGTAATAATTATTATGTAAACTCTGTTAATTCGATTATCCAAAAAAATATCGGATGTCTCTAATTAAAAAACCATTTCGAGGAAAAAGGTTTGTTAGCAGAATTTAAAAAAATATGTATTTTTAAGAGTCCTATTTTGTTACTTATTCGAAAAAAAACCCTATAACCTTGTTTGATCTTCATGACGTCACGGAAATCGTCAGTTCCATGCTAAAACCATGTATAGTAAAATTTTGTACAGTGAAATTAACGCAATAAAATGCGTGAAATGTTTTTTATCAAGCCAATGATCTACTATAACTTTAGGGAGTGCTTTGGCAAAGTTACGTATTATAGTTATTTTATAACTTGACCTTAAAGTAGCTTACTTGTATTTTTTGCAATTCTGTGTTTTGAATATGTCAAGATGGCGAACGTGTATTGCCAGATTTGTTAAAAATCCTATTTTATTTCGTAGAAATGCAATAATGACTTATAAATCATTAGTACAATCTAGGTATTAAAACTAGAATAACCAATAAAAAAAAATATACAAAATTTTAAAAAATTGCGGCAAGATCATCGGTGCCCCTGAGATAAGTTCTAATGACGAATCCCATGACAAACAAAAATTATATTTATAATTAGAAAATTTGTGATGGCCACACCACACCGGTGCTGTCACAGATTGTCAATTTGTCACAGTCACACACAACCAATGAACTATGAAGTTGTTGACAGATTTGACATTTACAAAACTGACAGCTTTTTTTTATTCTGGTGGGAATGGATATACAGTGCGTTCACATTAACTTGACGCGTGAGAGGATTGGTAGCACTGATATGTTTAGTGTTACCATGTTAAATAAGAAATCATTCCCATTACTTGGGGAAAATAAAAGGATTGAGGGCTTGTTTGACCATCTTCCGATTAGTGTCCAAAAGCTTCTATAATATTCTATAATCAGCCCACATCAACTCCCTGCTGGGCATAGGCCTCCAAAAGCTAATTCACATGTAATGTCCTTGTTACTTGACATGAAGTAAAAAGGGGGCAAAACTTATGGTTTAGTCTATACTATGTATGTTTATGAGTATATCACAATAATGAGGAAAACTATCAAGGGGAAGAAAAAAACGAAAGAATCGGATTAGTATTTATTGGCAAAATGTTCGCTTGTTAACCGCAAATGGATTTTAAAACTGGCTGCATTTTCCATTTTTACTTCTCGAATTAAATTATTCGAACGAAGCACCTAGTTCGTCACGCCTTAAAATCCATTTACGCGTCCAAATTTTTCTTCTTTTTTTATCCTGCTGCTTTTGCAGCTCGACGATAAGACAACAAAGCGCGTTCAAAAATGAATAAAAATCCATATCCACTAAAATGTGTGTAAACTACCATCCGAGTGGCTTACACTTTTAGTTGACTAAGAAGATGTGCTCGGTCCGATTCTACTAAGACCGTGAAAACGTGGCTTTAGTAATTTCATGTAACTGGGCACCCTAAAAACGTACCTGTCATGGCGGGAAATCGAGTCCGAACTTGCTCCAAAGGAACAATCAGCTTTTTTCAGCCTTTGCCCTCTCACAAAATGCATAAACCTGAAGGATTGTCTGTCTTTTTGCATTTTTGACCACTTTGGGCATCTTTAAAACTCACACAAACGAATAATCCTATAGTTAGTAACCGATCGTACCAAAAACAAGATGGCGACTGAGCAATCAGTGCTACCAATTCTCTCACGCGTCAAGTTAAAAGTTAATGTGGTGAACGCACAATACTACTATTCAACCTGGGATGGTGACGTCACTTCCGGTAAATACTAAACTTAAAAAATAATATAATATTAAAAAAAGCAAGGAAAAACATATTACTGAAATGGCCTATATTTTCTAAATAATATATAAAAACCAACACTTTTTTTATTTTTACCTACCCCATTATGAAAAGACTAAATTAAGAGTTTTTTTTTGTCCATTTTTTCTCCAAAAAGATCTAGATTGTAAAATGGACACCTAAAAGTTTGACTTGTGCCGCAGTTTCTGCGCTATTTTGAATAAAACCTTTTCATTTCATTTATATAGGCTACAATATCAAGACAAAACTGCGAGTAATCGCAAATGCAATAATGCATATATGCAAATACTGTAATTTCTGTGTACAGTAAAGAATATTCTTTCTATCTATCTATGCCTCGTCCCCAACAGGGCAACATCTTAGGGGGGGCATGAGTCCGAAGGGTAGTAAATTAATAATCATGGTAAGTTTCTTTTAAAATAACGTCAGAATAAAACTATGAAAGTCTTAAACAGTTAGTATTTTCACAATTCTCTTTTTCCTAAATTTTTTTTAAGCTTTCGTTCAGGAACTTACAGGTTGACGATGACAGTTCCATCGTGCCCCGTACAGTCTGTTAGCTTTTAGAATATGCCTTGGCTACAATCGGATAGAGCCGATTATATTGCAATAAGGCAAGGTATATTTTGTATTGTTATTATTTATATAATTTCACATAACTTTTCAAAATAGTGAAGAAAAAACCTATTTAGAGGCTAAAATTTCCACCTATCTCGGGATTCGAACCCGCGGCCTCTGGCGAGTCGCCCATTAGCTCAGTTGGAAGAGCGCTGGCACGGATAGCCAGAGGTCGCGGGTTCGAGTCCCGGCATGGGTGGAATTTTAGCCTCTAAATAGGTTTTTAAAATTGTCTTTAGCACGGGTTAATGCATTAAAAATAATTTATTAGTGAAGAAAAGTTTTATACAGAGCACGAAGTAGTATTACACTCGTCACTCGTTTGGCGAAAACCGTAGCCGAGGTATATTCTAAAAGCTAACAGACTATTCAATCTTGAAACGTGACGCAATTATGTTCGGACAGAATGTTGCTTTGATAGAATTATTATAAGGTATAGATCTGCAGACTAAGCTACCAAAGTGAGGGAACAATGTAATTATTGATTTTTGGTTGTGCAATTAAGTGTGCTCTATCCATATAATTGTAATGCGAATGTGTGTGTTTAAACGCACACTTTCGTTAAGCCGATGTGCGGAAATTTTGTTCGACACACACTGTCTTTGTGTGGTATGTCTATGTTTGTTATTCATTTGTAGCGTCAAGTAGAGGGGCAGGCATCTTCTGAGCGTCCGATTTTAATATTTTATCTCTGACCTCAGTCCGGGACGAGTTTAGGGTTAATAACGTTGTTTTTTGCGCATTATCAAGTTTAAAATGCTAGTCGTGCCAGTTCAAATTCATTTTATTGTTTCATGTGGTTCAAAAGTTCTTGAATAATAAAGTAAGTGTTCATAAATCCATGACAGCAGGAGCCTTGCTTGCAAATGATGTACGTCATAAAACAATATTACTCAAAATGTTTGACTATGCAGTGTATATTATCATAGTAAACCATGAATTGTAGTTTTATGAAATAGGCCCCTGGACTGATGCAAGTACCTACGTAAGCCTTGCTTGCAAATGATGTACGTCATAAAACAATATTACTCAAAATGTTTGACTATGCAGTGTATATTATCATATTTATCATAGTAAACCATGAATTGTAGTTTTATGAAATAGGCCCCTGGACTGATGCAAGTACCTACGTAAGAGAAGGAAACAATTCAGTAGCTCTCTAAAACCTATCCATATTTTCGTGAATATACTAGAAAATTGGCAAACATTCGCTTTACAAAACATTGCATAGTATTTTCTAAGGTTAACACGAGCAGTAGACATAATTAAAACTGTTTTTATACGGATTTATGCTCGTTTACTACATGCAATGTTTTAATTAAAAACAGTTTTAATTAAAACATTGCATGTTCAGATGACATGACAGAAGCGCTCGTGGCCTAGGCGAACCGAGTGATTGGAATCAATCACTTGGTTAAGCAACAACAGGCGCGGTCAGGTGCGGGATGGGTGAGCGTCCCGTGACTACCGCTAGTGGCATTTTTCCGAGCGCTTCCGTGCTTCGCAAGGCACGTTAAGCCGTTGGTGCCGGCTGTCATGTAATGGCAGTCGTTAAGCCATGTCAGAGGCCTTATGGGCGGCTTGATAACTTCTGACAGTAAGGCCCGCCACTGTCTTACAATCCTCCACCAACCCGGACTTGGCCCCCGTGGTGGAGTACGGCCTAACCTTCCTGCGATGCAGGAAGAGACCCGTGCCCCAGCAGTGGGGACATACAAGGGTTGATAACGAATGTTCAGATGAATGGTAAGACGAATTACCTATTATTCGTAAGACTGCTATGACAAATGGGAAAAACCATCAGACCTATCAATCGAGTTATTGTCCTTTCATATGGCATATGGCTTTTGTCATCGTAAGTACTTTTATAACATATATTTTGTCAGTATGTTCGCGTGTTCTTTCTTTCACAGATGGCTGAAAAGCTTCACTTCTTAGCGGCGGTGCTGGTCCTTGTGTTGACAGAAGCTGTTATTTATAGTAAGTACCTTATGTACTACAAAGTAATTCTACGCATAGCGTCGAGACGGCATATAGAACGTTATCGTAGGCTCTAGACATCGTATTGGAAATTGAAATTGAAAAATGGTTAAATTGTCGCAAAAAATACACTAACATAATTCAATTCAATATATTTCAACGTAAAGAATTTACAAGAATTTACTATTTGCTGAATGTCAAAATACAATGTAACATGAAAGTGAAAGCATAACTTAAGATAGACTCAGCCCGAATTTCTCGTAAACTAACAATCTGTTAATCGACTGTTAACAGCTGTGAAATATTTTATTTGTATGCACTTTTCCCAACTGATAGCTTTTAACAGTAGATTAACGGCTTATTAGTGTACCAGAAACCGGGGGCAAATGAGTTACTAATTAAAGGTCTCATTGACACCTGTCAAGAACGAAACCCTAAGAAAACTGTATCTGTTCCGATGAGCAGGTAAACCCGCCACAATGTTGGCAATAATACAATCGGTGAACTTGGCAACATTCAAGGCCAATGGAGGCAGATCCATAACATTATCCAATGTCAATATTAAGCGCATAATTTATTGTAACATGCGGAGTAAAACGAGTTTATTGTGTTGCTACTCACGACGCTGTAACTAAGTTAAACCACTATAGTAGTCTTAATTCGATCATGTATCTCGATACGGGAACGTTTTTAAGTTCTTTAACGTTCATTATCCATCATCATTATCAAAACTGAATATAGTATTTTTTAACCGACTGACTGTAAAACCGAAGGTCTCGGGTTCGATCCCCGGCCGGGTCAAACTAGGAGACGAACTTTTCTAGTTTGTCTCGGGTCTTGGATGTTATCTATTTAAGATAAGATAAGAATATTCTTTATTGTACACTGGAAAAACAACAAATACAAAACAATTGCAAATATACATAGTACAATTGGCGGCCTTATTGCTAAAAGCAATTTCTTCCAGACAACCTTACGATGGAAAGTTGCTGAAGGAAATTAGAAAGACGGGTAGCCAGTGCAAATTTGAATATTGATACATACTTATACTTAATAATAATACACTATTTATTTATTGTATTAAATCTATCGTCGAGTTAGCACCTATAACACAAGTCATTTAGTTGTGCTTAGTATGGAGCTAACGAGATCTGTGTAATATGCCCATGAATGTTTATTATTATTATTTATTTATAACTAAAACTTTCGTTAGCACTGCGACATTTTTAAAAACCTATTTAGAGGCTAAAAATTCAACCCATGCCGGGATTCGACCCCGCGACCTCTGGCTATCCGTGCCGTTAACACTGCGACATTATTAGCTACTTCCGTATTCACTCACTCATAAAGTATAGTAGGTGTTTTTTTTTTCGTCAAATCTGTATACATTTATTTATAAGTAGCAGTTTCAGCTTTAAATAGTTTAATTTAAATATAATCTTGGTACATCTTATCAATTTCAATACATAAAAAAGGTTTAAAATGATACGTTGTTTTTATACGAGAAAGTTAGGTTGACATTTTAAAGGATCTTACAAATTATGAAGAATATTGTGATTTAAATATTAAATGTTTTTGGCAAGTGTCGGTCCCTGGTCTCTGTCTACTTCTCTAGGTTACAGGCGTGAGTTTATGTAGATATGTATCTAAAAGTTTTAATCTCATATCTTTAGTAACCATACATTTCCATTAGGGGAGAGTTGGGTAAATGCGAACGCGGGGTAAACGCGAACGCAACGATACCGGCGTACCTGGCAGAATTATTCCCCCCCGCACCCTGTCATGCTATAGCTTGACCCGCGCTCAGTGCCACAGAGCATATAAACACTACGTTTTAAGAGACGGGACCTCCCTATATGCTTTTGTAATGAGTTTAGTCCCGTTAGCAATACCAACCAATAGAGCAAAAATGCAATGTCAAAAGTGCTACCAACATAACAACTTATCTGTGCATTAGGGACGTCCACTTACGTTGGTACTACATTTATCGATATCGATAAATTTTCATCCAGGGGCTCCGCAGATAGCCTAATAAAATTAATAAAAACCAATGTTTTCAATAAAACGACAAATAAAATTAGTATTTTATTATTGATTATCAAATCACAATAATTGTGGTCAAGGTCTATTGAATTTATTTCGGCAGCTATTTGGTTTTTCCTTAGAGGTGTCCAATCTGAGCGAACTTCATCAATCGGTGGTTTGGATTCAGGTGCTGAAATCGTCAAAAAAAGTTAAGTTGAGTCGTTATTGATTATTAATTTGTTGGTAAACTATGCTACTTACCGGGATAGTTCTGATAAATATGCTGAGATTCCAGGCCACAATAATTGTGGTCAAACCCTACTGGACCAATAGCAACAGCTGATATTTTGGCTGCTGTACAAGGTGCTGAAAATGATAACACTTTGTAATTTATCAAAGTAAACAAACTCTAGTTACAAAAAACTTCAGCAATACATGAAAAGTCTACGTATTTTGAATTGAATTGAATTGAAATAATTTATTCACTTAAAAACACAGTACAATGACAGAATATACATAACAATGTACAGGATTATTAATTTTAGATTAAAAAGAAACATGCAAGGAATATCAGAGTTGTTTTGTGAAGCTCGACAACTAATAGGTTTTTGTATAGCTGAATCTGAAAATAAACAATTGCAAGAATAGTCCGAAAAAAAAAATAGTTTGTTCCTGTTTACCACATAACTGCATAATTGACTATGTAACTATCAAATACATTTTTATAAAAAAATATTTTAAGTTAAAAATTAGTAAAAAAAATATTTTAGTAATTCCAATCACTAACCAGTTTCAAGTGATGCGACGTGGCTACGTGGTAAGGAAACTCAGCTAGTAAGTAATCAGGAAGAGGAGGCGCATTTATAAATAGAGAAGATACAGCCCTGTAAAAAATGTTTATCAAAGTATGTCATTTATGTATTAAGACGTAATAATAATATTGCGTTCTAAATGACGGAGCAAAATACATTCAAATGTTCGACGTAAAGCAAGGCGTATGTTGTGTTTTATTACATAATTATTCATGAAATGTAGTAAGTGTTACATTATAAGTTTATAACACAACTCACCATTTCTTTAATCGGCTTCCTTTTAAAATCGTTGTAAAAATCTTTCGGCCGGAAATGATCTCTACCATCGATAAAATATTACTAAAGTATAGATGGTTATTGTCCATACATCAAAGTGTACCTGAAATCTTATTTTTTCCTGACTTACTAGATGTCGCTGCTGGTATTAATTTATCCATATCGTGAAAAAAATCGAACCATCAAAAATTCACACAACAACTACGGACACAGAAAGGTCTGTAACTACGGAAGTGGTAATGATAGTAGTACCACACAAATTCACTAGATGGCGCGATTTCGATTCATGTTATTCTTTGTTTTATTTCATGCATATATTTATGCGAATGCTTTTAAAATTACAGGTTATCCTTGGTAAGAGTAAGTAGTAAATTATTGTTTTGTAGTTATAAGACATTGTTTATTTGTCTAATGACGTAAATCTGCAAAAATAGCTGTATTTGTTTGTATTTAGTAGTAGACACAATTTATCGCGCTTACAGCGCTGTTGGCGTGAGTGATTCGAAACGCACCGTCACGCGTCATCGTCAGTCGTAAACTCAAAAATAATAATAAAAAACTCATCAGCAGTATTATATTATTTTAAATGCACTAACCCGTGCTAACCCATTAGCTCAGTTGGAAAGAGCGCTGGCACGGATAGCTAGAGGTTGCAGGTTCGAATCCCGGCATGGGTGGAATTTTTTGCCTCTAAATAGGTGTTTTTCACTAGCAGAATATTATAATTTAGTATCGACACGTACGTATAGAAATGAGATATTGTATTTTAGGTAGTACGGTGAACAACGCGACGCGCTACCCCTTTTTGTTCGGTACACGCACTTATGCCGCGCGCGATAAGAGCTGCCGTGTGGTATTCGACGGTGTCTATAGTGTAGTGTATCGACTGCACCTATTCTATTATTTTATGTCGATCACTTGACCTATAGGTCAATAAAACTTGTAATAAGCGCCATCTGTTGTGTAGTTTGAAAATTAATCATCGGAAACCTAAATGGAACTCTAGCGACTGCAGCGACACATTTTCATAACGGATTTTTTATGGAAACGTATAACAATCACTTCGCAGTAGCGCCATCTAGGTTTAAGTTAAATTTTGTGATTTAAAATAAGGTACGGATTCAATGTACGTGGGTAACCATCTATACTTTAGTAATATTTTATCGATGTCTCTACAAACATATTTATGTTGGTGGAGTTTTTCGATGGGGATATACGATATAAGATCTTCCACAATTTTCACCCATTGTCTGCATCTAAAAAAAAAAACAACATTCAATGCAGCCACTAATAGTGCATCGTTGAAACATTGTTATGGCTTACAGCAATTCACCCGTCGTACACTGAGTAGTAATTCTGACCAAGGTACTTATCAGATATTTTTTTATCGATATTGAATATGTGTATGGCACATCACTATGACATTGAAACATTATAGTATTTTTCTCATAGTATATTAATTACGTTATTTATTTAACATAATTTATGATCTTGCTCTTGTGCAAGATGACAAAAACTGTAGCCAGAAATACTTACCGGTATTTTCATCCCTAGGAAATTTACCCATAAACTTTCTTTTGGTACCCTTTGACCGGCTGCATCTTATTTTACAAATGGCACAAGTTCGACACCATCCGATCAATGCCATTATTAAAAGAAAATCACTAAACACTGTACAACAAGATACACACAGCTAGATATTGAACAAACTTAAAAAACAAAAATTTTAACTATAAAACGTTCTAATATGTGCCGCGTTCCGCCATATTTGTTATGTTTTCAGTTTGACATTGACAACAAAGAAAGAGTAAGTAGTATTAAACAGTGAGACAAATATATGTCCGCCATTAAAACGGGGCTAAATGCGAACAAATAATTCAAAGTTCCTACTTGCGCTAGGCTGCTCAGTGCCGGACCGACGTTGGAGAAGAGAGGCCGCGCGCGCCGTTCAAGGTGAGAATACGTTTCTGTTTTCGCTGTATTTCTTACATTTTTTCGATGACTGCATTTGGATGATTCTATTAATCTATGAGCACTTCATTAAATTCCAAATTAAGGTATGGTAACAACAAAATCAACGATGTTCTGATGCCTTGAAATTTTTGATTGCGGTTGCATAACCTAAAATTTTAATATTTTTTGGATTGTTACTTTGTGGGGCAATTACGAACGACTTGAGTGGGGTAATTTCAAACGTTCGCAATTACCCCGTCTTCATTGCCATGTAGGTACTGCTTTATTTAAAAATTATGTTTTAAGTCGTTCTTTTTTAAAGCTATCTTCATTTGATTGTTACAGATGCCGCGTAATTACGCTCGTAAGACAGACACTAAATATAAAGTGGAAGATTTAAAGAAAGCAATTGAAGATGTAAAGAGTAAGAAACTATCATTAGGAAAAGCAGCAGCTATTTATTCAGTACCAAAAACCACTATTTATGATCATTCGAAAAATTTGAAACCTGAACCGAAAAGAGGAAGAAAGGCATTATTTACATTTGAGCAAGAAAAAGAGTTAGAAGAGTACATCATAAAATGCAGCAAAATGTTTTATGGATTGACTATTGAAAGAGTGCGAAAAATTGCTTTTACTTTCGCAGAACAAAACCGACTTCCACATAATTTTGATGCCGTTACGAAGATGGCAGGGAAAGATTGGTATTACGGGTTTTTGAAAAGACATCCCACTATTGCACTGAGAAAACCAGAAGCAACATCATTAAGCAGAATCGCAGCTTTTAATGAAAGTGAAGTAAAATTGTTTTTTGAAAATCTAGGACTTCTTCAAAGAACTCATCACTTTGAACCTGCAAGAATATATAATGTCGACGAAACAGGAGTGTCAACTGTTCAACGAAATTCAAAAGTTTTGGCACCAAAAGGCGACAAACAAGTTGGCAAGGCTACGAGTGGAGAACGAGGATCCACCACTACAGTGGTTTGTGCTTTTAGTGCAGCTGGTAGCTATGTCCCTCCATTGTTTATCTTTAAACGAAAACGCATGAATGAGCAATTGCTACGTGGTGGTAATACTGACATGGTTGCTGCTGTATCTGATTCTGGATGGATTAATGAGACCCTTTTCGTGGATTGGTTGCACCATTTTATTTCATTTGCAAAACCAACCAAAGATAAACCGTTGTTGATTTTGGATAACCACCTAAGCCATATAAGTCTCGACTGTTACACAGTTTGTCGCAGCCATGGAGTTATTTTGTTATCTCTTCCGCCACACACTTCACATCGGCTACAACCACTGGACGTTAGCTACTTTGGTCCGCTAAAGACAGCATATTATAAAGAGTGCGAGTCCTACATGGCTGAGAAGGAGGGGCGAAAAATTACACAGTATGAAATTGTCTAGCTATTTACAAAGGCATTCAATCGTTGCAGCAACCACGAAAAGGCAATTAGTGGATTTAGAGCTACTGGAATACATCCCATGGACTCCACTAAATTTGACGAAGAATTTGCAGTTTCGAGAAGTGCTGATCCCACCCAACCACAGGGATTCTTGACACCACCACCAGTAGCTATAGAACGGGCACAAAAACCGCAAAGACTGCTGAATGAATATAACCCTCCAGTTAACCACTCGGTGCCACTCTCTGATATTGTGAATCTGCCGAAACTGCAACAGGAACGTCCCAAACGAAACATTCCAATATATTAACAAGCACTCCCATTAAAGAAGCTCTAGAAGAGAAAGAACAAAGAAAAGAAAAAAAGCGACAGCTAGAAGTGCTCAAAAATATCAAGACTGAAAATATTAGACTGACTAATGCTAAGAAACAGAAAAAAAACACAAAAAAAGGAGTAAAAAACCTAAAAGGTTTCGAGGACGAGAATGGTAAGAAAAAGACCAACACCAAAGAGACTGACAAAGACTACTACTGTATTTATTGCAGTGAGAAATATGAGAGCCCACCAATTGAAGACTGGATAATGTGTGGCAGCTGCAGCCTTTGGGCACACGAAAAGTGCTGCGTTGGAGAAAGTATTTCCAGAGGGTATGTTTGTGATATTTGCTGTGACAAATGTTGATTAATTAGCTTCAAATATCACAAACTACGTCTGTTCGTAATTCCCCCATGGGGTGTTCGGATTTGCCCCACGTGTGTCGGGTAATTCCGAACACCAAGGGTTCAGAAATTTAATTATAATTCCGAGTTCAAGTTTGATTATTTTTTTTTTGCATTGATTATTGAAAGAGTACTAACTGTAGCTTTCTTATGAAAATAAATGTTTATGCTATGTCTTATACCTTTCGTTTTATTTAGAATCTTGGTTAGGTATTCGTAATTCCCCCACCTTCCCCTACGCGATTAGATTTAGAACTTTTTTTAGTCTGTTTTATAATAATTTATCGAATTATTACAATTTTACAGACGTAAAATTGCGAAATTCCTCAACAAAATTGCGCGATCTATGACAAGAGAATCTGTCAATCAAGTTCACGCTTAGAGCAGTCTTAGCAAAGTAAACTAAAGTCATACTTAGTAAAGCGCCGAAATTTTCGTATTCACATTCGATCGGGAGCCGGAGTTAAGCATGAGCTAAGAGAAGCAGTCTTAAGAAAGTCATCTATATTGTCTATTATTTATTAGTGATGTAGTAAACATAATGCTAATAACAAACTCCAACCAAAACAATACGACAAAAAGGTAAGTAGGTAGGTAACCTCAAAGTGAAGAGAACCAAATTACAGATGACAATTCTAAGTTCAGGTAAAGTCACCAATATTGGCTACTTACACTTAGATAAGTACCATTTCATACTCAACTTGTTAAAGATTCGATTCTGAATACGAAATATTTCTAAGTACGTGATTTTGACATTTCTGAGACCGGTCTTAGCTTAGTTTTCGTCTCTGAATGTCAGCCTTAAAGGAATTAATTTTTAGTATTTAAGGTTCAGAGTTCGCGTTGAAGTCTTTTGAATGATTTTTGTTACGGTATGCGTGCATTTGATTAACCCGGACTATGTCACGTCTGAAACCAAAATAACGATATATTAATTATTTCCCGACGATCCTAAGAACGTTAAGATATTTTTATATATTATCTTTTTTTTATGCACTAACCCGTGCTAAGGACAATTTTACAAACGTGCTTAGAGGCTAAAAATTCCACCCATGCCGGGATTCGAACCCGCCACCTCTGGCTATCCGTGCCAGCGCTCTTTCCAACTGAGCTAATGGCGACATCTGGCTGAAGTAATTTGCATCACCTGCAGCCCCGAGTATCTACTTTGCAGTTAGGTTTTTACATCGGGATGATATCGCTGTACCCACATGATATAATCTTTTTTTTTATGCCCTAACCCGTGCTAAGGATAATTTTACAAACCTATTTAGAGGCTAAAAATTCCACTCACGCCGGGATTCGAACCCGCGACCTCTGGCTATCTGTGCCAGCGCTCTTTCCAAATGAGCTAATGTCGCTGCCTGTACGTAATACAGAGAATATGGTAAAGAGGTTCGAAATTTCACTGATGCCGGTGAGTCGTCGGTGAGTTAGCTCAGTTGGAAAGAGCGCTGGCACGGATAGCCAGAGGTCGGGTCGCGGGTTTGAATCCCGGCATGGGTGGAATTTTTAGCCTCTAAATAGGTTTGTAATATTTTTATATTTCCACGTAAATTATCTACGTTGATTTGTGTGAAGTTACGTTCCTAGGTCTTTGACACGATATGTTAGGGTTGTTTTGTACAAAGTACGCCGCATTCGACTGTCGTTTCAGGTTTTCGGCAAACGTGTTCGACCCTATGTCACCTCAACATGCTAATCTTTGTATATTGTATAGAATCAGGCGTTACTTTGCGGAAATCCATAATAGCATTAAAAAGTTAAAATTACTTTGCTGAATTCCGCCAAAAATCCCACAAGCACCATGCGGTTAGCTAATGCACCCTCCCACTTTTTCAAGCAGAAGCAAGACACGAACACACCACCACCAACACCAATACTTGTGTGAGAAAACACGCGACGCGTTTCGCCTCTAACACGAGGCATCCTCAGGCTCCCAAATGCAGGCTCAGGCTTGCCAGGCAAGCCTGAGCCTGCATTTGGAGGTGTTGGTGGTGGTGTGTTCGTGTCTTGCTTCTGCTTGAAAAAGTGGGAGGGAGGGCGGTGCATTAGCTAACCGCATGGTGCTTGTGGGATTTTTGGCAGAATTCAGCAAAGTAATTTTAACTTTTTAATGCTAATCTTTATCTAAGGTTGTTTGGAAGAGATCGCTCTTGGCGATAAGACCGCCAATTGTATAAAATTACTTAGATTTATGAATCATGGTTGTTATATTTTCTGGTTGTGCAATCAAGTGTTCTCTATCTACGAGTATCTATCTAAGGACTTATCGGCTCAAGTAGGTATGTCAATCAAGTAGATTGTTCATGAGAGAAGGAACTTTTGGTTTTAAAATAAAAATGTGTCATATTATGTTTCTAAATCTTGTCTTTTGCCAAACGTCTCCTCTCATGTCGAATATTTCTATAATTTTAAAAATAATTTTCTGTGCGTGCCGCTCGTATTTACCCATGTTTATCAGAAAGAGTCCATTTTTTCTTTAAGACAAAATTGAAAAAAACGACCTGTTTTCACTATTCGACATCAACCCTTGTATGTCCCCACTGCTGGGGCACGTGGCTCTTCCTGCATCGCAGGAAGTTACTCCACCACGGGGGCTAAGTCCGGGTTGGTGGAAGATTGTAAGACAGTCTTCACTATTACCATATATTTAATATTATTTATTTATGCATTATTTAAAATTTATATCCCTTTAATATTTAAGCAGGTATAGCATGTGGGATTATGTTACATTTATATATATTAGCTAGCTGACCCCGCAAACGTTGTTTTGTCATATTAATTAGCCTACTACTTATTCTCAGACCTCAGAGTTCTTCTTCTTCAGGCTATATTATGTAGTCCACTGCTGCACATAGCCCTCCCCTAATGAGCGTCATAGCGCCCTGTCTTCAGCTTGCCGCATCCAGCATCTGCCTGCTGTTTTCGCAGATCGCAGATTCTCAGACCTACCAAATTATATACAAAAAAACATGAAAATCGTGAAAAGCGAACTTCGTATCGGTTAACCGTAAGAACCATCCTCGTAATTCAAGGAATATTCTTAAAAAGAATTAGCGAAATCGGTCCAGCTGCTCTCGAGATTTTCGCTTACCAACACATTCAGCGATTCATTTTTATATTATAGAGATACCTAGTAAAGTTATATTACAAGTGGCGTAAACATCGGTACAAACTCTGTTCCAGCGCAATGCAATAACCACAGCGCGCACGTGCGCCCCATTTCGAACGAGCAGGTGAGGTGCGGGAACTACACATGTGGCGTGGGCGCAGTTTGCGTTTACAGCAACGTGGGGCGCGTGTGCGCCTGCCTGCCCGGCGACGTCGGCGATCCGCTCTCTCAATGCACCAAGATGACTAACATGACTTGCCGCAGTGAGTCTAAGCAGCCCCCTCCCGTCCGGGGTTTGACTTGGCTAATGCATGGTACAACTGCCTTTATAATGTACAATAAAGTGTTCTCCATCTCTATCAACAGTAACAGATACACGATCGAGACACGTGACGTGTTTTTTCATGCCATTGACGCTTAGGTTTATGCGCGCAATGAAATTAAAACAGTTGCAACTGTACCTACTACGATGCATTAACAGAGTCTAAACCCTGAACATTCTGCCCTCATCCGAACCACACTCCACTTTTAGTGCAAGATTCTTTCTTCATATTTTAATCTTTTCTCGAGTTCTATTTAATAGCTCGTGGACAAACGTCCATGTCCAAGTATTTGATCCTTCGAAGAAGTTAATAAAGTAAAAATGCATTTGTTGCACCAAAAATACAGCAAGTTTGACAAAAGTTGAAATATGGCTTGAAAATAATAACGGTACTTGAAAAAGTGCCGAAACATCGGAAAATTGTAAAATGTAAAATGAAACGAGTAAAATCCCTGTAAATACAGTTTTTATTATGTGTTAACCTTAGAAAATGTTTATTGGTGGTTTATTTTGTCCCCAGACGATTACGAATGCCGAAGCCAAGAGTCCTGCTTGGGCGGGCACTGCGTCGACCCTTGCATGGGCGCGTGCGGTATCAACGCAATCTGCGATGTATGTTTCGTGAAGACTAAAAACGTAGTCTGCAAAAATTGGCTTTAAAATCATGGTCGTGCCATGCCCTAGATTCTGTAAGTGAAAAGTCGATATCGATATCAACGTCTGTATGTCCCCACTGCTGGGGCACGGGTCTCTGCCTGCATCGCAGGAAGGTTAGGAGATAACCAATATTTTAAATAAAATAAAAGATCATAATACTACCTTCAGGCATTTTGACAGAAACACCCATCACACCGCGTGACGTCACGCTTAGGTTAACATTGGTAAACTTCACCCGTCTCCTTTGTTGCGACTACTAGTGATTACGATCTTTGTTTACCTGGGCATGATGTCAGATTCGACGCCACGACACTGCGAGCTGCTTTGACACAGATTTAAAATAATTTTAGATACCTAGATAGATAAAACATTAATTTGTACACGTAACAACTAAACAAAATAGCACGTCAAAGCTTAGCAAAATTGTAAAACAAGTACACAGACAAAAACAACAAAAATAATTTCAAGTAAATCAATACAGAACAATAATACATACATACATACATACATACATACATACATACATACATACATACATACATACATGCATGCATGCATACATACATACATACATACATACATACATACATACATACATACATACATACATACATACATACATACATACATACATACATACATACATACATACATACATACATACATACATACATACATACATACATACATACATACATACATACATACATACATACAAGTCGTCGCATGCACGCATGCCGGTTCCGGTTGTGAAGCGCTCGTGGCCTAGGCGAACCGAGTAATGGGAATATGGGCGGCTTGATAACTTCTGACAGTAAAGCCTGCCACTGTCTTACAATCCTCCACCAATCCAGATTTGGCCCCCGTGGTGGAGTATAGCCTAACCCTCCCGCTATGCAGGAAGAGACCCGTTTCCCAGCAGTGGGGACATACAAGGGTTGATAACAACATGCCGGTTCCGGGTAGAACAATAATAATGCAGCCGATATATTATGTATAAGTCTCACGTAACTTTCTGTCAGAGAGAGATTTTAAGTGCCCTAGAGAGAATCTTTTATTTGTGCCAAATTTTGGCGGAATTCCGCCAAATTTTGGCTCATTTTAATGCTATTATGGATTTCTGGAAAGTAACGCCTGATTCCATACAGTACTAATACAGCGTTGCCCTCTAGGTCCGCAACCACGTCCCCTTCTGCTCCTGCCCGCCAGGCTTCACCGGCATGCCCTTCGCCTCCTGCATTATCTCTGATACCGGTAAGTTACCTAGTGAAAAATCTGGACTGGTAAGTGTATTCATGCAGGAAGAGACCCGTGCCCCAGCAGTGGGGACATACAAGGGTTGATAACGAAGTGTATTTCTGTATGTCCTGTATGTGTATTTCTTTCTGAGTCGCTCGTAGCCCCAGCTGCCAGATTGATTTTATAGGGAAGAGCGGGTGATCGTGCTCTTCCACTTTGAAGGGAAATTTCCCACTAGGCAGATAGTATGCCAAGGGACGGCCGATCCTACTATTGGTAGTAGCAGGAATGTTGGAGTTTGTAGTGCGCGGGCAGAGTTGACATGTGCTTGCCGCAATCTTAAGCGATCACTAAAGTTAAGCAACATAGGGAGAGTTAAGTGCATGGACCGTCTATGCCTAACGCTAATGGCATTTTTCCGAGCGGTTTCGTGCTACGCAAGGTACGTTAAGCAGTTGGTGGCTGCCGTCGATAGATGGCAGTCGTTAAACCAGAGGCCTTAGGGGGGCCTGAAAACTTTTGTCAGTAAGACCAGCTACTAGTCTTGCAAGCCTCTACCAATCCGGACTTTGCTCCCGTGGCGGAGTATGGCCTATACCTTCCTAAGGGAAGAAACCCGTGCCCCTCCGTGGGGACAAAACGGGTTGATGAATTTATAGTATATTTGATGGTCAATTTATCAGGGGGCACGGCAGTGACCCCGCCAAGTCGAGGGCGAAACAAACACTCCCGTACTTTACTGGAACCATTTCGCCGCATTTTCAGGCCCCCATTTGAGAACCTTTGGATAAGACCAGAACGCAGAAATTTTTGTTATCCAGTAAGCTATAATCACATACTTAAAATACAAAATTTCAAGTCTGTAGGTCATTTAGTTCCGAAGTTAAGCGAAAGCATAGTTTTGAATTTATGACACTCACTCACTCATGATCATCAAAATAGAACTAGTACTCCCATGTTTATGGGAAGCTGAAATTTGGTACAGAGTTAGGGTTGTATCGCCACATAAAGGGAAAACTATAATATAAAAACTAGGACAATCGAAGATCTGGAGTACACAAGAGCCCAACCAAACTATTAGAAGAGATAGACATACCGCCTTTACAAAAAATATTCAACTTGGTGGGCCGCTTCATTTGATGTCAAAAATCGAAGATCTGAAGTATCTGATGAAGAAACCTCAGCTGTTCTCAGCTTAGAAGATGTGTCCACATCTTCTAGCCTATAGCGTCCAACTGCTAGACGAATACCTCCCCTTCTGCTTTTAATACGCATATAAATAAAATAAAAGAAAACTCTGGATAATACTAGAGCGCCTTTTATTCCTATACTTACAAGTTTTTAAGAAGAAATAGTCGAACGTTTAACTTTATTCTACTCGAACATTACACAAATTGAATAAACAAATTACATTAAACTATTAATTTCGCTCAAAATTTTGTCAAAATATAATGCATTGGACTTAGAGAGACGGTTATACCCGCACACGTCGCTAAATGGGGCTGACTGTATTTTAAAACGTGCTTACGTTTTGTTTATCCGATAACCTTATACGGCGAAGTGGGAACCGGCCGCGTTACAGTTCTTCTACTGCCCTTGAGTGGGGGGACGGGGGACGGATTGATTTATTTTATAAGAAAATGTAATAAATCAATATGCCCACGTTTCTACAAAAAGAAGTGAAATCCCACCAAAACATTCCGTAAAAATTTGCCAAGTCTCGATGGAGCTGCTCGTTTATCTCTAAAAAGTAATGAAATCTAGACAAAGTCGTGCCAAGTCTACGGTTCCTTACTGCGGTTTCTTTATTATTATTGTTAATGTTGTGTAACTTTGCCGTTGAATCGACGGCATCGCCATCGACGCTAGCACCCACCACATAAGGGCCCTAGTTAGACCTGAGATTTTCGCACTTAGCCTCACAGTTGGGCCATTGTACGTAGCAAGCGCTGAGGTACGCTAACACCTCAGACACTAGGGTTTCCTTACGATGTTTTCCTTCACCGTCAGCGAGTAGTATTGCTACTATAATTTCACAAATGTACATAACTTAGAAAACAAAGTCATTGGTACATGACGGGGCTCGAACCCACGACCTCCCGATTGAGAAGCCGGCGTTCTACACCGCTCCGCTACCACCGCTCTACACATTCCAAAGGGCCCTGATTAATGCTATTAATATTATTAATACTATTCTTCGTAGAGGAAGCTTGCCACCCATCCCCGTGCGGTGCCAACACGAAATGCGACGTTGCCAACCACCAGGCCCTCTGTACTTGCCTGCCTGGATACATAGTAAGTATTTATCAATATCAAGACCCCTACAAAGGCCCGTAGCCAAGTTATGGTTATAATCACTCAGCAAAACTGTGTGTCAAGCCAAGTTTGAAATGAAAAAATAGCTTAAATCCAAATCTCAGTCCCTGTTTTAACATTTGATGGTATACAGGTGCATCATTATCATTATGTCCCTACCGCGGGGCACGGGTCTCGTCGAAGGAAATAGGCCCTATTTTACCACGGGGGCCAAGTCCGGATTGGTGGAGGCTTGCAAGACTAGAAGCTGGTCTTAGAGCAGAAGTTTTTAAGCCTCCCTAAGGCCTCTGGCCTCGGACTTGGCTTAACGACTGCCATCTATAGACGGCAGCCGGCATCAACTGCTTAGCGTGCCTTGCAAAGCACGGAACCGCCCGGGAAAATGCCACTAGCGTTAGTCATAGTCGGTCACCCATCCATGCAATGAACGCGCCCTATGTTGCTTAACCTACGTCATCGTGTAAGATCACTCAGGGCTAGTTTCCGAATGGAGAATTTCGCTAAGTAAATAGTTAACTGTTGTGCTGTCTCGTCAAATCCCCCAGAAAGGAGCGTGACAGAACGTTACTCCAGTATTGACATGGTGAAATTTTCAACTTAGAAACTGGCCCTCAAGCAGCCGAGGCTACGAGCGATTCATCATCAGAGGTGCATCATTGGTAACAGTAACATGAAACGTTACTGTATATTCAAGTAAAGTTATTGATGCTGTGTAGGTACTTCATGCATACATATATTGGTGATCCTCAAATTTTTAAAATTTTGAGGATCACCAAATTACTGATGTAACAAGCATTTGCACAGCGAGGTGTGATTCTTCTCTCAGTTCTCTGGATTTTTCTTGGATTTTTCTCAGACCTCTTTGGATGTTTGCTTATATTTTGTACCAGCTCATAGTCGAACTAGGTTACCGTAAAATATTATCCCACTGGAATGCCTTATCGGGATATCAAGTACGTACATGTCTCAATTCTATTCAAAGATTGTTGCATTAAAAAGTGATAATTACTTTCCTAATTTCCGTCAAAAATCCCACAAGTACGGCTGCGGTTAGTTAATGCACCGCCCTCCCTCCCACTTTATCAAGCAGAAGCAAGACACGAACACGCCACCACCGACACCAATACTTGTGTGAGAAAACACGCAATATCAAAATTTAAATATCTGATTCTACACAATATCAAAGGTTGTTATCGATCTGTCTACCAAGTTTTGTGTACTCCGTTCAGCCGTTATTGCGTGATTGAGTAACAAACATCCAAACATCTGAACTATCAATACCTACCTGACAAATACAGTTGCCCAACAAACAAATAAAAAGTAGATGCCATTGGTCATCATCACAAACTAAAACTTAATCACTTCTTCCCAGGGAAACGCGTGGTCCGGCTGCCGCCACGAGTGTGAGTCGGACAGCCACTGCCGCTCGCAGCAGTCCTGCATAGACTTTCAGTGCAAGAGTTCCTGCAGCGACTGCGGCATCAACGCAGACTGCGAGACCGTGCGATATCGTGCTATCTGCAAGTGCCTCCCGGTGAGCCCTGCTGTCACTTCCACTGCAAAATTCCGTGCAGCGTCAACGCAGACTGCGAGACCGTGCGATATCGTGCTGTCTGCAAGTGCCCCCGAGTGAGTCCTGCTCTGCTGTCACTTCCAATTCAAAAGTCCTTGCAGCGTCAACGCATTCTACGAGACCGTGCGACATCGTGTTGTCTGCAAGTGCCCCCTGGTGAGCCCTGCTGTCACTTCCATTGCAAAAGTCCCTGCAGCGTCAACGCAGACTGCGAGAACGTGCGACATCGTGCTGTCTGCAAGTGCCCCCCGGTGAGCCCTGCTGTCACTTCCACTGCAAAATTCCGTGCAGCGTCAACGCAGACTGCGAGACCGTGCGATATTGTGCTGTCTGCAAGTGCCCCCGGGTGAGTCCTGCTCTGCTGTCACTTCCAATTCAAAAGTCCGTGCAGCGTCAACGCATTCTACGAGACCGTGCCACATCGTGCTGTCTGCAAGTGCCCCCTGGTGAGCCCTGCTGTCACTTCCATTGCAAAAGTCCCTGCAGCGTCAACGCAGACTGCGAGACCGTGCGACATCGTGCTGTCTGCAAGTGCCCCCTGGTGAGCCCTGCTGTCACTTCCATTTCAAAAATCCGTGCAGCGTCAACGCAGACTGCGAGACCGTGCGAGATCGTGCTGTCGGCAAGTACCCCCTGGTTAGCCCTGCTGTCACTTCCACTGCAAAAGTCCCTGCAGCGCCAACACGGACTGCGAGACGATTTGATACGATTTTAATTTTATTGCAGTCGTGGGAAACGATTTTTAAAACTGTAAAGTGGCTTTACCTTGAGCATTTAATGTGTATATTGCGCTTATTTTTTAGGTTTATTCCCGACCACGTATGACAACTATTTATGAGTATTTTTTAATGATTCGCGATGCGAATCGCGATTATTTATTAGTAAGTAAGTAAGTAAGTAAGTAAGTAAGTAAGTAAGTGAGTGAGTGAGTGAGTGAGTGAGTGAGTGAGTGAGTGAGTGAGTGAGTGAGTGAGTGAGTGAGTGAGTGAGCGAGCGAGTGAGCGAGCGAGTGAGCGAGTGAGCGAGTGAGCGAGTAAATTATTTATTTGATGCTCAAATCTTAATATCTAATAATACAAATTTAAAACACGGGTTAGATTTGGCACCAAATTGGTCACCGCTCAGCATCATGCAGTGGCCGGTAGCGAACACAACGCTGGTTTTCAGCGGTTACCATTTAAACAAACAAAGAAAAATAAAATACACTAAAATACAAAGGCCGGGATAAAAAAAAATAGGTTAAACCATCTGTGGTAAAACGTAATTACCATAATTCCCGATGTTTCGGCAGCGTTGCAGTTGCCGTGGTCACGTGTAGACTGAAGTGGCAAGTACAGTCAATTATTGTAAGTGAGTCACTTTTAGTTTTTTGCAGTGGGCCGACACACGGCGCGTGATTTATATTTACTTAGCACTGGAGTCCACCTAATTGATAGCCGTGCTCTCTGTTGAAATTCTTGTTTTTTTAATGCCAATTGGTTCCCGAACGATTCTTCGCGAGTAGACCCGTTTAATATATAACTATTTATGAGCATCTATAATAACATGCCATTATTTATGTTGGAGTCATTATACATTATTTCCATCATTATGTCCCAATAATCTTTTTATGTCATGTGTTCTGGTTTACAATAATAGTTATTTGTTATACAAGAGTGCAAAGTTGCTTTTTAACCGCGTGTTCAATTTTGATGACCGAGCAAGCGAAGGATTCTAAAATTGAATCACGAGCGCAGCGAGTGATTCAAAATTAGAATCCTGAGCGTTAGCGAGGGAATCAAAAGAGCACGAGGTGAAATATTTGCACTCGAGTGCAACACGTAACTTTTCATTCCACCTCAGCGAGGAAATGACTAAATGCAAAAAAAACGTTTACAATCACAAGATAGGTACACTTTTTTAATTTACAAACTTAGTGCACACGATGTTCTAAATTCAATTTAATTTATCCTCTAGAGAATAAAAACGGATTTTCCACTCAGATATTGAAGATTAAAAATACTCTTTTCGAGATGGTGGGATGAAAAAAATATTGTAACCTAGGTATTCTAAAACTCCCGGAATTACTGAATCGCGGCACATGCGGCATATGTACGGCAGTAAAGTTGTAGACTCGCTAAATGTGAAGGAAAACACTGTGAGGGAACCTAAGTCTCTGTGGTGTTCGTAACTCAGCTCTTGAAATTGCCAATCTGCCGTTGGCGGGCATGGTACTCTCTCCTTAACAAAATGCCTACGTCCTGCAGTGGACCGTCTATAGACTGCTTAAAAAAGTCTAACACTTTATAAAGCTCCCTATGCCATAGGGCTATCACGGGGACCCGTACATCTCATGCACAGCCGAGTGTGACTCGGACAGTGACTGTCCCCGTCACAAACCGGCCTGCGTCTTCAAAGCCTGCGTGAACCCGTGCGCCACCAACGCGTGTGGTGTAAACGCTCTCTGCAGCCTCCGTGGCCTGACGCCCGTCTGTTCGTGTCCCAATGGCTACACTGGGGACCCCTTCATTTATTGCAGACCTTTGGAAGCGCGTAAGTGTTCGGAACAGTTGCAACTAGAGGGTGTCGATTGTTTATTTTTTTTTAGTTTGTCTAGAAAATGCGTAGGAATGTTAAAGTCTGGAAAAGATCGGTCAAAGATTATTCTTTCAGACAGCCAAAAAATTATTAGGACTGAAAAGAAAGATAGGTTTACTAACATTGTTAAAAGGATAATTTTGTTCCATGTGATTTTTCAACTATATATTGAACAGGTCTAATCGCGATTAGGTATTTACTAGAGAAAACGTAATTTCCGACGTTTCGGCAGTTGCCGTGGTCAAGGGTAGACTGAAGTGGCGAGAAGTCAATTATTGTATATAGCCATTTTTAGTTTTTCACAATATACTTAAGTAAATCACGCGCCTTATTACCGGACCTCTTGTGCGGACGTAGTGAGTAGCACTGGATTCCGCATACTTGGAAGCTGATTTTTGTTTTCCCAGAATGTACACAATGTACTATGACAATAAGATGACCCTTTTATGATGTGCCATCAAACACCTCTGACGACCCTGTGGCGCAGCGGTAGCGCATCTGCCTACAATGCAAGAAGTCCCGGGTTCGAACCCCGGCTGGAAACAAAAAAAACCCAGGTCTTGGATGTTTACATGTTTGTGATGTCGTTGTTTCAATTTCAAGGCCTAGATTCTGCTAATACATTGTGGTACAATGACAACTGCATGAACATGGCGATTTAATTTCGTTGCTGTTTCAAGTCTAATCAAACATCGAACCTTCGAGGCGTCAATGGTGTGATAAAACACTCCACGTGACCCCACCACGTATCTGTTATGGTAATTAAAACTTTTTTTATACGGATTTATGCTCGTTTATTAAATTTTAACAAATTTTCGACGTTTCGGCACTTTTTCAGTTGCCGTGGTCTCGGATGACTGAGGTGACAGGCGTCTTTTAGAAAGAATTAACGGTTAGTTTACTACCCTCGGCAAAAAATACAAAAATTAATTATGAAGTTACGTTCCAAAATAGGCAAACCAATTAATTAATTTAAACTTCAATTACTAATAATCAATATTGTTGACTTTATATAAAATAATTGGTTTGTCTATTTTGGAACGTAACTTCATAATTAATTTTTGTAATTTTTGCCGAGGGTAGTAAACTAACCGTTAATGCTTTCTAAATAACGCCTGTCACCTCAGTCATTCGAGACCACGGCACCTGAAACAGTGCCGAAACGTCGGAAAATTGTAAAAATGTAATAAACGAGCAAAAATCTAGTGTCTAGTGCTCGTGTTAACCTTAGAAAATACTAAACTGTTATGGTACTATGTTACACTAACAGAATCAAGGCCCTGGTTCCCACGACACAGGGTATCCTAGTGGGGATACCCTGTGTCGTGGGAACCAATGGGGCCAGAAGGTTAATCCACCATTGCGCTATGCGTCGTTGCAAGGTGACTTGTGCGAGCCGAATCCCTGCGGCATAAATGCCGAGTGCACTCCCGGACACGACCGCACCGGCGCCGAGAGACCCGTCTGCACCTGCCCCAATGGCTACACCGGCAATGCGCTTGTGGCTTGTATGAAGGTACTGTTCTGTCTTATTTTATTTTTACATACATACGGACTCATTGGCGCAGCGGTTTTGCACTCTGACTGTAAAACCGAAGGTCTCGGGTTCGATCCCCGGCCGGGTCAAACTAGGAAACCAACTTTTCTAGTTTGTCTCGGGTCTTGGATGTTATCTATGTATTTGTTGTATTAAATCTATCGTCGAGTTAGCACCTATAACACAAGTCATTTAGTTGTACTTAGTATAGGGCTGACGAGATCTGTGTAATATGTCCATGAATATTTATTTATTATTTATATTTATACATACATAACCCTGTATCCCAGAAGGGTAGGATAACAGTTTGTTGGCAGATGCTCTTGGTTTTACAAATTAAAGTTTTCTTCTAGGGACATGTAAATACTAAAAAAGATATTTGAAGACTCCCTACACACTACCCTCTTGCTCGCCCTACGCAGAAGGCCTGGGTTCGGTCAGTCACATGACACTGCCACGAACAAGAGGTCAGTGTTCCGGGCAGAATGAAAACTAGCCCACTACCTACATACCATTAGTAGGAAGTAGGATATAAAAAAAATGCTCGACCTTTCAGAGCGAAACCGTCGGGGACCTGTGCAAGCCCAATCCCTGCGGCAGAGATGCCAAGTGCACGACCGGCCACGACCGCACCGGCGCCGAGAGACCCGTCTGCACCTGCCCCGCTGGCTACATCGGCAATGCGCTTGTGGCTTGTTACACGGTACGTTGACAGTCGTTCACCCATCTACAGTCTCGATATCGACCCTTGTATCTCCCCACTGCTGGGGCACAGGTCTCTTCCTGCATCGCAGGAAGGTTAGGCCATACACCACCACGGCGGAGTTCACTATTTCTATTGACGGTGATTTTACATAATTTTGTATTGAATACACATTTAATGATGTGTTTATTGAAACAATGCAACACCATGAAAGCTCACACCCGTTATTAGCAGATGCACATTCAATGAAACATGTTTATTGAAACAAGGTGAAACCTTGAAAGCCCGCGCCTGTATTAATTCACTAATAACTCGATATCAACCCTTGTATGTCCCTATTGCTGGGGCACGGGTCTCTTACTGCATCTCAGAAAGATTAGGCCATACTCTGCCACGGGGGCCAAGTCCGGGTTCGTGGAGGATTGTAAGGCAGTGGCGGGCCTTACTGTCAGAAGTTATCAAGGCGCCCATGAGGCCTCTGACATGGCCTAACGACTGCCATTACATGGGAGCCGGCACCAACGGCTTAATGTGCCTTGCGAAGCACGGAAGCGCTCGGAAAAATGCCACTAGCGGTAGTCACGGGACGGTCACCCATCCTGCACCTGACCGCGCCTGTTGTTGCTTAACTCAAGTGATTGATTCCAATTACCCGGTTCTACTAGGCCACGAGCGCTTCTACAGACTATTCATCCTTACTTGTCAAATTCAGTAAACAAGATTCTAACCTCAAAATTGTCAGAACTAGGTTTTTCTCGCAAGTTTCGTACTTTGATTATAAAATTGGCAGCGTGTTGTCTGAAATAGTGACCCAGCTTACTCTAATCAATAGTAATATGGCAGTTTTCGACTAAAAAGTCATACTTTACCGCTAGAATCTAGTTTACTAAAAGGGGCAAGTAAGGATTAATAGACTGTAGAGTAGGTATACAATCTCACCGACGACGAGGCGACGACGCGACGCGACACGACGCTTGTCACAAGCGGTCGTCTCCTCGTCGGTGATCGACGAGCGAGTAAGACCGCGGTTTTATGGCTCGTCGGTGAAGCTCGCCGGTGTATCATTGTTTAAGTACCGCCAAGCCGCGGTCTTACTTGCCTGTCGATCACCCACATAAGACCGCGGTTTTAAATACCGACGAACTTTGCTCGCGGCTCGTTAGCGCTGATCGACTAGCGAGCCGAGTAAAAAATATAGCATGACGACTAGCCGCGAGCCAGGCTCGGCGGTATTTAACACCACGGCTTTTCAATGATACACCGGCGAGCTTGTACCGACGAGCCATAAAACCGCGGTCTTACTCGGCCGTCGATCAGCTTATCCCAACTCCTTTGGTCCACAGGGCAAGTGTGAACGAGACTCGCAATGTAGTGACCGCCTGGTGTGTATGGGGTTCGAATGTGTGGATCCCTGCCTTCAGCCTAACACGCTGTGCAGCACCGAAGTCTGCATGGCATCATGCGCTCTCATCTACGCGTCAGCATCTGTCCCTCAGGTGACTGTGAGCCTCTAGAGCCGTGATGACGTACCAATAGAAATTCAGCGAGAATAATTATTCAGATACGATAATAAATACGGCGATGTAATTCTTGATGCTAATTCTTAGGGATCTAGCAGCTGCTGATTGTTTTGTACTTACTATACCTATTAGGTATGTTTTTTCTGTCCGTGGCTAATTTAATTATGGCTACAAATAAATTCATTTCATTTCATGTGATGGAATTCAAAGACCAGCGAGGCAATTCTCACTGCATTAGCAAATAAGTCGTATACGACCCTAAGGCGTACCTATGTCTTGGGATTCTACGTAAAAAGTCGAGCGACAGCCAAAATCTGTATTCTGAACGCCATACTAGATTGAATTCGAATGAAAAAATAAATGTCTAATGACTCTGTCGAGTTATCTTATCTTATTTTGATGCGACAAATGTCTTGAGCCTTCGAATATTTTGCGTCTACTCTGGCCCTAGAGTCTAATACTTACAAAGTTTGTCAATAAAATGATATAAGCACGACAATGGTTCTTATTTGCCTCAATTTGGTGGTCTACAAAACAAGAGCAGTACAATGTCATTCCAGGGGTATAACCCGCGTAAATTAAAATAGACCAAAATAGACAAACCAATTATTTTTTATATAAAGTCAACAATATTGATTCAACAATACTAGAACTTTAAAAATAAAGTTCTAGCCCGAGAAGACCGTTTCTTCCCTAGTATGATACGTGAGGCAATAGAGATCCGCCGGCATCCAAATTTTAATAGAGATCGTGGTTGGAACACACCGGTAGCATGGGAACCAGTGCTTAAGTGCATGAGACCCCCTTGCTAGAAGTGCCACTGTAGAATAAATAATAAAAATATATTTAATTTCAATTAATAATCGGTATCTTTAAGTTCATATAAAGTAATAAGTTTATAAATTTAATTTTAACTTCAATTACTAATAATCAATATTGTTGACTTTATATAAAAAATAATTGGTTTGTCTATTTTGGAACGTAACTTCATAATTAACTTTTGTAATTTTTGCCGAGGGTAGTAAACTAACCGTTAATGATTTCTAAAAGACACCTGTCACCTCAGTCATGCGGGACCACGGCACCTGAAAAAGTGCCGAAACGTTGGAAAATTGTAAAAATGTAATAAACGAGCATAAATCCGTATAAAAACAGTTTTAACAATAGTTTTTTTATAGCATTTCATGATTCTGGTATAAAGTTACCACTTTTCCTGCCCCAGACGTCAGCGGCGTCCAACTCCGCTCGCCACAGCCGCTACAGGAGACATGGCAGCCTTGCTACCAGCGACAACAGTGAAGACGTGTAGAAGAAATGTAGTAAACGAATCTAAAATTAATCCAAAAAGTTTTTATTTATTGTAATGCAACCCAGAAGAAACGCTTGAAGATTTAGTACCTATTTCTTAATGATTGGCGACCGACACTCGTACATAGTTATATTATCAAATCGCGATTATTTACGGTCTCGGGTAGACTCAACTCACTCAACTCGGGCAACCTTACCCTTTTTTTTTTGTCCCCAGTACGGGTACCACCGGCTCGGGGGAGCGCGGTAGTTATGTCGGACTCCCCGCCCTGAGAAGGGCGGTATACCGACTAAAACTCCTGGGGTGTTCCTCCGCACCGCAAAGGACGGGGCCACGGGAACGCTTACGCACACTACCGCGACCCCGTCTGCGGGCGCCCTTGCGGGCACTCCTTCGGCGGCGTCCCAGCCCCATCGCAACGTCTCATACGAAGGGGCAAGGGAACGCCGCATATCGTCGTTGGAGCGCATAGGGGCCAAGTGCGCAAGAACTTGGCCCCCACACGCCCCAACGCGCCGCCCCCTCCATCCCATCGCTACTTGGTCCAATGGGATTAGAGGAGGGCGGCGCATCTCCTCGTTGGGGCGCATGGGGGCCAAATGTGCTGTTGGCCCCCACACGCCCCACACGCGAGGCCCGTCGCGTCACCCACCTGCGCTTCTCTAAAAGCAGAGAAGGCGGAGAGCGACCGCGCGGGCCCCCTTTATGCTAGAAGGCACCCTCGGATAACGCAAGGGCGCCCTCCGGCCCGCCGTGATGGAGGCGGAGGGTCCCCCGACCCTCCGCGACCCGACGGCCACTCTGGTCCGACTGGTACGAGGCGCGCGCGCAGCTGCGCCTCCCCCAGTCGGTCCTTCAGTCGGTTGGTCGCCTGGGCCCCGCTCCACAAAGTGAAGCAGGGCCCACGCGACCCCTCCCGCCTGATTTTTCGCCGCTGGCCAGCAAGATCCCATAAAGAGAAGTTACTGACCAGCGCCCAGGGTGCACCGGCCCTTGCCACTTACCCTTCCCACTGGTTCAAGATGAATCAGTAGGAACGGAAGCGGGGAGGTAATCTGGCATCGCACCCCCGGGCAACCAAACCTAACCTAACTGCAAAGTAGGTACTCGGGGCTGCAAGTGTCCAGATGTCGCTGCCTGTACGTAGGTAACACAGAGAATATTGTAAAGAGGTTCGAAATTTTACTGATGCCGGTGAGTCGCCCATTAGCTCAGCTGGAAAGAGCGCTGGTACGGATAGCCAGAGGTCGCGGGTTCGAATGCCGGCATGGGTGGAATTTTTAGCCTCTAAATAGGTTTTTAAAAGTATAGTAAAAAAGTAAGAAAGCCTTTGAAACTTTGATGAGTACCTAATGCAAAGAAATACACGCTCGGCTTAATTAGTTCCGCTTGTGTTCCCAGTTTATTTTTTGTTGCTTGGTGAAATGGTGACCGATCCCGTTGCTTGGTGACCATCCATAAATTACGTCACACGTTAAAGGGAGGGAGGTGGTCGACGAAGTGTGACATTGTGTAACCAGGGGGTAAGAGGGGTCCTAAATTTCATGACGTCACATTTCCGAATCTATAGTATTTTCTAAGGTTAACACGAGCACTAGACATAATTAAAATTGTTTCTATACGGATTTCACTCGTTTATTATATTTTTTTTATAATTTATAAACGTCGGAAAATTGTAAAAATATAATAAACGAGTGATATCCGTATAGAAACAGATTTAATTATTTCCGAATCTACGTGTTAAACACGAACTTAACGAAATAGGTTAGGTAATTGATACCTATTTCGTTTGAGTCTGTTAGCTTTTAGAATATACCTCGGCTACTATCGGATATATCGTGTAATAGAAATTATCGGAACTAATATGACACTTAAATTACGTAACTTTTCAAAATAGTGAAGAAAAGTTTTAGACAGAGCAGGAAGTAAGTACCTATTACACTTACACGTGTTCCTATTACACGTGTTCCTTTGGCGAAAACCGAAGCCTACTCTAGAGCCCGAGGTATATTCTAAAAGCTAACAGACTGTAAGTTCTGATTTTTAAAAAACCTATTTAGAGGTTAAAAATTCCACCCATGCCGGGACTCGAACCAACGACCTCTGGCTAACCGTGCCAGCGCTTTCCCAACTGAGCTAATGGCCGACTTACCGGCATCAGTGAAATTTCGAACCTCTTTACAATAGTCTCTGTATTAAGTTCTGACTTGATATAAAATTAATTTCGGAACTGCTGTTTGAATTCGATAATTACTATACCTGAGCCAAATTCGATAACGAATGGCGATAAACAAACCGTTGCTAGGCAACGACTTGTTTACACCTAAAAGGCAGATGTTAACAACCTTTTCTAGAAATCGTTTTCAGACAAATGATGCTCGTTCCTTCCTCCTACTAATGTAAAATGCTTATTTATGTTTATATGTTTATGATTTTATAGTGAAAGACTTAACCGATTTGAATATGTCATATGACAACACTGAAATATGAAATATGACACACAGATTTAACAAACATCTACGCGAGCCATGCCGCATGATTTTCCTAATAGAATTAAGCGCGTTTAAGCAAAAAGAAGCGCTCGTGGCCTAGGCGAACCGAGTGATTGGAATCAATCACTTGGTTAAGCAACAACAGGCGCGGTCAGGTACAGGATGGGTGAGCGTCCCGTGACTACCGCTAGTGGCATTTTTCCGAGAGCTTCCGTGCTTCGCAAGGCACGTTAAGCCGTTGGTGCCGGCTGTCATATAATGGCATTCGTTAAGCTATGTCAGAGGCCTTATGGGCGGCTTGACATCTTCTGACAGTAAGGCCCGTACCTATAGATGCTACTATGAAAATGAGGAGATTGGGACCTACTGCAAATATTGCAATAAAAGAAAGTTTTTTGTATATATTTTTAATCATATGTTCACACTAATCATCACTGTCACTGGCCAAAGAGGAGGATGAATTTGTGTCCCCGGACACTTGAATTATAAATTCATCAATAACATTATCCTTTACACCATCAAATTTGGCGTTTTCTTCTCTTCTTTAATCACGTGTTCAACACAACGTTGCCATGGTACTGGAGTAATTTTACTTATTGACTCATCTAACAGAACCTTTATTTAGTTCGGCAATTTAAAAAGTTTTATTTTTGACAGCAGCAAACCTTTTACTTGCCCCCATATGATTTCTATCGGATTTCATTCAAAATGATATGGGGGCAATATATATTGTTGTCTTATGCCATTTGGTCACACATATAATAATGCTATATACTTATGCCATATACACGTATTGACAAACGACTAAACTTCACTTGTTGGCATAGAACTAAATTTTCCAAAATGTTTGTCACACCTGAATTTCATTCATGTTCCTTTTTCTGTAGGGCTGTCGCGTAAAATTATGGTCGATTTTTTAATAGTTTTTCGAAATAACAAGGTAATATGCATGTTATTTGAGTGATTCTAGTTAAATATGCTGCAATAGGAATTGTTAATAAATAGTTAGCAAGTAAAAGGCTATAACCATGTAAACAATAGAAGATTTGTAAAACGTGAGTTGTGATAACCCTAAATTGGTTTGTTTACCTCTATTCTTTATCGAGTTTGGCTTAGGTATAAATGTAAAATTGCTAAATATGTGACTTCAAGCTAGGGAGGGGGGAATCTCGTAAATGTGAACAGCAGTGACAAGGACGGGAGAGGGGTGAAAAAATCACGAAAATCGTGTGACGTAATCTATGAATGGCCCCTTGGGCCTACTACGATTTTTGTAAATACATAATTCAAATAGGTTTCTCTAAATAGGTTTTTAAAATTGTCCTTAGCACGGGTCATGTAGGTACAGCGATATCATTCCGCTGTAAAGCCTAACAGCAAAGTAAGGTACTCGGGACTACCTTATTACCTTATACCTTATGATGCAAATTACTTCAGTCAGATGTCGATGCCTGTACGTAATACAGAGAGTATTGTAGAGAGGTTTGAAATTTCACTGATGCTGGGAAGTCGCCCACTAGCTCAGTTGGAAGAGCGCTGGCACGGTTAGCCAAAGGTCGCGGGTTCCTGTCTCGGCAAGGGTGGGATAATTAACCTCTAAATAGGTTTTTAGGTAATTCAATTCAATTTATTTCAACTTAAAGAATTAACATTCTGTTTGCTGAATGTCAAAGTACAATGTAACTTGTGAAACTCGCTGCCTTCGGGCCGTATTGTAGTGGAGAAAAAGGCAGCGGAAAAAAAGGTCCGCTCTGACCACCTTTTCTCAAGTCCTCTTAAATAAATATATAGAGAAAACTTTGTTGCCCTGCAGGACTTTTATAGGCTACATTAAATACAAAGAAATTTAAATTAATAATTCGACGTTGTTCTACGAAAATGTATATGACTGAAAAATAAATAAAGCTTCTCGGCGCTGCTTCGAAGGTTGTATCTTGTTTTAACATCCTCTCACTCTAAATTCCTTGTACTTTTTTGTTAAAACAATTATAATGTCCTGGTTGAAGAATAAATCTAAGGCAATTAAGCAAATCCTTTCAATGCGTATTCTAATTTCGTCAATCTGTGGGAACAGCTCGCAGTATATCATGGCGTCGAATCTGAAGTCACCCAGGTAAACAAACATCGTAGTCACATCAAAGCACGGGTGAAGTTTACCAATCTTTACCTAAGCGTGACGTCACGCGATTTGATTGGTGTTTCAGTCGAAATTACTGAAAGCAGCAATATAATCATGTATTTTATTGAAAATATTGGAACTGTCTTTTTTATAAAACTAAATCAGTGTTTTAAATCTTTTTAAATCGTTTTAAATCTTGATTATTTGACACTGTCGTCACGCCTATTAAGGTTATTAAGTTTTACCTAATAAATAATCGCGATTAGACCCGTTTGATACACAACTATGTATGAGTATCGCGAATCATTAAGAAATACTTTTGTTGTTGTAATACTTTGTACATTGAAAAGTATTGACTCACGTGTGGGTGTCTGGCGGCGGTAGCGGAACGGTGTAGAACGCCGGCTTCTCAATCGGGAGGTCGTGGGTTCGAACCCCGGCATGTACCAATGACTTTGTTTTCTAAGTTATGTACATTTGTGAAATTATAGGAGCAATACTACTCGCTGACGGTGAAGGAAAACATCGTAAGGAAACCCTAGTGTCTGAGGTGTTAGCGTACCTCAGCGCTTACTACGTACAATGGCCCAACTATGAGGCTAATTTAAGTGCGGAAATCTCAGGTCTAACTAACTGTGTGGGCGTCTATTCGCAACGCAAGCACCAAATCAGTCTACCCAGAGTCGAATCACAAACATTTCGTAGGTAACAACTGCTCTTGGCAGCAGTCAATGAACAAACTATTTCCGCGTTTCGCATCTGTTTGTAACAATAAAATTCGCTCGAGTTCTAATGTGGGTGCCAATTTTATTATGGACAATAGAGCCTACATCTGTTTCGAACCTTCCTATTGAGTGTAGCCTAATATGGAGCCCCTTTGCGGAACTGGATATTATTATGTTTAATTGGTTTTAAATTTCTAACCAGGACGCGAAGGAAATAAGAACAAAGCACTGGGTGTGAGCTACCTAGATCCGACCACCAAAGGTTCTGCAGAGTGCTTAGTGCGAGTTTGACAGATCCAATCGAATAACTTTACTACCGCGTTAATCGAGCATTGAGTAGTGAGTATGAGTAAGTTAACCGATCGAACTGGCAAATCGCTGTCACAGTACAACTCGCACTCGCGTCTATTCGTGTTTTGGCTGGTAAACGTGTTCACTTCTCAACGTAAACCATTACAACTCGCACTCAGCAATTTTAATTTCCATACTTGTCGCTAGGTGGCGCTTCCTCGATGCCATAGAAATATGAGTTTACGTTAACGCGATCGAGTAGTTAAAAAACTCGCACTAAGCACTCAGATAATAACTGTCTTAAGATCTTGGGGACTCCCCCCAACGGCAGCGGTCCAGAGCTTTTTATATAAAACAATTTTTATTATTATCCTTTATCGCACACGAAACATTAAATAACATGTACAAAGGCATGTACATGTACAATATTTTGTAAATAAAAATAATTATTGCTACCTATGCAAATATTATACTATTTTTATTTTTAATGCACTAACCCGTGCTAAGGACAATTTTAAAAACCTATTTAGAGGCAAAAAATTCCACCCATGCCGGGATTCGAACCCGCGACCTCTGGCCTAAAATAGTATAATCATGTGGGTACAGCGATATCATTCCGATGTAGAAACCTAACTGCAAAGTAGGTAGTCGGGGTTGTAAGTGATGCAATCTACTTCAGCCAGATGTCGCTGCCTGTACGTAATACAGAGAATAGTGTAAAGAGATTCGAAATTTCACTGATGCCGGTGAGTCACCCATTAGCTCAGTTGGATAGAGCGCTGGCACGGATAGCCAGAGGTCGCGGGTTCGAATCCCGGCATGGGTGGAATTTTTAGCCTCTAAATAGGTTTTGATGCAAATCTAAATGAGTTAATTAGTAATAGTAGTTATTAAGTATTGTAATCGTGTAAGTTTTGTATATAATATTGTAAAATGTCTTTTCATTTATTTAGTTAAGGTTTACAAGTTTATACCATACAAGTTTGACATTTGTATGTCACTTATACCGTTTCCACGGTAGAGGAAAATAAAATAAAATAAAAAATAAAAAAACCTTTTATACAACGTGTAACAGATTTCTGTTACACGTTGTATACGAGATCCTCATCAATTTATTTTTTACATTATTAACTTAATTCCAGACTTGTGATAATATTTTAAATTAATGGTTTGCAATAAAGAATTTTATACTTATAATGTGAGTATTTATTTACGTAAGTCCTGTTTCTGTATTTGTTGAGTAATTCGCCTTAGTAACACATGTACCTACTGTGAACATCTCACAAACATGCATACATGCATAAAGTCACTCTTTCACTCCGAAGGGGTAGGCTTATACCAGGATTTGCCACATGATCCTGACAAACCTGTTTCAATTCATCAACACTCATTATTCGCTGCATGCAAACGTAGAATATTTTTTTTAAATTATAAATTCTAACGAATCCAAAATTCTAATTAAAAATTATCTCAACGATAGCCTTTTACACGTGAAAACAATATCCACGTCGTTGACATATTTAAATGCTCCTAATCTTCGGCTAACGATCCCTAAAAGTCATAAATAAAATATAGATCATTTTTATTACATGACCTTTCCGAAATTGGAGTTTGCCGAATGACATTCTTACGAGATTCAATAATAGAGGAAATGACGTTTTACACCTATCAGAAGGTTATTAAAACTTTAAACGACTACAAAAATGTGGCTGGCTATCCTTTGGTCAGAGGAAGACAAAGACTTGATCTGACTTAGTATAAAAACACACACAAAATTCTATTAAAACACTCCTAAAGGCATTTTATTAAGTCTGTGGTTACGTCTTTTTCTTGTAAAAACTCCACCACAGACTATTTTATGCAGCGTTTTGGAGTGTTTAAGTTTAATTCATGGGAGTTGCGTTTTGATAAATAAGGCCATAGCAGATATGTACTTACTTACAGGATAATACCTACTGGAAAGTAAGAATAATAAAAAAATACCATAGTTATCGGGTATAGAACAGTACAATCATGGTCACCCTGTATTCAAATTCTTAGTGGTACCACTAAGCAAGAATATCCCTCTTTACTTTCGCAATCGGGTAAAACGGTTAAAATTTTAGGTATATCATACATTAAATAAACTCAGTCCTGCATCCCCGTGGGTTAGCCCAGATGGGTTTGCTAATTACCACCAGACATACCTCCCTCACGTCACGAACATCAGTTAGTCACTCCATTCATCTCGGCGTTTGGGGTACTTTTTATCTCACCCTTCGCTAATACATCCCCCATTTGGTCTACTTTATAGATAGGTACCTAAATTTTAGGTAAATACAAGAGAGTGTGTGTTACGCAAACCATGCAAAAAAAGGCTTTTAAAACATTAAGAATTATTTGGAATTGTCTTTCAGTTTCAGATGTCTGGTAATTAGATAATGGTGACGGGGACGATTAGACAAGAATAAAGTCAAATGTTTAAAAAAGAATAAATGTGAAGTTTCATTTATAGCTTTATCTCTGCATAATCTAATAATTATGGAACTAACTTTGACATCCATTAAGTGCACATTTTGTTATTATATTTCCGGTTTCTGAATTGTGGATTTCACTAAGTAAAAACTTGAGTAACGTTCTGTTATGCTCTTTGCTGAGAAATTCGAAGATAAGCTTTAAGTACTTACCTACTTAGTCAAATTCTCAATTCAGAAACTGGCCCATAGTGAAAAAAAATATGATTTTGAGTTTGAATTGATGACTAACTACGAGTAGGTACGTACTGCGTTTAAAAATAGGCGATCTTTAGTCGTAGGTAGTGTACATAGTGTCGTAAGCAAAATGACGGCACTGCCTTAGCTCTAATTAAGGTGGGAAAGTAAAATTACAATGATACGTAGGCACCAGCTTGTATCTACAGGATGACTTAAAATTCAGTTGACACATTTTAAGGGGACCATTTTAACCATGATTTAGTAACAAATTACGCTGGTGATGAAAAAAAATAAGGCGACAATTTTTTTTTATATTTACCCATAATTACATCACTTAAACATGGATAAACACTATCAGGACGAAAAATGTAAAAAGACTATCGACCTCGGTGGCGTACAGTTTGACGGCATCTGTGGCGTAGCGGAAGCGCATCTGCCAACCATGCGAGAGGATCCGGGTTCGAACCCTAGCTGGGGACAAAAAAACCTCAGGTCTTGGATGTTTACATGTTTGTGATGTAGTTGTTTCTGGTTCCCACGACACAGGGTATCCTAGTGTGGGCCCAGAACCAATGTATGTGCCTGTATGTAAATGTTATGTTATTTATTATGTTACTATGTCGAGTGACTTATAGTCAGCGCCGGCCGACCCAGTTGTTCTTTGAATTGTTTACGCATATCGGAGGACCGACTCTTATACATTTAAAATATTAGAAAACATTTTCACCGTCATGGTAAGTACTTCCTACAACTTTAAATTTTAATAAACAGTTTCGCGCAAAAGGTAATAAAAATAAGAAAGGATTATTATATAGTCCATTTGTTTAGGTACTTAAAAAATGTGAACAATCTCGATACGTCTTTTTATCGAAATACATACTTTTTTAATCAAAATCTTTACATTTTACTTGAATTTCATGAAATCGCTTGCATTTCAGATTGAATTGGCAAAGTGCAAAGATACGTAGGTATCAAAGATTGCTTACATATTTTAAATACCTAAACAAATGGACTGTACATACAAATTTGTTAGATATACCATTACCGATAAGTCATTAATAAAAGACAATATTTTACAATAAAAAGTGAAAAAAAATGAATTAACAATCTACTTAGCATTAACTAGCTCGGGCCAACTTAGATTTTATACTTGATTTTTTTCACGCTCCATTTTTTTTACAAGCGCCATATACATATGTCAAAATCATGGTTAGAATGGCCTCCTAATTTCAAACGAATTTAAAGTCACGCTGTATTCTTGCGGCATTAAAAGATTTATTTGTTGTTCCTTTGGCAGGTAAGTGTTGAATATATTTTCCAATGCATTAGATAATTTTTCTGTATATACGTTTGGTTGGTCATAGGAACCACTTTAAAAGCTACCATAAAATGCGAAAAAATAATCTGTTTTCTACATTTTAACGGTGTTTAGTATTAAAATCATGGTTAAATTAAGAAAGGGACTGAATAACTCACACATTAGGATTTGAGCGAAATGCTATAATATTACAGTTACATACAAGTTACAGTTCCCTTGTTGCCCTAGCGGTATCACGTCTGATTACCAGATACTAGAGGCCATAGGTTCGATTCCCGCTTCGATTTCCAATCCAATAGTCATCTAGGTACTTATGGAACTTGGAAATACAATTACCTATATTAAATTACCATAGGTAAACTTTAACTTAACCCTTTATATTCAGGTACATGTCAGTGCGGGCATATATGACTTTATTCTCTATATTCAGGTACATGTCAGTGCGGGCATATATGACTTTATTCTCTATATTCAGGTACATGTCAGTGCGGGCATATATGACTTTATTCTCTATATTCAGGTACATGTCAGTGCGGGCATATATGACTTTATTCTCTATATTCAGGTACATGTCAGTGCGGGCATATATGACTTTATTCTCTATATTCAGGTACATGTCAGTGCGGGCATATATGACTTTATTCTGTATTTTCAGGTACATGTCAGTGCGGGCATATATGACTTTATTCTCTATATTCAGGTACATGTCAGTGCGGGCATATATGACTTTATTCTCTATATTCAGGTACATGTCAGTGCGGGCATATATGACTTTATTCTCTATATTCAGGTACATGTCAGTGCGGGCATATATGACTTTATTCTGTATTTTCAGGTACATGTCAGTGCGGGCATATATGACTTTATTCTCTAAGCCATGTACATTTGTGAAGTTATAGTAGCAATACCACTAGCTTACGGTGAATATAATTATTGCTCAATTTAATTTTCAACATATTTTCGTTACTCCTACCAGTTATTTTCTTTTCTGCGGGTGATTGGTATAAAATGATTGCATAAAGTCCCCCGTATTATCATTGTATTATCATGTTAACATAAACGTATTAATAATTTACTACTTGCGGCATTAAAAGTATGAAACAATTTTGTTTTTCTCGAGTTACTTGTTTTTCCTTTAGTAGGTAAGTGTTGTATACATTTTCCAACGCATAAGATAATGTAGACTTTTTGTCCGGATCTACTTACGGGTGTTGTTATATCGGAAGATAATGTTGTAACATCCTGTATATAAGTTTGGTTGGTCATAGGAACAACTTTTACAAGCTACCATAAAATGCGAAAAAATAATCTGTTGTCTACATTTTAACGGTCCTAAGTATGTGTTTATTAATAATAATAAAGCACAAGTTACAAAAATATACCTCCGAAAAATGTACCCGAAAAAGACATAATGCCCATCTGTGCTAACAACATCAATAAATCAATGTTTATTCTTGCCTATTCCCTCGGATGAAGCGAAAAACACAATGTTCAAAGTGAACAGTCTGCGTAGGCGCTGGAGGCTCTATTATAAGGACACAGCCTGATCCTCGTTAGTCTGTTCATGTTTTCCTCTTGGCCACAGATAGACGGATAAACGTAAGTGCTGTGCTCCTCCTGTGCTATTAAAATTATAAAATTAAATCTCCAATCATCGGTTTTGAAGAGTGACAATAGAAAAACAATCGCATATATAGATAATACAAATTATACAGTATTTCCGGAGTCTTTAGTTTCGGTGCATTTAACAGAGTTTGGTTTGTTTAAAGTTTGTTTAAAACGTTACCTATTGAAAGTGTTCTTTTAACAAGTGAAGGGTCAAGTAGGTATTTGAATTGTTCAACGGTTCAGTTGACGGCTGATCAACTCTATACAGTCTCGATACACTTTCGGCTAGCACAATACAGGCTAGGCCTAGTGCGTGGACCACCGTATGCTCAGAACAATACCGTATGTGATTTTTTTTAACAGCCAAGATGGTGCAATTATATAGTTTGCCTCTTTAACTTTACTTTTTTGCCTAAGTAGATTTATTTTACGTTTTTTTACGTCCTATCGACTCCAATCTTGTTTATTTTTCAAATTACATGTATGCACAGTCGAGCATTTTAATCAGATGTGTTAACTAACATACAACCGCATTTTCAACGTATTTGTAAAGGTTGATCAGCTATCGACTGCACTTACCGTCTACGATTATATCGTCTAGATACTCTGTATAATATTTAAACGTGAGATTTTAACATGTCTAGAAGGTAAAGCGAGATTCCTTACTGTTTTTAAATAGTAGGCGCCATATCTCATTATTGGGTCAGTATGACCAATGGTATGACTCACACAGTGTTGTTTCTATCTATAGGTAACTACCTGTGCAATAAGGCAACGTATGATAGACGCGCGCCTTTGGCAAGGTCAGGCGGTGACTTCATTCATTGTCAATTAGTCAATCATTGATATTGTCCTAATCCGGCAACCGTCTGTTATCTTAAACCTAAAGCAATAAACTAAACTGGCCCTAGAGTCTAATACTTACATAGTTTTTCAATAGAATGGTTTAAGCAAGACAATGGTTGTTATTTGCCTCAATTTGGTAGTCTCCAAAGCAATAGTAGCACAATGTCATTCCAGGGGTATAATCCGCGAAAATTAAATGGGCACCTCTGGCGAAGAAGATAGAATCGCGCGAGGCGCCTAGTTAAGTAGCACGGTTTATACCATTGCTATTTGCAACGCGATTGGGTACTAGACTACCGATAGTGCGAACGAAACGACCATTACCGGACTAATATAACTCTATTGAACAACTATGCATTTTAGAGACGCCCCCCGTCTTATAATCGCGATTGGACCCGGTTAATGCATTACTATGTACGAGTATGAACACCGCACGTCCTTAAAATACCGACTCGCTCACAATGTCGCTCGTAACGTAACTGTGTAGTGTCCCCTTTTTAATACTGTTGGCCGAACCTATGTAAAAATTATCTACCTACATTGTTGATCGAAGGACATGCAATGTCTAAAGTGCTTATTTTTTTTGGCTATTAACACAGAGGAAATATTAGCGAGTTGTATTCTACACTGAAATTGTAGAAATGTTAGAGATACGCTTCAGCTTTTGTCTCGTCACCGTAAACTCAGGGTCTTATGAATATAAAAAGTAGACTCCATATAACACTCAGACCACCAGTTGTTAAAGCCGGTTTGTGGGACAATTTCACTGGCTTTGACTTCGTCTTAAGACTACCTACATATTTTGTGGAAACGAAACTTTTTTTTATAAATAAGACTGTAGGTCTTAAATCGGTAACAACTTATCTACTAAAAATGAGAACTAGTCAGTTCTGATTTTTAGTAGATAAGTAAAAACTCTATTTCTTGTTACTTTGGAATTTTCTTCGTAATGATTTAATTTTCTACGTGTTTTCATATTTAAAATTAATAAATCTAAAGATATAATTGCAGTAGGTACTCTTGTAAAACGCACACGCGATGCGATTAATGTGGAAACACTGAATAAGTATAAGGCTCAGACCTAGTTCAGCGCCCAAGGTGCCTTTTTAATTTTTTCTCGCTTTTTTGCAAAATAGAGTGATTAACGCCATCAGAGTCGATTAAATAGAAAATTCGACGATTTACAACTTAGAGAATAGGTAGAGGAGATACGGGTTAGAAAGTGGTCGGTATCTATCACTTCACATCACATTTCATCAAACTAATATTATAGATCCCCAACCCGCATGCCCAGCGTGGGGATTATGGGCAATATGGGCATTATCCCTCAATGGCACAACCTTGCGCTATGGCGTTCATTAGGGGAGGGCTATGTCCAGCAGTGGACTAATATAGCCTGAAGAAGGAATATTATAAAGGTGAAAGTTTGTGTGTGTGTATGTTTGTTACTTCTTCACGTCTAAACGTTCGGAGCGATTTTAATAAAATTTGGTATGGAGTTAGCTGACACCCTGGATTAAAACATAGGCTACGTTTTACTGCGGGAAAATATCTTTATCCCTAATAAACCGTGGGGTGAATTTATACCGTCCCAGGCAGGTATGAGCGGTTGACATTTTGACATTTTGTGTCATTGTGTTATGTTTTTCCCTTTGCAGATGGCTGAAAAACTTCTCATATTAGCGCCGGTAGTGCTCTTGGTGTTGGTCCGGGCTGGTGTTGATGGTAAGTTGCATTTTACTGACTGCCTCGTTTGTCCAGCCGTTAAGCCGCTTGGCTACAAAGACAGAGGTCGTGGGCCATACCCAGTGGGGGCCGCCGTACAAGTAGCCTCATTCTGGGTGTATTTTTGTGTTTGTAAAGTTTTATTTATTTATTCAAAAGATGATATTAAAAACCACTCGTACACAGTTTGCCAAACTGCTAAAGCAGTTTATCGGCAAGCTCTTGGTAACATTTTTTATATATAAACTTACAGAACCGACAGTATCGATAGTACTTTCTATATCTGAAGCATAGGACAGCTTTCAATATCAACCCTTGTATGTCCCCACTGCTGGGGCGCGAGTCTCTTGCCGCATCGCAGGAATGTTAGGCCATCTCCACAACGGGGGCCAAGTCCGGGTCGGTGGAGGATTGTAAGACGATGGCGGGTCTTACTGTCAGAAGTTATCAAGCCATGCCTTAACAACTGCCATTACACAGCGGGCACCAACGGCTTAGCGTGCCTTGCGAAGCATGGACGGGTTTACAAGCTGCTACGAACAAAGCGCTTAAGCATTCTTTTAAATTGTACTTTTTTGAGACTTATTACAAAGTTCTTGCCTGGTTACGATAGTACAGGGTATCCTAGTGCGAATCGAAACTCAGTCTCCCGCTTCTTAGTCCATGGTAGCCCAGTGTGTAGAACAGTGGTACCACTTTCGATAACCGCCAAAATGTTATTGAATCGGCGAGTTTTGCAACTTCCAAGGCCAAGAGAGGCACATCCGTATTATCCAATGTCAACACCAGGTTACCAACCGCGCCTCCATATTTGTGGGCATTTTCGTGGGTGTAGAAACAAGTTTATTTATGTAGATCATCGCGACGTTATGTCACGATTGTTGTCTTATTTGGTCAGGAAAACAATGGGTTTTTATGACAAAATTTTGTAGAGTTCCGTTGATTTTTGAGATATATTCAAATTAAAAAAACGTAGGCCTTTATACAGCCTTAATAAACGTTCACTTGCTATCGACTGTTGATTGTAACAACTCGCTACAGCTGTACTTGCTCTAGTAAAAGTACTTACATACGTGGAAAGCACTTTTTTGTTACATTAACGGATTCATTTAATAAATAAACTAATCATATAAAAATATTCAATATAACTGCTTAACAGCATTTACGTATTTACAAGAAAAAGCTTTATTTGAAAAAATCTACACCGCTGCCGATGGGGAGAGTTCCCAAGAGGCTGGCAGGATTCCCTCTCTGAATGGCCAGGCTGATGCGCTGGCCGAGGTAGCTAGCAGCTCTTGGGTCGCCTGACGAGTCGATGAGGCGCGTCGTTATTTCTTTTTGAAGTTTAGTATTTACGCGCTTCGGACCCCCACAGAATACTTATTTATTAATCCTTACATATTATAAATATTTCAGGAATCAAGTCCCACAGTATTTTCAGAGCTGTTTACGAACTACAAAGATTTTTCTTTAACACTATTCTATGCCATGTTATTACTTGTCCTACACCATCTATAAAACCATGTCCCAGGCACTACAGCGTCGGAGTGGTCCCTTCACCCATCTAGTGTGAGTGAAGATACCACTGGACACTGTATAAATCATCTCATTGAGTAGATGCAAAAAGGCCAATATTATTATTATTTATATTACTTGTCCAGCACAACTACTCATGGAGTATTTAGCTGATTAATGACAACTTTAATTAATTCCAAGATCGCTGTGTCAATTATGACTCTAGTGTAGGTGGCACGCGGAATCTGCCCACACACGGCAGTTATTTAATATTTATATGCAAAAAATGCAACAAAAAGTTATAAAGTTAGCCCGAATGTTTGTCTATCCTATCAAGTCCATTTATAGAGCCCGGTGTTTTCTGAATTTAGGAATCAAAACAAAGCTCAGCGTCAGCTTCGTAAATCTTACAAAAAACCCAGAGCAAAAGTTATAATGCGCAACAGATAACTTGAACAAAGATCCGACGGAATGAGTTTACGTTGAACTACGTTCGTTCTTAAAATTTCTCATAAAAATATTGCACATAGGCGAGCTTAATACTACCAGCTAACCTAAGTTTTGGTGACGAAATTAGCAGGTAGTGCTACATACAATATTACATTTACTCAAATTTCCATTCAAAAGAAGTTTTTTATTTGTTCATTTGACAAAATTTTAGAGTGAGCGGTCTAAATAATGTCAAAGTCAAATGTCATTAAATGATTGTTCTACATGAGTACATTAGTACCTAATTAAAATTTCAGTTTACATAATTACGTGACGTCAATACGTGACGATAAATATAATAAAAATATGAAAGAGTAATTTTAGGGTTTTTATCACTGCCTCAAACATTTTTTCTTCTGTTTTTAGTCCACCGACCGTAGAGTTAACGCACGAAAAATCTATCCTTCACAATGAAATCCAAAATACGTCCATTTGTTTTTATAAGTCATTCACATTTCTCCTTATTATGGATTTATGAAGAAAGTATGGAATCCGAAATGCATCCTTTTCTTTAATAAGTAATTGATATTTTTCTTATTATCAACCGGTGAATTTATCTCCTAGCAGCGAAACGTAAAGTCAGTCAGTTGTCCAAGTAGAGTACTGCTTGGACATTTTGCTGCTGGTTTACATGAACAAGCATATTTAAAACAGCGGACTAACAGGCCCCTTAAAAACTGGTTCACAGCAAGACTCCTTCTTGAGTCCACTTCGGCCCCTCTGACAGAAACTTAGTGGTCTGAGTCCTATTTCATAATAACTAAAATTCATGGTTTACTATGACGATTCTGTGTACATTGATATCAACCCTTTGTATGTCCCCACTGCTGGGGCACGGGTCTTTTCCTGCATCGCAGAATGGTTAGGTCGTACTCTACCACGGGGGCGAAGTCCGGATTGGTGGAGGATTGTAAGACAGTGGCGGGCCTTACTATCAGAGTTATCAAGCCGCCCAAAAGGCCTCTGGCATGGATTAACGATTGCCATTACACGACAGCCGGTATCAACGGCCTAGCGTGCTTAGCGAAGCACGGAAGCGCTCGGAAAAAATGCCACTAACAGTAGTAACGGGATGGTCACCCATTCAGCACCTGACCGCGCCTCTTGTTGCTTAACCTTAGTTATTGATTCAATTAACTCGGTTCTACTATGCCACGAGTGCTATTTATATTACGTGGCCGAGTAACTCACAAATTAACAATTACGAACTCCCGCTACGCAATGTGTATCGAATCGTCACAACAAACTGTGCTTGTGATTTTATAAAACGAGACCCTGACGTAAGTACCTGTAAGTAAGAATAAGGTCGCCTTAGGCGTGGGAGCACCCGTTGTTTATATTATTTTAATGGAAACTCCTGTTGCCAAGGATACAAACAGAGATTTTATGGGCCATTGCCAATAGGCGAAATCGTTTGATGATGTTAATCAGGGCCATTCTGATGTATTATAGACCTTGGAATAAGCAGTCTTCTCAATGGATTTGGATTTAAGGCAAAATTACGTCAAGCAGGCCTTATTTCACATGAATAGTGCTAGCTGACATTAACTTTAATAAATCATTAAGACAAGCGAAGGAAATTCGACAGGGTTACGTGTTTCGTGGAAAAAACTGGGTTTTCGTTTCTGTTCGCGAAGTTCAGAGCCTGCGTTGAAGTCTTTTACATTAGATGTGTTAGACACCGTATTTCTGGCCATTTTGAGTTAAAAAGCTTTATTTGGTCAATAACCTTTATAGATGATAAACTGATGATATAGGTCCTGTAATAAATTTACTTCAAGAAAAAACTTGTTAAGAATCTAAGACTAGTATGGGAGCTTTCTGCACAACTTAGCAATTGGAATCGGCCTCGGACTTCCCTTTTCTCTCTACGCCTGATCTACAGTAAAATTTTAGGGCAATCAGAAGAAAAAGAAGAAGAAAAAATATTTATTATAGCCCACAGTACACACGGAACAATAACAAAGCAAACTTAAAACACATTACTAAATAACATTAAAATCACAAACTCTTATTTTACCTATTGATCATGATCAGGTATTGTGTCTGTATTAGGAACAGGCAGCGACATCTGGCTGATGTAATTTGCATCACTTGCAAATTACTTAAACACAAACTATTGTCAGAAATGCGTAAAGCACTCTTTGCACCAAAAGTTCTACTATAACTTAAAAGATTATTTAGATGACTAAGATGTCTGGAATTAAAGCCAGTCCAATTTTAGTCCTAAATTTTAGAATAATATGTGAACTCTGTCATTTTAGGACCAATAGACTTTGAAAACACCTACTGCCTTAGGTACTCGTATTTATAAGAAGCACTATTCTACAAAAAAAAATCCTAGAGTCCTTTATTTTAATCTGTTTGTAAAATCTCTACCACCGACTATTTTAGTCAGCGTTTTTGGAGTGTGTTGAGGAATTTTGTTTTATAAATATAGCCATAACTTTGGAGTTTTATTATTCAATCTTAATTTTATTTTTTCTCTAAGATAATTTAGATTTTGAAATGGAGCTCTAGTTTAACTTAGACGCTCATTATATCACAGATTAAGTATTACTTTAAAAAAAAATTCTTTGATGTGACATTTCTGCTAATAAAATTACATAGGTACTACATATGGCCTAAAAGTGCCATAGAACTTGATGTATGAGTATGAGTTAGTTTGTAAGATACATCTGTACTTGTACCTAAACTATTGTATGTAATTAACTTTTTTTATGTGATGCTTAATGTGTGTGTGTGTGTGTTTCTAAGCACAAATAAATTATTTACAGTCTGTTAGCTTTTAGAATATACCTCCGGCTCTAGAGTAGGCTTCGGTTTTCGCCGCAAACTCACCAGTGTAATACTACTTCCAGCTCTATATAAAACTTTTATTCACTATTTTGAAAAATTATCTATTATGAAGTGTCATATTATAGACTTTTAGTCCGGATCTACTTACGGTTGTTGTTATATCGGAAGAGTCCGACCAGGTTTCGCTCCGATTCGCAGAGCTTAATCATGGTGATAACAACAACCGTAAGTAGATCCGGACTAAAAGTCTACAATGTGTTGTGCTTACGAAACTTTTAGTAGAAAAAAAGTGTTATAGGTATTAGTTCCGATATTTCTATTACCCAATAAATCCGATTCTATTCGATAGTAGCCGAGGTATATTCTAATAACTACCAGACTGTATCTATCTATCTATACCCACAAACTATTGCATCCCCCAGCGCAACGCTACTACAACTACGGGCGAGGCTACTACGGTCGCAACCTGTACGAGTACGGCCGCTCAATCTCTGACAACCAGGTGACGTGTGGACCCTACACGTGCGGCGTGGGCGCGCACTGCATACACGGCAGCGTGCGCCCCGTGTGCGCCTGCCTGCCCAGCTACTCTGGAGACCCGCTCTCGCAGTGCGTGAAGATCGAGTGTGTCGGTGAGTCCAACAAATAACATGTAATAGTCAAAGTTCCAGTTTCTTAATTGAGAATTTCCTTAAGTAAATAGTTAACTATAACTGTGTTCATGTCGCTTCGTATTTCTCAGAAAAGAGTGCGACAAATCGTTACTTAAGTTTTCACTTAGTGAAATTCTCAATGCAGATACCGACCCTTATTTTGCTTTTGTTTATTTCCTAAGCGACGTTTAGAAGAGGCGATGACTCCATCAAATTCAACATGCCTTTGTACCTTTATACCAAATACGAGATGATTTGGGCAATAAAATAACTTCAAGTTGAAGTTCGTTTATTGCCTCATGTGGTACAAACAAGGATGTTGGAAAACGTTCTTGGGTACAAAAGAGATCTTAACATGGCACTGCTTGCCATGGTGAAGCCTAGCACAGAAACAGAAGCTAATTTAATACCTAATGTTGATTTATAAGTACAATTTTATCAACACCGTAAAGTTCATGGAAATTGTTCTTATTCTAAAAAATATAAAATATTTTTATAAAATTCATCTATCCAGCCCATAAATTGAGCTTAATGCTGGGCCTGGGCATCTTCCCTGTTACCACAACCTCCTCGGTCTCTCTGCCAAATAAATCGGCAAATACCGACTATAAATGTAATGTGTCATATGATATTGTGCAAACAGTATTGACTGCGATTTATTTGTTTCCAAATCATCTGGGGGCGAGTCTCTAAAATGTATAGTTGTTCAATAGAGTCATATTAGTCCGGTAACAGTCGTTCCATTCACACTATCCGTGGTCTAGTAACCAATCGGATTGCAACGGTATAACCCTTCCTACTAAACTCGGCGCCTTGCGCGTTTCGATTTTCTTCGCCAGAGATGCCTATTTTTTGCGATGGTTATGGAGTGACTTTGTAATGCTATTGCTTTGTAGACTACCAAATTGAGGCAAATAACAACCCGACAATGGTTGCTAATATTATTATATTGTGAAACTAGGTAAGTATTAGACCTTACGGCATGGTAATAGTGGTTGCTGCTTCCTGAAAATTAAATATTGAATTCACTTACTTCCAATTCAAGCCGCGCGCGAATTTATTTATTGGGCGAGCAACTGAATTGAACTTGTTGCTTTATTTGGTCCTCAGAGAACAGCGAATGCCGAAGCCATCAGACCTGCGTGAACCAGCACTGCGTCAACCCCTGCGAAGGCACCTGTGGCGTCAATGCTCACTGCGAGGTAAGGCTCAAATTCAGAAGACCCGAATCACTCAACAATGGATGGTTTCACTTTGACCGATAACCGTAATTGCACTATAACATCGTTGGACTGATATTCAACAGCGTTAATCCGCACAACGGCCTTCGTAACTTCCAGAGACATGTTTCATAGAAGTTCCACCCATGCCGGGACTCGAACCCGCGACCTCTGGCTAACCGTGCCAGCGCTCTCCCAACTGAGCTTATGGGCGACTACCGAAATCAGTGAAATTTCAAACCTCTTTACAATCTGTCTATATTACGTACAGGCAGCCACATCTGGCGGAAGTAATTTGCATCTTGCAGCCCCGAGTACCTACTTTGCAATTAGGTTACAGACAGTATTGTAAAGAGGTCCGAAATTTCACTGATGTCGGTAGTCGCCCATCAGCTCAGTTGGGAGAGGGCTGGCACGGTTAGCCAGAGGTCGCGGGTTTGAGTCCCGGCATGAGTGGAATTTTTAGCCTCTAAATAAGTTTTTTTAAAGTTGTCCTTGGCACGGGTTAGTGCATTAAAAAGAATATAATTACTTGGACTAATGTAATGTTGCTTGCCAGGTGCGGAACCATGTTCCCGTCTGCTCGTGCCCGGCCGGCTGGACCGGCAACCCCTTCGTCTCCTGCAGACGCTTTGACCCTGGTAAGCTCACTAAAAGCCAGTTATACAACACATTCTTCTTGTTCCGCTTATTGTGGCTCTCCGCTAATGGACCGAAGCAAACAAAGCAGGTCTGCTCTGTCCCGGCTGGACCGGCAACTTCTTCGTCTCCTGCAGACGCTTTGACCCTGGTAAGCTTACCAAAAGCCAGTCATTGGTGCTTCTTCGAGCAAGGCATTTTTGGGTGACTTGCGTGGCAATTTTCTAAGTTAATATATTTTTTAAATCGACATCTGTTGCTTAAAATATATGTAAACGTAATTTTTTTTATAGAAGAGGCATCTCATAGAGCAATATCCTTACAGAGATAATCGAGGTCAAAAATTTGAGGCCACGCAAATCACAAAACACCCCAGGAAAATGTTTGGCTTGAAAGAAAAAAGTAGCTTGCTGGCTTTTCAATTTATATTTTAACTTGTGGGATAAAATTGCTTCCTGTATTTTGACACTGTCACAATTCAGTTTAATACTTTAATCCTTGTGTTGTCTACAGAGGAAGCATGCCACCCGTCCCCGTGCGGTGCCAACACGAAATGTCACGTTGCCAACAACCAGGCAATCTGTACTTGCCTGCCTGGATACAGAGTGAGTATTCTCAAAATCTACGAAAAATCCTGCAACCGCAATCATAATATCATAGATAATCTTGGGAGCCGATTCTTGACCATGCGAATAGAAAGCGTAGACGCAAAATATTCGAAGGCTTAGACATTTATCGCATAACAATAAGATACTTAATATAACTCGTCAGAGTCATTAAACATATACTGGAAAGTGGTGACTAGTTAGTTAGACCTGAGATTTCCGCACTTAGCCTCATAGTTGGGCCATTGTACGTAGCAAGCGCTGAGGTACGCTAACACCTCAGACACTAGGGTTTCCCTACGATGTTTTTCTTCACAGTCAGCGAGTAGTATTGCTACTATAATTTCACAAATGAACATAACTTAGAAAACAAAGTCATTGGTACATGCCGGGGTTCGAACCCACGACCTCCCGATTGAGAAGCCGGCGTTCTACACCGCTCCGCTACTACCGCTACTCATAGGCAAATAATAGGAAAAATTAAAAAAGTGGTGACTATTGACATTTAAGACACAACTAGCGTCGTCGTACAACCCAAACAACAACTTACAGTCTTTTATATTCCATTCAGCAACAAATTACCCACTTCGTCGTCGTCGTCAGGCTATACTAGTCCACTGCTGGACATAGCCCTCCCCTAAAGAGCGCCACGTTGTGCTATCATAGGGGGTAATGCCCATAATCCCCACGCTGGGCATGCGGGTTGGGGATCGCAGTTCGGTGGAATTGTACTGCAGGGGGCGCTGCAGCCCACCGCCCGGTTTTTATCCCTTAGTCGCCTTTTACGACACCCGCGGGAAGAATTAGGTTGGTGCTATTACCCTCTTAGCAGTAGGTAAATGTTCTCTGTCGCCCTCAGGGAAGCCCGCTGACCGGCTGCCGGCACGAGTGCGAGTCGGACGGCGAGTGCGGCGCGCAGCAGTCCTGCCGCGACTTCCAGTGCAAGAGCCCCTGCAGCGACTGCGGCGTCAACGCTGACTGCGAAACCGTCGCCGCGCACCGCGCCATCTGCAAGTGCCCTAGGGTGAGCCCTGCCCTCCTATTCCGTTACTGCTGATTGGGGATCCACCGTGATTGGATGACTGTGCAGTGCAGTTCGGAAATATCTAAATGGATATACCGATAGGTCCAAAACAGTGGATTGGGATAGATAGATAAAACATTTATTTGCAGACACACACTCACACACACATAACAATTGAAATAGTACAAATAAAATAAATATACCGTGGATTGATATATCACATTTAGACTTTTCCGAAGTGTTAAAATATGTGCCTATAGAGTATAGGGGTACCTACATTTGGACTTGTTAAATTGGTCGAGTCCATAAAGTTACGAAAGAGAATTTACGTACCAGCACCACGAATGTTCCCACTAGTTCCCATACAGTGGATTATTGGGATATCCATTTATACTTTTCCAAAGTGTCAAAATATGTGCCTTCCGTGTACATTTGTACAATGCTAAATGGCACTAGTTCATACAGTGGAGAGGTTGCATAAGAGCACTGAGCGGCTAGAAAAGAAATTCTAGAATCTACCTAATTCGTCAAAAAAATGTTAATTGAATTCAGAAAGCGAGAGTTCTCTTTCTAACTTCGGATCAGTGTCAGTATTACTACGTCAGAAATACTTTCTCAAAACTCCATAGCTTTATACGAAATTCCCTGCGACATAGTTATAAACGAAATTCCGTTTTACGGTTTTAGTCTCTATCTTTTTCTCAATGCAGATAGCGATTTAGAATAGACCGGTAATACGACAAATTCGTTTTATCGGTGTTGTGTCTAGTTTTAAATGCTTCCTAACCGTCTCCTGGGCATAACACATCTGTAACCTAATAAAGAAACCAACTCAGCTAGTACAGAAAGCTTTACCCTGTAAAGAAAGCGATACATAATAATTACTTAGTAGATGAAGCTGGTGTAAGTAATGTAAATGATTCTATTGGTGTTATATAGTTTTAAGTTAGCCTTTTAGTATTAAGTAGGTATAAGTAACAGTGTCTTAACTAATTGTATTAAAAATACATAACACTCTCATTTTAATTAAAACTGTTTTTACAAGGATTTATACTCGTTCATTACATTGATAGAATTTTCCAACGTCATCCGGGACCACGGCACCTCAAAATGTGCCGAAACGTTAAAATTGTTTTAATTTTGTCTACTGCTCGTGTTAACCTTAGAAAATACTCTTATTTTATTTTAGTATAAAATTGCAGGGCTCATGTTGCGAACTATTTATGTTAAGACCTATTCTGTACCACATGAAACAATAACGAACTTGAACTTGATCTAATGTCCCGCTTAAAATTCTTTGGATAATAAATAAAAATGCACCACCTTCCCCGCAGGGCTACCACGGTGATCCCTACCGCATCTGTACGCCCGAGTGCTCTTCGGACGGCGAGTGTCCCAGCTACAAGCCTGCCTGCATCTACAACGCTTGCGTAAACCCGTGCACCAACGCGTGTGGAACCAACGCCGACTGCAACCTCCGTGGCCTGACACCAGTCTGCTCGTGCCCTAAGACTCATACTGGGGACCCCTTCACGCACTGCAGGCCTTTCGAAGCGCGTAAGTGTTACTTATACTTGCGTGGAACTTCTGTTTTTTCCTTAGTCTGAGAAATGTGACCTGAGCTCACAATAATACACTCTGGCACTCAAAATCTCGCTAAGATTACATTAATTAGAGTTACATTTGTTTTTTATTTTTCAAAATAAGTACTTTACATTTTCTTATAGTTGTATAGCCGCTGTAGGAAACCCATTTGCTGTGTGAGCTTATACTCTTTGGTGTGAGCGGTGATCGTTATTTATTAGTTTCATAAGTTTTAAATGACATATGACTGTACATGCTGTACATCTGAAATCAAGTCCCTATTTGCCAAACATCTCATAGTGGTCATCTTCACAAACCTGACATTGGCATCCTAGGGGTACCTACCATAAAAAAGAATTGAATTGTTTGCCATTTTTGCATATTTGCCATCGGAACTGAAAACTTGGAAATCGAACCCCTACCGAATATGCCAAAATTATGAGATTACCTGGTTTCCATACTAGCGTGAAGAGGATGAAGCTAAAGAAGTGCGAACTATGAACGTCAGAAAAGAGGCAATTAGCGACCCACAGACTCTGCCCAAAATATTTTAGTCTATTACTTCAGTCTACTATTGGGCAAACCATTTCGACGATCAATCGTTAATCTACTAATGTTGTTTTCCTGAATGCTCTTTAGCCAGCAGACAGTAAATTAACATATTGTTAGTGTATGAGAAACTGGTACCTAGTATCGAACAAACCTGTGGTTCTAAGCTGGATATCTGGTTTGTAGGTGACCTGTGCGAGCCCAATCCCTGCGGCAGAGATGCCAAGTGCACGCCCGGACACGACCGCACCGGCGCCGAGAGACCCGTCTGCACCTGTCCCGCTGGCTACATCGGAAATGCGCTTGTGGCTTGCGACAAGGTACGTAAACACTTGTTTCTAAAAACTCTTTACTCTCCCGCCGAGTCTAAGGCCAACAAAATTTACAATTCACGCTGACTTTCTTAAAAAGAGGCACACTGCAGTTAAGAGGAACGTGGGGGGCGGGGAGTAGCAATGAGCCATCATCAGAAGTGGGATCTCTTTAGAACTCCGAAGAGTGCTACTGTCCAATAACATCGTAGTTATAGACTCGGTTTTTATCTAAGCTTGCCTTTGAAGTGTCATTTTTAGTGGTGAAGTGGCTTTCAGGGAAGAGACAAGAAGCCTGAAGAAGTGTTAGTATCACCGTTGCCTTTTGGAACGTTTTTTCGTAGGCTATAAACGTCCCAATGCAGGGCACAGACCTTATCTCTGAGAGAGAATACAGGCTTCATTGCCATTGATGCCTATGTAGATTTTGGCAACTTTAAGTGCTAAGGTATGTGAACTCCTGAGGCATTTAGGTTCCCTCACGACGCTTACCTTCACTGCTAGCGAGTGTTATTGTTACCACAACTTCACCCTTGCCTTTAACTCTCAATATATTCACTGCTATTAAGTATTCCTTTCGATTTCCTAAAATTACTTCACCACGACGAGTCGCGCGTTTCGCACGTCAAAAGTCGCGAGTTTCCAGATCAAAAACGATCAACTTTTTTATTTCAACCTAAGCAATTTACCTACACTCTGTTTGCTTGATATCAATGTAAAATGAACTGCTTGTAGTGTTAGTGGCCTGTACATTAATTGTCAAATTCTGACAAAACTCGTGACTCGTGAAAAACGTAGGTACCTACTGCCTCTTGGGCGTAGAAGCACAGCTGATGTGGAATGGCCATGGCGCAGGAATCTTGCAGGAAATGACCGGCGATCAGAAAAATAAATAAAAAAATGGCTTTATCCAATATATGGCTTATAATTCCTCAAGAATTAGAGGTACAATAGGTATACTGTGTACGATTAGAAAGCAAACGTTAGATTTAACACAACAGACGTGACATGAAAAATTAAGGTTTTGATAAAAAAAAGATACAGCGGAAGTGAACGAGAAAGAGACGTTCTTGTCTTTGACAAATCCAAAAATGGTGTTACCATGATATAAAACCATTAACCATTATATTCTTTTTTATGCAGTAATCCGTGCTACAATTTTAAAAACGTAATACAGAGAGTATTGTAAAGAGGTTCGAAATTTCACTGATGCCGGTAGTCGCCCATTAGCTCAGTTGGAAGAGCTCTGGCAGTTAACCAGAGGTCGCGGGTTCGAGTCCCGGCATGGGTGGAATTTTTAGCCTCTAAATAGGTTTTTAAAATTAACCGTTACCATTAAAAATTACCATGATGTATGTCAAGAATGCAATATTCAACACTACCCGGGCTGGTTCAGGCTCAGCCTAGTAGCAACCTACCTTGTTCTCACTCAGCTATTTCTCCACAGGGCGAGTGCGAGCTAGACTCGCAGTGTGGCGATCACCTAGCCTGTGTGGGCTACCAATGTGTGGATCCTTGCCTCGGCAACACGCAGTGCGGCACCGGTGCCGTCTGCATGGCGCGCCGCCATCTTGCCGTTTGCACCTGCCCTTCAGGTAACATTCACACCTAAGACGCTGGGTTCACGACCTGTGGGTAATTACCCCAGTAGGACCTCGATATCAACCCCTGTACGTACCCACTGCTGGTGCACCTGCATCGCAGAAAGGTTAGGCCATACTCCACCACAGGGGCCAAGTCCGGGTTGGTGAAGCAGGACCTCGAATTGTCATAAATTATGAGTATGACTCATAATCAACACCAACAATATCAGACTAAATGTACCCTCTTAAAATTCTTGGTCTCAGCCCGTTCATCACACTAAGCTTATAAAGGCGAAAGCTTGTGAGTGTGTATGTTTGTTACACACTCACGCCTAAACGGCTGGAGCGATTTTAATAAAATTTGGTACGAAGTTAGCTGGGCTACGTTTTACTGTGGGAAAATATCTTATTCCCATGGGAAATTCGATAAACACATAACACAGCGGGGCACGGCTAGTAAATTATAAATATATAAACTATTATTCGTCTTCGAAGGATGTCTCAAGCGGTGCAAATACTCTGTCCTTAGAGACAGCTACATATTTGCTTCGTTTGGGGTTGAGACGATGGGTCCGTGGGGTCCTGAGGCGCGTAAACTTCACATAGAAATATCGACGCGCCTCATCCACTCATCAGGCGATCCAAGACCTGGCAGCTGCCTCGGCCACGCCTTAGCCTGGCCATTCAGAGGGGAATGCCGCCAACATCTTGGGAACTCACCCCAACGGCAGCGGTCTAGAGCTCTTTCTATAAAACTATTTTGTGAATATATTAATATGCAAATGAGAGAGAGAGAGAGACATTTATTTGAAGCCACAAAGATACAATACACATAACACAATGTAACACGATATTAAAAAATATTTTAAAATGTATTAACATACAAATAAGAAAAGAAAGAAAAATATTATAAAACAAAGAATAGCATATAAAAGAAACATTTACAATTTAGAAGGGCATTGTATCTCCTCAGCCACAAACAGGTAGCTGACTCAGCATTTGCTGCAGGCTGGGCCTGCAACACTGATTTTCAGTCAGCACCTATTCTTCTATTTATACATACATTATAGAATATACCTAAAATACTAAATAAGTTAATCAGTAATAGTTAATATTTTATTCGTCAGGCTACAATGGCGACGCCCTTGTCAACTGCTACGAGTCCCGATCGGTGGCGGCCTCCACACGCTACTACCGTTACAAGAGAAACGGAAACTACACCACTGGCGACGACGACGAAAACGATAGCAACGAAGACTCTTCCGAGAACTCCGAAGAATCGACCCCCAAGGCTACCCTGCCGACCGGCGAGCCACAAGCACAAGTTGAGAAGATTGAGAAGCTGGTCTGAAGTAGTCAAGAAAAATGCCTCCGTAATGAAGAATTTTGCGATTGGACAAATCATTTTGTAACAAACTGCTGCCATTTTCTTTTTAACTACTTGTAAGTAAGTGTAACGACGTTTTAATGTTGAATTAAACGCTGTAGGTATCTCGAAGTATTGAGTTTCCTTTTCGTTGGCAGCAAAAAACTCCCGATTCCTATAGGTACCTACCAGCTCCCGCATGGCGCTCTCGCTCCGCTCCGTTCCGAGCATAACGTTGATTGACAAAATAATGTGCCACTTACAATAGTCTCTATACAATCTTATTTTCTAGATCTACAGGCTCAGTAGCATAAAGTTCTGTTTCCCACGAGACATCACGGGATCATCCACTTGAGTTAAGCAACAACAGGTGCGGTCATTGCTGGATGGGTAAGCGTCCCGTGACTACCACTAGTAGCATTTGTTTCCGCAGACCTTCCGTGGTTCGCAAGATAGCCGTTGGCGCCGGGTATGTAGGTAATGGCAGCCTTTAAGCCCAGAGGCCTTATGGGCGGCTTGATAACTTCTGACAGTAGGCCGCCACCGTCTTACAATCCTCCACAGACTCTGACTTGGCCCCCCTGATGGAGTATGGCCTAACCTTCCCGCGATGCAGGAAGAGACCCGTGCCCCAGCTGTGGGGGCATACAACAGAGTTGATATCAAATAGATCACATAGTGGATTGGAATGGCGGAAGTGTCTTTATTCTTCCTTAGTTTTCCCATGATCCTACGAATAAATAACTATCAGTACCTACCCTGATTATTTATTGTAGAAAAGGATTTTATTCAGCAATACCACTCGGTGACGGTATGAGCCAAATGTTCTATTTCTATCGACCGCGCTACCATCCTCTCTTAAGTAAGAGCAAAGGAAAACATCGTGAGGAAATCTGAGTGTCTGAGGTGTTCAAATACCTCAGCGCTTGAAATAGCCAATACGTGGTGGGCACGATACTCTCTCTCAGAGAGAAGGCCTGTGCCATACAGTGGGACGTTTATAGGCTACATAGGGGCTTATTCCAACAGAAACAGAATCCTATTGGACTTAGAAGAGAAAAGAGCACAATAATACGCATAGTCTGGTTACAATATTGTTAGACATAATAAAACTGAAAACTACTCTGGCTACTCATTTTTTGACACAAGGTGTGAATTTTTTTTTTTTTTTTTGCGTTATGGCTCTGCACGGTTTGTGCCTAAGCCAGTGTCAAGTATTTAAAGGATTAGGGTAAAGGTAGGGAAACGGAATTTATTTTACAAAAAATGGAACGGAATTTGGAAAGGTATTAGGATCAGTTGTTAATAACATTGGGAATAAAATAAGCAAAAAGGAATCTTCACGATATACATACTTCGAAAATACTATTTACATAAGGAAATATTACATATTATACAAAGAAAACTAAATTTTAATATCGTTCTTACTTAAAAACTTTGCTATACATTTATAAATATTTACATTATAACTACATAAGAGGCAGGTTGCAGAGGAAGGAAAAGGAACACCAAGGGAAATCAAGGAAGCAAAAAAGAAGGAATGATCACAATCAGGGCAGGAAAATAATATGTGATTAATATCTCCCACCTCAGCTCCACAGGTACAGGCAGGACTCTGCACAATACCAAGTCTAGCAAGGTGGGCCGGAGTTGAAGTGTGGCCTAGACGCATTCGGATCAGGCTTGATGTAATTTTCTTACTAAACTTGGCATCGGCCCTACAAAACCAAGGCTTTGGCGTAATATTGGGTTGGATTCTGCGGTAATGAATGCCTTTTGACTGGTCCTCTGCCCAGGTTCTATCCCAAGAAACCTGGAGATAAGCCCTAGGAAGAGTGGCCAAGTCGTTATAATGATTTTCGTACGGGAACACGTCTCCACACTCCACCGCAGAATTCGCAAGTTCATCAGCCTTTTCGTTACCTACTATGCCACTGTGGGATGGGACCCATCCAAATTGCACAGTAAGATCTCTCTCCGAGCATATACGTAGTAATTTGCGGATAGCAAAAATTGTTGAATGAATGGTAGTAAAAAACGGAAATTTAATTAAAGCCTGGAGAGAGCTCAATGAATCTGTCAGTACTAAAGTATACCTAAGACCCATTAGTAAAATATATTCTACAGCTTTTAGGAGACCAAAACATTCTCCAGAATATACTGAAGACTCAGGAGGGAGTTTAATTTTTTGGACTATTGTATATTGTGAATGAAAAACACCTATACCTACGCAACTACCCTGGTGTTTTGAAGCATCCGTAAAAATGGTGTGCCACCCCTGGAATTGGTTGTCTAATAAGTTATTTAACTCGCCATTTTGACAGATGTCATGTTTAGATATTCCTAAATTAAGACTAACGTTAGGGATTTGAACTAAAGAGTTGTAAGGACAGTGAAAAATAGGAAGCAAATTGGAGTTACTGCATGGAGCCTCAATAGAGTTAAATTTCAGGAAACTCTTAACAAGACACGGAGTAGCCCTGTGAGACCAATACTTGGACATTGTAATAAGGTCTGAAAGATGTTGTAATCTGCCAAGCAAAGGATGATTAGAAAGCTGCAAACAACGACTCAAAAATCTATCAGACAGATATTGACGCCTTAACCGCAGAGGCGGCTCTCCACACTCTACTTGCAAGCAATTAATAGGACTAGATTTCATTGCTCCTAAGATGATTCTTAAAGCCTTTGACTGCACAGCATCCAATTTCTTAAAGCCAGCAGCACTACCAGGCTCCAATAAGAAGGTTCCGTAATCCAGAACACTTCTAACTAAAGCATTATAAAGCAACCTCAATGAAAAAGGATGAGCACCCCACCAAACCCCTGAGAGGCATCTGATAATATTTAATAAGCGATCACACTTGGCAGCAATGTATTCACAATGTGGGAGTCCAGTAAGTTGACTGTCTAAAATAACTCCTAAAAATTTTACATGAGTTTTTACTGCAATGAGAGAGGAATTATATTCAACACAAATGTCTGGACGCTTTCTCATTCTTGAAAACAACACCACAGCACTCTTACTGACAGACAGGTCCAGACCATTAGTGGATAGCCATTGATGAAGCTTTGACAGAGAAGCAGTAAGAGATGAGCACATAGTGTCTATAGAGTTACCCGTTGTATAAAGAAGAAGGTCATCTGCATATTGCAAGACTTCTATAGAGCTACCAAGAGCAGAATCTAAATCATAGGTATAAATATTGTATAACAAGGGAGAGAGCACTGACCCTTGAGGGAGACCTCTCCAAACTACTCTAGATATTTTTTTGTCATCTATGTACACATTAATTGACCTTTCTGAGAGTATATTTACAATAAAATTGACAAGCAAATTAGGGACTTTTAATAATTGAAGTTTTTGTTTCAGGACAGACACAATTACACTGTCATAGGCAGCACGAATATCAAGAAACGCTGCAAGAACTGAATTATTATTTGAAAAAGCTATACGAATGTCAGTTGTGAAAACGCTTATGCTGTCAATAGTACCCCTTCCTTTTCTAAAGCCATACTGGGAAGGAGATAAAAGGTTATTGCTCTCAATGAACCATTCAAGCCGAATTTTAACAAGATATTCAGCTATTTTAGCTAAAACAGAAGATAAGGCAATGGGTCTATAAGAGGAAGGGTCAGCAGAAGGCTTACTAGATTTTAAAATTGGAATGATGATTTGGGATTTCCAGGAGAGAGGAATAACACCTGAAACTACAATAGAGTTAATTAATTCTAGGTAAGTTAAGAGAGTAGAGTCACTAAGATTAACTATGAAAGAATAAGGAATACCATCTTCTCCTGGGGCAGAATCCTTAACATGGGAGAGGATCCCTTTTAATTCCTCTAAGGTAAAAGGAGAGTTTAAACTAGACTCATTATGTTCATTATGGCAAATGGGAGACATGGAGGTTTGTTCTGGAACAGAGGGAGGAGCTAGGTGATCCATATACTGATCAGCCAAGGAAAGAGACATCTTAGGAGTGTGAGAATCACTGAAGGCTGCTCTAAAACGTCTTACATTTTTCCAAACGGCAGAAGGTGGAGTATTTGGGGAAATAGAACTGCAAAATTTTTGCCAACCATCATATTTTTTTTGTTTTAAAAGCTTTTTAGTTGACCTGGAAACTTGTAAATAGCTGTCAAAATTCTCTGAAGTCATTTGATCACAATACAACCTTTCAGCTTCTTTTCTTTTTTTAACAGCCTCAGAGCACTCTACATCCCACCAAGGCGGAGAAGGAATTTTAGACGTACAATTTTTAAAAGGGAAAGTCTCATCTGCTGCCTCCATCAAAACCTTGGCGAACATCTCTGCATCAGTGACACATAGAGATTCACAATCTTTGATTTTTGACTCAACACATTCCCTAAAGGAATACCAATCTGCATTACTTAATCTATGCTTAATACGAGGTTTATGTGTTGACTTATAAGGATTACTACTAGGGAAGGAAACAACTAAAGGAAAATGATCACTGCCATATGATGAGGACAGAGGGTACCATTCTAGAACTAATGCAAGGTCAGGAGTACATATAGATAAATCAGGGGCACTAATTCCCTCATCAGGCTTAGTATGACGGGTTGGTAAACAAGTGTTTAAAATGCAAAGATTATGTGATTGAATAATATTAAGTAGTTGTTCCCCATAACATGAACTTATAGAGCTACCCCATGCCTGGTGTTGGCAATTAAAATCCCCTAAAACCAAAAAGGGCTTAGGGAGAATAGAAATAATATTACTAATTTCAGATAAAATATTTACAGATGGACGAGCAAAATATACAGAAAATATACAAATGTTATTTACAACAGCAGCAACAACCGAAATGTCATTGCTGTGTGAAGGAAGCGGAACAGATGAAAACGAGAGAGACTTATGGATGAGTATAGCCACTCCACCATACCCATCATCTCGGTCTTCTCTTAGACATGAGAAACCAGACATTTTAAAGGAAATACCTGGCTTTAACCATGTCTCTGAGAGAGAAACTATGGAAGGACTGTGTTTATTACAAAGATGAATGAAATCAGATTTTTTACTGGTTATACTGCGGCAATTCCATTGAAGGATTTTGCCTAAACTGGCCATTGTTGGAAAGAGAATTAACAAGCTGAATAATAGAGGCGGCGTTGGACGGTACAGATTTATTACTATTGGAAAAGGAAGATGATATTGCTTGTATTAAAGCTGAGATTAACTCCAAGATAGTTTGATTCTTCTCCTTAGAATCTTTCATTTCTCCTTGAAGGGCACAACCATTTGAGGAAGATGGGGGGTCATATTCGGCAATAAGGGATCGATGAGTAGCTTGATCGTATCCCTTACTTATTTTTGGTTTGGAGGGTGTACGAAAAACTGTTTTTTTGTGTGATCTTGGCGATTGATCAGAAGGAAGCGAAGATTCAATAGGCCGAGTTGAAAATCTGGTTGTAGGGGCAGAAATTAAGGTATCACTATAAGATTTGGTGACAGGAGGATGCATTTTAATTGCCTCTGAGTATGATACGCAGTTCTGGGCCATATAAAGTTTTACTCTAGACTGCCTATCATATTCAGGACAACACTTGTTGTTCGCATAATGATTACCATTGCAAGAAATGCATGAGGCGTTACAAACATCTACATCACATGAGTCACCAGAGTGAGCATTACTACATTTGTAACACCTAGGTGTGGAGTTACACTTAGTTTTAGTATGTCCAAACCGACAACAGTTATAACATTGGATTGTTGGGTATGTGTATAGTTCAACAGGAAGAGAATTATAACAAAGAAAAACCCGTTTGGGTAAAACTTGTCCATCAAAGGTAATAACTACTGTCTGAGAGGGCTTCCAAGTAGGTATTGGACCATGCACTTTATAATTAAATCTTCTCACTTTAATGACCTTGCCACAACCAATAGGTACCGATATATTTTCTTGGACTTCTTCAGGTGTCCACTCTGCAGGAACTCCTCGAACAATGCCCATCCTAGTCACACTAAAGGTTGGTATAAAAGCTTTATAATTATTTTTCTCCAAATCCGGGTCTGTTATAAATGCATTGGCATCATTAAAATCAGAAAATGAAAGACTGAGCTTGGTTCTACTTAAGGGTTTTACGCTGCCATTTATTATATTTTTTAAGCCACGTCTCTTTAGATATTGCCCAAAAGAAACTGGGTGGAGTGTGGGAGCAGGTGAAGATTCTGTTGCATTTCTCTGAATGTGTATTACAAAAGGAGACACATCTGTTGGTTCATAAAGTGCCCTACCTATCTGAGGAGACTGTTGGGATGTAGAGGCGGGAAAGGATGGCGACAAAGATACCGCATCTTTACGGGACGAGGCATCTACAGCGTTGATCGGCATTTTAGTTTCAACTACCGGTTTCTTAGAATCATCACTGTCACAATCACAAACATTTACAGTGTCAGAGCCGTGCTTGTGGTGCTTCCTTCTCTTATTGCAGTGTCTGCAAACCTTGCGCTGCGCCCTAGACCTCTTTCTTTTTTCGGATCTGATGGAGCCATCAGTATCCATTCCGGTGGATTCGTTTAGATTGCTAGGACATATAGTAATATTAACGCCGACCGGGGGGACTGAGCCCCCCGGATCGGGCGGCTCCTCCATGGACCTCAAAGATAAAAAGTGAAAAAACTTACCAGGAATGAAGATATGTACAAATTTTACAAATATATACTATACTACAATAATTTAACAGAAATATATACAACTGATACTAAAAACCTATGCTAATTAAATTATTTAAAGATTTTCATCGAAAAGATACACCCGCCAAGTTTAACGTTTCCCGCGCTTTTTTTTCAACAGTTATCACTTATCTACAAATAAAAAAAAAAAATTCAGGTGTGAATTTATCTTCGCTCTTTTGTGACTTTTGTTTGTAACGCACTTAGGTACCTATTGTGTTTTTTAATACAACAATGCATAACCGTAACCACACATTTGCAATGTTGCAACAACGGTATCTATTTTGATTCAACCGTCTTGTTTTATTTGACATTTGTCATAAGTCAACAAACAGCTGACCGCCTGAAAAAGTATTTTGTTGTTGACATTTTGACTTTCAGCCATTCGGTCTCACAAAAAATGTATCGCTAAATTAACAATCTGACTGTAGCAATACGCACTTATTTTTAACTCTAATGAATATTGCAAATATTCCTGTGTATCGTCTTTGATAAGAAAATGTCCGCAAGCAGGCTAGACGCTGTCTACCGAAGTATACTTATTACAAAGTTTTTCACAAAAGGATGGGGAAAACCTGAGAACTTGAAAAGGTAAATCACACTTTACACACCTTGTAATCACTGCCATAAAATGCAATAAACCAACCATATATTTTATTCTTAATTTGTTTTGTTTACATAATCATAACCATGATTTTTAGGTTATTTGAGTTCAGGAAAGTGGTTTCAAATCGAGATGAATGCTTCAAATTAGTCGAACGTGATTATCCGGTGACCATTACTAAGGTAACTCTTTTCATTTCTTATGCATATATTGTAATGGCTTTAAAATTTTATATTCTTCAAGACATCCAATTTTACTGAATTGATTAAGTAATGACCTTGATTGATAAGTGATCTATTTTTTTCATGGTGGACTGAGATGTTAATGTTTACCAATTATTGTTTACGTAGCCTATATACAACCCACTGCAGAGCAAAGGCCTTCTCTCAGTTAGAGAGTACGGGCTTAATTGCCATTTGTGCCCACCGTGAATTGGCGATTTCAAGCGCTAAGGTATGTGAACACCTCAGACAGTCAGGTTTCCTCTCAATGTTTTTCTTTACTGTAAAATGCATATATTTAATATTGTTTCTTCTTCTTCAGGCTATATTAGTCCACTGCTGGACATAGCCCTCCCCTAATGAGCGCCATAGCGCACTGTCTGATCTGTTTAATATTGTTATCACTTGATATTTACACTGTCAATGAGGGTGGCAAAGGACAGATAGGAGCGTGCCTTAAAGGATGTCTATGTCCAGCACATGTGAAGTATAGACTGATCAATTCATAGATCTACACCTCTCCTATGTACCTTTTTGGTATGTGCCCTTGAACCACACTTAATTGTCTAATGAATTACTTGCATAACATTGATTGTACTCGTAAATAAAATCTAAACACTATTAACGCATACATAACTGAAAAATCCCATTACAATCTTCCACCTAATAGGACCAGCACCTCTCAGACTGCCGGCTTCTTGAGGGCTACTTCACGACCCCTCTGGAGAGGTACCTACCAGGGATCGTGCCAGAGGTTGCTCAACAGGCACACTTCCAGGTGCTTCTCCCCATCCATTGGCCGGAGCCTCGCTGCAAGCCTGTCTGTCTCCACTTAGCCGGCACTGGTGATCATGTAAGTGCTGCGACTGTTTTTATACTGAAGTGGTTTGCTAATTCATATTAGAGTTGTATTTCTTAATAATTCGCAATACTCATACCTAATAAATAATCATAATTAGACCTTGTTGTAAAAATTATGTAGTTATATGGTCCTTTATTTATAAAACTAGTGACACAGGGTTTCAAATAGTGGTCGTAACTCCCCCTTAAAATTTGGCTAAGGAACTATAAATGTCATCCTGTAATGTGTAGAATGTACTCATAATTGAAACAATACAAAATTTGTTTTCTTTGTAACAGTAATAATAATGTTATGCGCTAATACATAAATACATTGTTAACACCACAATGTACAATGTTAGATTACATAAAGTCACACCTATATTCCGAAAGGGTAGGCAGAGACTAGGGCTTGTCACCTACTGTGGAGATTAATAACTACTTTTAATAGCAGAGAGTTAACATTTGATCATAATAAATTATGTACTGAACAACACAGTAATCTGCCTAGGTTCCAACCTGGACTAAAATGATAAACAAAAAATCCAATGCTTCAGCAGAAAAATTGCTCCAAAAACTTTCTAAAATGGTTCTTTACAACATTTTTGTAGAAATATTCAAGACCAACCTGTTATGACATTTAAATGGATCAAAAGTAGCAAACTTTTCTTCCAGTCATCACATCAAGTCATCTCAACCTTGCCCTGTTATGGTTTGAAAGTGGATATACCTGTAATCAGAGTAACCATTATGAAATCCACCTATTTAACTTATCAAATAGACAATGAATTTTCTAGCATTAATCAAAAGTTCTTAGAATTAGATTAATCAATGTACACAGGTTGGTAGTGTATTTTCATCCGTATTTTCAATCATAGTGATATTATTAGCGCACTTCTTTGTAAACAACAACAAGTCAAAATCAACAGAGACGTCAGCTATTTGGCGATGATCCAGCTTGTGATGTTGTCGAAATTCACTGGCGCTGATAGTGGATTTCTGATTTCCCTTACGCTGCGTCATCTAGAGATCTGCGTCATCATTACAAAGTTAACAATTTGAGTCGTGTATAAGGGGTACCCAACACGTATTAGACCGATCTTTTTTTTTGTCGTGTCCTCATAACAGCTTCCGCCACCGGTTAGTGAAATATGTATATTAGTGAAATATATATATATATTTATAAATATATGTTTCAGATTAATAGTGCTATAACCGAGTGATTGAAGTCAATCACTTGAGTTAAGCAACAACGGGCGCGGTCAGGTGAAGGACGGGTGACCGTCCCGTGACTCCCGCTAGAGGCATTTTTTCCGAGCGCTTCCGTGCTTTGCAAGGCACGTTAAGCCGTTGGTGTCAGCTGTCGCCATGTCAGAGTCTTTATGGACGGCTTCATAACTTCTGCCGCCTGATAATAGTCAAGACATCTGGAGCATAGCAAATAGCGCTGGTGGCGGAAGCTACGCCATAGTCATGCCCCTCAGTCATGAGGACGCGGCGAACAAGAAGATCAGTTAAGACATTGGGTACCCCACACCCGTTGGGGCACGGGTTTCTTCCTGCAGCGCAGGAAGGTTAGGACATATTCTACCACGGGGTCCAACTCCGGGTTGGTGGAGGTTTGTAAGGCAGTGGCGGGCCCTACCGTCAGAAGTGCCGTCCATAAGGCCTATGACATGGCTTAACGACTTCCATTACATCACAGCCGGCACCAACGGCTTAGCATGCGCCCGGAAAATGCCACTAGTGGTACCTAGTCCTCCCGTGACTACCACTAGTGGCCGCAGCTGACCGCGCCTGTTGTTGCTTAACTCAAGTGATTGATTCAAATCTCTCGGTTCGACTAGGCCACGAGGGCTTCTTTTTAACGATGAAATTCATTTAATTATTTATTTATTTATCCATTCACTTATATCTATCTTTACAGGCTATGCCCCAATACGACAGTACATTTGTAAACTCAGGCATGTACCCCGGGGGGAGGCAGAGATCATACCTAACTAATTTTAAAACTAATTGAGATCAGATAGGATACCTATTGTGACCTTTGTGAATTCGCTCAGAGTACGAGTACACTAAAGCAGATCGATGCGCTCATCTATCGGTGTGCATTATCAAAGCGAACACACAATACAATGTCATAACAATTTTTTTAATTGGCACCTTTACTTACTAATCCGCTGACATCCTATTCAGTTCTTCTGGCGGCGGCGAAACCTGATGGTGAAGCCTCTGATGAAAGAAGCGGGCATCGGCGGCATCATACTTGAAAACCCATTCTATGGACTGCGGAAACCCACTGACCAAGTGTATGACATTTCACATTGTACTACTTACATAGAATCACTGAAAGAATGCCGATCATGACACTCCGTAGAACGTAACTTAATAAAAATTTATTTAGTACCTTAAGGCGCTTAGGGGCGCTAACTAGAGCCACCAATGGAATAAAAACCATAACTTCTTTCATAATCCGTCAGCCACGTTTGCGATATCCGTCGCGCGGAACCCAGTCAGTGACGATTTTTGCCCAGCTCTCTGAGCCCATACGGCTTAGATGCGAATAGACCCGTTTAATATATAACTATGATTACAGTATAGGTCCATTACAAGAGACCCTTATTCCCCCAGGCGATCTTCCCTGCACAACGTCTCAGACATCTTCGTGATGGGCGGCTGTCTGATCCTCGAGTCGCTGGTGCTGTTTAACTGGTGCGAGCGAAACGGGCTAGGTCCACTCGGCGTCACCGGTCTCTCTATGGGTGGACATGTGAGTTTTCACCAGACTGCCAATGCGAAGAAGGTTTTGATCTTCGCACGATACTAATGCAGTGTATGTATTTTTATTTGCCATATAGGCACATCATAAAACTAGCTACTTATTCCACCATAGGGCGAAAACCATAAGATAGGCTGTATTTTGAATGAAGCGATTCGAATGTAAAAAATGTGTGAAGCGATATTTATTAAATCTTACGTACCTACGGCGAAACTGAGGACCTCCTTAAAGTAATAAAGTAAATGGAAAATGTTTCACTGTTATTCTAAAATTATTTTAAATCTGCGGAAAACAGCTCGCGGAGTCAAATTTTGAACTGATCGTAGGTATACCTATATTCATTTGTGTAAGTTTTTTGTTTGTGTATACCGTAGATTATTTTGTCAGTTAAAACTATTTAAGTATCTCTTTCATTCTGTATGCATTTACGTATTCTATTCTATACAACTATTACTCTTTATTACATATAAGTATTCTATTCAGTATGGTATTTCCCATGATTGCACCACACCGCAGTCTGTAACGCTCGCGGAACACCTCTGGCACTGACTAAAAATCAGCGCTGAAGGCTTGCCCATCAGCATAGGCTGAGTCAGTTGCCGTTTATAGCGGCAGTGACACGCCGTGACCTCCAGTGTTCCTTTCTTTTTTTAAAATGTTATCTAGTAATGTGTTTTAAGTTTGTTTTGTTACTGTGGCGTGTGTACTGTGGCTTATAATAAATGATTTTCTTCTTCTTCGCTTCAGTGTCATGGCGTTGAATCTCACGTTATCGTAATCACTAGTAGTCACAACAAAGCACGGGTGAAGCTTACCAATATTAACCTAAGCGTGACGTCACGCGGTTTGATTGGTGTTTCAGTCAAGATGGCTGAAAACAGTATTCTAATCTTTTATTTTAGTGATTATAATGGATACCTCTTTTTTATATGAAACTAAATCTGTGTTTTAGATCCTTTTAATAAACTTTCCCTTAATATCGTAAAATCTTTGGTTATTTCATACTGTCGTCACGCCTATCTAGTTTAACGTGATTTATAATTGCGATTAGAGCCGTTTGATATATAATTGTTTTACGACCCACAAAGTCGCTTCTTCCAATTGACCAATGTATCCGAAGTTTCAGAACTTCTGAGTATTTAGTTTTTTTTTATGTCATACAAAATCTTATAGCATTACAGTCTAAACTAATGCGCTAAATTAAACGGGTCTTTCGGCGGCGATTAGACCCGTTTTAATTCTGCGATTTTATTACAGATGGCGTCACTGGCGGCTACAAACTGGCCGAAACCTCTAGTCCTAGTCCCCTGTCTGTCTTGGTCAACCGCCTCAGCCGTATTTCTACAGGTATGTTTTAAACTCTCCGTTGTATTTGGCGATAGGTGGACACTGGCAACGACGAAATGACAGCCTTTAGGAGACAAAGAATGTGTCGGTAAAGCACTAGCCAGAAGATATAGCAAGATATAGAAGATATAGATATAGAAGATGTAACAATATAGCCCGAGAAGAAGCGGTAGTAGCTGAGGGGTGGAACGCCGGCTTCTCAATCGGGTCGTGGGTTCGAATCCCGGGATGTACCAATGACTTTTTAAAAACCTGTTTAGACGCTAAATAGGTTTTTTGACGCGGTGGTAGCTCAGTGGGTAGAACCATGGACTGGCAAGCGAAACCCAGGTTCGATCCCGAGTGCAGGCATGTACCAATGACTGTTTAATTTCAAAGCTACGTACATTTGCGAATTTGTAGTCGCAATTCCACACGCTAACGGTGAAGGAAAACATCGTGAGGAAACCCGCGGCTTGGTTGGCTCCGCACGTATTGACAAGTCTTTCCTGTGGGCTAGGCCGACTAAGCTGTCAGGATGGTATGGGTGCTGGGCAAGCCTAAAAACCATCTATAAAAAAACCATGTCCCAGGCACTACAGCGTCGGAGTGGTCCCTTCACCCATCTAGTGTGTGAGTGAAGATACCACTGGACGCTGTATAAATCATCTCATTAAGTAGATGCAAAAGGCCATGTTTTTTTTTTGAGACGCTATAAAATCCACCCATGCCGGGATTCGAACCCGCGACCTCTGGCTATCCGTGCCAGCGTTCTTCCAACTGAGCTAATGATGCCGGTGACGACTGATGCCGGTGAGTCGCCTCACCGGCATCAGTGAATCTTCGAACCTCTTTATTACTCTGTATTACGTACAGGCAGCGACATCTGGCTGAAGTAATTTGCATCACTTGCAGCCCCGAGTACCTACTTTGCAGTTAGGTTAGGTATTGGTATTGCTACTATAAATTAGCTACTACAGCCCGAGAAGACAGCAAACAAAGGTTGCGATTGGCACAGTAACGTGAACATAACATAACATTTACAAACAGGCACATACATTGCTTCTGGCCCCACACTAGGATACCCTGTGTCGTTGGAACCAGAATCAGCGACATCACGAACATGTAAACATCCAAGACCCGGGGTTTTTTCCCCCACCTGGGGTTCAAACTCGGGACCTCTCGCATGCGTTATTGCTGCGCCACAGAGATGGTCATATTCATCTAACCTAACCTAAACCCAGCAGTGGGTGTCAACGGGTTGATGATGAATCTATGTTTACACTATTTTTTTTTTTTTTTAATGCACTAACCCGTGCTAAGGAACAAATTTAAAAACCTATTTAGAGGCTAAGAATTTCACCCATGCCGGGATTCGAACCCGCAACCTCTGGCTATCCGTACCAGCGCTCTACCAACTGAGCCAATGGGCGACTCACGGCATCAGTGAAATTTCGAACCTCTTTACAATATTCTCTGTATTACGTACAGGCAGCGACATCTGACTTAAGCAGATTGATGAATCTATGTACCCAGCCCTCGAATAGAGGCTTCTAATTGACATACAAAAATACCAACTTACAATACAAACAAGTGTCACTCAAAACTGAACTTTAAATCCACAGGGCGTAATGTCACACTCGATAAACTGGGATCTGCTGGAAGACCAATACCTATCAGACGGGGTGTACCGCGAGAAACTTTCAAAGATGGTCACCATAGTCGACGAGGCCTTTTTGGCGGGCAAAAAGTTCGCCCGGACCTTCTCAAACGATATCGATAAGAACTCACAAACCGACAAGGTACAGGTGAAGGCAGAAAAAGCACAACCAAATGTAACGCGAGACAAGAACGTAGATGTAACTTACAGTGAGACGCGTGACGACCTCGGTCCTGGTAGTAAGGTTCAAGATAACGCTGGACGGATGAAAGTGGATCCCATATTGCAAACGCTCAATGCTGACTTGAAAAAGCTTCTCGTAGAAGGTAAAGTTAATCAGGCCCTGTATGATAAGTTGACCTCGAATGTGGCCTTTGAATTAAACGCGAAGGATATCGAAGATGTCAACGACCTGGTTGAAATTAAAGAATTGCTGAAACACAAACTAGGTAAGTATATAGGACTAACAGTTTGGTTTCTTTTCCCCTTCATTCGCAAAGCTTCGTTGGCCTGGTATATCGCTGCTTCGAGGAAAACGTGTTAGTATTTTTCTGTGGGTCCGCTTTTTTATGTTCAAGAACTGATCAAGCTTTAAATTTTTGTTGCAAAGTCGTCCGTAACGCGACTGAAAAGAGTCCACGCGTGTAAAGGTGCATTGCCGCTGTCTGCGGTCAAAAGTCACAATAACGTAGGTGCATACTGTTACCTACTTAATTTTGGAGTTTTTCTAATTACTGCCATTATAATTATATTTTTTATCAATAAATTAAAATTTCATCTATGTTTTTAATTGTAGGCCATTTGACGCAGTTTTTGTTGAATGTCGAGTACATACTGATTATATTGAAATTAGTGGAATAATTAAAGCATTTCCAACATTCCAGCCGAGCTCAAAAACGTCACTGCGCCCTTGGAGAACGCCAAAACAGAGACACAGGAGTCAAAAAGAACCGAAGAGGCCGAGAAAACTTCAAACAAAATGCTCCTGACTGACGTCACAAATACACAGTTACCAACACCGAGTCAAGCTATTAAAAACTGTCCTAAGGACACATCAACGGAAGACAAGGAGAATATGCATGAAATGAAGAAGAAAATTCAAAGTAAAACCGAGAAAAAATCCTGGCACGTTTCGGACTTCACCGCCGATTTGTGGACGAACCTACCGTTCAGACGACCCGAGAAGAAGATAAACATAAGCAAAATACACTGGAGAGACAGAGAGGCGCTGCAGTTTATGCGAGGGATCATGGATGAGTGCACGCATTTGAGCAATTTCTCTGTGCCATTTGATACGTCGCTCATTATTGGTGAGTGGTTTTTGATAGTAAGACTTCTTTAAAGCTTCGCTCTCCACATTTCGATGGACAGCGGAATTGGCAAACCTTAGCATTTCAATACATCGCTTAAATTTCTGTCAAACTACAAGACAGTTTCTGGCAGCTAGATATTCACTACTGACAACCTATATATACTTTATTTTTTGTATTGACGCAAGGTATTTTATATACCCTACATAAAAACCTCTTGTTTGGTGTACGCAGACAAAAGACAAGTACTACAGTCTTGGCTTTATAGTTAAAATTGATCGTGTTTGGGGGCAGAACAACTAACTTTTTTTATTGTACACAAAAAATGCATAGAAACTATCCGTTGTCTCAATAATTTTCTTTATTTAAATTTTATTTATTAGTATTACCGACAACATATTTTTATATAGTCTGTTAGCTTTAAGAATATACCTCGGCTACTATCGGATATATTCGTGTAATAAAAATATCGGAACTAATTGACACTTAATTTCGAAATCAAAACTCGATCATCAGTACGAAAACCGGCGAAAATTGGCGAAAACCGAAGCCTACTATAGAGCCCGAGGTACCTATATTCTAAAAGCTAACAGACTATACACAACACATTCACAATAGATCATAGACAAAAATAAAATAAGTGTTGTCTCACTTACAGAATCGATAATATGGTTTTTAAAAACCTATTTAGAGGCTAAAAATTTCACCCATGCCGGGATTCGAACCCGTAACCTCTGTAAACCGTAGCCTCTAAATAGGTTTTTAAAAATTTGTTCCTTAGCACGGGTTAGTGCATTAAAAATAAAAATAGTGTAATCATGTGGGTACAGTGATATCGTTCCGATGTTAAACCTAACTGCAAAGTAGGTAGTCGGGGCTGTAAGTAATTCAATTTGCTTAAGTCAGATGTTGCTGCCTGTACGTAATACAGAGAATAGTGTAAAGAGGTTCGAAATTTCACTGATGCCGTGAGTCGCCCATTGGCTCAATTGGTAGAGCGCTGGCACGGATAGCCAGAGGTTACGGGTTCGAATCCCGGCATGGGTGAAATTTTTAGCCTCTAAATAGGTTTTTAAAAATTTGTTCCTTAGCACGGGTTAGTGCATTAAAAATAAAAATAGTGTAATCATGTGGGTACAGTGATATCGTTCCGATGTTAAACCTAACTGCAAAGTAGGTAGTCGGGGCTGTAAGTAATTCAATTTGCTTAAGTCAGATGTTGCTGCCTGTACGTAATACAGAGAATAGTGTAAAGAGGTTCGAAATTTCACTGATGCCGTGAGTCGCCCATTGGCTCAATTGGTAGAGCGCTGGCACGGATAGCCAGAGGTTACGGGTTCGAATCCCGGCATGGGTGAAATTTTTAGCCTCTAAATAGGTATTTAAAAATTTGTTCCTTAGCACGGGTTAGTGCATTAAAAATAAAAATAGTGTAACGATAATATGGTGTTCCACGTCTGATTATTCATGGCAATTGAAGATTTTTTTAATTAAGTGAACTTTACTTGCAGCTGTATGTGCCAAACACGACGCTTACGTCCCGCGAGAGGACGTGGGGACTTTAGAAGAGATCTGGCCCGGAGCTGAAGTCCGGTATGTGGACGCAGGCCACGTCTCCGCCTACATCCTGCATCAGTCCGTCTTCAGGTACACACTCTGCTTCTTAATAATTTATAGTCCCTCATCAGGACGTTGGGATACTAGAGATCTGGCCCAGAACTGAAGTTCGTTTTGTGGTTGCAGGCCGTTTTGTGATTATGTATAATGTTAATACATATTTTTCTCAAAATTGCTTGGTAAACTGCATCGGTACGAGGTCGCACTGGTACTTACTAATTTAAAGTCCCGTGGGAGGTCCTTGAGATATAATGAGACACCTCACTAGGTGGAGCTATGCTCTGAGTCCGAACTGATCCGTACCTCGGTCAATCTTCAGATAACCCGCACTGCTACTTAGTACTTTAAAGTCCCATGGCAGGATGACGAATCACTAGGAGTGATCTGGTCTGGAGTAAAAGTCCAGCTGGCGGACGCAGACCATCGTTATCAACCCTTGTATGTCACCACTGTTGGGGCACGGGTCTCTTCCTGTATCGCAAGAAGGTTAGGCCATACTCCACCACGGGGGCCAAGTCCGGGTTGGTGGACGATTGTAAGACAGTGGCGGGCCTTACTGTCAGAAGTTATCAAGCCGCCCATAAGGCCTCTGACATGGCTTAACGACTGCCATTACATGACAGCCGGCACCAACGGCTTATCGTGCCTTGCGAAGCACGGAAGCGCTCGGAAAAATGCCACTAGCGGTAGTCACGGGACGCTCACCCATCCCGTACCTGACCGCGCCTGTTGTTGCTTAACCAAGTGATTGATTCCAATCACTCGGTTCGCCTAGGCCACGAGCGCTTCACGGACGCAGACCATGTTTCCATGTAAATACTGCATCAGCACATCGCAACTCACACTGATCTTTAGTAATTTAAAGTCCCACGGGAGGACATTGGGACACTATGGAAGATCTGGCGCAAGACTGAAGTCCGTTTTGTTGATATAGGCCATGCCTCCGCGTGAATACTGCATCAGTACTGTCGCGTAATGTTCAATGTTTATCCATTTAACTATCCAATGGCGGCAAAACTGTTTTTTCTGATGCTGTATTACCCGTGTAAAATTGTCATTAATTCATAAGCGATATAACCTGAGTGGTCATTGGTACCTAATCGTCGCAGGACAAACTTGAAGCAACTGGAAAACGTCCGAGATCATATTTAACTTCTACAGCCATTGCAAATCATACATTTGGGAACATTTTTCCAAATGTGAAATCAGGTTGCATACTTTTCTTGTTCAAACCATCCCGTTCTTGACAGTACTATTGTACTGACAGCAAGAAACGTGTAATTAAATATTTCTGCTTAAAGGAAAGCCAATGAGACGAGATAAAGAATGTAAACAAAGTTTCAGGGGTTGTAAACATTTTATTTGAATGTATTATAGTTATACAAATTTCGGATTCCTTATTCTAATCGCTGTCGTCTGTATTAGTCGAACATGATTCACCGGAAGAGTCCTAGGCTGTCTTGTGGCGCCAGACTGTGATTCCATAATTAAAACCAACAACTAATTACAATAACAGCAAAAATCAACAAGAAAACTAGCAGTAATGGATTAATAAACACAATAAACGTACGTATCACTTCGAACGTAATCTAAACAGGAATGAACTATTATAGTTCACAAAATAGTGGATGACACCAAATGTTGACAACTGCCGTACTGAAAATTTTCCTGTACCACGAAATACGCAACGACAGCTGTTGCAATCAAATGATGCCATTACCGCATACGTGTGACAAGGACAGAGATAATAATCGCTCACTATCGCAATGTAACTCAGTAACGGCCCGTTTGTATAAATTATTTATCTCGTCTCATTGGCCTTCCTTTAGTTCACCTTACACCACTTTCGCAAATTTTTTTAGCAAAATGAACTTATTTAACTAAGTATAATTTCGCCTTCCAGATCGTGTATAAAGGAGGCGTTCGAGCGCTCGAAGAAGCGTTGGCGTAACGACAAGCAAGTCGATTGACAGAAGCCCTGTTCCGACCCGCTAAGGCGCAAATTGTTACCTACATTCATAATATTCGCAAGAGCTTGGTACTTGTTCACTTGGAAACGTCTCTTGATAGTATTAGACATTTTGGTTAGGGCGATACAATGGTTATCAGAGAAAACCGTTAAGAAGTCACAAACTTTCTAGTGATCAGTGCATTAAATTTTTCTTATATTCGAAATTTACCGGCGCTCAGGGATCTGCGGCTTAAAAAGGGTGAAACAGCACATTCTCACGCACGACACAGGGGTCCTAGTGTGGGGCCAGAAGCAATGTATGTGCTTGTTTGTCTGTAAATGCTATTGTTACAGGCTAGGGTTCTGGATTTGGATGTAAAACGCCAATGACAACTTCTTAGGATTTATTCACGCAGGGTCTGGTCTGCAGGTCTTCACGACACGAAGTCCACACGTAGATTCGAATCGAAGTCCAATAGTATCGCTGAGGTCGCAGTTTATGGCTCGTATCGCAGGTATGTTCGCTCGAAGTTTACTCTTCGCTCTTCCAAACGGAACTGACAGCGCGCCGCGGCGACCGCTATTTATATCCGCCGGCAAGGGTTCTAGAACATTCAAGTACGTACCTACACTCGGTGCACGCGGCAACGACTCTAGAACAAAGTCCTTGTCAAAGAGATTTGAACCTTATACTAGTGGACATACGAGTCACTATTGCTTGCAGCGTATTATTGTTAACTAAAACGAAGCATGCGGCGACTATTCGATAGGCTTCCAGAAGGCTCTATTCTAGATGGTTCGGGATAGGACCGCGACATTATGTTATTCTGCTCGTCAAAACAAACTTTTATTTGGAGTCCAATTTTGAAATTAATAACAGCGTTTGCTATTTACTCTAGCCAATGTTTGAAACCAGGCCCAGATGTATCGAGCGAGGGTCCTAAACTTTACGTAAAGGCGCATTCCTTACAGGAATGAGTGACATAGCGTATTTTTTTCTATAAAACATTCGGCTAATTATGTTAACACTATTTTTATTTTTAATGCACTAACCCGTGCTAAGGAACAAATTTAAAAACCTATTTAGAGGCTAAAAATTTCACCCATGCCGGGATTCGATCCCGCAACCTCGGGCTATCCGTACTAGATTATGTTAAGCCAAGTTTGGGGTGCGAGGTGAGTTAAGGGTCGGAAAAATCCTAGATAAGGCTGTAAGATATTCTATATCATATTTTACAGTTTCTTTCATAATGAAAGTGAAGTGTTTTTTACAGCCTATATTCTTCACACTGCAGGGCACAGGCCTTCTCTTAGAAATGAGTAGTGTGGGCTTAATTACCACGCGTGCCCACCGCACAAGTACCAATGATGAGAATTACCTCCTTAAGTTACACCGGACCATTCTGAAATATTATGTAGGTATACTGTAAGCAACATATCGAACCGAATCTACCTCGTTATGTGCGCAGATAGTTACGAAGAGTTAGTTCCAGCTTTAGCAAGAATCGTTGACTGAAATTGGTCTAAAGACGCAGCGGTCTGTTACTACTCGTTACGCAGGCCTGTCTGCATCGTTACAACACCTTTTCTATATGCAAAATGACACTATGTGACTTAGTGCGAAGCTCAGATTAAGTGCGAAGTATGTACTAGAAGTGCGAAGTATGTACTAGTCTTAAGCCGCAACGCGTTGCTTACTAGCTCAATCAATGGAATGAAAATCGTGAACATCGTAAATATCGACAAGTGGGAATGACGAACTGTGACGACTATAATGCTGTAACACAACTGTACCGCTGCCAAACGTAATAAGGTAATTACGTTTTACCTAATAAATAATCGCGATTAGACCCGTTTAATATACAACTATGTGACAACTATGTTTAGAACCTACGGTCTAGAACCAAGAATAAACAACCTAGGACTTTAATCGATATCCGCTAAAAGCGGCCGTTTCTGCCAAAACTCATTTAATAGTCCTGGATTCTTAGACCTAGGTTCTTGTCAGAGGTTCTAAAACAGCTTCTGTTTATTAGGATTTCTAATGTTTACGTGTTACAGTACTACACATCATAAAAGTCCCTTCGGGAATCTACTTTCGCGCAGACTAGGAAGAAGTGTAACGAAAGTACCCGAAGCGATAAGTACATTCAACATGATTTTTAACCGATACGGTTAAGGTGTAGAATGGATTGCCGCAGTAGCGCTACCTAATTCGCTCACGCTAATATTGCCAAACTAATAATCACCTGCATCGATGACGTTGAATCAACCAATAGCAACTAAGGCGCGCGGACTGCCATAAAATGAAACTATCTGATTGGTCGAACTTGCCGCACATCCAAAATTTGGTCATCTGCGCAGGTACATCCGCGATACTTATTTCTTGTGTAGCACTGTACATTGGTGGCGCTAGTAAGCACCTTAAGAAACCAGTGGCAAGATTTTAGTTTCCAAGTGAATATTGAAGAAAAATTGTTGTAAAAATATCACGTAAGTGTGGTAGTGATTCACCATTCAATGTTCAATGTTAGTTTAGACATAAGCGTTGTTGAAGTTTTATGCGTATTACGCAGCAAATGCAGAGTGACATTATTATATTATTTTATGCCACACCTGGCAATAAAGTGGCTTTTTCCGCACGCTGCGCGTACGGAAAACGCCGCTTTCTGGCCAAGTGTAGACATAAAACGATGTACACAACACGTGAGGTAATAAAGAAAGCTCTCGATCGCATATTTACGTCCCTCGCTTGCAGCTCGGGCCGCAAACTTCTGCGATCTCGGCCTTTCTTTGTAATACCACCCTATTTGTGTAATGTACTATTAAAATTGCTTTGTTAAAACTAAGAATACAAATATGTTCAGGTCGTTATTTAGATTTTAATATTGCAATAACATTATGGTGAATTGTGTCTTTTTAATTTGTTACAATGATAACACTAACACTATCATAGATTTCACAGTCTGCTTTAGGTACTTATCATTTAACATGTTTTAACTATTCAAAGCTCAATTATGTATGTTTTTAGCGTTTATATTCGGTCAAATATACTTGGATGCCACAGTTTGAATGCAATAATTCAACCTTTTTTTACCTGTGTAGGTATCAGAAAATTGAATAGACACTATTCGTTTGGGCGACCTGTGTATTTAATCGAAAGATGTAGGCTTCTCGACGATCAACAATGCTGTGGTTACATCCAATATCTCACCCCCGGTTTCTTGTAAACAATTTATTGATCTGCAGTTAATCTACAGCAGCTGTCCAGTTTGTCCAACTGATTGTTAATGTGCAAGAAATCGGGATTACTGTTTTACTAAGTAATAACAGTTTTGTATTTGGCAGAAATAACACTTGGAAAGGAGAAGACATATAATTAGGTCGAATAAATTAAAATCATAAAAAGAAAAAAATTCGTTGACCAAAGTTGGACTTGGAAGGTACAGGAATCATCTTTGGTATTTTTTACTATGAAGCGAACCAACTCTATCTTGCGAGAAAAATATTTATAAGAGCTATTTCTGAATTGAGAATTTCGCTAAGTAAATACTTAGCTGTATTGCTGTCTCTTCGAATTTCTCAGAAAGGAGAGTGACATAACGTTACTTGAATATTTACTTAGTAAAATTCTCAATTCAGAAACCGGCCCATAGTTTGTAAGGGCTTACCATAGTTTCACAAATGGCCTCAGTCTGGGTGTACTGCGATGTTTGTGCTGTCCCTGCCTGGTTACCTACATAGCACATAACATTTACATACATTGCTTCTGACCCCACACTAGGATACCCTGTGACGTGGGAACTATAAACAGCGACATCACAAACATGTAAACATCCAAGACCACGGGGGTCAGTGGTCCCCAGCCGGGGTTCGAACTCGGGACGTTTCGCTTGGTAGGCAGATGCGCTGGGCCACAGAGGTCACAGGGTATCCTAGTTTGGGTACAGGACAAATGATTGTGTTGTGTGGAAGTTATTATTGTTATTTTCTTTATTCCTGCTGCAAGTAGAGTTTTGTTGCATTCAAATGGCAGAATTAACCAGTTAATATACTGGAAAGTAGTCTGTTAGCTTTTAGAATATACCTCGGGCTCTAGAGACTTCGGTTTTCGCCGAAAGCACACGAGTGTAGGTAATACTACTTCCTGTTCTCTATAAAACTTTTCTTCACTATTTTGAAAAGTTATGTAAAGTGTCATATAAGTTCCGATATTTCTATTGCACGCATATATCCTATCCGATAGTAGCCGAGGTATAATCTAAAAGCTAACAGACTAGCGAATTTTGACATAAAAACGCACGACTCGCGTATTCGCCCCCTGGTCACCAAACTAAACTAAAGCCTTTGGTCTTATTTATGAAAACATGTTTCTTAAAACACTCCTGAGATGTACCTGTAGTGTGTAGTAAAGATTTAAGCACAAATTATTTAACCCTTAACCAAGCAATGGTATACTAGTTCCCACTATAAATTTAACCTTATCACCTTACCCACAATAAAAATGTAGACTAGCTCTGCCCGTTAAGCTACCCCTGAGGAGTGTTTCGGGGGAACCTGGTTTTTATAAGACCGTTAGAATACGAAAATCGTCCTAACTTTGGCCAGCGAGGGAATTTCTTTCGTGTTTGTACTGTCAAGTACCTATATCAAGCCGCAGCGAGGAGCTATCATAGATAATGGCCTGCATCGCCGTAAATAGTACAAATAATTATGATTATTGACTATTGTTTAATTTAGACAATTTGTATTAAAATCTACGCTTTTTAGACTATATTTAGTCGCAAGTGGAAATAGCTGGGTTCATGCCAGGCGCGTTATCCTGATTAAAGTCGATCTTTCCTCTCCATGCTAGAGAGGGACAAAGCGAATATTATGACGTAATTTGTGCGGGATAACGCGTCTGGTGTAAACGTAGAAAAACTTAATATATTAATGACTTCTCTTTTGAGATCGTGGAGTGAAACAGAAATATTTTTCTATGTACATTCTTTATGCAAATATATCTATTTTACATTAATTGTCGCCTTTCTAATTCAACCCAAATAAAATCCGTTAAGCCATTGGTGCCGGCTGTCATGTAATGGCAGTCGTTAAGCCATGTCAAAGGCCTTATGGGCGGCTTGATAACTTCTGACAGTAAGGTCCGCCACTGTCTTACAATCCTCCACCAACCCGGACTTGGCCCCCGTGGTGGAGTACGGCCTAACCTTCCTGCGATGCAGGAAGAGACCTGAGCGTCTGAGGTGTTTAACTACGTCAGCGGTTGAAATTGCCAATCCGCGGTGGGGACGCATAGTAATTAAGGGCACTCTCTGAGAGAAGTGTCTTATGCCATGCAGTGGGACTTACAAAGGCTACATAAAAAAAAATTAATATAGATTCCTAAAAGCTCCATTGAAGAAAATAAGATAAAACCGCCGTTGAATGGAAAAGAAAGACTTAATTATTTGAACAAGTATAGTTTATTAATCAACTCATTCATATCGACTAAAACAGATTCCGTCTTGCTTCAAATCAATAGTTCAATAATTACTGACCATTCATGTTAACCCTCGATTCAGCTCCCCGTTCTGCCGTAAGGGTAATAATTAGTATTAATTACTGTTAGAAGTGCTTTGCATGAAGATGTATGCAATGACAAAGAACTGCTTGCAATCCAGTTTAGACTTTGGCTACATAGATGAAAGGTGCAGTGTATTGAAGCCGACCTGGCAACCTCTGTTTTTCATCCAACATTACACAAAACAAGGTTCTGACCATAAAAAGACAGATTGTTTTGTGCCGTGTTCGCAGGAGGCGGCTTAAGCTAACATAATTTTAGAACAAAAATAAAACAGTAATTGCATATTTACAACAGCTGGCGCTTTAGGCATTTACGGACCCATCTCGTTTTAAACTCTCATGACACCACTTAAATGAAGATAAAAAGGAAACAGTAAAAAAATAATGTTACGAATATGTAACTGAAAAAAAATGGTTCTTTTCATTAAATATAACATATTTCAACGTTCCTTATGCTAAACGGCTTGCTTAATAATATAAAATCAAACACTTTCTTGCAAAAACATCAAACGGGTTATAAGTTAGGTGAGGAAATAAGTAATACTTATAACTATTGCGTGTCAATATTTTGATATTTTTGCCAGATAGTGCACCACCTTGCATTTTTACTTCACCAACGTAATAAATGTAAAGATGACTTTGCAACATTTGATCACTTTCAACAAGAGATTACAGCGGGTTTCAAACAGTCTATTATATCCAGCTAAATTTAACTGACGATTTTTTTATTTACGATTGCAATTGGGAACTACTTATTTCTGTAGACTTTTTTTGATGCAACACATTAATTCTTGTGAGACTGAGATAAGCACTGAGCATTCTATGTTGTTTGAGGAAAGTGATTTACATTTCACACCTGGGGTATTCTTGGCTCAGGTAGCATGTCAGTAAGTGAGGAACTGTCGCATGCACCTGTAAAATTGACAATTCCACGCTTAATGCCCACAAAGATAGCCAAGTTTAGCCTGTGTAGCCCTTTTGGTATCAAACCTACTTATAAATACTTAAATGTGTCGCTTTATATACTTTTATCTCTTTCTTTTTTGTACTTCCACCTCAATTTTAGGCGAAAATTGAGGCAGACATTCGCGACACACCAAAATAGTGATTTAATTAAGAATAATATCATAACAAATCAGGATGTAATGATTTCAACTGTGCAGATTAATATCTTTTACGCGAATGGCGGTTTTGTCGGCCTAGTCACTACGGACACTATAACAATAAATACATCTGTGTAAAATTGTTTAAGGACCGTCTAATTCCACAAACAGTTTAATAAACAATCAATGTACGACCGACACAAATAGAGACCTGAAACGGATTTATTTAACAACCGTCTATTTCAACGAACCGTCTAAGAAATAATCAATTTACGACCGACACAAATAGACACCTGAAACGGCTTGATCAGAGTCTGTCCTGAATCTAGTTCGCCCATATTATCTTCTGTCCAAACCAATCGTTTATTACCAAAAAGGCTACTTTTTTTAAAACACAAATCTATTAAACAAATTAGCGGTCTATTTCTTAAGCAGCAGGGTCCGAAAGTCGCTGTTGCTAAGGGGTCGTTTCTCCTCGCTGCTATGGTTACCGTTCGCCTTGCTGGTGGAAGGTTTGAGCAGCACACTGGGGATGAAACTGCTGAGCTGCGTCCTACGTCTGTGGAGGACAAGGAAGGACGTGTGAATTCTATGTACATTGTATGGGCCACTATTTACTCGTTAAGACGTATACTGAAAAAAAACGTGCAGAACACATGCTTTGTCAAACTGGCCTACGCTAAGACGGAGTTTACACGTTCAGTCTGGCATCAGTCAATTCCATCAGTCTGGTTAGACTGACGGCAGACTGATTGTCTATTCAGTGGACTGATGGCCCAGACTGACAGTTATTCGAATATTTTGATGGTTCATCAGTCTGGCATCAATCCGAGCTTGATCAAGGACATAGAGTGAAATGACGCCAGAATGAACATGTAAACTCCGTCTTAGCTTGGGCAGTTTCACAAAGCATGTGTTCTGCACTTTTTTTTTTTCAGTACACGTTTTTAACGAATAAATAGTGGCGTATACAATGTACATAGAACCATTGACACGACATTTGTAAAGCAAAAAAGCCGTTTACCACTTAACATACGTTAAGACGTATACTGCAAAAAAACGTGCAGGCCAACGCCGTGTGAACCTAGCCTTATACACATGCCACATGGGCGTTGGGCCGTTGTGATTACAACAGAGTGAATGTTACACGAGCGAACGCGACGCTGTATCCGTCTCCCAAAAACACTGCATTTTTGCTCTGTCAATGCAACCGCAGCATCCATCCCCGCCTCGTCTCCCTGGCCCCTTGTCTGTTGAACGCACGTTCCTTAGCCGAAAGTAGTTTCAACCCACTATGTGGCATGTCGTTCAGACTGATAATTATGCAGAACTACGTAACGTCTCCGCTCAGGCGACGCGGCGGCGACGCAACGCACCAGCAATGCCCGTATCCCAGAGAGAGGCACCACACGGGCGTTGTCTATGCTTTGCGTTAGCGCTGCGTCAACTGAGCGGTTACGCTCCGTCGTCCTACATATAAATCTGAACGAAACACCACACGATGCATTGAAATGACGAACGGTGACACAACGCAACGCATATCGCTATAAGAGCAATTCCACACGGATGATGCGGCTTCGCTGCGTCATCGCAACGCAATGATTTAACAACAAGATTGAACGCAAAGTCTTACTCGTATTTATCACGTTCATGAATGAAACCCACTTTATTGGATCCAGGTCTCCCAGGGAGATAATTAATTACCTTTCACCTCATACATAGTCGCGATTGGACCAGATTAATATATAACTATGTATGAGCATTGTGAATCATTATAACACCTCACTCTTAGGGAGGTGTCATACGTGCGCTGTTCGTACAAAGGACAAACGGCGACGCAACGCACAAGGAGAGGAGCACAGAACATGTTAAATATGAACCTTTTAGTTATGTAAACAAGGATCAAAATCAATGGACAACAATGAAATCAAGAACTCTTTTGTAATAACGCTACTCTACACTAGATGGAACTACCACCGGGTCTAATCTTCGAGAAGTTTTATGTGATAGGCCATAAAGTCGAAAATTGAAAAACAAGTCTCTGATATGTTGCTACTCAGCCGGATTGGTTTCCTTGTTTATGTCATTAACTCATTACCAATTTAATTTAAAAATACAATGAAATACTACTCACCGATGAACGGTTTCGGCATGATTTGTAAATTTTTGTCCCCAACTCTCATTTTTACAGAAGGCATTTTAGTAGAGGTTTTACGATTGTTTTCTTTACTAGAAACAAACGACAACTGAGGCAAGAACTGTTAGGGACTACGCATAGGCAATACATTGCTAATGCGGGCATGCGGGCACGCGGGTGCGGCCCGCTTACGACTTCTACTCTTTTTTATGATCTGTGGTGAGGAGAGAGACTACGTGGGGAGAGAAGTGCAGCGTTTATGTGGTTCATAACATAGCTGCATTCACGCAGCACCCGTCGGTCTTCCCGGGTATGTTGACCCAAAAACACTGATTTAGTAACTCACGTAGCACCCGGCTCGTACTTTGCCTGCCCTAAACTAGCCTTCTCTTGTTTAGCATCCGCCGCCTTGGGAGGTGCGCTGAGAGTCATGACCAAGTCCGATCCTAGCAACGGCCAGTTGATCTTCCCGTAGGCAATCTTCGAGTGAAGTAACCTAAAAACACTGATTTAGTAACAAATAGTAACTCACGTAGCGCCACCCGGCTCGCGCTTTGCCTGCCCTAGACTGGCTGACTCCTGCTTGACATCCGTCTTCTTGGGAGGGGCGCTGAGAGCCACGACCAGGTTCCTGTCGCCCAGTAACAATCCGTTGGTCTTCTCGAGGGCCGTCGCCGCCGATGCATCGTCTTCGTACTCTACGTAGGCTAGGCCTTTGGGCTTGCCGTCTCTGTGGCAATCATGAAATCTTATTAGGTTTACGTATGACAACTGATGTATTTGATTTAAGGTGACTTGAGAAAAGATGGTCAGAGTGGAGTTTTTTTTTTTCCGCTGCCTTGTTTTCCACTACAATACGGCCCGAAGGCAGCGGCTTACATTTTACACTGACATTCAGCAAACAGAATGTAAATTGTTTACGTTGAAATAAATTTATTTGAATTTGAGTTTTGTGGAAGCAGAATAGAGTTTTATCAACTATTTTGACGACTTTCAGTGTCTATCCAAATAGAAGGAGGTTTATGAACGATTTTGACAACTTTCAAGGTCTATGCAAATAGTGGGAGGTCTACGAACGATTTCATCGACTTTTAAGTCTGCGTTGCAACCGACAACGTAAAACGCTCCTTAATTCCTCACAAAGACGGACTACAATACAAAGTCTTTTTTTAACGTAGGAGCTAGCGAACACTTTAGAAAGTCACTTAAAATAAGGGTAATTCTAGTTAGGAGGTTATTAGGGTTTGGTTCGTGAAAAACGGGCATTAGTAACATTAACCCTATCTACCTATCTATAATCAGCCCACATCAACCCACTGCTGGGCATAGGCCTCCTTTTGACATCACCATTCCTCACATTAACCCTATTAGATTAAAATCCTTTTGTAAAAAATAGAGGGAGAAGGAGCGAGTGAAAAAAAAGAGAGGGAGTGTATTGTACTTATATTATACACACGAGCCATAAATGCACGTGGCGACTGAGTATTTTGCTGCAACCCAATAACTAGTCTTCTGTATGTGATCATAGTAGTAGATGAAAAACTTCTCCCGATAAAAACATCGAAAGAAGTTATCCATCCAATGTAGCAATTGAATGAGATATCTTCGATTAAATACAAGCCAGCTTTGAACTCAATTTTTCAACGGAACAAAGAATGTCATACAGCTTCTAATAGAAAGCATTAGTGGGGAGCGCGATGCGCGAACAAAAATAGACCGTATGACCAAGTGATAAGAACCACAACTACAAACGGCAACTCACTTGAAAGTGACGACTCTGATGTCACGCAGCTTGCCATAACCGTCGAAGACCTTCTCTAGCGCCGCTTTAGTGCAGTGCTCGTACGGCAGATTCCGCACAAATAGCTTGTTCCTCTCTAACCCCTAAAAGTAAACAAAAAAACGTTAAAGATAGAAATTAAAAATGTTCGTATTTGCTATGGGAGATAGCAAATACGGGTGTAGTGATGGTATTAACCCTTTGTATGTCCCCACTGCTGGGGCACGGGTCGCAGGAAGGTTAGGCCATACTCCACATAATTTAATTTGTGGATCATAGGTACATTTTTACATTCTGTGTTCAGTCAGTTTTCGGATCGCTATGTCCTACCAAAGACGTACAAATACATTTTTAGTCAGCGTATATATAGAAACCTATACCCAGGAAATGTCACATGCATTTAAATTACTTGAAAATTAGTCCGGCTCCGTGGTGGCCAAGTCCGGGTTGGTGGAGGATTGTAAGACAGTGGCGGGCCTTTCTGTCAGAAATTATCAAACCGCCAATAATGCCTCCGACATGGCTTTACGACTGCCATTACATGACAGCCGGCACCAACGGTATAACGTGCCTTGCACGGAAGCGCTCGGAAAAAATCCCACTAGCGGCAATCACGAGATGGTCACCCATCCAGCACCTGACCGCGCCTGTTGTCGCCTAACCCTACTGATTGATTCCAATCACTAGGTTCCACTAGGCCACGGGCGCTTCAAGACAGGAATGAGGAGATCCGCAGAAGAACCCGAGTTACTGATATAGCTCGCAGAATTGCTCAGTTGAAGTGGCAGTGGGCGGGGCACATAGCTCGAAGAACTGATGGCCGTTGGGGCGAAAGTTCTGACCTGGCGACCACGGACCGGACAACGCAACGCGGGCAGGCCAGATGGTCTGAAGGCGGCGGGGAGTAGCTGGATGCGGACAGCACAAGACCGTGGAGCTTGGAAAACTATGAGCAGAGCCTATGTATTGCTGTGGGCGTTAAATGGCTGATTACTGAAACGCGGTTCAAAAAATGTGTAAAGTACACTTTGTGCCAAAAGAGCTACTATAATATTAAGGATTATTTAGATGACAATGATGACTGGAATTAAAGCATGTAAAATGCATGAGTTTTGTAAAAATGGTGTAATTTCTGTTAATTAAGGACTTTGAAAAGACTAAGTTTGGAGTTTTTTTTGCCATTTTTTCTCCAATATGATCTAGATTTTGAAATGGGCACCTTGTTTGACTTGTAACGTTCATTAAGCCGCAGTATCTGCGCTACTTTGAATAAAACTTTTTCATTTCATTTCATGATGATGAATTGGCGACTTACCTCGGTAGGGTACTTGAACGTCCGCCCCTTTCCGTCCTTCTTGGCAGAGTAACGCGATAAGAACATCGGCCGCCCGTCCAGGGGCGTGCGGTCGTTCTGCACAGCTTTGTCTACCGACTCCTGTTGGTCAATAATAATGGTCATAACTTCGACCTGGACCTACTTGTGCCATGGTAACCAACCAGGGGCAACACAAGCATGGAAATACATTCAGACTGAGGGCATTTCTACAAGTAGGGCGTATGAAGTGGTTTCGTGCCATGTGACTAGAATAACTTTTCGACGGGTTTTTACCGTTAATACTATTAGTACCCCCCCCCCCCCCCCCCCCCGGGATAAGGGTGTGAGTTTTTGATAAGAGGCTTTTGTACCTTACGAGGAAGGGTGTGCGTTAATGTAATGTATTGCATGAGCAACGGGCAAATAGTTGTCTATTGCCTTTCTTTTATTGGCAAATTTACCTTAATGCATCCTTGCCGGGATGGTGCGAGGTCTGGCTAGGTACAGGGAGAGATGTAGTTCCGTGACTGGGACACAAAAGAGGCTAAAAACTTTGGCCTTTGCATCTACGGAATGAGATTATTTATACAGCGTCCAGTGGCAACTTGTACTGGACGGAGTAGGCTTGGCAATCACCTATACCATCCTGACAGCTTAGTCGACGCGCGGAGCCAACTTAGTTGACATGTAACTCTTAATAGGTTATCAATAAATTATCTGTATCTGTTGCGGATTTCCTCAGTATGTTTCCTTCACAATTAGCATGTGGTATGGCTACAAAAACTCGGAGGAGGTTAAGAACGGGAGGTTACAAATAATATCGAGAATGGATAGTGTCACTTACGGGTGTTTTGTACTGGCAGTAGCAGATGGATCCGCCGAACGCCTTGACGCCCGCTTTCAGCCGCAGCGCCACAATGTCGCCGAACTCAGCCAGCTTCTTTCTGAGGTTCTCTTCGTTTACTCTGTGAAATTAAATGTGCAAATGGACCATCTTTCCTTGCGCCTGCGTGCCTTAACACCTGCTCTTAGGAGGAACTGTGATTGCAAGTGATAAAACAGTCAGCGTTGCAAAGGTCTTGAAACACGAAAGTTATGTATATAATGATACGTAATTATGTATATAATGTTTCATCCCTAAACTGAACAACATAATCTCGAGAAAACCTTCATCATCTGGGAAACATTTACTTCCCAGAACAGTAATTTGCTTCCTATCGTAGAGTCTGGCAGGGAACCGGGAGTTTGAGCATTGGAGGAGACTTTGAAAGGGATATTGTTTTTATAATTAAATTTTATGACGACCTCGGTGGCGCAGCAGCTTGGCACGCTGACTGTATAACCAAAGGTCTCGGGTTCAATCCCCGGCCGGGTCAAACTAGGAGACGAACTTTTCTGGTTAGTCTCGGGTCTTAGATGTTATCTATGTATTTATTGTATTAAATCTATCGTCGAGTTAGCACCTATAACACAATTCATTTAGTTGTACCTAGTATAGGGCTAACGAGATCTGAGTAATATGTCCATGAATATTCATTCATTCATTCATTCATTCATTCATTCATTCATTCATTCATTCATTCATTCATTCATTCATTCATTCATTCATTCATTCATTCATTCATTATAATTATATGTATATTACGCTTATTTCAGAGCAATGATACATAGTTATTAATTTAAGCTTAACCTATGTTAGTGAACTTAACTTATTAACCTCTATGTAGCCTTTAAACGTCTTAGTGCAGGGCACAAGCCTTCTCTCAGAAAGAGAGAGTATGGGGTTAGCAACCACGCGTGGCCACCGCGGATTGGCGCTGAGGTTTTTGAACACTACATACACTCAGGTTTCCTCACCATATTTTCCTTCACAGTAAGCGAGTGGCATTGGAACTATAATTTCACAAATGTACATAATAGACAACCAAGTCATTTGTATATGCCGGGATTTGTACCCATGACCTACCTACCTACCTATCATATTGACATTATAATACGATCCGACAACAGTTTAACCACCACCTCTCAGCTCTTTTAGCGCTGCATGCTGCTCATATTGGGTGCCAGCAGAATATCGTGCTGAAGTTTTTTCCGAACTTTCAGCACATGCTGAGTCGAGTCAGCGCCCATTTGCCTATACCACACCTACCTTGCCGCCGCTAATTTTCTGTGAGTTTTTGCTTCTCTAGTATGCTACTGTTTTGTTTATGCTTTCTTCGCCTTATTAAATTGTTCGGACCGTGTTTGTATAAATTTTGTTATCTGCTACAGCTTTTATACATAACAATTTTTAATACTTATTATTGTATAAAAATTCATTTAAATTGACACTAAATTTAATTCGCATTTCTGCAATACTCCCAAATTGGAACAAATGTATTTATTTAATAATTTTTAATCAATTGTTTATGTTTCTTTTCATGTTAAGCAGTACCTGCATGACACGTTATTTCTAATTAAGTGTGAAGGTGCTATTTGAAAATCAGCGCTGTTTTGAATAGAAACAGAAAACGCTGAAATAGTATCAATAGTATTGTCACACGAACACTTTAATACGTAAGCATATTTGTATGTGGCAAAATAAATCATTCATTCATACTCAATGTAACTTAAATTAGCATAAAATAAAAATAGAACTCACTTGAATTCTAAATTGCTAACAAAAAGCGTGCACGCTTCTCTACTTTCTTCGGTCTGTGGTTCGCTGGAGCTGTCCCGTCTCGCTCGTTTTGACTCTGTCTCTGTTTGGGGAAAAAACACGCGTTACTGTCAGTAAGAGAACATACCCATATAGTCCTAGCAGTTACAAAAAAAACTGCAGTTTATGATGTGAGCAAGCCGTTTTGCACAGTCATAGTAGGAACAAAAATAATCGATTTGACCTGCGGCAGCACAAGTTTCACCCCTTAGGACCAGAGACAAAACGGCCTGATTTCGTCATAAAATGCATCCTTATCCTTGCCGTAGCTGCTAGGACTTATACTCTGTTTTTAGGGTCCTGTGTCTTAAAAGTGGAACCCACGTTGTCGGCCGTCCGTCCGTCTGTTTGTCAAGATCTCCCGTTCATTATGTCAGAAACGCGTGGATCGAGTTGAAATTAAAACGTACATGCAGGTCTACAGTCCCTTGAAGTTGTGAAAAATTTAACTTCTAACGTTATCAATCACAAAGAAAAGATACGGGCGTTTATGCCGTATAAGCGCTAGTTCACACATGGCGGAATCCGTGCGGATGCAAATCGCGCGGTTAGACCGGGCGGATCTTATTTACATTAGCACGTATTAATTCGTTCATACCTGTCCGCGCGGATTGACAATCCGCGCGGCTACCGCCACTCAACAGCTTGAAAATCAATTCGCGCGGTCGCCGCTCGGATCTATTTACTTGACGTACCTAGAGCGCGTTCATTCGCTGCGCGGAAGCCGTGAATATAGGACGGTGACAATGGATCGTTCATCGATAAGGTGGAGACCTGCTTTGTGGGACATCCAATTGACAGAATATTCCAATAAAATTATTAGAAACGGAGCAGAGCGGGTAGGAGCAACAAACACACACATTATTGCTTCTTCGACTTCCATGATTGGACTGTCACCCCATGCGGATGACAGCGCTCTCCGCGCCTGACTGAACACATGCGTTTAGAACCGCGCGGTTTGCATCCGCGCGAAATCCGCTGAACTAGCTCTAATACATTTTTACAACACTCCAGACAATTAAAACATGGGTTACTTTCTGTCGGCCTAGAACTAGGAAATTTGGCTGGTAGTATCGTGTTATACTAATTAATTAATTAATTAATTAATTAATTTAATTTTAACTCTACAAAAACTGGTAAAAATCTCAAAACTACACATTCGTATTGCAATCACACAAAACACTTGTCTTTGAAGCTCAGGAAAAGCATGGAAAAAACTGCGGGACTCGATTCCCATACTTATATTCTTTCATGATTGACATTTTACTTTGATGAAGTCCATAATCATATTTTATGGTTTTACGTATTTCATTGACATGTGTGATGATAAGTTTATTATAATTTGTATTTCTATTATTTTACTGATTTTAATTTAAAATGTAGTTTGTAATTTGAATAAAGTATTTCGTACTTCACACTTGCAATAGGCCACTCTGTAATAATAGTTGTCTTATGAAATAAAAAATAAAAAAGTAAGTACCTATCTAAAATTACTACGGAACCCTCGGTGCACAAATCCGACAAGCTCTTGGCCGGTTTTTATTAAGCTAAAGTTACTGGGCTCTGCTTACCTTGACTACCGGTCTCCGTATGCGCCCTCTTCAAGACATTCGCGCTAGTGTTTGCTTCCTTATCCCCCGCCTCGACTTCCATGCCGCTATCCCTCTTCTTCTTGACCTCACTGCCTCCCTGCTTCGCCTCTTCGGCTTTTCTCTTGCTCTTGTTCTGTGCGGGTTTGCCCTCGTCGCGTTTCGTTCCCTGTGCCTTGTCGGATTTATTGTTCTTTTTGTTCAACGCCTGTTTGCCCTTTTGTTTGTTGCCGGTCATCTTGTCCTTCATCGCTTGGTAGCTGTCGCGCCATTCTTTTAGTTTCACCTGCGATAAAGATGTGTTGCATTTTAGACGGTGTTTCCCTAAGAACCCACTTGCGTCAGCCCGAGTTAGCTGATTTAACTCGAGTTAACCGGTTAAATCGATTAATTCGCATGCGAAATCAGCTAACCCGGGCTGTCGCAAGTGGGTCGTAGAGATCTAGAGAAACTGGTTAAATCGATTAATTCGCATGCGAAATGATCGATTTAACCGGTTAACTGGATTTAAAAACCTATTTAGAGGCTAAAAATTTCACCCATGCCGGATTCGAACCCGCAACCTCTGGCTATCCGTGCCAATGAAATTTTTAGCCTCTAAATAGGTTTTTAAATTTGTTCCTTAGCACGGGTTAGTGCATTAAAAATAAAAATAGTATAATCGGTTAACTGGAGTTAAATCAGCTAACTCGGGCTGACGCAAGTGGGTTCTTAGGGATGCGAATCGATCATTTCGCATGCGAAATGATCGATTTAACCGGTTAACTGGAGTTAAATCAGCTAACCCGGGCTGACGCAAGTGGGCCTTAGAGATCCAGAGAAACTGGTTAAATCGATTAATTCACATGCGTAATGATCGATTTAACCGGTTAACTCGAGTTAAATCAGCTAACCTGGGCTGACGCAAGTGGGCCTAAGCGATCTAACTCAGCAAATTCTACTAGCATTGTAAATGTGACTGTTTGTGAAGGTGTTTGGATATCGGAGCCACGATTCTCTTACTGCATTACAGTATATTGACAGATAAATGGACGGGTCACGGGAATTGTTTATTTTATACCATTGGTGCCTAGAAGGTGTGATACGTGTGCGGGCTTCGACTTAAAGCAGCAATGAAATGAAATCGCCACGTTCATGCAGTTGTCATTGTACTACAATGCATTAACAGAACCTAGGGCCTGGATGTTTGTTACTCGATCACGCAATAACGGCTGCTATTATGGAGTTACATAAAACATGACATATAGACAGACAAAGACCTGAATTAATGAAATAACCCAAAAACCTTGATGAAACTTTGCTTTATGTACACGTTCAAAACAGTTTAAATTGATACATATTCAAAATTAAAGGAAAAACATGATTTAAGACAATTTAAACCGGATTCTCAGTACAAAAAACTGTCAAAATTGTATTAAACCTTAAGGGAACTGTTTCATGAGTTAAAAAAAACTGTTTTATCCCATCTTGTAGCGTTGTATTTTCGCTACATTGGCATTAAGCCAGTTTTTGGATTCTTTCTATTTACACGATACATTTGTTTACCAGTTTTGACAGGTAGCAGTACTTTTCTTAGGGTTACCCTATCGAACCTTATTTTGAGTAGGTTCTGTGGAGGAACATAGTTTATTTAATCTCTGTTTTAAAACGGAAGTTCGTGTAGTGATGTGTTTTGTTCTTTTTGGATCGTGAATAGACCCTTTTAAAAAAAAACATTATCCAACGACATTTTGACGTTCGTTGAAGTCTTCATACCACAGAGCATATAAATAAGAGACGGGACCTCCCTATATGCTTTTGTAATGAGTTTAGCCCCGTTAGCAATACCAACCAATAGAGCAAAAATGCAATGTCAAAAGTGCTACCAACATAACAACTTGTCTGTGCATTAGGGACGTCCACTTACATTGGTACTACATTTATCGATATCGATAAATTTTCATCCAGGGGCTCCGTAGTTAGCCTAATAAAATTAATAAAAATCAATGTTTTCAATAAAACGACAAATGAAATTAGTATTTTATTATTGATTATCAAATCACAATAATTGTGGTCAAGGTCTATTGAATTTATTTTAGCAGCTATTTGGTTTTTCCTTAGAGGTGTCCAATCTAAGCGAACTTCATCAATCGGTGGTTTGGATTCAGGTGCTGAAATCGTCAAAAAAAGTTAAGTTGAGTCGTTATTGAATATTAATTTGTTGGTAAACTATGCTACTTACCGGGATAGTTCTGATAAATATGCTGAGATTCCAGGCCACAATAATTGTGGTCAAACCCTACTAGACCAATAGCAACAGCTGATATTTTGGCTGCTGTACAAGGTGCTGAAAATGATAACACTTTGTAATTTATCAAAGTAAACAAACTCTAGTTACAAAAAACTTCAGCGATACATGAAAAGTCTACGTACCAGAGTTGTTTTGTGAAGCTCGACAACTAATAGGTTTTTCTAATAGGAATCTGAAAATAAACAATTGCAAGAATAGTCCGAAAAAAAATAAATAGTTCCTGTTTACCACATAACTGCATAATTGACTATGTAACTATCAAATACATTTTTATAAAAAAAATATTTTAAGTTAAAAATTAGTAAAAAAAATATTTTAGTAATTCCAATCACTAACCAGTTTCAAGTGATGCGACGTGGCTACGTGGTAAGGAAACTCAGCTAGTAAGTAATCAGGAAGAGGAGGCGCATTTATAAGTAGAGAAGATACAGCCCTGTAAAAAAATGTTTATCAAAGTATGTCATTTATGTATTAAGACGTAATAATAATATTGCGTTCTAAATGACGGAGCAAAATACATTCAAATGTTCGACGTAAAGCAAGGCGTATTTTGTATTTTATTACATAATTATTCATGAAATGTAGTGTTACATTATAAGTTTATAACACAACTCACCATTTCTTTAATCGGCTTCCTTTTAAAATCGTTGTAAAAATCTTTCGGCCGGAAATGATCTCTACAAACATATTTATGTTGGTGGAGCTTTTCGATGGGGATATACGATATAAGACCTTCCACAATTTTCACCCATTGTCTGCATCTAAAAAAAAAACAACATTCAATGCAGCCACGTTGGATAGTGCATCGTTGAAACATTGTTATGGCTTACAGCAAGTCACCCGTCGTACACTGAGTAGTAATTCTGACCAAGGTACTTATCAGATATTTTTTTTATCGATATTGAAAGATATTTTATTATCGATATTGAATATGTGTATGGCACATCACTATGACATTGAAACATTATAGTATTTTTTCATAGTATATTAATTACGTTATTTAACATAATTTATGATCTTGCTCTTGTGCAAGATGACAAAAACTGTAGCCAGAAATACTTACCGGTATTTTCATCCCTAGGAAATTTACCCATAAACTTTCTTTTGGTACCCTTTGACCGGCTGCATCTTATTTTACAAATGGCACAAGTTCGACACCATCCGATCAATGCCATTATTAAAAGAAAATCACTAAACACTGTACAACAAGATACACACAGCTAGATATTGAACAAACTTAAAAAACAAAAATTTTAACTATAAAACGTTCTAATATGTGCCGCGTTCCGCCATATTTGTTATGTTTTCAGTTTGACATTGACAACAAAGAAAGAGTAAGTAGTATTAAAGAGTGAGACAAATATATGTCCGCCATTAAAACGGGGCTAAATGCGAACAAATAATTCAAAGTTCCTAGTTGCGCTAGGCTGCTTCATACGAGACACCACAATGGAACAAAGTGGTTGATCTCGAGATAGACGGCGTAAGCCGTTCCTATTTTTGTGATCGGCGTATCTAGCGACCGATCACCATATTATTCTTCTTCCCGGTGAGTGGATTTACTCGATTCCATCATTATTTTTGGGTTTTGTGTCGAATATAAAATATTGACGTTGGCGTGCCTTTGCAGGTTTTCGGGCTTTTTCCTCCATGTCCCCGGAAATATAGACGGGACATGTCTTGATCTTTTTCTATAGTAAGTATTTCAAGGATTCGCTAGGAAATAAAAGCGATTTTCGATCGAATTACATCATATTTTTACGTTGTAACCTAAAAGTGCACATTTTCTCTTACAGAATTTTATATAAACTATTAACGACAATGGAGAATCGTCGTTATATTTAACCTAAAGAAACTCGACTTTCTAGTCGGGTTTTTTTTTTAATTATTATAAATAAATATTCTGCCATTCGAAATTTCCTAATTACTACATAATGCTTCGGGATTGAGCCGGAGAGTGGTGAGGACTGCGGGTTCCTGAGTACCCAGAGTTGGACGTCCGCAGGTTCCATCCAGATGTTTTATATATTACCTATGTTATCTGGTATGTTTCCTTTTAATTTTCTGCGGAGAGAAGCATTCCCAGAGGCGATGCCCTCTATACTTTAAATAACTTGAAAGCGATAATCCAAGTAGTTTTGGTACAAATTTAATCCAAGTAGTTTTGGTACAAATTTAATCCAAGTAGTTTCGGTACAAATTTAAAATAAGTAGTTTTGGCTAAATTTAACTTTATTAGAACTTCCTTAGGGTTTCAGATAATTCACCAAGTTATTGTGTTGTTTATCATAAATTTTCACTAGGATCTAACGGCTAGTGGTTAAGTTTTCACATTGACTGACTTCCTCGCTACTTGACTTTCTGAGGGGTGGAGCGACTTGACTACTGACCTGGTGATACCTACAGCCACTTAACCTGCTATGTTATAAATTTTAAACCTCCATGGTGAGCGGCCTTAAGCCATATGTAAGATCTTGCAATATATAGATATTTAAACATTAAACTAGTTTCTTTGATCTCCTTCAGCAGACTCAATTCATGCCCGCCTTGAGATTAAAACCCAAGCGCTTTACCTACTACTATCCACGGTATCTTCTTTTAGTGCTGGCCTGGCGCCCGAGTTCTAATTTGTTTATTTTTTTCAGCCTATCTTCTAATTGTTTTATAGTAGAGGGGTTAATAAGCTGTTTCTCTTATATTTCTATTTATTTGCATTTCATTTGGTCAGTGCTAAACATTCCTCTAAAAGTGGGTTCTTATTGAACATCAAGAAGAGCTTCGCCTTAATTGAAAGTTCAATCTGAACTTAACCAACTTATTCCTTTTAAAATATTGCCTAACCTAACCAAATAAATTTCTTTATAAAATATAACCAACATACGATAGATAAAAAATAATTTTCTTTTTTTTTTAAATTATGACAATTGTCGCCAAGCGAACAGGGACTTAAAATTCTTAATTCTTTTTGCATTTATACTTTAAATTCTTAATTCTGCCTGCATATTTTACTTGAAATTCTTAATTCCTCCTACATAATATGCTTGAAATTCTTTCTGCTTATTATATTTGAAATACCTTATACCATACTTAAATATGTTTTACATTCATGCATACCATACAATATTTAAATGCTTTCTTTTTCCTGAGTTCTGCTTTGGGAGGTTTAAACATTGTTTACTTGGACTGCTTGTATTATCGCTATATTCTCTCATATTTTCATACATACATATTTAGCAACTTAGTTGTTAATTAAGGTTCTCTACTGTTATAATTATAATGCTATAACTTTATTTTAACAGTTTTCGCTGTTACTTTTTTACTGCTTTGAACTGTGTGCTAGCTTTAAGTGGTGTATTTTTGGGACCTATTTTTTATAATGGAAGGGTCTGATAAGAACTTCGTTTCTAGGGACGAGCGGGTAGTTTCTAGCAATATGGCTACTCAAACTTTAAATATTGTCACATCTGAACCTGAGAGTTTAAACCTTTTAGAGAATCATCCTCATTTGGACATGATTGATGTAACTGTTCCTTTAGCTGCTAATGCGAATGTGAATTCCAGCTCCGTTACTCGAGCTGACTATGCAAATACTGCTTTATTTCAAACTAAATTAAATAAATATGTTGACTTGACTAAATCAAAGTTAAAATTTGACGGTTCGACTTGCGTCAGAGAATTCATACAGAGACTGGAGGAGTTTCGTCTTGCACGAGACGTTGACAGCGACTTAATTGTCAGGGCATTTACTGAGGTGTTAGACGGTATCGCGTTACAATGGTACAGAACAATTCGTGAACGAGTTCACTCTTGGTTTACTTTAAAAGTGGAACTTCTCAAACAATTTGATAGGCTTGATTTTGATTACCAAACCGAACTTGCGTTACGCACTCGTAAACAATTACCTACGGAAAGTTTAGCGAATTTTATTGTTGAAATTTCCTATCTCAACAATAATTTATCGAATCCTCTTGGTTTTCTTACATTGTTCGAAATAATTCGTCACAACATTTTGCCTACATACGCCGTTCATCTCATTGGCCGGAATATAACTTCACTTGATTCCTTAACTAGGCTCGGTAGAGAGGTTGAGCAATTTTTGCCCCCTGCTCCCGTGTTGTCAAGTATTTCTAACATTTCAAAAAATGCAAATATTTCAAAAAATTCAACTATTTCCAAATTTCCAAATATTTCCAAAATTTCAAATGTTTCCAACAAATCTAATTTTTCCTCGAACACGAATGTGGTACAATCTGAAGTGATTTGCATGAAGTGTCAAAAGACTGGTCATCACTTCAAATTCTGTAAAGAATTCCTTGGCAAAGTGTGTTTTCGTTGCCGTAAACAAGGAGTCACCGCTTTAGAATGTGATAAATGTAACCCTTCTGTCGAGGCATCTTGTTCAAAAAACTTGTAAGGACCGGTCGAACTCGATTTCGAACTCATGAAGTGACACGAACTTCGGCTGGTGAAAATTTAAAATTAAATTCCCCTGAACGTCCCCAGGACTTCAAAGATTGGCTTGCTTATCTCAAAGTGTTTTTTGGAGTTCATAATGCTGCACCTATCCTATTCGTCAAGAACAATGACCAACGTCCATTTTTGGAGTTCCAAGTGGGCGAGAAAAAGTTCTCTGGTTTATTGGACAGCGGAGCAAATCATTGTGTATTAGGTTCTAATTTACACTTAGAGTTTCAAAAATTAGGTTTCAAGATCAGACCGTTGCGTAAGATCGCTCGTACCGCTGATGGATCGAAGACGGATATCCTTGGAGTCATGGACTTGCCTATAACATGCGACTCGGTCACACATAATATTACTTTTATGGTAATTCCTTCATTTAAACCGCCTATTATATTAGGATTTGATTTCTGGCTACAATTCGGCTTAGCCGACAATCTATTTAAAAATATCACGTTCGTGAACGATTCCGAAATTAAAATTTGTGCAGTTACTGCTGCCACTGAGTTGTCTCCTTCTCAAAAAGAACAATTAGATGAAATAATAAAACTTTATGAGGATATTTGATATGAAAAGAATGGTTTGGGCTTAACCCACCTTGTGGAACACGAAATAGTGACTACTGGTTCTCCTATTAAACAACGATATTGGCCTTTAAGTCCTGCTAAACAAAAAGAATTATACGATGAGGTTGAGATTTTATTAAAAGAAGGTATAATTCAACCTTCGAAATCTCCTTGGAGCTCTCCTGTCTTAGCAGTAGATAAAAAAGATGGTGGTATTCGACTGTGTTTGGACTCGCGTAGATTAAATTCTGTTACCGTGAAGGATTCTTATCCGCTTCCTTATACTACACGTATCCTTGATAATCTCCGTGATGCAAAATTTATTTCAGCTATTGATTTGTCAAAGGCGTTCCTACAGATCCCGCTTGCTGTTTCCTCCCGTGAAAAGACAGCTTTCGTTGTCCCCGGCAAAGGCTTATATGAGTTTGTACGTATGCCTTTTGGGTTGACCAACGCTCCGGCAGAATTACAGCGTTTAGTCATGTATTTTGTTATTTGGATGATTTAATACAGGTTTCCACTGATTTTCAAGCACATTTAGATCTACTTCGTAAGATTCATAAAACCTTGAAGGAAGCTGGTTTAACGGTAAATCTCAAAAAATGTTCCTTTTGTAAAGAAAGATTGCGTTATTTGGGTTACATCGTTGATGGTGATGGCTTACATACTGATCCTTCCAAACTGGACGTCATTGAAAATTTTCCACGTCCTACAACTGTAAAGCAGTTGCGTAGTTTTCTAGGTATGTGCTCCTATTATCGCCGATTTATTTCCAAATTTGCTGACATTGCATCTCCTTTGACACGTTTGACTGGTGGTAGTAAAAATTCAAAACATTCACTTATTTGGAACTCAGAAGCTGAAAATGCATTTGTTGCTTTAAAACAATCATTAGTATCATCCCCTGTTTTACAATGTCCTAATTTCGAGAAGCCTTTCTTTTTACATTGTGATGCTAGTTCTGTAGGCATTGGAAGTGTTCTAAGTCAAGAAGATGACGATCATTCTCAACATCCTATTGCGTTTTATTCTCGAGCTTTATCTAAGTGTGAGCAAAATTATAGTACAACTGAAAGAGAACTTTTGGCAATTTTAGATTCAATTGAACATTTTCGACCTTATATTGAAGGCATGAAATTTACTGTTATTACAGATCATGCTAGTTTAAAATGGTTACTCGGTTTAAGCAATCCTAGTGGACGCTTAGCTCGTTGGGCTGCTAGAATTTCTCAATTTACATTTGACATTATGCATAAAAAAGGCTCTTTACATGTGGTTCCTGATACGCTTTCTAGAATTGAAGTGGCTTCACTTTTTGTTGATGAAGTACAAATCGTTGCACCTGATGATGAAATAACAGATGTTTGGTATAGAAATATTTTCATAAATTGTCAAAAATATCCTGTACGTTTTAAAAATTATAGAGTTGAAAACGAAATACTATATAAATATTGCAAAGCAAAGTATTCTTTAAATTCAAATTTAGACTGGAAAATTGTTATTCCTAAAGAAAACATTTTGGATACTATTCGAAATAATCATGATGATGTAAATTCAAGTCCTTTAGGTATTCATAAAACCTTAAATAAATTAAAAGTTCACTATTTTTGGCCTAAAATGTTTGATGATGTTCGTAAATTTATCAATTCTTGTGATACTTGTAAAGCTTATAAGCACTCTAATTCTCCACCTTTTGGTACAATGATAAATCCTAAAACTGTTGATCGCCCTATGGTGATGCTTTCTATTGATATTATTGGAATTTTACCTCGTACATATTCTGGTCATCGTTATATTTTGTCTGTAGTAGATGTGTTTACCAAGTATTGCTGGATATTCCCGCTGGTCAATGCTACAACTCGCGCCGTAGTAAAGTTCCTTGAAAAAGATGTATTCCTGAAATTTGGGGTTCCCAAGGTCATTGTTTGCGATAACGGTTCACAGTTCATTTCTAAAAATTTTGTAGACTTTTTACATCAATATAATATAAATAAAATATTTTATAATACTTTATATACTCCTCAGAATAATCCTGTTGAGAGGTATAATCAAACTATTGAAACTTGTATATCCTGCTTTGTTAGAGATGATCATAGAAGATGGTCTCAATTTCTTCCTCATGTTCAGTTGGCTTTGAACAATAGTGTTAATTTAGCTACGGATTTTACTCCGAATTTTTTGATGTTCGGTAGAGAACTGATAATTGACGCTTCTTTGCATCGATTCAATGATTCTCTTGATTTAGATACCATTGATTTTTCTACTAGGCAAACCTTTGCTGATTCTTTATCCATTCTCAAAGACATTTTTGAGAAGGTTTCTTCTTCTTTGTTGGACGCATATAAGCGTAACGCGGCCAACTATAATAAAGGTCGTAGGGTGGTTTCTTATAGTGTAGGTGATATTGTTTGGAGGCGTAACTTTGTTCAATCTAATGCTGCTCATTATTTTTCTGCTAAGTTGGCTCCTAAGTTTATTAAATGTAAAGTCGTAAATAAAATTTCAAATAACGTGTATGTTTTAAAGAATCTTCCTAATGGGAAAGTTGGTCGTTTTCACGTTAAAGACATAATCAAAGTTTAAAATTTATTTTCCTTTTAACCTTTTCGGACTATTAGTATTTGCAATATTAGGGTACGGCTTTTGATAGAGAAGGTGATTTTGTAAAGATGATGAATGTTGTATGAAAGGAATATAGCCTATGAAAGAGAAAGAATGTAAGAAAAATCCTCTATATACAATTACTAATTTCAAATTCAATACTTACCATACTTAGGACATGTTGGATTAAATAAATTCCCATTCTAAATTAAAACACTATAAGAAAGTTTTTGTATATTATATTGTATGAAATTTTATGAGTTGTATAAAATTTTATATTCTGCATACCTCTCTAATTTAGCTGTCTAGCTAATCATATTGTCCATATAAATATTTAAGCTAACTAGCTGTACATACCTTAAGTTTAGCCACCGTAGTTTAAGTTGTAAAGAACCTCGGATTTGACACATACATACATTCTCGATTTTGACTTATTCCCTTGTTGTATCAGCTTCGTTTTGGACGGCGTTGTCTGATCAACCAACATTTATTGCACTCTCCGGATTGTAGAGGGTAGCAATAAAACCTTTTGAGGCTTTGCTCTCTCATACATACCATAACATATTCTTTACATCGTGCGTGGAAGTCTGGTAGTTGTTGGTCCAGTCACGATGGATATTCTTCGTAGCTGCTCTAGGTATTGAGTTAGTTTACACATACATATTTGGACTTTGTGCATGGAAGTCTGGAAGGTTGTTGATCCAGTCACATTGTTTCATCTTACTTTTTTGGTCGTTGTGCATGGAAGTCTGGTGGGTTGTTGTTCCAGTCACACCGTTCCACCTTTTTGTTACAGCTTTGAATATAAAGCTGTAATGAACATTCATACCATATACTGAGCTCCGTGCATGGAAGTCTGGTGTTTTGTTGTTCCAGTCACGTAGACTCATATCTTCATTTTATTGGGGTTTATTTTGAAAGGTGATGTTCTACTTTTAGACTCATCGGGGTTTGTGTTTGTTTCGGGGGCGATTCTTTTTCTAGATTTGTCCTATGCATTTCAACTAGAGTCAGTGGCGAGGGTGCCTAACTGAACTTCAAATGGTTCTTCGGTAGGTTTAGTTTTCTTAAGAGTCAGTGGCGAGGGTGCCAAACTGAACTTAAAATAGTTTTTCTTAGGTTTAGTTTTTTTTAAGAGTCAGTGGCGAGGGTGCCAAACTGAACTTAAAATAGTTTTTCTACAGGGTTATTATTCTTAAAGTCAGTGACGATGGTGTCTAACTGAATTTTATTTAGTTCTTTATTTACTTTATGGATGTTGAGTTTTGGTGAAGTTTTTGAGTCAGCGACGAATGTGTCTAACTGATCTTCTATCATGCATGCATATAGCGTTATGATTCCATTTACTCCGTTACATTTCATAATTCTAATTCTGCATAATTATGATTCCAATTTCTATACATACGTGGAAGATCGTCTCAGCGACGGGTTTGCCGTTTTGATCTTCAATATTATCTAATATACCATACTCATTATTGTATTACACCCATATTCTTAATCGTTTCCTCGAGATTTCCTCGACTCGACTTAACCTCCTTGAGGCGAATACTTATTTACAGTCGACAAAAACGTCCTCCACTCGAGAATTTCCTCACTCGAGTCGAGTGTGAGGTGAGTTAAGAACTGTCAAACTCAAGGTACCTCGCGACCTACCTTAAAATCTTCCTCAAGTCGAAAGTGCGTGGTAATTTTGTTTATTTTGATAAAAATGAGTGAAATTATGGATTTCGAAGAGTTTATCGATTACGTGTATGACGAGCCATACGCTTATCCAGCTCGACGATATGTACGCGACGCTACAAATCCGTTGGAATTTTTCAGTAATGATGAGTTTCGGAAAAGGTTTCGATTTTGTAAGCAAACAGTGATTCAAGTTATTTTTCCCTTGCTGACTTTCACGTCAAGTGTAAATAATAGAGGGTTGCCTATACCGCCAATGATGATGCTTCTTGTAGCTCTAAAGTTTTACGCTACAGGATTGTTTCAGGTAAGATGCAAATCACAAAATCGTATATTATCTACCAACTTATTACTTATCTAGACCTAATTATTAACACTTTTTCTATTTTCTTGCAGATTGAATGTGGAGACCTCCATAAATTGAGCCAAGGTACAGTGTCAAAAATAGTAGCCAAATTATCGAAACAATTGGCCCTCAAATTAGGAGAATTCATTAAATTTCCACCGAGGTCAGAGTTGAGTGCAATTAAAAGACAATTTTTCGAAATTGCACGGTTCCCAGGGGTAGTTGGGTGCATAGACTGCACTCATGTACCCATTAAAAGCCCCACGAGACAACGAGGTGAAACATTTAGAAACAGAAAAGGAGAGTTCTCAATAAATGTACAAATAGTTTGCGGGCCCCGCTTGCAAATATATGATATAGTAGCCCGTTGGCCAGGATCCGTGCATGATTCACGAATATTTGCAAATAGTCGTTGCTGTTTGAGATTTGAGGAAGGAGAGATTGCAGGACTTCTATTGGGCGACAGCGGATATGCTCAAACAAACTATATGTATACACCGGTCCTAAACCCCCGCACTGCTGCCGAGCAACTCTACAATCGAGCCCAGATACAAACCAGAAACACCATAGAGCGACTGAATGGTGTCCTCAAACGAAGGTTTGCTTGTTTGAGTAGGAAACTACAAAATAAATTAGAAAACATTCCAAATATAATAGTTGCTTGTGCTGTTTTACACAATATAAGCATATTAACAAATGAGGAACTACCTGACAACATTTACCAGGGTGAAGAGGTCCCTGTAGTTCCAGTACCTGACAATGAAAGGGGCAGCATAATAAGAGCTGCTTTCATTGCCAGACATTTTAGTTAAATTATTATTTAATAAAAACATATTATACGTATAAAAACTTTTATTTTAATATTAAAATTTAGGTTGGTACTATCAGGAAACAAACTAATAAATCATTAACAATTCACTGAATGAAATAATTGGTTTTGTATTGAATTTCAGTAAAATAAAAAGTTTAGATTAGGTAAGAATAATTTATTTTTTTAAAGCATCTAAGGCAATCTGCGCTGCTTCCTTTTCAAGGCACGCTTTTTCATAAGTTTTTTCAGCAGCTTTTACTAGCCACTCTCTCTCCGCCACTTTTAACTTGTGCAGCTCATCTTCTCGTTCTTGAGCCCTTTTGTAATTTTCTTCCCGCAGTGCAAACTCATCTTGTATAACTTGAGCTCTAATATTTTTTGCACCTGAAAATAATGTTCAAAGTATCGTTGTTGTAAATAGGCACAGGCTAGATAAACCTTAAGTTTGGTTTTATCCTAACTAGCTACCCACCTAGCTTAACTTACCTTTGTCATGCATGAGTCATGAAATCTGTTCAGTTTATTGTTCAGTCAGTTTTTCAGATGCAGTGAGGGGACTTTGTTTTATAACATTATTTTATAGTGATAATGATTTTATAGTGTGTTGTAACACACAGCTGAAAGTGGAAATAAGTCAATTTTCTTTTTACATTACCACTATAATGCCATAGACTACTTTACTAGATTGATCAAATTTACCTACAGGAAAATTTGAGTGAAAGATACATACCTGAGGCTCGAGAAGATGCACCATCATAGTCAGACAAACGTGACGCAGTTCTTCCTACACTCCTGCGTTGACCTAAAACAAATAAAATGAGTTAATTGTATAATAAATCTATAAATCATTAAATACCTCAATAATTAAGAAGTTACACTATTCATACCTGCTACAGGCTGGTCTTCACTAAGCCCAGGATTAAGGCTTTCGGTCTGCACTACTGTAAAAATTAATAAACAAACGCCTATAATAAATGTGACAAATAAACAACAGAAGGTAATTTTTTTATGGGATTTGTTTAAGAGTTGAGTTAGGGGATATATTAGTTTAAGGAAAACTGCAAAATACATTTTATACAAAAACAAAATTACACTATACCTTCAGACTGTACTTCACGTTCCTCTTCAACTTGGTCCTGTACAATCACCAACACTGTCTGAGGTTCGTCAGGTGTTGCATGAAAACTGTCTGTAAAAAAAGAAAACAAAAAATGTAGTCCAGTAAAAAATACAACTATAATTTATACCTAGGTGTGAGAAGTCATTAAATTAAAGTGGTGATAAGCAAAGCTATATTAGACTGACCTAACATACCTTCTTGGCTTCCTGTGTTAGGAATACTATCATTGTCGATAGCAAAGGTCAACTCTACGTCTGTAAGTTTATCCAATGCATCTCCATCTACTAACATAGAGTCCTGTGCTGTTGATGTATTAGGCTCAGGACTTGGTCGATAGGGTCCACCTCCAGTACGCATTCGGTCTCTTTTTTGTGCGGTTAATTCTGTCTTCCTTCTTGTTTTCATGTTATCAAAACATTTTTTGAGCTGAGCTTCAGTTCTCTAAAAGATGAGCAATATTTAGTATACAGGCCTACATCTCAGTAGGTTTTTAGCTGTTATAATAATTGACTCTAGTAGGTATTTATTGTATTAACTTGATAAAATGTCTGAGGCAAATAATAATACCACGAAGTAAGTAGCGCTTAAATAACACATAGATACCACTATAAAGTACACACCTACCTAGATGATAGGATAAAATAAAACAGTAACATAATAAGTTTATACTTACTCTGGTATTTGTCTCTATTGAATTGTATTCATTGGTGAGTCGTGCCCACGCAGTTTTTTTGGCGGCAGGATTCCCTGCACCAATTGTGGCAGTAGTGTTTAATTTATATTTTATTATTAACTCCTGCAAACACCTTTTTTCGTCATTCGAAAACACTTGACGAGACATTTTATATTCAATAAAGCGATTTTAATGCTTAACCAAACTATTAAAACGACGACGACACGATGCAAATGTAAACAAACAAACCACAAAATTAACGAATTCACGTTGGCAAGTTGTCAATGTCATAAATTTTGACAGATAATTAACTTGTTGCCAACATAATAGCAGTAAAATCTCCTCAAAACAATGACGTCACACCTCCACTCGAGAGAGTGTACCTCAGTCGAGGAATCGTAAAACAGAGTTCGAGGGATGTCTAAGAATACCGATTTCGAGGTTGCCGTTGAGGGACCTTCGAGGCCTCCTCGGTTGAGTTAGAGTGGAGGAATGTTCAAGGAAACGACTAAAAATATGGGTGTTAGAGTTTTTTGTTTATTCCTATTTTTATTTCCTATGGAGGTTTAAAGTCAGCGACGATTGTGTCCGTCTGGTGGTAAAGATTTTCATTATTAGCTTTCTTTTTCATACTTTGAAGTTTTTCATAAAGACTTTCAGTCTTTATTTTTCTGGGGTGGGGTGTGATGTAGCGTTGTATTTTCGCTACATTGGCATTAAGCCAGTTTTTGGATTCTTTCTATTTACACGATACATTTGTTTACCAGTTTTGACAGGTAGCAGTACTTTTCTTAGGGTTACCCTATCGAACCTTATTTTGAGTAGGTTCTGTGGAGGAACATAGTTTATTTAATCTCTGTTTTAAAACGGAAGTTCGTGTAGTGATGTGTTTTGTTCTTTTTGGATCGTGAATAGACCCTTTTAAAAAAAAACATTATCCAACGACATTTTGACGTTCGTTGAAGTCTTCATACGAGACACCACAATGGAACAAAGTGGTTGATCTCGAGATAGACGGCGTAAGCCGTTCCTATTTTTGTGATCGGCGTATCTAGCGACCGATCACCATATTATTCTTCTTCCCGGTGAGTGGATTTACTCGATTCCATCATTATTTTTGGGTTTTGTGTCGAATATAAAATATTGACGTTGGCGTGCCTTTGCAGGTTTTCGGGCTTTTTCCTCCATGTCCCCGGAAATATAGACGGGACATGTCTTGATCTTTTTCTATAGTAAGTATTTCAAGGATTCGCTAGGAAATAAAAGCGATTTTCGATCGAATTACATCATATTTTTACGTTGTAACCTAAAAGTGCACATTTTCTCTTACAGAATTTTATATAAACTATTAACGACAATGGAGAATCGTCGTTATATTTAACCTAAAGAAACTCGACTTTCTAGTCGGGTTTTTTTTTTAATTATTATAAATAAATATTCTGCCATTCGAAATTTCCTAATTACTACATAATGCTTCGGGATTGAGCCGGAGAGTGGTGAGGACTGCGGGTTCCTGAGTACCCAGAGTTGGACGTCCGCAGGTTCCATCCAGATGTTTTATATATTACCTATGTTATCTGGTATGTTTCCTTTTAATTTTCTGCGGAGAGAAGCATTCCCAGAGGCGATGCCCTCTATACTTTAAATAACTTGAAAGCGATAATCCAAGTAGTTTTGGTACAAATTTAATCCAAGTAGTTTCGGTCCAAATTTAATCCAAGTAGTTTTGGTACAAATTTAAAACAAGTAGTTTTGGTACAAATTTAAAACAAGTAGTTTCGGTACAAATTTAATCCAAGTAGTTTTGGTACAAATTTAATCCAAGTAGTTTCGGTACAAATTTAAAATAAGTAGTTTTGGCTAAATTTAACTTTATTAGAACTTCCTTAGGGTTTCAGATAATTCACCAAGTTATTGTGTTGTTTATCATAAATTTTCACTAGGATCTAACGGCTAGTGGTTAAGTTTTCACATTGACTGACTTCCTCGCTACTTGACTTTCTGAGGGGTGGAGCGACTTGACTACTGACCTGGTGATACCTACAGCCACTTAACCTGCTATGTTATAAATTTTAAACCTCCATGGTGAGCGGCCTTAAGCCATATGTAAGATCTTGCAATATATAGATATTTAAACATTAAACTAGTTTCTTTGATCTCCTTCAGCAGACTCAATTCATGCCCGCCTTGAGATTAAAACCCAAGCGCTTTACCTACTACTATCCACGGTATCTTCTTTTAGTGCTGGCCTGGCGCCCGAGTTCTAATTTGTTTATTTTTTTCAGCCTATCTTCTAATTGTTTTATAGTAGAGGGGTTAAATTAATAAGCTGTTTCTCTTATATTTCTATTTATTTGCATTTCATTTGGTCAGTGCTAAACATTCCTCTAAAAGTGGGTTCTTATTGAACATCAAGAAGAGCTTCGCCTTAATTGAAAGTTCAATCTGAACTCAATCAAATTAAACGTAACTTAAATAAGCTAACTAACTAAATTTCTTTATAAAATATATAAACAAAAATTTTTTTCTTTTTTTTTTAAAAAAATTATTACAATCTCTGCCTTCTGCGTAGACCTGCGTTCGTGACTTACATACCTCGCATTCGTCCACACACGTCTTCATAGTGTCCAAGGATCCGATATCCCTCTCGAGGTCCGTATAGAGCCTGGCGATGGCCGGTGGGTAGTCGGTGACGAACTTGAGCGCCCGCCTGTGCAGTTCCCGCAGCTTGTTCTCGGAAGGGGGCGGACTTCGCGTCGCCTCCAGATGTATGAAGGCCTCCCAGTACTTCGACATCGTCTTGTTCTCGCCGTATTCTGGGAGAGACGGTCAGTACAACTTGGTCAAAATAAGGAAAGGTATTGAAAAATGGCGGTCGTCAAAGCGTGGTGCGGTCATACATAGATAGGTGTAGGTGAACCAGTACTAAGATATATTAAGCTCGCCTGAAACGCGGTTCAAAAAATATGTTAAGCACACTTTGTACCAAAAGGGCTACTATAACATACAGGATTATTTAGATGACATTGATGTAATGATGTCTGAAATTAAAGCCAATACAATGCATGAGTTCTATGTTTTGTAATAATTATGTAAAATCGGTTAATTAAGGACTTTGAAGACTAAATTTGGAGTTTATTTGTCCACTTTTTCCCCAAAATTATATAGATTTTGAAATGGACACCTAGTTTGAATTGTAACGTTCATTAAGCCGCAGTTTCTGCGCTACTTTGAATGAAAGAAACCTTTTCATTTCATTTCACTTCGACATTGTCTTGTTGACCTGACCTCCTAGAATACGGCGAGGTATTCTAGGCGATACAGTTAGTACAACTTGGTCAATACGAGTATAACGAAAGCTATTGACGAAAAACGGCGGTCGCTAAAGTGTGGTGCAGAGTGATAGATAGGTGGTAAATACTCCATTGCACAGCCAGATGAAAATAATTACAATTATACTAAATTGAAGTTAAGAGTACTTACTAAATATCTCTTCAAAGATCTCTTTCCCTTGTTTGGGATCGCCCATTCTCTTGTATTCCATTCGCGCCCAAAACAGCGGCACTTCACAGTCATTAGCCTCCGCACCCCAGGTCTGCAAACAAGACGAACAAAATTGAACTCAACTAAAACAATAACTTAAATAATCAGTCTCTTAGCTTTTAAATCTAGGTTAATAAAGTTCAATTTTACTCAGCCAGTCCGAAAGTACTATGGTTTTTCAGCGTCTTCATTCTTTTAGGGCAGGTAAGTAGGTGCATATTCTTACCCTAGGTGTTAAAACTCTGTCTATAAAGTTCGTTTTAGAATTCTAAATTCACATGATTCCAAGCGAGCCTGTGGATACTTCGCAGTTTCTCAACTTTTTCACTGTCGGAAGCGCTAGGCAGGTGCAAATTCTCACCCTAACTTTTATATTTAGTTCAATTTACCTCGGCTACCCAGTCACAAGCGAGCCTGAATATTCTTCACAGTTTTTCTATTTCTTCTTCACTATCGACGGCTGCAAGCAGATTCATATTCCTATCCTAGCTTTTAAATCTAAGGAGATAAGGTTCAATTTACCTCGGCCAGCGAGTCCCAAGCGAGTCGGAACGTTCGCCGCAGTTTCTCCACTTCTTCCTCATTGTCGAAGGCGGTGTGACGACGAATGTACTCCAAGTAGGCAAGCCAGAGGTTCTCCGTGTCTTTGTAGTTGTCCATGCCTTTTGCTAAGGCCGTCTCGAGAATCGACTTTATCTGATGGGAAAAGGATAACGACGAGAAGTTTATACGAAATCTCACAAAAATTTATGACAGCAATGAAATTAAGCCACACTACTTCATGTTACTTACTTACTCTTGTTAAAATGAACAAAGCACAAGCATATGTTTCAAAACTGAAAATAGCGGCGCCAATTAATTTATAGCCTATGTGTTAGGGTCTATTTTATTAGAGTGTACACTTTTTTAAAGTGCGTAGTGCGCATTGTTAATGATAGCGCCGTAACTTTTAAGGAGAATTTAATTAGTTATACAATTCATAACACAAGACCGCCAGGACCGATTTTCATGATCTTTGTTTTGTTGGATTTTAGCGGTTAGCATCATAACTATTAAAAACATGGAATGATAAAAACTCTCCCGCTTGTGTCGCATCTGCGCGACCCAGAATGCGCTGTGGCGAACGCAGCGGAAAACTGAACACTCAGACCATCCATCAGACATGAACCCTCGTACCATCGAACATGAACACTCACACCATCGAAAATATTCACTCACATCACCGAACATGAACACTCACACCATCGAACATGAACACTCACACGATCGAACATGATCACTCGCACCATCGAACACTCACACTATCGAACATGATCACCCACATCACCGAACATGAACACTCACACCATCGAACATGATCACTCGCACAATCGAACACTCACACCCACACCATCGAACATGATCACTCGCACCATTGAACACTCACACTATCGAACATGATTACCCACATCACCGAACATGAACACTCACACCATCGAACACTCACACCATCGCACATGATCACTCGCACCATCGAACACTCACACTATCGAACATGATCACTCACATCACCGAACATGAACACTCACACGATCGAACACTCACACTCACACCATCGAACACTCACACCATCGAACATGAACACTCACACCATCGAACATGAACACTCGTACCATCGAACACTCACACTCACACTCACATCACCGACCATTAACACTCACACCATCGAACACTCACACTCACATCACCGACCATTAACACTCGTACCATCGAACATGAACACTCACACCATCGAACATGAACACTCACACCATCGAACATGAACACTCACAACATCGAACATGAACACTCGTACCATCGAACACTCACACTCACATCACCGACCATTAACACTCACACCATCGAACATGAACACTCACACCATTGAACACGAACACACACAACATCGAACACGAACACTCGCACCATCGAAGACGAACACTCACCTCGTCAAAGCTGGCGCCCTCCTTCTCCTTGTGCCGCATCTGCGCGACCCAGAAGGCGTCGCGGCGCGGGCAGCGGCGCGCGCACGCGCACAGCACGCGCCAGCACGTGGCGCGGGACGAGCGCGCCGCCGCGTGCGCCGCGAACGCGCGCAGGAGCGGGAACGAGGCGGGGCTCTGCAGGCACTCGGACGTCGCGCGGTCGTACAGCACCTGAAGAAGAAAGAAAGACCACCTCTTGTGAGGCAGGCATAGTTTGGACGAAATGCGCCAACCTGCGAACTAAAACGAACGCAATTATCTTGCACGATATCAATCCTAGCATGCATGAGGACAAAAACCGAGGTTGGATCGTGCTTACATCTGAGAATAACAAAATCCAAAAGAAATTATAGCTTCATAACAAGTTTGATAGAAACTATTCTCAAAGGTATTATTTATTTTCAATAAGTTTATTTCCAATTCTAAGCACGATCAAAGCTCGATCTGAATTCTCCTAACATATTCGATATCAACCTGTGTATGTCCCCACTGCTAGGGCACGAGTCTCTTCCTGCATCGCAGGAAGGTTAGGCCATAGTCCACCACGGGGGCCAAGTCCGAGTAGGTGGAGAATTGTAAGACATTGGCAGGCCTTACGGTCATAAGTTATCAAGCCGCCCATAAAGCCTCTTGGCTTAACGACTGCCACTACATGACATTCGACACCAACGGCTTAACCTGCAAAGCGAAAGTGCTCGGAAAAATGCCATTAGCGGAAGACACGGGACGGTCATCCATCCTGCACCTAACCGCGCCTGTTGTTGTTTAACTCAAGTGATTGATTCCAATCACTCGGTTTGGCTAATTGTTCTATCTTGCACGTTAAATGTTATTTGTTTATTCAGAAATTAAATTGAAAACTAGGGCTCTGTGGGGACTCTAATGTCGCTCGGGCGTATAGCATCTGAGAAGAAACACATGTTGAGAGCCTGAGTCAGGAATAAGGCGCCCGAAATACGCCATATACAAATATTAAATACATCAAGAACACATTGCAAGAAATACCTAGCACAGAGTATAGGAAAAAAAAGGTTTATATGACAAAATGCAGAATCTCACCTTCAATATACCATCGCAGTCACAGTCAATAAACTTTTTGTCATGGGCTAAGTCCTTTACAGCATCTATGTACTCCTGGTACACTTTGCATTTCTCTTCAGGGTCCCTGAAACCAAAGAAGGATTGTTATGTTGTCTGTGTACCACCAGATTAATTAAGAGCAAATGAAACCAGTCGTCGTCGAAACGTCGAGGTAAAATAGCAATAAATTACTACGCGATTAAGCCCCGAAAATATTCTAATAGAATGAAACCAGGTAAGTGAACTATTTAAAGAACATCAGTAGATTATTTAAATCCGAACTCAATCCGCTATTTGACTCTCTTTTCAACTAAGTCTTAAATGGTAAATAACGCTTCCATTAGACCAAAACATATTTTAGTATATTTTTTGAGGACCTAAAAGCAACAAAAAAACACATTTTAAAACTTTACTTTGCTAAACAGCCAAAAACGCGGTCAGCCATTTTTGTCTATGGTTTGAAGACTTGTAAACAAAGTTTGACATTCAACATCTGTGAGTGATCTGTGAGCATAGTGAAATAACAACAACGCAACCATTGCATTGTTATTGCATTGTTCGAGAATGCAAAAACATATCAAGAAAGACCTCCGAAACGTTGTGAATTCGTGTACCCAGTGAAATAAACATACGAAAAAATTGGCCCAAACTTGCCAAAAGAGACCGCGATACTTTATCGGCTAAAGCTCGGGCTAAGACGTGAAGATCACTTTGATGTAAGTCCTATAATAATTAATGTCCACTGGCTCTGGCTGACAAATGTTTGTTTACATACCAAAGATGCTTTCAATATGGCGGATAGCGTTTTCACCGCTCCGAATTATAAGCGGAAAATGTTTTTTTAATTTGCAAATTTTGCAGCCATCCTTCATATTTACTTAGCAAAATCAGTATATTTCAGTTTCTTACATTAAATACTACAGGAAATATTCATTTATTGCGTCACATTTGATACGAGTCAAGTAGCGGATTCGGAATATAAGGGTTAAATGAAGACACCACTTAACAATAAATAATAAAGTTATCAAAATATCACTCAGAAATATCTTTTGGAGAAAAGCTCGCCTTTGTAAATGTTACACATTATGTAATGTCCTGTTGTGTGCAAATGTTTCGTGTGCAATAAAGTACAATGGCAAAAATCACTTACTCCATTGTCAATAGACGATCTTCATATGGCGTAATTTTCTGCAAGAAGTCCACCGCTGCTTCGTGTTGAGCTTTAGCCTGAAAAGATATTTCAAATATTATTTTAACTGTTGACCAGGAAGTAAATCCTCCCTTCATTAGCAAATAATTCGCATACGTCTCTTAAGGCTTACGACTTGAATTCTAAAAAAAAAAGTCGAGCGATAGCCAAAATCTGTATTCTGAACGCCATGAATTCGAATGAGAAAATAAATGTAATGACTGTCGAGTTTCGATATCTATATCAACCCTTGAGTGTACCCACTGCTGGGGCACGGGTCTCTTCCTGCATCGCAGGAAGGTTAGGCCATACTCCACCACGGGGGCCAAGTCCGGATTGGTGGAGGATTATAAGACAGTGGCAGGCCTTACTGTCAGATATCAAGCCGCCCATAAGGCCTCTGACATGGCTTAACGACTGCCATTACATGACAGCCGCCACCAACGGCTTAACGTGCTTTGCGAAACACGGAAAAATGCTACTAGCGGTAGTCACGGGACGGTGACCCATCCTGCAGCTGACCGCGCCTGTTGTTGCTTAACCCAAGTGATTGATTCCAATCACTCGGTTCGCCTTATCTTATCTTATTTTCATGCTATAAATGTCTAAATCTTCGAATATTTTGCGTCTATCGAATATATCACCGCCATATTCAGCGATTCACCGGCAACTCTCATCGTATGCAGCTATTTCTGCAGATATCACCGTATCTAGCTACTCACTGTATGCAGCGATCATTACCTCATCGACCTATGGATACCATATCCTGCTACGCCCACTGTATCTGGTAAGTACCTCGTAGTAACCAGCCAGTTTCACCATATCCAGCAACTCACCGTATCCAGCGAATCTCATCATATATAGCTATTTCTGCAGATACAGCCGTGTCTAGCGACTCACTGTATCCAGATACCCTTACCGCATCGAGCTACGAATAACTTATCGAGCTAGACCCATCGTTTCCAGCGATCACTTTTAGTGATAAGGCCGCCGTCTGTACTCTTAGGTTAAGAAATATCTGTGTAATTTCCATTTTTATGTACAATAAAGTGTTCTCTCTCTCTCTCTCATTGTAACCAGCCATTACTACTATATCCAGCGACCCGCCGTATCCGGCGACTCTCATTGTATCCAGCTAGTGGCACATCCAGAGACTCTCACCGTGTCAAGCAGCTGCTGGTCCTGTATCTTGAGCGCCAACTCCTCGAGCTGCGGCCAGGCCTCCTCTCCGTGAAGCAGAGGCCGGCTCACGATCTCCTCGAGGCAAAAGAGCACTCGCTCCACCTGTTTCTTGTAGCCAGGGTCATCCTCGCTGGGGGATAAAGAGTTTCGATAATTTTATTTACTTGAAACGAAGACAAATTACATTCCCTACGCTGTAATATTATATTATTATGCTTCTTGCATTAAGCACTTGTACTTTTACTCATGTAATTAGACTATTTTTATTTTTAATGCACAAACCCGTGCTAAGGACAATTTTAAAACTTTAAAACCCACCCATGCCGGGATTCGAACCCGCGACCTCTGGCACGGATAGCCATCCGTGCCAGAGGTCGCGGGTTCGAATCCCGGCATGGGTAGAATTTTTAGCCTCTAAATAGGTTTTTAAAATCATGTAATTAGTGCAATAAAGAATTAAAATATATATATATATTGATGCTTGTAGTGTGTATATAGAGTAGAGAAAAAACTATGATTTATCAGCTAAGCATCGAGCTGTCGTAGTTAACCTAGAATAATAGGCGTGACGACAGTATCAAATATTAAAAGGATTTAAAACACTGATTAAATTTTACAAAAAAAAAGAGATTACCAATATTTTCAATAATGTAATTATTATTATAATATGTGATGGCACTAAGGTAAACTTTGGTAAACTTCACTCGTGCTTTGTTGTGACTACTATTGATTAATATGTTTGTTTATATAGGCGTGAGGTCAGATTCGACGCTATGACACTGCGAGCTGTTTTTTTTTTTAATTATTTAAAATTGGTGAGAAAACAACTCGCAGTGTCATGGCGTCGAATGTTACTCAAGCGGTGCGATAGCTGTTTCAGTCACAATGGCTGAAAGCATTTTAATAAGTATTATAATCTTTTATTTTATTGAAAATATCAGTATTTTTTTTTATCAAACTAAATCCGTGTGTATGTATAATTTATAATAAATAACAAAACTGGAACGACTTTAACTTTGTGCTTTATTTATAGTATGGTTTATTGTTTTATCTATAATATAAAAATCAATGCCCGAATGTGTTGGTAAGCGCAAATCTCGAGATCAGCTAAACCGATTTCGCTAATTCTTTTTTTAGAATATTTCTTGAACTACGAGGATGGTTCTTACGGAGAGAAAAAATTATAATTTAAAGAATCGATGGTAGGCGGTTCGAAGTTCGCCGGGTTAACTAGTCTATAATATAAAAATGAATCCATGAATGTGTTGGTAAGCGCGAATCTCGAGAGCAGCTGAACCGATTACGCTAATTCTTTTTTTAGAATATTCCTTAAAGTACGAGAACGGTTCTTACGGAGAAAAATAAGAATCGACTGTTAGGCGGTACGAAGTTCGCTGAGCCAGCTATTTTATAATATAAACCGTTACAAGTGTTTTAAATCCTTCTAATATGTACTTTCTAGGCGTGATCGTTGCAAAGACGAACCGTTTTATAAGACCGTTTTGTGTTCCGCGACGATAGGACCGTTTTACGTTTCATTATAAAGCAGTGCCAGAGACTCTAAAGCAGTGCCAGCGTTTGTTCGTCGCGAAACCAGTCCTTAGATTGTTTGACGCGGATATGTCCTTTAGTGCTATATTAATAGAGCCTAGAACGTAATGAGATCATTGCGACGTCGTCGTCGGCTCCTTGCTTGTTCCGTTCGTTTTGGTCTGTGATACAATAAAGTAATCTTTATGTCTATGAGTATACAGTCGAATATCGTGTAAAACAACTTATTTTTTCCGATGTTTCGTGATTTCGTCTCGTTCGCACTCGTTTGACCGTCCTCTGCGCCTTGCTCGTTCGCATACAATGAAACCAGTTGCGAACGAGGACCGTTTCGAGGACCTGTTTTCGTTCCAGAAAAAACGGTTGAGTTTCGTCGTCGAAAAATCGGACAACGACCCACTCCTAGTACTTTCCCCCTGATAACGTTAAATCTTTGCCTATTGGATAATGTCGTCACGCCTATTCACTTGACAAGTAGCAAATCGCGCTTGTCAGTGATGTGGTGAGACAAACCTCAAGCAAATCGCGCCTGTCAATGATGTGGTGAGACAAACCTCAAGCAAATCGCGCTTGTCAATGATGTGGTGAGACAAACCTCAAGCGAATCGCGCTTGTCAATGATGTGGTGAGACAAACCTCAAGTTCTCCAACTGCGCCTTCTCGAGTTCGGCGCGCGCGTCCCAGAAGAGCTTCCCGCTGAGCGGGTCTGCGCCGGCGCGGCGCGCCACCTCGTCGAGCTGCGCGCGCGCCGCCGCCGCGTCGCCCGCGCCCAGCGACCACGTGCACCACTCGCTCAGGATCGGGATCGCTGGCGCGAGGGCGGCCATTCAATTTTATTTTCAATTTTTACTCAATTTTATTGAAGCGCTCGTGGCCTAGGCGAACCGAGCGATTGGAATCAATCACTTGGTTAAGCGACAACAGGCGCGGTCAAGTGCGGGATGGGTGAGCGTCCCGTGACTACCGCTAGTGGCATTTTTCCGAGCGCTTCCGTGCTTCGCAAGGCACTTTAAGCCGTTGGCGCCGGCTGTCATATAATGGCAGTCGTTAAGCCATGTCAGAGGCCTTATAGGCGGCTTGATAACTTCTGACAGTAAGGCCCGCCACTGTCTTACAATCCTCCACCAACCCGGAATAGCCCCCGTGGTGGAGTATGGCCTAACCTTCCTGCGATGCAGGAAGAGACCCGTGCCCCAGCAGTGGGGACATACAAGGGTTGATAACGTAAGGTAAGGTCCCCACGGACATACAAGGGTTGATAACGTTTATTAGGGAATTTTATGCAGATTGTACACATACATACATACATACCTCACGCCTGTATCCCAGAGGGGTAGGCAGAGACCAGGGACTGCCACTTGCCACGATCCTGACAGATCACCTTGGCTTCATCAAGGTTCATAAGTCGTTGCATGCACGCACGCCGGTTCCGGGTACTTTTTATCTTTCCTTTTGCTAATACCTCTCCTATTTGGTCGATGTATGTCCGCCTGGTACGTCCCTTACCAGCCCTTCCACTCACATTCGCAAAATATATTTGTTTCGTCAATCTTTCTTCCTATATCCTCTCCACATGCAGATTGTAGTGGTATAAAACACTTATTGAAGAATTACGTAGTTTTTTTTTTACGTAGCCTTGTTTGTGTCCCACTGCTGGGCAAAGGCCTCCCCCAACTCAGACCAGATGTTTCTGTCTTGTGCCACCTCAGACCACTCCGGCATGTGTCGATCGAGATCGTCTCGCCAACGTTTTCTTGGCCTACCTCTCCTGCGACGACCGCCTTGTGGCACCCACTCGGTGGCAAGTCTCGCCCACCTATCCGGGTGCATTCTGCTGATATGCCCTGCCCAGCTCCATTTCAACCTTGCAGTCTGGACACCCACATCAGCTATCCGTGGTTTTGAGCGTAGCGTAGTGTTGTGGATATGGTCAATCCTTCTGACGCTCAACATGCTACGCTCCAAATTACCTAGTATTTTCTCTAATTTGAGAAATGCGGAACTGTGTCCACAAAAAAATGGCAATGCAAAATGACCTATCGGTATAGGGCACTTAAAATTTTCCGGGGTCCGAGCGCGGAAAAGCGCGTGACGGGTTAACTTCAGAGTGCTTAGTGCGAGTTTGACAGATCCAATCGAATAACTTTACTACCGCGTTAATCGAGCATTGAGTAGTGAGTATGAGTTAGTTAACCGTTCAAACTGGCAAAACGCTGTCACAGTACAACTCGCACTCGCGTTTATTCGTGTTTTGGCTGGTAAACGTGTTCACTTCTCAACGTAAACCATTACAACTCGCACTCAGCAATTTTAATTTCCATACTTGTCGCTAGGTGGCGCTTCCTCGATGCCATAGAAATGTGAGTTTACGTTAACGCGATCGAGTAGTTAAAAAACTCGCACTAAGCCCTCAGTGCCGGTTTTAGCACTACCAGCGCCCTGGGCGAGATTCATACCACGCCCCGCTCCCCCTTTATTTTACTCGCGCCTTCGAACTTATTTCTCTCTCTTTCTCCCTCAAATTGTATTGCGATTGAATCTTTTCATTAAGTCATTTTTTTTAGTTAATTTAACTTCGTATTCATTTACAAAAATTTCGTCCACAAAGTCAGAGAAAAATAATACAAAATTTATATCTGACGGCCGCGGCCTTGCGAGTGGTATTGCTGCTATAACGTACGTAACGCACATAACTTAGAAACCCAGTTTATTGATAGATGCCACAATTCGAACGCACGACCACTCGATTGCGAAGCCTGCGTTCTACTGCTCCGCTACCACCACTAATCCCAGGGTATATCCTGGGAAAACAGGGCGGTTGGCAACCCCAACTTACAGTAGCAATCCAGCGCAGCTTGTTGGAACAGCTCGGCGACCCTCTCCTGGGCCTGCGGAGAGTGAGCCAGAGACACCTCAGTCTGCAGCCTCAGAAGCCAGTGCTCCGCGCGCAGGAGCGAGATTTGATGAAGCTGCTCGAACGCCGCCTGCCACCGGTCCAGCTCCGATAGACCCCTAGGAGAATAGTTATATGTTTGCATTTGAGAGCCTGAGGATGCCTCGTGTTAGAGGCGAAACGCGTCGCATGTTTTCTTACATAAGTATTGGTGGTGGTGTGTTCGTGTCTTGCTTCTGCTTGAAAAAGTGGGAGGGAGGGCGGTGCATTAGCTAACCGCATGATGCTTGTGGGATTTTTGGCGGAATTTAGCAAAGTAATTTTAACTTTTTAATGCTAAATGTTACTAGCCATACATCTTCTATAATATAAAAATGAATCGCAGAATGTGTTGGTAAGCGCAAATCTCGAGAGCAGCTGAACCGATTTCGCTCATTCTTTTTTTAGAATATTCCTTGAAGTACGAGGATGGTTCTTACGGAGAGAAAAATAAAAGAATCGACAGTTAGGCGGTACGAAGTTCGCTGGGTCAGCTAGTCTTCTCTATAATATAAAAATGAATCCCCGAATGTGTTGGTAAGCGCAAATCTCGAGAGCAGCTGAACCGATTTCGCTCATTCTTTTTTTAGAATATTCCTTGAAGTACGAGGATGGTTCTTACGGAGGGAGAAATAAAAAAAAAAGAAGAATCGACCGTTAGGCGGTACGAAGTTCGCTGGGTCAGTTAGTCATTTGAATAAAATTATTATACTTTGCTTTATTGCACACGAAACATTAAATAGGACATTACGTAAGAAATAACGTGTAGAAAGGCAAGCTTATCTCTGTAAGAGATTTCTTCCAGCAAACCTTGGGTACCTATCCTCAGTATATACTACTGAGATCGTCATAGGTCTTTGTGTCTGTTATGGACAATGTTTGCTATGCCTAGGGGTTTGAAACCTTTTCGAATTTCTAAAAAAAAGTATGAAGTTTTTTCGTTCGAAAAATCTGATTGTAAGTGTGGCAGTACATGTAAGACACATAAAGGAAGAGTCCAAACTCACAACCTTGTTCCAGGAGCGTCGCTTGCGTTGGCACTTCTGGGTAATTAGTATGAAGATTTATTTTCAGCAAGTTGGATTTTAAGAAGAATATTGTTAAGTACCCCATGATTTATGCACGACACTATAAATTTAAGAAATGCCGTGTATTTAACAAAGCACTATTTGTATATATTGTAATTAGTCATTATATAAAGTTAAGGTTGCGCATAATCAATCAACAAACAGTTAATTCTGTACTGAAAAAAACTTCTGTCAGGATTCTGTCAGTATTGTGGTACTTGCCACAATACTGACAGAATCCTGACAGAAGTTTCATTTCGTTTTATTCAAACATAACATTTACATACAGGCACATAAATTGCTTCTGGCCCCACACTAGGATACCCTGTGTCATGGAAAGCAGAAACAACCATATCACAAACATATAAACATCCAACAGGTATTTTGTCTCCCATCAGGATTCGAACCCGGGTCCTCTTGCATGGTAGGCAGATGCGCTACCGCTGCGCCAAGTAGCAGTCTCTAGTCTATGCCTACCCCTCTGGGATACAGGCGTGAGGTTATATAATGTTACGAAAAAAACAATATTGCTTTGAAAGATGGTCAAAGAATTCAAACAAAAGAGCGAGAATTAATATAACGTACCAAAGAGCCTGTATAAGCTCAATGTGGTCATCATAGTTGTACGGGTCCTCAGCGAGGCGGTGCTCCAGCATAGTCACCTTCGTCTCTAGAGCCTCGTCTTCATCGTCATCCTGCCGATCAAAAAAATGTTAAGAAAAAATCATTTATTTACATTACATTAGAAATTTGGTTATTGCACAATAAGCATAGTAGTACAAATGCGAGCTTAATACTAATGAGTATTAGTATTATTTCTTCTAGTTCAACCTGATTCATTGAGATTACTGCTTCGAATTAAATCAAATAGTAAGTGAAAAAAAAAAATTTTTATTGTTGTGTGGAAATCGATTGACCTAGATTTTCATCTTAAATAATCACGATGATCCTTCCTAGTTATTTAATTTTATACTATGTGCTGTCATTGGCAAATGCATTAAAATGAACATTGGTACTGACATTGACAAATGCACTAAAGGGTCATTGACAAATGCATTAAAATAAACATTGGCACTGACATTGACTAATGCACTAAAGGCTATCACTCTCCAGCCTCTGGGTAAATCATCCTCCAATTTCTAGTTCCTTCAATAAAGTGATTTTCAATTTTTTTTATAAAATTCTGTTTAGCCCTTTCAGAGATGTTCAATAACAAACACTAAAACTTTTGATACTATAATAAAGTTGATTGAGTATTCTTTAGTAAATAAAAAAAAAGTGTAGTAAAGTCTAGTAAATAAAGTGACTTCCAAATTAAAAAGAAAAAAACTTGAACAAAATAAAACCAATCTTTTCTTACACTATTTTTATTTTAATGCACTAACCCGTGCTAAGGAACAAATTTAAAAACCTATTTAGAGGCTATAAATTTCACCCATGCCGGGATTCGAACCCGCACCTCTGGTACGGATAGCCAGAGGTTGCGGGTTCGAATCCCGGCATGGGTGAAATTTTAAGCCTCTAAATAGGTTTTTAAATCTTTTCTTTTTTTAAGAAAACTCATGGTTTTCATTAACGCCGGTCGACTTTGATAATTTGATTTTCATGGCAAAGTCAACTAACTCAGAGATTAACAAGTAGACTGCTACGCAATAAACCTCAAATTGTCATAATAAACTATGAATTATAGTATTATGAAACTCTGCCATTCTGGCTTCATATCTGTAGGAAACTTTGAATCTTAGATTAACATGAACCATTAACTTATGGCCCGCACTAGTGACTTTGTTCCCTAAGTAAACGATACAACTCGCTGACTCTAAAAGAAAACATTATGAGGTAACCTGAGTGTCTCAGATGTTCAAATACTTATCTTTTTTACATATTGTAAAGAATATCTCTTATCTGTTTCTATTTTTGTGTTTTCTTAATTTCTTCTTTAAAATCGTATTTTCTGTCCTAGCATTTTTGTCGATTATATAGGTTAGGTACCTATTAGTATCTCAATTCAGTCACTTTGTTCTAAGCTAGAGAATGTGCATGCAAAGGAATGGTGCAATGCGCACTGAAACAGTTTCAGTCACTTTCAAAATTCCTTTCCATTGTTCAATTCCAAGTTATGTTTACCAACCGACCTATTTAGCAATCGTCATTTTCTTTCGAAAAACGACTTACTGCGAGAACATTTTGGCTCGGAAAACGTTACTGATTACACTAATTAGCTTATTAAGTGTAAATAAACACGGCTGAATGCGAAAACAAGTAATTGAAAAGAGGAATGGAAACCATACCTCGGAGTCGTCGTCAGCCGAGTCTTGTTCCCCGTCGTCATCCTCTACGACGACCTCGATCTCATTCTCCTCCTCGGATTCATTGCGCACCTCGTCCTCGACTATCGCCATAACGAAACACGCGTGAAAATAAAAGAAAAACGCCCCAAAGCCGTTTTTTCCTTCAATCAATTCTTGAAATGTTTAGCAACAAAATCTGTCTGAAAACGATAGGGCGGAAGTGTCAAAATTATTTGACGGTTGGTGGTCGGTATTGCCAGGTGACAAAAAAACTGAAGGTTCGCTTAACCGCAAAGGAATGCACGTGCGGTGCTAAAAGTCATGTTCATTCTCTCTTTTCTCAACCGTTGCGGCGGCAATATGTTGAAGAGCGGGACCACGGATGTCAAATCCGTGAGAGGGACATTCAACCGATTCAACGAGAAGTATGTGTAGGTGTACGGTGTAGTCAAGTGGAGTCTTGGCGTGGCCGTGGACATGCCGTGGAAGGTGAACGAACACACCCCTGCATATTTTGCAATCTGCGGCACGCATCAGAATAAAATCATATTGTTTTGTTACGGCTTTACTTATTAAAACATTCCTCTAAACACTCGTCATTTAAATAGGTACCTAATGGTAAAGAAAATGTACCACCGACAATTTAGTCTGCCTCACAGATGTATCTTTCTAAATAACACACTAATCTTTATTATCTCAATCACCGAACTTATTCTTACTGAAGGCACGCACGAGTCACGCGACCTCAGCTCTTTGGTAGTAGGTATTGTTCTGTGCTTAAGAGCCTGTGACTTCATCGACTGCAGTGGGGGGCTCAACATCATCAGCTCAACTACCCTGCGATGCTATTAACATTTCACTCTATCGAGTTAAGCATTTAGACGACTCCCAGACGAATAATACCCCAGGGGTTCTGTTATAAATAAATAATAAAAAAAAAATAGAATAAACGTTATGTCACTATCCACGGAGTTGAGGGACGTTAGTTTTTACTTTTTTTAAGCTACTCCGTCCGGCTATCAAATGCATACATATTTTGACACTTTGGAGTAGTCTAAGTGCTTCATTCGATATAGTGGAATGCTACGCAATAGATGGGCTGAACGCTCACCAACACACCTTGCCTTTCTTCAAACGCATCTCACCTCACTTCAACTCCCACCAACTACCCACATGCCACTGACCCCATATGGGGATCAATGCTACAACAACCAGTGTTGGCCAACGTGGGCGATTTTTCGCCATTTAGGCTACTCGGATAGAAAATCGGCGACGAAAAAATGTGAACGGCGACCGGTCGCCTTTTAGGCTATCTCGAGGGCAACTCTGAGATAGCCTAAAAAAAGAAAAAGGTATGGCCCATGCTGGTCCACTGCTCGCCATTGCCATTGTGTACATGGGGGAATGGTGTGTAGTGGCGGACAATTGCCTATCGTGGTGCGCAATCGGACAGTTGTCGGTTTTTTGGGCACACTTCAAAGGAATCGTGGCGTAGCATGGCCCATCCCTTTTTATACAGTGGCGCATCGTTTAGTCAATTGACCTTCAAGTTTTTGATTTATATCAATCTGAGCCCGTAATTTTGCGCCTTTTTTTAATAACTTTGTTGTTATACATACTTCTGTAATACTTGTAAATAAATAACTGCGGTAAACTATTTTTATTTGAGATTATGTAAATAGTAATTTGCTTTAAAGGTATACTAGTGTTCCCTTCAGCCACGTTCGTAACCAGTTACGAATGTGGACTTTTTGTTGCTGTTTCGTAACCAGCTACAAGCCAGTTACGAATGTGGATTAATTTTCCATTTTCGTAACTGAAACCTCTTAGCCATGTATGGTCTCCTCGTACTTCCACATCCATCCGGCTCATTGAGGCTTTTTCCAAAGTTCAAGTTCGTTTATTGATTCATGTGGCACAGTATACGTCTTAACAAATAACGCTTCTTCATTATACCTTAAAGTCCAAATGTCTAACTGAAACCACTTAAGGCTGATTTTTCAATAGTCACATAAGTTTTATCTGAGGAATAAAAATCAGCCCTTAGCCATGTATGGTCTCCTGGTACTTCCACATCACAGAACATAATTCAACATGATATAATGCCGACACTAGTGTTACAAAAACAAAAATATAAATAAATGAATAGATTTATTTGTCATTTTGTAAGAAAACTTATCGGTTACTTCTCCATCAACTTAAAACATAAATTTATATCTCCATGAACTTAAATCATGAACGGTGCAATTATTTCTAGACAGTGACCGACACTTATTTCTTTTGCCTTTAAGTTTTCCACAGCTTCATTAATTTCACTATCAATTAGTAAATAGTTTTCCTTTCTCCTCCTTCCTCCTTGGCAACACCACTTTTTGATGAATTGAGTTTCATTTAACCAAAATCGGTTGAAATAATTATTACAACGTGCTACCTTCTCAGTTTGAGGCGATTTTTTCATTATATATATATATATATATATATATATATATATATATATATATATATATATATATATATATATATATATATATATATATGTGAAGCCAGAAGTTAGTAAGTTTCATAGGCAAACGAGCCAAACCAGCACATCGCGCAACATGTCTCCTCTCAAATCTCAATTCAATTATACGCACTGCTCCCTGACAAGACGGTAAAACACGAACACGAGACGAGGTTAGTTACTATATAATACGGGATCAACTATTAATACAAACTTTAAATGCGACTTCGAAAAAGGCTGTAAAGAAAACTTTTCCTGACGCTGTCGTATCGTGATGCTACTTTCAGGCAAAAGAAATGATGATATATGCGAAAATAAAAAGGGGCGATATATTGCCCGTTTATGTGCGAGTCTTCCTTTTTTTCTTCCATTTTGGGTACTAAGACATTTAAACTTTAAGGTATAATGAAGAAGCGGTATTTGAGGATGGATGTGGAAGTACTAGGAGACCATACATGGCTAAGAAGTTTCAGTTACGAAAATGGAAAATTAATCCACATTCGTAACTGGCTTGTAGCTGGTTACGAAAAAGCGATAAAAAGTCCACATTCGTAACTGGTTACGAAAATTTGGTTACGAACGTGGCTGAAGGGCTAGTGTTTAAGTCTACATTCTTTAAGAATAGTATGTTTTTAAAGCAAATTACTATGCTTTAAATTGTACATTACAAAGTAAATAGTAAATAATTTTCAAAACTACCTTTTTATTTTATTTTTAACGTTTTGAGTTTAGGCTACTTCGGCAAAAATTGGGCTACTTTAGGCTACTTAAGCTATGAAAAACGGCGATATCATGCTGCGAGTAGTTGGCAACACCGGCTACAACCCCGGCCGTGTCACACTCCCACTATAATAAATTAGACCTACATAATTTTTATTGTTTTGCTACAAACACCTTGGTCAGTAAAATAAAATAATAATACTTTTAAATTTAATTTATTATAAAAAATATATGATTACATAGAGGTTTCTTATAATTAATTAGTTACAATAATGCAAGTCTCGCAATGACGCTTGAAACATTGCGGAATTCGTTGGATTCACAATATAAGAGCCCCATTAAATCTACGAAGTTTTAGAACTTTGGCACCAATTTACACAACTAGCATTTCGACGTCTATTCTAGTTTACTTTTCTCCTAGAACCGATATGAGATAATTGAGTCTATTTAAATATAAACAATCAAATGGAAATGTTAGATCTATCACTTGAATGAGAATGCTTTAAGTACATTTACGACCAACTTGGGAACTTCGAGACGTGATACAAATACGGTTTCTTTTACAATTATAGGTACCGTGCAACATCGAATAAGTTCACCGTTTTTAAGAGGACATTCTATTCTGGTTAAAAAGCAGATGGCTCTGGTTTAGAATAAAAGTGTGCGAGAAAAATAATGAAAGAACATTGGCTCAAAATATTACTACCGATCTCGAAATCACGCTGTGTTAAACACCAGTTTCCGATTTATTTCTATGAAGGTTCCTTTTAAAATCGGGTTCAGTACCACTTCACGCCAAATTCCCTATAAGAAACAGAGAGTGTGATATTTTCTTTATTATTAGTTTTACTATACTTTAGAGCTAGTTTTTGAGGTCTATAACTTTTTAATAAACTTGATGGAAAACAAGTCATTTCCAGGTGATAGCGTTGTACAGTTCATCTACAATCAGGGGCCTGTTTCATAGGACTACAATTCACGGTTTACTATGACAATTTGTAGTACATTGCACAGCCGAATAGCTGATTTACTAGTAGAAAGACTGTTACGTAATGTACATCGAAATGTCATAATAAACTTTATTCTATTCAATTTATGGTTGAAATGGCAACCAGAGCGTGTTGAAAAGTTCTGAATTTATCACGACACAAAATTGGCAAAAAAGATACCTACCTTTTTTGAAGACTTAGGATGGCTGTGAACTACATGAGATTCTTACTAGGGCAGTTAGAATGCTGTTGAATGCTTGGTATTTTAAATTCCAAGGTTGAAACTTACTAAATCTAGCTAACTACACAATGAAGGATGCAGAGGAAGGAACCAAAAGCAAAAGAATAAAAAATGGAAAATTCAGGAAAAATACCCATCATCTATGAATTGTAGTTTTATAAAACGCGCCCAGTAGGTCAGTTATCACGGGCACTGCAGTCGGTTTAGGAAATTTAAGTTTAGGCTCTGATTTCTTCTTAGGTCACTAGTTCTGTCATCTGAAACTATATCTAGTTAATTCACTCAAACAACACGTGCAGGCTCCACAAACTATTGAAATTGTCATACAGTCTCAGACATGTATGTATCTGTCGCGAGGTCCTTCAAAGCAGAGCTTTAGAACAAAAAAATGTGTGTTCACTATACTCTGCAACACTCGAGATCAATAATTCAATTTCTAATACAAATCATCAGGTTGTTACAAATCTCCAGTGTTATCATTAGATGCAAGTAAAATAAAATTAGCTATCAGAATAACCTAACTATAAAGCAAATGAGATAAAAATAATAATATTCGAGTGCAGTACATAATCCACACATTTTACAATACAAACAGTTTCATAGATGAGATTATATCAAGATGGCACAAGATTCAAATACATATGAAAATATTGTTTAAAATTGTTATACACTCATCGCGCATTTTAATTTCAGTTTTAATCTACAATTATTAATCTGATTCGCTATCAACTTAAGAACCTTGTAGACTTTTAGTCCGGATCTACTTAAGAACCTTATTTTATATTGTAGTAAGACCAAAAATCTCCCAGTATTAGCGAACATCTGACCTTAAAATCACGGGTAATATTGCATTGCCTTAACAACTACAAATAGTTTTAATAATCCTTAGATATGTCTACCTACAGGAATCTATAATATTCTAATAGAACATCTAATTGTTATTGATTTAATTCACTAACTTTATTTCAATATAATGTTGACGAACACAATACAATTTTAATAATACACAAAGTAATACGATATCATAATAATAAAATTCGAAAATAATACTTCTAAAATGTCTCAGTTAAAATAAATGCAATGAACGTCCTTATTATTAAAAAAATATGTAAGAAAATAGAGAGAAAATGTATTTGAAACGTATTGTGCGTATGAGAGCCAATGAGATTGCGCCATTCAAATTGCGGCAAGTTCACAGACACAGAACAAAGATGGCGGAGGCGCTGAATCTCACTTGTTAGCAGTGACACAGTAGGGTATGATGTGCAGGATCGAATTGACGACGTCGCAAGCACCAGGCATCGAGATACCTTTGCGTGCAGCTGTGGGCAATATATAAATTATGTAAATAAAAGCAGCAAGTACCAAACACAGCTTTAACTTTTACTAGGAGGCAAACGAGTTTTCTTATTAGATTAGAACTCTTTATTTTACACGCCAGAAAACAAAATACATAAAAAGGTGTTCATATCTAAGTATTGCCGTATACAATTGGCGGTCTTATTGCTAAAAACGATTTCTTACAAACAACCTTGGGATGGATAGAACTGAAAGATGAAGATACAATTTTCAATTTTCGATGCCCATAGGAAAAGTTCTTCGTGTAGACGACTAGAACCTCCACTTTCGAGTATATACAAGGGATTCAGTTACACCCTGTATAAGGGCGCTTGCTCACCTATGCAATATGCCTGCGCGTTTGGCTGAATTTATCAGGCGGTGCATTTGTTCCCTGGGCTCAAAGTGATGTGAGTGCTACAGTTTAATCACGCTACGAATGCCGATGTTCTTTTTATTTCAATCACTAAATCCAATAAAAAATGCGAGTTAAATGCAAAATTCGAATTAGTGTTGTTTTTATTAGTAACTAGATGACCCAGCAAACTTCGTACCGCCTAACACCGATCGATTCATAACATCGTCGATTCTTTATTTTTATTTTATTTTGCCTTCCGTAAGAACCATCCTCGTACTTCAAGGATTATTCTAAAAAAAGAATTAGCGAAATCGGTTCAGCTGTTCTCGAGATTTGCGCATGGTATGAATAGAAAGTACTTTTTATCTCTTGTGTGGCTTTTAAAAAATACTTTTTTACTTTACTTAATTCAGAAATATTTGATTTATTAATCATATCATATTTGTATTCCGCGGTATCAGTGTAACTGCTTTTCGGCAACATCTCGTCAAACACGAGCGTACAAGTACTGACCATACGGTCGCAGGTAAAAGGTTTGCAATTCCTTATAGCGGGCGGCGGTCAATGCACCTGTGCAAGCGTGAGGTGAGGCAATTTACGCGGGAGCGACCGAGATCGCTAGTAATAGGTCAATGTGCGAAATTCTTCTTGCTCGGCGACCGCATTTTAGTAGCAATAATGTAAAGGCCTGCGTTCGTCGTCAGGCTATACTAGTCCACTGCTGGGCATAGCCCTCTCCTAATGAGTGCCATAGCGTCCTGTCTTTAGCTTGCCGCACCCAGCATCTGCCTGCAGTTTTTCGCAGATCGTCATCCCAACTAGTCGGAGGGCGTCCTTCACTACGTTAAGGCGAGGTTACACAGTGCGAGCAGCTGATGTGACAGTAGACAGCTACTGTGCCTGTGTACTCGCATGACAGTAGCTCGACTCGCCTTGCTCGGTCACACCAATGCAAACTGCTGGCATCGACAGCTACTGTACCAGTATACTCGCATAGTCCGATATATCATGTCTCGTGCAATGTTGTAGCAAAATACACGAATATGTGTTCGGATGTCCACCTGTTCGCCATTTTGACGCCAAAACAAAAAACACTACACCCGGCGTGGGCCAGAGCGTACGAGATACTGTCATTTCGCAAAATGCCGTTGCTTGTGGCGTGATGGGGGAAAGCGAGTGGCGAGTAAAAACAAATAATGTTGTAGTAACTCGGACGCGAGCTCCTGACCCACTCGCACATGAGAGTAACTCGTATGATGCGGTTACACGGTGCGAGTCGCTGTACCTCAGTAACTGACTAGGTCAGCTCGCATGTCAGCTCGCACTGTGTAACCGCGCCATTAAGGGCTACGCTCACCCGTGCACTATGCCTGCGCGTTGGGCTGCATGTTCATCTGGCGCTGCATCTGCTCGAGCATCTCCTGCATGCGGCGCAGCTCCGCCTCCTTCTCGCGGAGCGCCCGCTCGCGCTCCGACGGCTCCTCGGGGGAGCTCCCGTTCACGCCGTTTGAGTCCACCTCGCTAAGGCCGCTCTCGGTGGAACTGGAGAGGTCGGTGCACTCGTCATTAATTACTTACTTCATCTACCCTGATACTATAATACAAAGACTATAAAACTGAAAATAAAACTCTTACGACAAACATTACGCATAGGTGTCCTTACAAGACCTGTATCGTAATAAAACTTTTTAATCATAACGATACACCTATACAACATCCAGGTGGACCAAGAAGGTTGAACCTGTACTTTAAAAAAAATGTTTCAATGAACGAGTCCGCGGCGACGCAACACGCATGCACAATCGATGTTTGCGCCTTGGCGCCACCATTTTACATAAAAAAAAAAGGTTTCAATGGACGAGATGCGCAATCGATGTTTGCGCCTTGGCGCCAACATTTTACATTTAAAAAACTTAAACAAAGTTTAGTTCTGATTCTGCGGTAGCGCGTCTGCCTACCATGCAAGAGGTCCCGGGTTCGAATCCCGGCTAGGAAACAAAAAAAAAAAGTACCTACAGGTCTTGGATGTTGACATGTTTGTGATGTCGTTGTTTCTGGTTCCCACGACACAGGGTATCCTAGTGTGGGGCCAGAAGCAATGTATGTGCCAGTATGTAAAATGTTATGTTATGTTCAAAAATTTATTAAGTACTTAAAAATAATTAGACAACGACTTTCGAAAATTAAGGCCCACACGAAATGATCCATCTAATCGGCTAACTCGAGTTAAATGAGCTAACCCGGACTGACGCAAGTGGGCCTAGGTAGTTATAGGACTTACGTGTGTCGTTTGGGCACGTTACTGTTGCGCGCGAGACGCTCCGAGCGGTAGTTCTCGTAGTGCACTTCCTGTGTCACTTCCTGGAGGTCTTGCATGTGAGTGCTGCGGAGGAGACGGACTTGTTACATCTGATATTTTTATCAGTATCACTTCACCTGTGCCAATAAAATATTGTCAATCGCTTGTACTTTTATACCGATACAAATATCACATTTTCTGTATCCTCTTCAGAGTGCTTAGTGCGAGTTTGACAGATCCAATCGAATAACTTTACTACCGCGTTAATCGAGCATTGAGTATGAGTAAATTAACCGTTCGAACTGGCAAAACGCTGTCACAGTACAACTCGCACTCGCGTTTATTCGTGTTTTGGCTGGTAAACGTGTTCACTTCTCAACGTAAACCATTATAACTCGCACTCAGCAATTTTAATTTCCATACTTGTCGCTAGTTGGCGCTTCCTCGATGCAATAGAAATATGAGTTTACGTTAACGCGATCGAGTAGTTAAAAACTCGCACTAAGCACTCGAGCTAGATTAGTCCACTGCTGGACATAGCCCTCCCCTAATGAGCGCCATAGCGCAAGGTTGTGCCATCATTGGGGGTTAATGCCCATAATCCCCACGCTGGGCAAGCGGGTTGGGGATCGCAGTTCGGTGGAATTGTACTGCAGGGGGCGCTGCCCACCCCCCGGTTTGTGTCCCTTAGTCGCCTTTTACGAAACCCGCGGAAAGAATTGGGTTGGTGCTATTCTTTAGGCCGACACCACACTGCAGTGTATACTGCTTCGGCGGATTTTCTGTTTACATTTGAAAAAAGTCTTTGAAAATTAAATGTCCTTGTTTTATTAAAAAAATTAGGATGAAATCGCGAGATTAATACTTGTGACATTTTCCTTAAGTCCTTACTGACTTTACTTTAAAAAAAAAATGTAATTGGCTGTATTTATTAGAGCTGCATATAAATGCACTTTAAGCGCCATTTTTTCTTGCAAATATTCTTTTTGGTCTTAATGAATGGACGCTAGGTGACGCTAACGTAGCAAAATTAAGCGATCACGTTTGTGCCCATCACTAGTTTCAATGCAAATAAATTATATTATTTGAAGAAATAATATAAATAACACACACCACACACACAAACACTCACACACATACACACAGGAAAGCAAGGTGTACATGAGCATGGTCCTCAGCTTGATGAACTCGCAGTCCTCGGAGTTCTTAACCTTCGTCCCTCAACTAGTGGATCTGAGAGGTTACAAGACTCACGTTCCGGCAACGCTGCAGTTGCCGTGGTCACGACTGAACTGACTACCCACGATAATTGACTGTACTCGCCACTTCAGTCTACCCGAGACCACGGCAACTGTAACGCTGCCGAAACATCGGGAAATACGTTAATTACGTTTTACCTAATAAATAGTCACTTTTAGTTTTAAGAAATTCTAAGGGTCTGTTTCACAATCTGCAGATAAAGTTCCGGATAAGCTATCCGCAACCAGGGCTGCCGTTTGTTCTAAATTTGAAGCCATTAACGAACACACGCAATATAGGAAAATTTATTTAAATCTAGAACAAACGGCAGCCCTGGTTGCAGATAGCTTATCTGGAACTTTATTTGAACATTGTGAAACAGGGGCTGAGACTCACATGAGCATCGTTCGCAGCTTGATGAAGTCGCAGTGCTCGGGGTTCTCGACCTCGACGACGCCCCACGGGTAGAGGCGGCCGCGGACGCGCCGCCCGCGCACCTCCAGCTGCTGACCAGCGCCGCACACCGCGAACGGCACGGCCGCCTTCAGCTGGCGGACCTGGAGGGTTGCGCTATGAGTCAGCTGCTGTCATGGGCGCAGCCAGGTACGGGCAAAAAGAGAGCGGCGCAAAGCGCAACTACGTTCATAACAGGCGCTTTCACTTGTCACGGACATTATGAAGATATCCAACTGCTGACCAGCGCTGCCGCATTCAGCTGGCGGACCTGGGGGTTGCACTTTGAGTCAGCTGCATTACTGGGCGCAGCCAGTACGGGCAAAGAGAGTGGGGCAAAGCGCCACTGGCGGACCTGGGAGGTTGCGCTTTGAGGCAGCTGCTGTATTGGGTGCAGCCAGGTGAGGGCAAAGAGAGTGGGGCAAAGCGCAACTAAGTTCATAACAGGCGCTTTCACTTGTCACGGACATTATGAAGATATCCAACTGCTGACCAGCGCTGCCGCCTTCAGCTGGCGGACCTGGGGGTTGCACTTTGAGTCAGCTGCAGTACTGGACGCAGCCAGGTACGGGCAAAGAGAGCGGGGCGAAGCGCAACTAAGTTCATAACAGGCGCTTTCACTTGTCACGGACATTATGAAGATATCCAACTGCTGACCAGCGCCGCCGCCTTCAGCTGGCGGACCTGGAGGGTTGCGCTTTGAGTCAGCTGCTGTCATGGGCGCAGCCAAGTACGGGCAAAGAGAGTGTGGCAAAGAGCAACTGGCGGACCTGGGAGGTTGTGCTTTGAGTCAGCTGCTGTAATGGGTGCAGCCAGGTAAGGGTAAAGAGAGTGGGGCAAAGCGCAACTGGCGGACCTGGGAGATTGCGCTTTGAGGCAGCTACTGTAATGGGTGCAACCAGGTACGGGCAAAGAGAGTGGGGCAAGCGCAACTAAGTTGGTAACAGGCGCTTTCACATGTCACGGACATTATGAAGATATATTAAGTTTGAAACGCGGTAAAAAAAATGTGTTGAGTACACTTTGTGCCAAAAGGGCTATTAAGGATTATTTAGATGACAGTGATGTCTGGAATTAAAGCCAGTGCAATGCATGACTTCTATGTTTCATAATAATTATTTAAACTCTTGTTAATTAAGGACTTTGAAAAGACTACCTATATTTGGAGTTTTTTTGTCCATTTTTTCTCCAAAATTATCTAGATGTTTATTTTGTAACGTTCAATAAGTCACAGTTTCTGTAAAATTTTGAATAAAATACTTAGTGTGTTTGTTTTGTTTGTATCATCATCGGCCATTTGATTACCGATAACTGGCGTCTAAGACGCGGGCCCGACCTAGTTTAGACGCTAGTGCTTATAATTTAGTGTCAAGCAATTATTATTTGTAGGTACCTTGTAAAAAAAATTCGTAGATTCATCTGTAACCTTCGGTGTGCGCAAATAAACATTTTGTTTATCTTTAAACCTGCACCCTGGGACCAAAACAATATTGTTAGCACACTGATGGATTTGCTCACCAGCATGGTTAGTACGAAGACGCTTGTCACGCGGTTTATATGTCAAAAGTCGCGAGTTTGCACTATATGAAATGAAATTATATCGACGCCTTACTGCTAAAACCGACTATCTGCATGAAATGTTGTTTCGAGAAAACTCGAGTTTAAGGTTCGGATGTCGTTAACTATACTAAAACTTGTTGCCTTACTGCTAAAACCGACTATCTGCATGAAATGTTGTTTCGAGAAAACTCGAGTTTAAGGTTCGGATGTCGTTAACTATACTAAAACTTGTTATTGTGTGCATAACAACATTTCATGCAGATAGTCGGTTTTAGCAGTAAGGCGTCGATATATTATGTTTTGTCAAATTCTGACGATTTAGCGCCAGAATTACAAAATAACAACTCACCTGCTCCTTATACTCTTCGTCCTCATCGCTGTCGCAGTCAGGCAGCGGGTAGATCTTGATACCTTCCCGCTCTATCTCCTCCATGACGCGGTCTTTCAGACGCTGCACCTCCTTCTTGGTGAGGCAGTCGGCCTTGGCGATCACCGGGACTATGTTCACCTTGTTGTGGAGTTGCTTCATGAACTCGATATCCAGGGGTTTCAGCCTGATAATAATGTTTTATATGTAGATGGGTGAAGGGACCACTCAGGTGCTGCAGTGCCTGCGACATGGTTTTCGATGGTGTAGGCTTGCCCAGCATATATACCATCCTGACAGCTCAGTCGGCCTAGCCCACAGGAAAGACAAGTCAATACGGGCGGAGCCAACCAAGCCGTGAGTTTCCTCACGATGTTTTCCTTCACCGTTAGCGAGTGGTATTGCGACTACAAATTTGCAAATGTACGTAAGTTTGAAATTAAACAAAGTCATTGGACATGCCCGCACTAGGGATCGAACCTGGGGCTCTCGCTTGCCAGTCCATGGTTCTACCCACTGAGCTACCACCCCAACTGAACAACAATGGGTTTTTGAAACTCACTCCGCTGTACATACCCGTGTCCGAAGGGCGATATGAAGTAGAAGCAGCAGTGGATGCGGTTGTCGACGATGTTGCGCCGGTTGAGGCCGCTCTCGTCGCGCAGGAAGCGCTCAAATTGCTCATCGATGTATTGGATTATCGACTGGGGGGAAAATTGTTGTAGAAATATCATTATGCCGCATCCACACGCTTGCCGCTAACCGCAATACACCACACACACAACCTTTATCTTCTCCATCTTAACGTGCCGATGGCAAGCCATCGTGGTGAAAGCATTTGCCAGTCAGCGGACGGGACTCGCTGTCGTCGTCAGGCTATACTAGTCCTCTGCTGGACATAGCCCTCCCCTAAAGAGCACCACGTTGTGCTATCATAGGGGGTATTTTAGGGGACTCGCTGATTGTAACGTAATTTTGGAAGGGTCATTCTTTATTTCAGCCTTGTATAACTGTTTAGTCAGATAATTGAGGGTAAATCTGTTTAAGCATTTAGAAGTGATGATTGAATTTAGAAACGGACAAACATTTTCAAGAGCCAGGCAAACATAACTCTTTTGTACGTGTAAATAAAGAGGGTGTCCGCGGAGCGCACGCGTGGTAATTAATGCTCTCTCTTAATAAGACAAAGCCAAAGTTTTTAATTTGATTAAAATGATAAATTTCACGCTGTTCCTTTCTTCTAAAATACTATGTTATTTAAGAAGAGTTATTAGTTTTTGGCCATTCTTTCGATTGGCATCATAAAAGTAGGAGTGGTTTTTTTTTTTTATTTAAGTCGCACTATAGGAAAAAGTACGAAAAACCTGGCCAAAAATAGTTGTGTTTCAAAAATGCCACGTAATTAATTACTTAATAGTAAGGAAAAAAGTGGTATGCAAAATAAAATATAAGTGCCATAGCAGTCTCTTTAGTGATTTTAATTAACAGAAAATTAATTGTGAATAAAACTAAAAAAAAATATTTTTTATGTATATGATAATGTATGATTTAAATTATAAAAATGTTTACCTATACAGGTTCTGAAAGTAAATTTAATAATTCTAAACTTAAACTAAAAAACCATGAAATCTACTTCGCCATAAAAAATATATAAAAATATACTGCCGCAAAAAATTGCAGTTTTTGTAAGATTATACACAGAGTACAATGTGTTATTATGGCCTATAAAAAATAAATTTATGGTTGGAGAATGAAGGGAAACATATTAACACTCAACAAAATGCCAAATCATCCAACAATTTTAAAACTTTTTAAATTATGTCGTCTAATTCTAAAGTTTATTCTATAATACATTAAATGATTATCACTTACCTGCAGTTGAAACCTCCATTGTTAGAATAAATCAAAACTTCACAAGAAATTACTGTTAGTTCGAAAATATCTTTATCAGTGTTAGCTGCATAAATTTTTGTAATTACGTATCTCACTCAAAACAATCGCCTCTGGAGGTGCGCGGTTATACGTCATGCTATAAAATTAATACGTGCAACATTAGGAAATATAGTTATCTCTTTGTCTCTTATCATAATTTTATTAGCAGAATTCAGATCTTTGTAACTACGATTATTGGCCAGGTTTTTCCAACTTTTTCCTATAGTGAGTCGGTTTGATTCCCAGACAAGGCAAGTAATTTTTAGAAAATCTTTGAATGCAGAATTACTAACTTTTAAAAATAACATAAAGTCGTCTTTCAGCAATATACCCTATCTACGATAGTGTCGCGGTCCTATCCCGAACCATCTAGAATAGAGCCTTCTGGAAGCCTATCGAATAGTCGCCGCATGCTGCGTTTTAGTAAACAATAAAACGCTGCAAGCAATAGTGACTCGTATGTCCACTAGTATAAGGTTCAAATCTCTTTGACAAGGATTTTGTTCTAGAGTCGTTGCCGCGTGCACCGAGCGTAGGTACGTACTTGAATGTTCTAGAACCCTTGCCGGCGGATATAAATAGCGGTCGCCGCGGCGCGCTGTCAGTTCCGTTTGGAATAGCGAAGAGTAAACTTCGAGCGAACATACCTGCGATACGAGCGATAACCTACGACCTCAGCGATACTATTGGACTTCGATTGAACCTGCGATTGGAATCTACGTGTGGACTTCGTGTCGTGAAGACCTGCAGACCAGACCCTGCGTGAATAAATCCTAAGAAGTTGTTATTGGCGTTTTACATCTAAATCCAGAACCCTAGCCCGTAACATTTGGTGTCAGAAGTGGGATTTGGAGATGCCACTGACTCCGAGAGAGGATACTTCTGGAGTGAGGACCAGGTCCAGAGGTGCTGCGGAGACCACGCCCACTACCCCTCAGGCCACGCCCGCTGGCCATAGGGATACGCCCACTGGCCCCGCCCACCAGGCCACACCCACCGACCAAGCCACGCCCCCTGGCCCCGCCCACCAGGCCACGCCCGTAGAAGAGACACAGCATACCTGCCCAGCGGCTCCGCCCACTGGCCACGCCCACCAGGCCACGCCCACCGTCCCCTCGCACCAGGCTCCGCCCACCGGCCTTGACCACCAGGTTTCACCAACCGACCAACAGGCTCCGCCTCGTAGCCACGCCCACCTGGCCACGCCCACCGAAGACGTTAAACCTCCGTCACGTACAATGGAGGTTTTGGATATGTCGTGCCTGATGGCAATGTTGAAGGGCATGCGAGAAGAACAGAGCAAGCAGATGCAGTGCCTGCAAGAACAACAGAGCAAGCAGATGCAGTGCCTGCAAGAAGAACAGAGAGGCCTGCGAGAAGAACAGAGCAAGCAGATGCAGTCCCTGCAAGAAGAACAAAGAGGCCTGCGAGAAGAACAGAAGGCAGATCAACAGGTGATCCTTTCTGCCGTTACAAAGTTCAGTGATACGGTCGCTAAGCTACATGAAGATGTAGAGGTAGTGAACGAACGGGTTTCCGAATTAGAGGATGACCTAAAAAATGTGAAAACCGGCCTCACTGGACTAGAGCAGGAAGTTCGGCGTATTAAAGCTGCTGGAGTTACATCGAGCGGAGTTGTCAGCATAAGCCACGGGCCTAAAGTGAAGGTGCCTCCGTACGATGGTACTACGTCTTGGGTCGCCTACCGCCAGCAGTTCCAGACTGTCGCTGCTTCAAACGGGTGGACGGACGAACAGAGCCTGACAGCCCTCACCGTCGCGCTGAGAGGTTCGGCTTTATCTGTCCTGGAGGCACTGCCCACCTCAGGCAGCGAGTTCAAAGACCTGCTGGAGGCACTTGAGGCTAGATATGGGGAACGACACCTGGAACACGTTTTTCGTGCTCAGCTACGCGACCGGACTCAGCGCCTGGGTGAAGGACTTCAACAATGGGCGTTGGAAATTGAGAAGCTGGTTCGAAAGGCGTACCCTTCTGCTGATAGTAAGATGGTGGACACGAATATTTTGCAAGCTTTCGTCGACGGAATCAAGGATCTTGAAATTAGGGCTGCAGTAAAGCTTCGCCACCATTCTTCATTAAAAGAAGCTCTGGCACATGCCCTGGAAGTAGAAGCTGTGCGTCAAGATATCCGGCAAGGTTATAAACTTCGAGAGGTTACGGAGGAGGTTAAAGAGATCAAGACCACGCCAAAGAAGAACTCCGGGCCCATGTGTTACAAGTGTGGGGAAAGAGGGCATCTTCAGTTCACGTGTGCTAAGAAGGAGAGGCAAGCAACCAAAACAGATGACAGACTGGATGCGCGTCTCAAAAATATGGAGCAGCGTTTTGAAGAATTCGTAAAGAAGCATGACGCTGCGCCCTCCACCGTGAATCAGGGAAACGAGTAAAAGCCAGGACTGCGGGGCGGGTACTGGCTGGAGCGGAGGTAGCCCCAGTAACCAGAATCTCACAAGCATGGAACGGGAACAGTCTACTAATACGCGGTGCAGTGAACAAAGTAGAGTGCAAAATTACCCTAGATACAGGAGCCTCTAGAACAATAGTGAGACCAGACCTGGTGAAAGCTGTAGGGAGACGCAAAGGCACCAGTTTATGCAGACTTCTCTCCGCTTCTGGCCAGCAGATACCCGTCCTGGGTGAAAGATCGGTTACGATATGGGTAGGGGAGGCGTCATATATTCACGACGTAATCGTAGCCGAAATTATGGATGATTGCATTCTGGGCCTAGACTTTATGAAGAAACACAACTGTCACATCGATGTCACTAACGGTGTCTTTAAATGTGGTGATGAGGAGAACTTCATACTTGGCGGTCCCGATGGAAATGTCACGTGCCTGAAGAAAATCGTAATACCTGGACGAGCACAAACTGAAGTAAAGGTGAAGCTGCCTTCGAGTCAGAAGAATCAGCGGAATAGGTGTGTGCTGATTGAAGATACACGAGACAGTGCAGCCAGTCAGAAATTGCTGACAGCAAGAACTCTCGTCTATGGAGGCAAGACCGCTGTAGTGAGGGTTGTGAATATAGGCGATTGTGAGATTACCCTTAGCAAAGGTGACGTTATTGGAAGGTGTGAGGAAGCTGTTTGGATGAGAAGCTGCCAATCATCTCCAAGGTCAAAAACATCGAATACCAGGAGTGAAATTCTAGTCACTAAGCTCCTTGAGGATTCTAAGAGTAATCTGAGCTATTCGCAAAGCATGAAAGCTAAGAGGTTGTTACTGCGCTTTAGGGATATCTTCTCTGACGAAGGAAATCCTGGAAGAACATCGTTAGTTCAGCACAAAATCGACACCGGACAGGAGCGACCTATTCGTCAGCGAGCAAGGCGCATACCGATTGCTAAAGAAAAGGAAGTACAAGACATGTTGGAAGACATGAAGAGAAACAAGATTATAGAACCTTCTGCTAGCCCATGGTGTTCTCCCGTTGTGTTGGTAAAGAAGAAAGATGGTAGCACAAGGTTCTGTGTAGACTACCGACGGCTTAACGATGTGACCAAGAAGGATAGTTATCCACTGCCACGAATAGACGATACCCTGGACACATTGAGTGGTATGAAATGGTTCTCGACATTAGATCTGAAATCGGGCTATTGGCAAGTGGAAATTGATCCGAAGGATAAAGAGAAGACAGCCTTTTCAACTGGCAAAGGTTTATGGCAATTTAACGTGATGCCTGTTGGATTGTGCAACGCGCCAGCTACATTCGAACGACCTATGGAGTGCGTACTGGCCGGATTAGTTGGGGAAGCCTGCCTTGTCTACTTGGATGACGTCATAATCATGGGTACAGATTTTGAGGACCACTTACAAAATCTAGAACAAGTTTTTAAGAAGATAATGGGAGCAAACTTAAAGTTAAACCCGAAGAAATGCAGTTTATTTAGGAACAAGGTTAGCTATCTCGGCCATGTGATAACCAGTGAAGGCATACAGACCGATCCAGCCAAAATCGAAGCAGTGCAAAAATGGCCTACTCCCAAAGACAAGACTGAAGTGCGAGCATTTTTAGGGCTATGCTCATATTATAGACGGTTTGTTAAGGGGTTCTCTGAAATTGCCAAGCCTTTACACAGACTGACTGAAGACAAGCAGTCATTTCATTGGGATGACACATGTGAGAGTTCATTTCAAAAATTAAGAAAATGTCTTTGCGAGACCCCAATCTTAGGATTTCCACAGCCTAACGGCCAATTCATTGTTGACACTGACGCTAGTAACACAGCGATCGGAGGAGTGTTATCGCAGAAACAGGGCGACAGAGAGGTTGTGATGGCATATTTCAGTAAATCGCTATCGAAACCTGAAAGGAACTATTGTGTGACAAGAAGGGAGCTCTTGACTGTGGTAAAGACAGTACAGCACTTCAGCAAATATCTCCTCGGCGTGCGGTTTACGCTTCGCACTGACCACGCCGCCCTGAAGTGGCTGTTACAATTTAAAAATCCAGAGGGGCAAGTTGCTCGATGGATCGAACAACTGCAGGAGTACGACTTTATTATTGAACACCGCAGCGGAAAGGCGCATGGAAATGCTGACGCACTGTCAAGAAGGCCGTGTCCGGAAGACTGCAAGCACTGTGCCAAACAAGAGACAAAGGAACTGCCATTGAGATTGACAAGAATGAGTCCATCGAGATCTTGGGAAGATGAGGCGATGAAAGAAGCACAGGAAGATGACGAAGATGTACGGCTCATTGTCGCATGGAAGAAACGAGGCGAGGACAAGCCAAGATGGTGCGAAGTCGCTCCTACTAGTGCTGTCACCAAGGCATACTGGGCTCAATGGGAAAGTTTTATTCTTCGGAACGGAATACTTTACCGAAAATGGGAGAAACCTAACGGCAGAGAGTTCCATCTTCAGATAGTTGTCCCAAGAGATAAGGTACAAGATGTCCTTCGTGAAGTACATGACGGCGTGTCAGGTGGACATTTGGGCGTAAAAAGGACTTTAACAAAGATTCGAGAAAGGTTTTACTGGCTCCATTGTCGAGAAGATGTGCAAGATTGGTGCCGCAAGTGTGCTACTTGCGCCGCGGTGAAAGGCCCACCAACTAGAAGCCGAGGAAATCTGCAACTTTATAACGTTGGTGCGCCATGGGAACGCATTGCAGTTGATGTGGCTGGACCGTTCCCAGTAACGGAATCAGGAAATAAGTATTTCATGGTAGTTATGGATTACTTTACTAAATGGCCAGAGGTATTCGCCATACCCAATCAAGAAGCCACGACTGTTGCCTCCAAGTTATTTGAGGAAGTAGTTTGCCGGTTTGGTGTGCCCTTGGAAATACACTCCGACCAAGGCAGGAACTTTGAGTCTCAAGTTTTTCAAGAACTCTGTAAAATATTGGGAATGCATAAGACTAGGACCACCCCATATCATCCTCAATCTGACGGCATGGTAGAAAGATTTAACCAAACACTTGAGAGACATTTAGCAAAAGTCGTTGACAGGCACCAGAGAGACTGGGACAAATACATACCGCCATTTCTTCTGGCCTACCGAACGGCAGAACATGAAAGCACGAAGGTAACCCCGGCGCGTGTAAATTTTGGCCGAGAACTGAAAATACCAGTAGATCTGCTGACTGGAGGCCCTCCTGACGACTCACGTTCTCTACATGACTACATTTCCGAGTTACGTGAGAAAATGCGAGAGATTCATGCCATAGTACGGGAAAACGGATTGGAGTCGAGTGAAAAGATGAAGACTAGGTATGACCGCCGAGCAAATACAAGCGGCTTCGAAGAAGGAGCACTAGTCTGGCTTCACAATGTAACTCGACGAAAAGGAAAATCTCCGAAATTGCAGACAAGATGGGAGGGACCGTACAAAGTGGTAACTCGGTTAAATGACGTGACGTACCGAATTCAACGGCAGCCAAGAGGTGCACAAAAAGTGGTTCACATCGACCGCTTAGCTTCTTATCACGGCAGTAATGAAGGTGCTCGGGACGAGCATCTCTAAGAGGGGAGCAGTGTCGCGGTCCTATCCCGAACCATCTAGAATAGAGCCTTCTGGAAGCCTATCGAATAGTCGCCGCATGCTGCGTTTTAGTAAACAATAAAACGCTGCAAGCAATAGTGACTCGTATGTCCACTAGTATAAGGTTCAAATCTCTTTGACAAGGATTTTGTTCTAGAGTCGTTGCCGCGTGCACCGAGCGTAGGTACGTACTTGAATGTTCTAGAACCCTTGCCGGCGGATATAAATAGCGGTCGCCGCGGCGCGCTGTCAGTTCCGTTTGGAATAGCGAAGAGTAAACTTCGAGCGAACATACCTGCGATACGAGCGATAACCTACGACCTCAGCGATACTATTGGACTTCGATTGAACCTGCGATTGGAATCTACGTGTGGACTTCGTGTCGTGAAGACCTGCAGACCAGACCCTGCGTGAATAAATCCTAAGAAGTTGTTATTGGCGTTTTACATCTAAATCCAGAACCCTAGCCCGTAACAATATTTAAAGTACTTTCCCTTCATGGCCCATAACTTTGGGACGCCCTGTATAGTCGACAAAAACGGGGGTCTCAAGAAAGTGGCTTATGAAAGATGATGAAATGACGCTGATTTGGTAGAGGGTTTCTCGGATATTAAACTTTCTTAAAGATGTCCTGCGCCACATGATCATAACTTATTTGGCGCAGGACATCTTTACGAGGGTTTAATATTCGGGAAACCCTTCTACCTAATCAGCTTCATTTCATCAAATAAAATTATCTGAAATTGGTACAGAATGCATAAATGTATGCAAAATTACAAAGTAGGTACGTTTTTAGTTCGTGATTTGTGGTTTAATACGCGGCACACTGGTTCCACGCCCTAAGAGTAGCGGTCATAGGGTTTCGCGATAATAATGACTGTCGTTGTCATAGCTGATTATTATTATTATGGTGTTTTGTTATACTTTAAGCCATAACACAATAAAAAAAAACCAAAATAATCTTAAAAAGCTTATTTTATTTACAAAATTATGCATTTTTATTACACTTAAAAGAAGGTTTGCAACTTAATAACTATTAAACCTTACTATTTACATTTTATATTACAAATAAAGTAAATACTTAACTAACATCTAAGTACAAACACACAATTGGACAAAAAATATTATATTTACATAATAGGAGTTATGTAAAAAATAACATAAATACCTATCTTATTTTTTACATTTTTTCCTAAATCGACAACAAATTTAATACTTCTTTTGATAGAATAGACTTCTTCTTCTGTGGTAACCTTCTTAAACTAGAAATATAAGGATCCGAATTAAGGAGAAGTCTATGTATCAAGTCGGTGTTTGTGACAACCCGAGACATTTTCCTCGTGTTGTCACGCCTGAAGAGTTTGATTAATTTATTGCAAGATTCGGCGGCCTCTTCCGAAAGCTCACCTATTGACAATAATGCGTGTTCAATTACTTCCGACCCATGAATGAGGACCTTATGTACAGACGATGGCAAGTTGTACCATGGATAGGTAGCAACAAGTTTACGTGCTGTTTCTAGAGAATACTCTTTAAAAGTGGCGTTATTAATTTTGTATCCCGACGAAAGACACTGCAGCAGATTATGACATCTGTCAATAAGGATTTTATCTAATCCAGTAATTTCCGCTGAAACCGCTGAGTTAGAAAAAAACTTTCTGGCAGTGTTTCCGTCGTTAGATGTGCCACTTCCTCCACTTCGCGGTTTGTCGACTATTAGACCAAGTTTCTGCCTAAACTGTTGCTGCACATGTTGTTTTTTTTGTGCAAGAAGAGCTTTTTCGTCTGAAGAACGTACCTGCCATTTCTTTATGTCTAATCTATAAGAAACGTGAATTAAATATTCGAAGAATCGGATATACGAGTGAAGAGGAGATAGTCCAAATTGATAGGTACCACTATCTGCAGTTTTGCTCAGCGATTTATCAATGTCATTCATCTCTTTTGGAGTTGAACCACAAATATAACATCTACTACAAGATGTATCGCTCAGAGCACTGCACACTTTACCATCAACCATGGTTAATTGTAAAGAATGCTGCACTTTTATTTCATATTCACCGTGAGTGAAAGAAGTCGGTTGTAAACTATCAATTTTAGTCTTGAAATAAGCTTCTTCTTGCACAGAAAGGTCTTTGGATTCTTTGGCAAATTGGAATCGAATAGGCCTACAATACCTGGTGGAAGAAGGGCGCGGATTTTTCCAAACTATTTGATCTGGGTCGGAGGTATTGGACTTACAAACCAATTGAAGAGGACAATATGAAGTAACAAACATACTGCCATCATCATCGATACCAGAATCTCCAAAAATCTGTTTATATTCGCTGTGCCCCGTACTCCCATCGAAACCCCATTTTCCAATCAAAACAAATTCTTTATTAGGGTCAATATTATTCAAAACGGGTTTTTGGGATTCTAGTATCCGGCAAGCAGTATGATCTAACAATGATTGTAATTCTACTTCAGCAGATGATTCCGTGATAAACTCTTGCGATGGATAGCACCGCTTCTTAGCTTCTAACACTTTTTGATAAGATGGTAATGCATTAGGTGATTTTGCATTAACGAAGTCTTTCACCAAAAGATACTGATGTTTAGTCAGTTTTGTCTCATTTATAAGAGACAAGACTTCGTCAGTGCTGAAATTTAAAGATGCAGCGGCGTTAGATAGACTAGAATCGTCCAACAAAGAATTTATCGCAGAACTGTCTACTTTACTTAACTCTGCAAGCCTGCGGCGTTTTGATCTCTTGCTACATTCCTCAAAGTCCTTCCTGTGCTGGTGCTGTTGGGTGCTTGTCGAAGCTTCTGCTGCTGGCCGTTGGGTGTTGTGGCTCCCTACTGTTGCACAAGTTGGCAGAACGCAAACTTCAATTTCGTTCAGCCAGTCTCCGTACTTAGAGACCATGCGAGAATGGTTGCGCGTGACTTGCTTCCAAATTGCTACCAATCTTGTACAAACTTTAGTAACTCTTTTTTCCAAGTCGTCAGCAATGTAATTCTCAACATCAGGCAGCAATTGTATTAGGTCTCGAAAAACTCGATGCCAACGCTCCAGTTCAGATTTGCTGTCTTTAATAGACAGCCAAGTATCTAGTACAAGCATTCTTTTGAAAGAACACTTAATACTAGTACCTAAAACAAAATAAAAATACGTTAAAAGCGGATCAAAATAGATACATGTTTCGTAGCAAGTGCTACGCGCCTGCTACGCGTTCAGGCGCGCGGCGTAGCACCTGGCTGCACCTTACAGACGCAGCATGACGCAGCTAAATTTGGAGAGGCCTAGTAGTAGACATTGTAACCCATATTTCTATACCAAATTGAATGGTACAAGTAGGTACAAACATAAGTAAAAGCTTCAACGTAAAAAATATACAGACATAAATACATAAAAAATGCCACGTTGGCGTAGCACTCTATTTAAAAAAAAAATGTAGAAGGAAAAGGCAAAATAGTAAAGTAAATTAATAATACATACCTGTGACTTCAAATTCCATTGTAAAATAGCAGGTCACAGACAAGTTGGAACTTAAACACACGCGTCGCGTCTTGGGCTAATTAAAGCACTTGGTGATAACAGGTTGATGACTAATTACTTGTGTTCACTTCGGATGCCGAAAAAGGAATGTTGGGAACAATAGATTGCGAAACCTTTTATACCCTCAGGTAGTATGACAATTAGTGGGTAACTGAGCCAGATATCATGGCTTAGCTCAGTCATTGCCATCCGAGTCCTATGACCTACTACGGTACCACCGTGCGCGGTGAAACTTAACACCCGCGTTAAGTTTCACCGCAGCACAGTAGGACGTGCTGCTGTGTGGCGTCGGCCTACAGTTCTGCCAAACTCGATAAAGAATAGAGGTAAACAAACCAATTTAGGGTTATCACAACTCACGTTTTACAAATCTTCTATTGTTTACATGATTATAGCCTTTTACTTCCTAACTATTTATTAACAATTCCTATTGCAGCATATTTAACTAGAATCACTCAAATAACATGCATATTACCTTGTTATTTCGAAAAACTATAAAAAATTCGACATTAATTTTACGCGACAGCCCTACAGAAAAAGAAACATGGATGAAATTCAGGTGTGACAAACATTTTGGGAAATTTAGTTTATGTCAACAAGTGGACTTTAGTCGTTTGTCAATACGTGTATATGGCATAAGTACGAGGGGCGGCTGAAAAGTTTTGAGCCTAAGGTATTAAAAATGCTGATAGAAATGTATAAAAAAAATATTTTTCAATGTAATCTCCCTCTATTTCAATACACTTCTTACATTTGTTTAAAAGAGCTTTTAACCCGGTAAAAAAATATTCGCCGACTTTGCCTTCAAAATGCTCGTTTACGGCCGCCTTAATTTCTTCGTCACTGGAAAATCTTCGTCCTCGGAGGTCCTTTTTCAAATTTGAAAAAAGGAAATAATCACTAGGAGCCAGGTCTGGACTGTAGGGTGGGTGGTTGATTTCTTCAAATCCTGTTTCGGCGAGGGCACGTCTCGCAACTCGGGCAGTGTGCACGGGCGCATTGTCCTGCAAAAACAGGACTCCTTTCGCCAGTTTGCCTCTCCTTTTCTCGACAACCACTTTACGGATTTTTGTCAACAATACGGCGTAATAGTCTCCGTTCACTGTAGTATTTTTGGGAAGGTAGTCGATGAACAAAATTCCTTCGCAATCCCAAAAAACAGTGGCCATGAGCTTGGAAGCCGATCTTTCCACTTTGAATTTCCGTTGCGGCTTTTCTCCCTTTGCTATCCATTGCATTGACTCTTGTTTTGACTCCGGATCATACTGCCGGATCCATGTTTCATCGACAGTGACGAGGCGAGAAAAAACATCGTCAGGATTATCGCCACAGATGTCCAAAAACTCCTTCGAAGTTGTGACTCGACGCTGCCTGTCCAGTGGCGTGAGCATTTTTGGCACCCATCGCGCGCACACCTTTTTCATGTGCAAATGATTGTGCAAAATGTCACCAATTCGCTCCTTGATGCCTATGGATTCAGCTATCTGCCACATCTTGATTCGCCGATCTTCAAGAACAAGGTTTTTCACTTTTTCAATATTTTCTTCGGTAACGGCGGTGTTTGGACGTCCTGACCTGGGATCATCTTCGAGCGACTCCCTGCCGTGTTTGAATTCACGTGTCCAACGTTTTACGGTGGCAAATGAAGGTGCAGAATCCCCATAAACTGCAGACATTTCTTCAAATATTTTTTGTTCTTCTTGGTGAGGAATTTTATGACAGCTCTGTACTCCAATTTCGTGCAAAGCGCGGATGACTCAGACATGGTGTTGTTTAATGTTCAAATTCTTACTAGAAGCGTAATGATGATAATGACATGAAACTTGGTATTTATACTACTTAGAATACGCGCAATTAGTGATGCACATTGCGAGTCATTAGTGATTCTTAGAAGTACTTAGGCTCAAAATTTTTCAGCCACCCCTCGTATATAGAATATATGTGTGACAAAATGGCACAAGACAAAAATATAGATTGCCCCCATATCATTGTAAATTAAATCCGATAGAAATCATATGGGGGCAAGTAAAAGGCCATGTTGCTGCCAAAAATAAAACTTTTTAAATGGCTGAACTAAATAAAGGTCCTGTTAGGTGAGGCAATAAGTAAAATTACTCCATCAGCATGGCAACGTTGTGTTGAACACTTAATTAAAGAAAAGAAGAAAACGCCGAATTTGATGGTGTAATGGATAATGTCATTGATGAATTTATAATTCAAGTCTCCGGAGACACAAATTCATCCTCCTCTTTGGCCAGTGACAGTGATGATAAGTGTGAACATATGAATAAAAATATATACAAAGAACTTTCTTTTATTGCAATATTTGCAGTAGGTCCCAATCTACTCATTTTCATAGTAGCATCTATAAGTACTTATTAATATTATAAAGTTGAAGAGTTTGTATGTTTTTTGCTTCTACGCAAGCCATGCCGCATGATTTTCCTAATAGAATTAAGCGCGTTTACTTAATTCTATTAGGAAAATCATGCGGCATGGCTCGCGTAGATGTTTGTTAAATCTGTGTTTCAAATTTCAGTGTAGTCATATGTCATATTTAAATCGGTTAAGCCTTTCACTATAAAATCATAAACATAAATAAGCAATTTACATTAGTTAGAGGAACGATTATTATTTGTGTGAAAACGATTTCTAGAAAAGGTTGTTAACATCTGCCTTTAAGGTGTAAACAAGTCGTTGCCTAGCAACGGTTTGTTTATCGCCATTCGTTATCGAATTTGGCTCAGGTATTGAGAATAGCACCATCCCAATTCTTCCCGCGGGTGTCGTAAAAGGCGACTAAGGGACACAAACCGGGGGGTTGGCAGCAGCGCCCCCTGCAGTACAACTCCACCAAACTGCGATCCCCAACCCGCATGCCCAGCGTGGGGGATTATGGGCATTACCCCCTATGATAGCACAACGTGGCGCTCTTTAGGGGAGGGCTATGTCCAGCAGTGAACTAGTATAGCCTGACGACGACGACAGTAGGACGAGGTCGCGGAAAAGATACGGCGACCGTTCAACTCACTTTCATACAAAAGGTAAGATAAGATAAGAATATTCTTTATTGTACACCAGGAAAAAACAAACAAAAAATAATTACAAAGATGTAGTACAATTGGCGGCTTTATTGCTTAGAGAAATTTCTTCCAGACAACCTGAAGCGATTGGACATAGCCAACACAGATGAGACGGGGCGAGGGCGCGAGCTCTATACAGAGCTTCGCATCTTTAACTCGCCCTCGTCCCACGTCCTACCTGGTCAAGTCGCTATAACTACAACCGCTTTACATTCATTACACACTAGGATACCCTGTGTCGTGGGAACCAGAAACAACGACATCACAAACATATAAACATCCAACACCTCGGTTTTTTTGTCCCCCGCCGGGATTCGAACCCGGGACCTCTTAGATGGTAGACAGACGCCACCGAGGTCGTAATTACATTAGCAACAAACATGATAATCATTACATTAGCAACTAATCTCACTACAACTTCCATATAATCTTTATGGCAAATGTAGTACAACACATTAGGTTACGACTGATCTGATTAAGACTGATCGTAATCAAGGTCTAGATTCCCATGAATGAGCACAATTATCGAGTTGACACTCATACTTGCAAAGGTCAATGTAAATGATCTTGATAGTATTGCTGTATGTAGCATAGACGACACCTACAGTCTAGTTAATCCTTACTTTTCCAATTTAGTAAACAAGATTCTAACCGCAAAATTGACATTTGACGCCAAAGCTAGATATCTAATCGCAAGTTCATGAACCTGGTTTATAAAATTGGCAATGTGTTATCTAAAATAGTTTCCTAGGTTTCTCCCTTTATGGGAATATGGTAGGTTTTAATTAAAGTCATATTTTACCGGTAGAATACTGTTTACTAAAATGGACAAGTAAGGATAAATAGACGGATGGTGATGGCTGATTACAGATAGAAGCATAAAAAGACTGTATACCAATGAGTTGCTGTGGGGTATCAGCCTAGAGAATAGCACCAACCCAAATTCTTTCCGCGGGTGTCGTCAAAGGCGACTAAGGTACACAAACCGGGGGGTGGGCAGCAGCACCCCCTGCAGTACAATTCCATCAAACTGCGATCCCAACCCGCATGCCCAGCGTGGGGATTATGGACATTAGCCCCCAATGATGGCACAACCTTGCGCAATGGCGCTCATTAGGGGAGGGCTACGTTCAGAAGTGGACTAATATAGCCTGAAGAAGAAGAAGATACCAATGAGATACTATTTGATTTGCTGAGCAGACGCACAGGGCACCTCGGAACTATTTGAAGTCTAGAACAGACCTATGTCTAGTCACAGTCTTTTTCATAGACATAAAATTAAGGCGCTGGGGCCTGTTTCATAGAACTACAATTCGTGGTTTACGATGACAATTCGATGTACATTGCAAAGCCGATTGGCCACATATCAAAATGTAGACTCTGCTACGCAATGGAACTCGAATTGCAGTTTCATGAAACTCAACCCTTGTCGGCAGCTGTAAATTCACCTTACAACAGTCGTCGTCGGCGTCGCCTTAGAAACATAATTTAGACCTCTCTTTTTCTTTAGCCATTTTCCATTGTGGTTGTCAAGAACAATATATTATTAGCAATGCCGCCAATGAGAGACCACTGTTAATTTACATTAATTTAATATTTCGGAGTAAGTCTCATAATAATTAAAGTTGCTAGAAGTAGGTCAGTTTTAATTCTAACAGAATTACTAGCGGAAGAAGTATATTTACTCGAAGTTGCATAATTATGGTTTATTATTATTATTTTAATTCTTTATTGTACTAATTACATAAGTAAATGTACAAGGGCGTGCTTAACGCATAAAGAACGTCCGGCTGCTCTTTTGTGGCAACTCAGATACACCACAGGCTACATCTATGTTTCTTTGTCTGTTGTTTGGGGTTCCGTGTACCAAAAGAAAATAACGGAACCCATATCCCATAACCCAGTCCGTCTCTGTCTGTCAAGATCGTTTACCTCGGCGCCGCGTGGAGGTATCGAGTTAAAATTAAAACCATATATTTATATCTACAGCCCCTTGAAACTGTGAAAAAATCAAACTTTTAAGTTGATGTGAAAAAGATTTAAGGTCGGTCATACCGCAAACTACTTATATTTCGAAACTCCAGGGAATCACAAGATAAAGGGTACTTTACGTTGACTTATGAAAATTATTATTATTATTTTAACTCTTTATTGCACTAATTACATCAGTAATTGTACAAGGGCGTGCTAATGCAAGAAGGATTCTCTTCCAGCAAACCTTTGGTGTTGAAGAGACTGGCAAAGGGTAGTGCAGGACCAAAAGGTGAAATACAATAATCAACTTACATAAACATAGGGAGATACATTAACTTAGACCTACAGGGGAAAGGAGGGGGGGCTGTATAATAAAAATTATGATAAACCTACACAAACGATAATACATAGATAAATAAATAGATTTAATAATTAAACGTACATACACTTTGAAGATAATAACTACAACTAGTACTTGGTAACATTTCTTGGTAAAATTGGCAAGTAATGTCGTCTTAAACTACAAGTACAGGGAAAAAACATGAAAACTATATATTTGTAAGTAAATCACAACAAAAATAGTCTTTGAATTAAGGGAAAAGCTCGGAAAAAAACTATGAGACTAGATTCCTTAATTATTAATAATATACTTGCATATTATTACAAATTTGTACGGAACCCTCGGTAGGCGAGTCCGACTCGCACTTGTCCGGTTTTTTATGACATTTTTTTCTGTTTTTCATATTACTTACCCTTATATGTCCCCACTGCTGGGGCATAGGTCTCTTCCTGCATCGCAGGATGGTTAGGCCATACTCCACCACGGGGGCCACGTCCAGGTTGGTGGAGGATTGTAAGGCAGTGGCAGGCCCTACTATCAGTAGTTATCAAGCCGCCCATAATGCCTCTGACATTCCCGATATGATAATTATGTCTGTGAATTGTGCTAGAGTTATTATAAACTTCTTTATTTCTTTACTTACTTTGAAGCAGTCCGTGTTATCTATGGCGTCGCCGTAACCGGGCGTGTCCACGACCGTCAGCCGCAGCTTCACACCACGCTCCTCGATCTCCACCGTTGATGCGTCCAGTTTCACTGTCTGATTCGTTTTCTCTGTGAAACAAACACTTTGTGAGAACGAGGATTTTTTTGTAACTCACTTTTTTTTTATACTTTGTGCTGGCTTAAATCGCCAGTTACTGACTTTGTGGGTTACAGAGTAGAGGCATGACATTGGCTGAACTTATAAGTAAATGTATACTTTTGATGCTAGTAAGGTAAGGTCGATTATGTCGCTCATGTCACATTATATTGGAACAAATCCAATTTTTTATTGTATGGAATTACCAAAAAATAAGAAATTATTAGTAAATGTTTTATGGTAACACATTTGCCCTAACTGTGTACATAGCCTGCTTCACAACAAGTCTTAAGACATGGTCTTATGGTCACAACAAGTCTTAAGACATTTTTAAGTTAATACATAAAATAGATATATATTGTTTAATATTGCACTACCTGCTAATCTTATCTCCAAAACTTAGGTTAGCTGGTAGATAATGCTAAGTAGCATTAAGCTCGCCTATGTGCAAAATTTTTATGCAATAAAGAATTTTAATAATAATAATAATGGTCACGGACAAGGGTCTGACTTCGTAAATGCTACAATAATGTAGGTATGACTAATTCTGATTAAAGTCTGATGACTGATGCCATAAGCAAAGGCAAAAAACGTTTTGAGAAGGGAAGGCCCTACCACTAAAAAAAAACTTGTCATATTGCGGAAAATGAGAAAAAACAATTTTTATGCAATATTTTACTTCTTCTTCATATGCAAGTTTGTTAACATCTTGAAATGCTTACAGACCATAAGAAATTAAAATCACAACCTTAATGACATAGAATGGTTACTTAAACCAAGATTATTATGTAATTCCTGGGTGTGCATGCAATAAAGAATATTCTATTTATTTTTAACATACCAACAGCATCAGGAATGACTCTCTCCGGGTACAGATCAGTCAGGAACAGAGAGTTGACTAGAGTCGACTTGCCCAGCCCGCTTTCACCCACCACCATAAGAGTGAACTCAAAGCCCTTTTTGACGGACTTCCGATGTACCTGGTTGGGGAGGTTGGCGAAGCCCACATAGCCTGGAGTCTCCAGGTTTGAGAACTGGAATGGAAGATTTAGATGTAAAGCTGGGTTTTAATATTGTAGTACAAGTAAACAAGCTGCCTTGTTTTCAGTTGACTTGCTGACAATACAGACAATTTTAAATTTTGCAGTATTATATAGTTACAAGCTGATGCCCGTGACTTCGTCTGTGCAGGATTACTATTTCGAGTAGCTTATATTAGCGTGGCCAACTAATATTATATATAACATTAAAATTATCACATAAATAACTTCTGGGTCCCATTTGAAAAATATCAGACAATATCTTTATAAATTGTAGTCTATGTGTTATTCTGACATATGAACTATATTATTGTAAAGTTTCATTAAAATCCATTAGGTAGTTTTTATGTGAAAGATTAACAATCATCCATCCACACTTACAAACTTTTGCGTTTACAATATTAGTAGGATAGTAGGATTTAAGTACCTAAAATCCATGTGCACACAACCAATGAATAGTGATAAAACAAAAGGCTAAAGACAGTGCCTGGGCCTGCCTTTACAGGATCCAGCTGTGAGTTTAATGAAGATATGAAAAATTCAAAACTCTCTATTCAAAGTAGCACAGAACCTGCAACTTTATGAATGTTACAAGTTATACAAGGTGTCCATTTCAAAATCTTGATCATTTTCATGCAACAGAGCAGATTACATCCCCATACTATGTATAATATAAAAGATAGTCATGCCTGCCCCCCAGACTCACACTAATATTATAAAGGCTGTGAGTGTGTAAGTTTGTTACTTCTTCACATCTAAACGGCTGGAGTGATTTTAATAATATTTGCTATGGAGTTAGCTGACACCCTGGATTAACACAAGGCTACATTTTACCAGAGAAAACTATCTTTTACTGTTAATACACAATTTTTTTCTCTGAAAACCGCAGGTAACACCGCGGGGCACAGCTAGTATTCCTATATAAATGTAAAGAAATGTTTTATGTTAAAAATGTGGGTAATTAAGAACATACTCTCTCTCTGAGAAAGCCCGTGCCCTACAGTAGGATATTTATAGGCTACATTTAATTTTAGATAGTTTTAAATTCCTGTAAAAAAGTACCATGCATTGAACTCTTATCTGTTGTACACAACAAGAACTCATTACTCTTATCTAGCACTTAGTAAAAGTATCTCTAATGACTAAGAGTAAATTGTGACAAACTTTGACCTGAAAAGCTGTATATGACTCGAACACATAAAAATATTTGCATATTAACAAGTATGCGTTTGACAAATGTTTGTAAAGCTAACATTAAATATAATTGCAAATGCCATAAGTATGAGGAAGTATTTTAATGATAGTCGGTATCTATTTCCTGTAGGCACTCTTCTAATGAGAATGTAGATAGATGGAGAACATTTTATTGCACTGAAATAACACAGAATAATTGGGCCTATTTACCTTTTTTCTGTGAGAAGATTTTAAAGGCATCTCAGATGCACCAAGTTAAAGCGATGAGTGGCCCCGAAATTGTGATACATAAGCCTGGTATGTTGTTTACACATCAACTAATAATGTTGTACAGTGACATGTATACAGCTGATAAATATTCCAGTGGCATGCGCAAACATTGGCCTACATCCGTGAGTAACTGTATCTAAAAACCATTTCACCGCGAATATGCGGCGATCAGAAAACGTACGAGCACAATGTACTTACAGACTGCACTGTGTATGACTCACGTTCGTTAGCGTTCTCCAAGCAATAGATCGTCGAACAAGGCTATTACAGCAATGCAACGAATGGAGAGCTTACACTGAGTTAATTATAGTCACGATATGGCAGAAGAATATTCACTTACATTTTTATTTGCTGTTTCGCTGGACATTTTGATTTGTGTCCGTGCAAGACGACTCCTTCACAGTTATTGGCAAATAATGAGGTACAAAGGGCGTTATATGCGTTGTAATTTACGCAGCGCCGAGCTTGGCTTAGTTTTCAAGCGTACTTTAACACAAAAGTTGTATTTTCAAAAATAAATTCAGTTTCTAATTTTAACAAAAAACACCACAAGTCGACTTTACAGACTACAAATGACAACTGAGTTTTTTAATTTGTTTGTTTGTCGAGCGAGTAGAGTGTTCTGTGGCTATGCCTCGCCTAAGTTGTGATAATTTTTACAAAATGTGACTTATTTGAAGATTGGGTTTTAATATAATATTACCAAGAAACCGATAAAATTATCAAAAATGTATTTAAAAAATTAATGTTTTTATAAAATTAATTTTGTGTGTTTGGCAGTGCCTCGACAACCGGTTCAATGTTCGATTCAAAACCCACAAGAGCCGGAGCCGCTAAAAAGCTGTCGTGTTGTTAGAAGGAGGTCGTCACGTCGCTCCACAAAGCCCCTTACTATCTGGTTGCCATATTAATAAGTAAATTAGGATTAGCTACTGTTAGAAACCACCAGCATTAATTTTATTTAAACCGAGGTTTATTGTACATGGCAAAATACAGCCTGTAAAGAGGTACATGGTGTCCCACGGCTATGGATGCCACATGGAGAGAAAGTACATTGAATAATGTAGACGAATAGTTTACAATAAGAAGACATTATTTTAATTTAAAAAAACTATTTACTGGGTTTATACATTTTTAAATAATTAGATAGAATTTAAACGGAAATCGAACCCACGATGAAGCCATTCAATCTGTATGATATAAGTAGCTAGGTACAGGGTATTTTTTTCTTAAGTAGCGGGTTTGACTCCCGGTTCAATTGTAATTACCTATTTTAAATCTCGAATGCAGATTAAAATGTTTTTTAAATTTTAATTGTTCCATCTACAATATTCAAGGCTCTTTCCCTCCATGTTAAATAGCTGTTTGACGTTCTGTATAAATAAAAAAAAACCTGATAATAGGTTTGTGAGTTTAGGAGGTTATGTTACTTATTGATATCTTAAGCCTTACAAATAAAAACAAGTTAAAACCTCTTGGAAAGAATAAATTGTGTGGTTTCTTTGTTAGCTTCTCTATATAAAACAGCATTTGCGCAAAGATTCCTTTTCTACACCCTTACATCTACAATAAAATTGACAAATCGTGCAACATAAAACTAAGCACACATAAAACAGCAAAACAAAAAGTTGAGGATTGGCTGAACACTTTAGATTATAATAACACCGAAGACATACTACAAATACGTAAATAAATATCAAGAGTCAAATTAACAAGCTAAAACTATCTAGTAAAACGTCGAAATTAAAATACAGCCATAACACATATTCATCACACACAGTTACACCCACACACACACACATTATTGCACACACTTACACTGACAAACACAAATTTCTATAAAAACAATCGCGCAGCAACACTTACAACACACACACGCCATAATAATTACAAATTGAGTCCAAATTAGGCTAAGTTTAATTGCAGATTGTAGTGTTAAAAATAAGTATCAAAGCTTAGAATTTATTATGAAAATACTAAGTACTAAAGAACGTATGAAAAATTTATTAATTTGTCAAATAGCAAAGACTTTTTCACGTTACAGGCAAGGCCTAGTGTGGAAACCATGAACATCACAGAAATATTAACATCCCTAATATATTTAATAATAAGTAGACTTTACCACGTAGACCCAGGCACTACAGCTTCGGAGTGGTCCCTTCACCCATCTAGTGTGAGTGAAGATATTACTGGACGCTGTATAAATCATCTCATTAAGTAGATGCAAAAAGGCCAATATATATATAACTAGACTTATTCTCATTTCAGATACTTATTTGTCTACACTCTCTTTCTATTTAAATTCTTTATGTAAGCTATTATTAAGTAAAACGGCATCCACAACACAGGCTAAGTATAGTGTGGGAGCCAACGAACTAACATATTTGTAATTTCTTTAAACCTAATCCGGCTTCGGTCGTTATTGCGGAAGCCGGATTAGGTTGCTGACGCACCGCCTTGTTTTCTTCAAAGTGAAGATTCCTATTTAGCAGCATTGCCATATTGTAACTTTTGTTACTAGTTTTGTAGTTTTTGAGCCCCTTTAAGAACTAAATTGTAATTTAGCTTAATTTGTAACTTTTTGAAGTAGGTATGAAGTAATACATTGCAGTAAAATCAATCAATTTGTATTTTATTTTACGTTTTCTTTTTCAGCTTTCAAGTTGTCATTAAAAATGAGAACTCGAAAATTATTTACAGTAACTTGCAAGTGGTTGCGTCTCAGGAGAAATATTTAGAAAGTATTGTAACTTTTGGATAATTTTTGTGACTTTTTGACGTGTGGGCTCCGGCTGCACTTTGGCTCAGAGTTGAAATTTTGCGTTGCCTTTGTAACTTTTTGTGACATGGCGTAATTATGAACTATTTGTGACATTTTTAAAAACATTTTATTTATTTTTCAAGTATCGAAAAAAAAATAGGAGCCGAAAACAATATAAAGCAACTATATTATTTTTTTAATGCACTAACCCGTGCTAAGGACAACTTTAAAAACCTATTTATATATACTGTACGTAATATAGAGAATATTGTAAAGAAGTTCAAAATTTCACTGATGCCGGTGAGTAGCCCATTAGCTCTGTTGGAAAGAGCGCTGGCACGGATAGCCAGAGGTCGCGCGTTCGAATCCCGGCATGGGTTTTGGCAGTCTCTAAATAGCGCGCTCTACCAATTGAGCCAATCTGTACGTAATACAGAGAATATTGTAAAGAGGTTCGAAATTTCACTGATGCCGTGAGTCGCCCATTGGCTCAATTGGTAGAGCGCTGGTACGGATAGCCAGAGGTTGCGGGTTCGAATCCCGGCATGGGTGAAATTTTTAGCCTCTAAATAGGTTTTTAAACTTCCAAATTGTTGCGTCACAGGAAAAATATTTGTAAAGAAGTTTTACTTTGGATGAAATTTGTGACTTTTTGACCTTGCTCGTGTAACTTTTGCCGTGCGGGCTCTGGTAACACTGCTCGGCGACACAGGCTGCTGCTTGCTATCCTTTTTTTTTTAATCTGTGTTGTATATTTCTGTTGTGAAACCAAAGACGTGGCAGCATGGTCTAAGACCTTAGCCGGTTCCTTGCGGGACGAACTAAAAAAAAAAAAAATTTCTGTTGTGAATACCTACTTGTGAAATTGGTGGAATTTATTGTGTCGTGTCGAAAAAATACCGAATTTTAATCTAATATAGTGGTTTAAAACACTGCTATGGCGACTTCCAGCGATACCTCTGATCAAAACAATGTAAAATCTCGGCGTCCAGCAGGTAAGAGCTCCGTAGACATCTCTAAATATGACACACCTTTTTGGCCTTGCCATTTCGCGAAAATTTTATTGATTCCCTGTGTTCTCAGAATCAGCTTTCAAACAGCAGCGACTGCCCGCCTGGCAGCCTATTCTGACCGCTGGAACAGTTTTACCGACGTTCTTCGTTATTGGAATAGCGTTCATTCCTGTTGGTATAGGCCTGCTGTACTTCTCTGATGAGGTAAGCGTAGGGAATAGATTGTTATTATTATGAGTTGACCTGAATACTTAACAGTAAGTAAACAAGTAGACTTTATGGTTTACATATACTTGGCTTATATTGTCACCAGCTGTACCGGCGACTATGTTGGCATGCTAACCAGATTACCCTATAGCCTATAGTACCCTGGAGGCTCATTCTAACTATTGGTGAAAGAATGTATAAAATTGAATATGTATTGTAGTTCAAAAGAGTACCCTAAGGTTTTTCCCCTGTGCCCTTTTTACCCTGTGCCCTTTACAAAGATTTTGAGGTGCAAACTTTTCCTCTTCATCATGTTATTAGATTGGTGGGTAAAGTTGGGGGAGAAAAAGTATATAATTGATTATGTATTTATAGATAAATGTCTATCAGCCGAATACTCAAACCTCATTCAAATATTTAAAGCCATCTTAAATAATTGACAAGCCGTTAAACACAAAATTTGTATACACAAACATTAGTTAAAAGCTTGTGTTAAATTTAAGTGGAACACAAAATAACTGGCAGTTAAACATCACTCAGCGAAAAATTCGTATACTCGAACGCAACGTAGCGCGATTTAGCTGTCAAATAGGATGTCAAATCGAGTTGAGTAGGCGTTACATTTGAAAGTGGTCGGGAGGTCCTTCAAATCGTAAAAAAGTTTCAATAATCAGTGAACTTAAGTGAAAAATAATGTCCTTATCATCATTATGCTCTTTGTTGGATGAGGAAGGGCCTAATGTGCCTCGAAGAAATGAGGCAAAGTTAAATGCTTTCGAGTATTATCATGAAACAAACTTCCATGCGCGGTTCCGGCTGTCGAAAGAGTCCGTCTTTGGACATACAATCCAACTAGTTACAAGGCGTAATAGATCGATACAGCCAGTGGACCAAATTTAATAACCCTGCGTTATTATGCTACATGGTCATGGTCAGACGACATCGTGAGGGTTGCGGGTCAGAGATGGATCAGATTAGCACAGGACCGTGAGGAATGGTGCAGTAAAAAGGTGGCCTATGCCCAGCAGTGGGTTGATGTGGGCTGATTATAGATTATAGATATAGATTATGCAACTGGCATAATAACGCATAATAATAATTCTCATTCAATTCTTGTTTATATTCAGCTTTCAAAAACCGCAACACTGCAATGTTTTTATTGTGGTAGACTTTTCAAATGTCATTCATCATTGGTGAGATAGCCCTAACGTTTCATTCTACGACAATATAAGATATTATTATTTCAACATTAAACATTTTGCTTTGTATAAAACGAGGTAAGTAATATTATCTAGTACAATAATAAAAGTTTGTTTCATAAATCATATTACGATTTATTTTATTTTATTTTTATAAAATAACTTCATATTTCATCACAAAACTTAAAAGTGATCGAACAAATTCTGCGTAAATCGGATACACAACGTAAGTTTAAATATTTTGTCAATGAAAACAGACTTGTTATTTATTTGACGGCTTCTCAGCTGATCATGGTCTGAAATTGTTTGAATGACGTTTGTGTATACCATTTAATATTTAACAGATGTTCAAATTTGAATGCCATTCAACTGAGTGATCGATTTGACTGACATTTGAGTATTCGGCCGTATGTCTGTTTGAAACAAAGTAATAAACAGGCGTCAATGGAAATTGAAATGAAATTGAAAATTACTGAAGAAACACTCAAAGATGTCATATTATTTAGTCTCAATTACTTTTATTGTTTCCTTCAAATGTAGCCACTAGCACTCTCCACAGACCATAAAAGAGTTGGTAAAGTAAGGTCCAACTTGTTCAACTTAGCAATTGTTATCTTAAACATTTCATGGGAGTTAAGGGGGCCATCCCGGGCCAGCAATACCAATCTGAAGAATATTTTACCAGATCGGGGGTAAGCCAAGGCAGTACACTCGGCCCAACCCTTTTTTTGCTGATGATAAATGATTTGCCCAAGGTCCTAAAAATTGGTCAATGTTTAATGTTTGCTGATGATTTAAAGATTTTTAAAGCAGTACAGGATGAAGCAGATTGCCTGGCTTTGCAGGGTGATATTAAGGAGATTGAACGGTGGAGTCAATCAAATAGACTAGCGTTCAATGTCGCAAAGTGTAAAGTAATCACTTTTAGCAGGTCCCGTAAGCCAATTGTAGTATCGTACTCTTTGAGCGGTATGGTGTTCCAGAGAGTGACTAGCATAAAAGACCTTGGTTTGTTGTTGGACTCCGAGCTCAGTTTCCGTGACCATGTCACAAATGTATGTAAAAGCGCTAATAAAGTATTGGGCTTCATCATGAGAACAGCTGCGCAATTTCGGGATATAAGAGTTGCTATCATGCTATACAACGCGTTTGTTCGTAGCAAACTAGAATATAGTGCAGTTACGTGGGATCCTCACGAAAGTAAATATACTCTGATGATAGAGCGGGTCCAAAGGAAATTTGCCAGGTATATTTACAAGCGGATGTATGGAAGTTATCCATTTCTTTACCCGTCTCTATTTGTGTACGGTATGGTAGGCTTCGATACATTGGATTTGAGGCGGAAACTGCAACTAGGCATCCATTACTGTTTGCTTATGCGGAATAGCATCTATAATCCTGGTATACTGGGCAGCATCAGACTATTTATTCATCCCGGATAATTACTTGCGCTGCGGTCGGCGCCGGCACCTGCTGTTCGCGCAGCTCTCGCAGCGCACGCGCCGCGCCAGCAACGCGCCCACGGCTAGGGCCCTTGCCCTGCTCAATAAGTTTTTAAACGATGTCCAACATGTCGATATTTTTGTTGACTCAATGTCATATATTGTAGTTAATTTAAGATTACACTTATGTAGTTAATTTTTGTGTGAAATATTTAAGTAACATTAAGAGCGTTTTGGTTTAGCTGTAAGTTCTTATTGTATATATCAAATAAATAAATAAATAAAATAAATAAATAAATAAATAAATCCCATCTGCCTCTTACCACCAAAGTTAGGTATGATATATATTTTGACTTTCAAAGTTCACTCCTTAAATGTATGTATGTGTAAAGGAAACAGCCGAGTTAAAGACTTTTGCATGCTAATATGTTACAATGTTAAAGTCTAGGGCAAGGCATTGCTCAAGCGGCAGGATGAGAGCTTTTGGGAACTGTTTGGGCTTCTACGGCTCTTCTGTAGTTTGTGATTGGTGCAGAGTGAGGTCCAACAACCCTCATCCTCCTAGGTTGCCTTTACAGCCGTTAGTTTATTAATCTGTTGTTACATTTTTCTCTATTTAAATTTAGTGGTGTTAAAAGGAATTGTGTTTTTATAAATGGGACCATTAAACAATAAGGTGTTATCTTTGTAGATATCTCAGAGATAAAAGGTTGTCTGGAAGAGATCACTTTTAGTGATAAGGGCGCTGTCTGTACTCTTAGGTTAAGAAATATCTGTGTAATTTCCATTTTTAAGTACAATAAAGTGTTCTCTATCTATCTATCATCTATCTCTTGTTTCTCTACTTGATAATATTACATTGTTAGTTAGTTAGACCTGAGATTTCCGCACTTAGCCTCATAGTTGGGCCATTGTATGTAGCAAGCGCTGAGGTACGCTAACACCTCAGACACTAGGGTTTCCTTACGATGTTTTCCTTCACAGTCAGCGAGTAGTAGTGCTACTATAATTTCACAAATGTACATAACTTAGAAAACAAAGTCATTGGTACATGCCGGGGTTCGAACCCACGACCTCCCGATTGAGAAGCCGGCGTTCTACACCGCTCCGCTACCACCGCTCTATATTACATTGTTATTACCACAAAAAAACCACAACTGAAAACCACCTCTGCTTCCCAGGTAAAAGAGCATGTAATCGACTACACCTTGTGCATGAAACAGGACGAGAATATCACCTGTGCTGAGTACATAAAGGAGAATGACATGTTGCCGTGCTCCTGTCAGATCAAGTTCAATCTGACGGAGGACTTCAAGAGTGATGTGTACTTCTACTATGGGCTCTCTAACTATTATCAGAATCACAGGCGATATGTGAAATCTAGGTAAGTCGCTGTCCACCAATTCTGAATTGACAATTTTCTTAAGTAATTACGTACCATAGATAAGAACTTCTGCATTATGTTTTAGACAAAGCTGAAGAACTGATTATTTTTTTATATTGAAATATCAATATAAAAAATATTCAATGGAGAATGATTCTGAAACTTCGTGTTTGAAAAACACTGTTATTATTTATTAGATGAAATACATATTATTAGATAAACCAAATTCCCTTATGCTAACGCAAAATTGTCAAAGTAAAAGGAAATTTGACGTTCATTATGTAAACATTTTGTTTTTACAATGAAAAAATAATTGAATTGAATTGCCTGTCATTCTTTTGGATTTTCTGGATAAATAATCCTGTAAAACAACAAAATTAGGCATGTTTACTAGTATAAAAGATATTGGTTTTACCATTTTTTTAACTTACCTAACTATATGATTTAAGTACTTTTTTCCTGTAGGTTATTAATAAAAAGGATTATTAATTAAAAGGTAAACCCATTATCAGTGCCAGTATAAGCAATTTCACAACTGAAATTAAGCAGTCCTGTAATCCTGTTTATGGATCATCAGCATTGAAGTAAAATTTAGAGTCGGCACCTGTACCCTATCTATAGCTATTAACTGGCGAGGCGGCAAGGCGGACCAGGGCAGTAACGGAGTGCCGGCCGAGAGCCGTAGGCAGTAGGTAGACCAACTGCCTAATGGTCGGACGATGTGTTGGAGTCACCAGGGAGCCCGTGGATGCGAATGGTGATGCGAGACCGCGAAGGATGCCGTGATGGGGAAAAGGCCTATACCCAGCAGAGCAGAGGCGGACTGTTGATCTATACCCAATCTAAAACTATCCTTATTACGTTCCCACAGGGATGACAATCAGCTACTCGGCAGACTGTCGCTGACACCGTCATCTGACTGCGAGCCTTTCGCCTTTGACACGGTGGATGGGAGAAGGATGCCAGTGGCGCCCTGCGGTGCTATCGCCAACTCTCTTTTCAATGGTAGTAACTTGGATACGCTGTGTGGTGTCGGCCTAGAGAATAGCAGCAACCCTAATTCTACCCACGGGTGTCGTAAAAGCCGACTAAGGGACACAAACCGGGGGGTGGGCAGCAGCGCCCCCTGCAGTACATTTCCTCCAAACTGCGATCCCCAACCCGCATGCCCAGCGTGGGGATTATGGGCATTACCTCCCAATGATGGTACAACCTTGCGTTATGGCGCTCATTAGGGGAGGGCTGTGTCCAGCAGTGGACTAATATAGCCTGAAGAAGAAGAAGAACTTGGATACTCGAGCAATGGATAACCCTTTCACTATAAAATCATAAACATAAATAAGCATTTTACATTAGTAGGAGGAACGATTATTATTTGTATGAAAACGATTTCCAGAAAAGGTTGTTAACATCTGCCTTTAAGGTGTAAACAAGTCGTTGCCTAGCAACAGTTTGTTTATCGCCATTCGTTATCGAATTTGGCTCAGGTATAGTAGCAATATAATAGGAAATCTTACAGCTACGAACGAAATACATTACAATTGAAATAACAAGTGAGAGTTAGTAACAAGTTTTCGAGGGGATCGATTACAAGGAATTACATAAGTCCGAGGTAACAGATTTACGTACGCTACGTATAATGTCGCAAAACAAATAGTCCGAATAATGTTTTTAGAGAAATAAACACTGGAAAAAATTTGAAAAAAATAAAAATTAGAAAAACTCTAAAGTACTCGTCTATTATATATTTTTTTTAATGCAGTAACCCGTGCTAAGGACAATTTAAAAACATATTTAGAGGCTAAAAATTCCACCCATGCCGGGATTCGAACCCGCGACCTCTGGCTATCCGTGCCAGCACTCTTTCCAACTGAGCCAATGGGAGACTCACCAGCATCAGTGAAATTTCGAACCTCTTTACAATATTCTCTGTTACACTATTTTTATTTTTAATGCACTAACCCGTGCTAAGGAACAAATTTAAAAACCTATTTAGAGGCTAAAAATTTCACCCATGCCGGGATTCGAACCCGCAACCTCTGGCTATCCGTACCAGCGCTCTACCAATTGAGCCAATGGGCGACTCACGGCATCAGTGAAATTTCGAACCTCTTTACAATATTCTCTGTATTACGTACAGGCAGCGACATCTGACTTAAGCAAATTGCATTACTTACAGCCCCGACTACCTACTTTGCAGTTAGGTTTTAACATCGGAACGATATCACTGTACCCACATGATTATACTATTTTTATTTTTAATACACTAACCCGTGCTAAGGAACAAATTTAAAAACCTATTTAGAGGCTAAAAATTTCACCCATGCCGGGATTCGAACCCGCAACCTCTGGCTATCCGTACCAGCGCTCTACCAATTGAGCCAATGGGCGACTCACGGCATCAGTGAAATTTCGAACCTCTTTACAATATTCTCTGTATTAAGTACAGGCAGCGACATCTGACTTAAGCAAATTGCATTACTTACAGCCCCGACTACCTACTTATATAAAATAAAAATAGTGTAATCATGTGGGTACAGTGATATCGTTCCGATGTTAAACCTAATTGCAAAGTAGGTAGTCGGGGCTGTAAGTAATGCAATTTGCTTAAGTCAGATGTCGCTGCCTGTAAGTAATACAGAGAATATTGTAAAGAGGTTCGAAATTTCACTGATGCCGTGAGTCGCCCATTGGCTCAATTGGTAGAGCGCTGGTACGGATAGCCAGAGGTTGCGGGTTCGAATCCCGGCATGGGTGAAATTTTTAGCCTCTAAATAGGTTTTTAAAATATTCTCTGTATTACGTACAGGCAGCGACATCTGGCTGAAATAATTTCCATCACTTGCAGCCCCGAGCACCTAGTTTGCAGTTAGGTTTTACATCGGAATGATATGACGATGCCTATCGTCTATGTCGTCTTTTTTGGATTTCATAATACAAATTGATTGAAATTATGATAGTCTGTCGGTTCAACAAGTAGATTATAAAAATAAAAATGTATAAAGTAAATTATGGGATAAACTTTTTGAAACTAGATAGATTATTCTTGAAAAATACCCTTTTCTAATTACTGCTATTGTTACAGATACCCTGGTGGTATACTCCCAAGAGCTGAATCAAGATGTACCAGTCCTCCGCACCGGCATCGCTTGGAATTCGGATAAGGAGATCAAGTTCCGAAACCCGTCCGGCGTTTTGTCTACTGGTAAGCAGGCCTAGATTAGCCTACAAGCAAATTAAGTAATCGCCTGGGCCATAACGTCTTGGGGGGGTGCCCCCAATGCGGACCGAAGCAGAGAAAAAAATGCCTCTGTTTATGGTGATAAACAGGCATTTTTTTTCTCCGCTTCTTTCTTGTAACACATATTATTCTTTAAAAACCTATTTAAAGGTTTTTAAATTTGTCCTTAGCACGGGTTAGTGCATTAAAAATAAAAATAGTATTGTAACGAGATATTATCCGCCAGCGTCAAACACAACGAAAGAACAGATACGCGCGAGCTCGAATACTTTCTTACTCGCACACACACTATCTATCTTGTTCCTGCACTACCTCGCCGCCCGCTCCCCGCACCGAGCTGCCAGCCGTCGGGTATAAAAGGAGGCGTTCCGCGGATTGCAATTCACTATTAGCTAGGCAGCCAGCCTGACGCGATAGCCCTAGGCAGTCCTCAGGTGAAGCTCGGCTAAGGAGTGCGATAGCCCTAGGCAGTCCACACCAAAGCCCATGTTAGGAACTTTAGAGTGCGATAGCCCTAGGCAGTCCACCCTTGCGAGTATACCTTTATGTCGTTACCTAGGAAAACCTATGTACCTACGAAAACCCATGTATGTGACGAAGCATTGTAATATTTGAAGAGTTCCAAATATATGTATGAAACCATATACTGTTTCAATCAGGCACCCCTACAAATTGGCGCCCAACGTTAAAATAAAGAAGGTCACATACCTGGAAACAAAATGGCTTTAAATTTGACAATGGAACAATTCGAAACAATACTAAGTCGAATATCTACAACTTCACCGCCCAAGAAAAGTTTTACGCGATGTACCCTCACGTTAGACGGAGAACGAGATTACTGCAGGGTAGATGAATTTATCAACGGGATAAGTATTTACAAGCAGATCGAAGAAATATCCGACGATGACGCACTATCTGGTCTTCCGTTGCTACTGAAAGAGACAGCTAGTGTTTGGTGGCTCGGCGTAAAATCTGAAATCAAAACGTGGCCGGCTGCATTGAAAACAATACGAGCGGCTTTTGCACCTCAACTACAACCGTACGAAATTTACATTCAGTTGTTCTCCGACACTCAAGGTGCGAACGAGTCAATCGACAATTTCATCTGCCGAAAACGTGCATTAATTGGGATGTTGCCGCTAAAACGACACAAAGAAGAAGAACAGATTGACCTAATCTACGGTCTTCTTAACGTGGAAGTAAAGAAGAAAATAGCCCGAATAGACGTAAAATGCTTCGCGGAGTTGCTGGAAAAAGCTCGGCATTTGGAGTCTCTGGACAGGCCAACAACAAGCCAATCCAATCTGCCAAGCACAGCACGAAAAGCAGAGGGAAAGAAAGTCACACGATGCCTTTATTGCAACAAAAAAGGGCATCTTATAACCGTATGCAGGAAACGATTGGCAGAAATTGCAGCAAGCAGTAGTCAAGCTGCATTAAACATAAAACCGGAGGAAAAACACGGCAAGACACAAATCACTTGCTATGGTTGCGGTGCCCCGGGCGTGTTTAGAAGCAACTGCGCTACCTGCAAATCAAAGGAATCACCGCCAAAACCGATACAATTCTATGCGGTGGAAACGCATATGGAGGAAAAAGTAAGGCTTCCAACAGTTGAAATGACGTACAATAACATTATGGGGCATGCTTACCTAGACACATGCGCCAGAACTAGTATTGCAGGACAAAAACTATACAACATAATGTTAGAGAATGGTACCGAATTCAAAGAACGGGCCACAACAGTCGGACTGGCAGACGGATCCAGCAAGCATGTCATTCAGGCTTTCGATAAAGTGGACCATAACATCCTAATTCATAAACTAAGTAGCTATGGAATTTCCGGAAGCCTTCTGGAATGGTGTGCATCTTACCTGAGTGAGAGAACTTCTGTGGTGGTGGTGATGGGTGACAAATCTGATCCCTATTTGAACAAATCAGGTGTTCCCCAATCGCACCTGGGCCCTCTTTTCTTTAACATGTTTATTAATGATATTGTACAGTGCTTCCATCATACTAAGTTTTATCTGTTTGCTGACGACCTAAAGATCATGAATCCAATTAAAAGTACTGATGATTGTATCAGCATGCAGAAGGACATTGATAGACTTTCCGAGTGGTGTGATATGAATAGAATGTCTCTTAATGTAAAAAACTGCTTCCAGATTAGGTTTTCACGCGCCCATACAGACATCACCTATCAATACAATATTAAAGGACATAAATTAGCTCAGGTATCTTCAATTCGTGATCTTGGCGTAGAATTAGATAATAAACTGCGGTTTAACATTCACATCGACAAATTGGTGGCTAAAGGCTTTAAGATGCTGGGATTTGTCCTAAGAAATTGCAAGGCATTTAAGATGGCTTCAACTAAAATAGCTATTTATAATTTACTCGTACGAAGTGGTCTGGAATACTGTAGCGTCCTTTGGAACCCCCACTATGAAATTTACGTCAAGCGGCTTGAAAGGGTCCAAAAACGATTTTTGTGGCATCTTTCTTATAGTTGCAAATTAGCAAAAAAACTTCCTTCCTATGACGACCGTCTCAAATATTTCAAGTTAAACAGCCTTTGTGACCGCAGAAAACTGATTGACCAAATATTTCTTTTCAAACTGCTTAGTAACAGAATTGACTGCCCGCAACTTCTGTCCAAAATCAGGTTCAGTACTCCGTATAAACTGCCCCGTCGTTCAAGATACACGCCATTTGCAAGAACACCATCAAGGAGCAATCTTGGTCACTTTTGTACTTTGCAAAGGCTCATATCGCAACATATCGCTCTAGCCAAGTCTCACAACATTGACATATTCTCTGATAGCTGTGCAAAGTTTAAAAGGAGTATCCTATCTACCCTCTGAAACTTAGACTTATATATTTTATAAGTAAAGTAATATTATTATTGTTAAATTATCTCACGAGTTTATTAACTTAACAATAAACCAGTGTAAACTATAATTTAATACATTAAGTCCTAAAGTAACTTCATACTAACGGTGCATGTTGTGACTGCCTGTAAGTGAGGTAACACTTAGTTTATTTCTAGTTATGGTCTATTGTAAATGTATTGGTGTATATCTTGTTGGTAGTCCTAATAAACAAAAATAAAAAAATAAAAAAAATTCTGTTGACAGCACAAGTTGACATCACCTTTGGGAATCGACTGTTACCTATCACATTCTCTGTGTTCCCGGAAGCAAATGATAACCGCACTTTACTGGGGATCGACTTCCTCGAGAAGAGTGGAATGGTACTAAATTTACCACAACGAATTTGGCACTTCATTGACAACCCAGAGGCGATATACACATTTGTCCAAGAAAAACCTCAGCGCCCTCAAACATCAACGGCTGCTGTAAGAAAATTGTCGTTCAATACGGAAGAGCAAGAAGAGTATAGAGACTTTCTAGGTTGGGCCACGAACTTGAGCATGCTGTCACCTATACAACAGTCTCCAGCTTCCAATGAAGAGAGTAAGGCAGCAGACGAGATACCCTGGAAGTTGATCAGGATCGACACTCCGCCGCCTCCGATACGTCCACGTCAACCACGTCCAATTAATGATAAAGTATCTGATCCATGTGTTGACTATTTACCAATAAACCCTGTTCAACTGTATTGTCTTGATATTTCCTTACAAGAACATGAGATGTCAAACCTTACAATAAATCAACAAAGTCAATTAAATGCACTATTAAAAGAGTTTGCTCATATCTTTGCAAAACATGGTGAACCAACACCATACGCAGAACACAAAATAGATACAGGTAATCACTCATCAGTATCAGTTAAACTTATAGACTGTCACCTACAAGACAACAACAACTAAGAATAAAATTAGACGAAATGTTAGAAACAGACGTAATAGAGGAAAGCGAAAGTGCCTGGGCAGCACCAGTCGTACTAGTCCCAAAAGTTAACTCTGATATTCGCGTCTGTATCGACTACAGGCGCCTTAACTCAATCACCGCACCAGACAGGTACCCATTACCCAGAATGGATGACTTATTACAACAAGCAAAATCAATGCCTTTCATGACCTCTATTGATTTACAATCAGGGTATTGGCAAATCATGCTAAATGCAGAAGATAAAGACAAAACAACATTTGTCACACCATTCGGAACATTTCGTTTCAATCGAATGCCGTTCGGCTTAAGAAACGCGCCAAGTACATTTCAACGGCTAATGGATAAATTCTGCAGAGAACTGAAGGCAGAATCGGTTCTAGCTTACCTAGATGATCTGATTTGTCGATCTGTCAGCTTTGAACAACACTTGATAGATCTAAGAGAAATCTTTACAAAGTTGGAACAATATAAGCTTAGAGCCAGCCGTCAAAAATGTAAATTTTGCCGTGATTCAATAAAATATCTGGGTCACATCATTACACCAGAAGGTCTAAAAACAGATGATGATAAAATTGCGGCTATAAGTAAAATGAAAGCACCAAAAACATTGAAACACCTCATTTCATTTCTACAAACAGCTTCATGTGATGCAAGTAGCTATGCAATCGGAGCAGCGTTAGTGCAGGGGGAGGGTGAATACGAACACCCTATTGAATATGCAAGCAGATTACTAACATCGGCTGAAGTCAACTACTCAGTCACTGAAAAAGAAGCACTTGCTATCGTATGGGCAGTGTCACGTTTTAGAGGATACATAGAAGGAGCCAAATTCCTAACTATCACTGATCATCAACCACTAAAATGGTTGTTTAGTTTGAAAACGCCAACTGGACGATTAGCTCGTTGGGCTATGCAACTACAGCCCTATGAGTTTGAAATAAAATACAACCCAGGCCGAACGAATGTTTTGGCAGACACTCTATCACGACCTCAATGTGAAGATGAATCAGAACAGTGCGAACTATGTTATGTTGAATTCAACATACCCTGCCGAGGTGAGAAAAACATACGCATAGAACAACTGAAAGATGAAGAACTGAAAAAGATTATTAGCTCATTGGAGGATCAAAATGAATCAGAAGACTTCATACAATGGTCTAAAAGAGGATACCTTGTTCACAAAGGTGTTCTATACAGAATTACCCCAGAACAAGAAGACGACAATGTGAAACTAGTTGTTCCACAACATGAAGTTCATGAAGTATTAAAAAAAATTCATGATGCATCTACTGCCGGCCACTTAGACGTAGAAAGAACCCTGAAAAGAATAGAAATAAATTTTTATTGGAAAGGCATGAGACAAGATGTAATAAAATACATCAAAACTTGTGTTGAATTTCAGAAATATAAACCATCAAACCTAAAACCAGCTGGCCTTTTTCAATCAACTGCGAGTAACCAGAGATTTGAAGCCCTATCTGTAGATCTCTTTAGACCGTTACCTAAGGGACCGTTGGGAGAGAAATGGATATTCATAATTGAAGATACTGCAACAAAATGGACAGAAATGTTTGCACTAACTGAAGCAACAGCACAACAATGCGCTTTAAAATTGCTTCACGAAGTATTTCTACGATATGGAATACCACGAAAAATAACAAGTGACAATGGTACACAATTTATCTCCGCGGTAATGCAACAGCTAACTTATTGTCTCGATATACAGCATATCGTGAGCCCAGTGTATCATCCTGAACCAAACATCGTTGAACGCAAAAACAGAGACCTGAAAACACAGCTTGCTATTATCGTTAAAGAAAACCACAACAAATGGCCGGAAGCATTGCCTGCCATTAGATTCGCAATGAATTCAGCACACAACCAAAGTACTGGATTCACTGCAGCATTTTTAACTTTTGGAAGAAAAATGAGAACAAGTTATGAAATCTCTAATAACTTAAGCGAAATTGTACAGTCAGAAAATTTTGTACCCGAAATTACACCATACTTGAAAACGCTATCAAGAGTCATGGCAACAGCAAAAGATAATACCGAAATCATGCAAGATGTTAACCGAAACAGAGCAAATCAAAAACGACGTCCAGATCCTGGATACAACAGAGGGGACCTGGTACTTGTAGAAACTCACCCTATAAGTCGCCAAGCTAAGGACTATTCTGCTAAGCTAGCACCACGAAGAGATGGACCTTACGTGATTATAAACAAAACTAGCAGCACCATTTATGAAGTTGCTGACATGAATGAACCAGATAAACCTATAGGAAGATATCATACGTCAGCTTTAAGTAAATTTGAACAACGAGAAGACCAAATCGCGGAACCAGTACTCCCCATTAGAAAACGAGGTCGACCAAGGAAGAACGTTTAGTACTGGTACTCTTACGGGACGTATACCGAGTACCAGAGGGGGAGAATGTAACGAGATATTATCCGCCAGCGTCAAACACAACGAAAGAACAGATACGCGCGAGCTCGAATACTTTCTTACTCGCACACACACTATCTATCTTGTTCCTGCACTACCTCGCCGCCCGCTCCCCGCACCGAGCTGCCAGCCGTCGGGTATAAAAGGAGGCGTTCCGCGGATTGCAATTCACTATTAGCTAGGCAGCCAGCCTGACGCGATAGCCCTAGGCAGTCCTCAGGTGAAGCTCGGCTAAGGAGTGCGATAGCCCTAGGCAGTCCACACCAAAGCCCATGTTAGGAACGTTACAGTGCGATAGCCCTAGGCAGTCCACCCTTGCGAGTATACCTTTATGTCGTTACCTAGGAAAATCTATGTACCTACGAAAACCCATGTATGTGACGAAGCATTGTAATATTTGAAGAGTTCCAAATATATGTATGAAACCATATACTGTTTCAATCAGGCACCCCTACAGTATAAAAAGATTTTTCTGTGGAAATTTCAACTACCAATTACGGTTCAAACGATAATCATTAGGTTAGGAGGTTCCCAATTTGGCCATAACGTAGTTGATCGCACGTTTTTTGCCTATTTTAAAAGCTAATGTATTTATGGAGTCACAGCAATAAAGCTGAGCCCCTTCCTCTTTACCATAAACACGTGAAGTGTAAAGACAGTGTAAAGAAATGTTATTATTCCATTTGTGTAAATAAAACTTTTTCACTTTCTTTTATTAACCGTGCTACACATACATTGGCGGTTCTATGAGGAAATCGAGAAGTTCCCAGCTATACGCCGTTGATATTCATGTCGCTAATATTTGTTTCAGCGTTCGCTAACTATACAAAGCCCGTTAACTGGAGGAAGAATGTGTGGGAGCTCGACAGTGTCCTGGAAAACAATGGATTCCAGGTAAAGAACAGAGCATTAACCCTTAATAGTGCAATGGCATAATAGTTACAGCAGCGCCTTGATTGCGTAACTTTTAACATGTACATCTCTGTGCAAAAACAGATTGTTTATCATTATATATGTATGTTTGTATAATATGTATATAAATTAATAATATTTATTATAAATGTATATAATAGGCTTAGTTTATGTATTTAATTAAATATGTATGAATATTAGTTCCAAGTCAGTTTGTGTACATATTCTTCCAATATACTTCATGTGTACCTACCTACCTACGCTCTTTATCTTTCAGTTGTATCCATCCCAAGGTTGTCTGGAAGAGACCGCTAATTGTATGCGGCAATACTTAGACATGTAAGCCTTCTTATGTATTTTATTTTCTGGTGTGTACAATAAAGAGTTCTAATCTAATGTTTACTTGGCACTGCCGCATAGATATGAGTCGTAATATGTAACACACATAGTGGAAACCGCATTTCAGTGGTTATCTGAGACATGACAGTGATATTGAGACACATAATTGTACAGCAGCTTTTTGAGCGCACAGAAGGCCGCTTTTGTGCGTAAAAACAGCCTCGAAAGTTATGAGTGCGTCTTTCCCCAGAACGAGGATCTGATCGTGTGGATGCGCACCGCCGCTCTCCCCACTTTCCGTAAGCTCTACCGCCGCGTCGATCACTCCAAGGAGAACTTCATCACCGGCCTCGTGAAGGGACCCTACACCCTCAGGATTGAATACAGTGAGAGTTTTTTTTTAATATAATGTACAACATATTACAATGTACAATGTATTACATTATATTACTAATAACAGGCGCGGTCAGGTACTGGATGAGTGACCTCCCCGTGACTATCGCTAGTGGCATTTTTTCCGAGCGCTTCCGTACTTCGCTAGGCCGTTGGTCCCGGCTGTCATGTAATGGCAGTCGTTAAGCCATGTCAGAGGCCTTATGGGCGGCTAGATAACTACGGACAGTAAGGCCCGCCACTGTCTTACAATCCTCCACTAACCCGGGCTTCGCCCCCGTGGTGGAGTATGGCCTAATCTTTCTACGACGCGGTAAGAGACCCGTGGCCCAGCATTAGGGACATACAAAGGGTGGTGACGATAACGATGTACACCTATTTCTTTTTATTCAACCTCGGTGTGGGTGTAAACATTGATATAGGTAGTTTTTTCTGTAGCAAAAGGAATTACCACGGGTGCTTACCGCGGATTTGCGATTTCACGCGCTGAGGTTTTTGAATGCCTCAGGCAATCAGGTTTCCTCACGATGTTTTCCTTCACGGTTCGCGAGTGGTAGTTGTACTTAGACCCGAGATTTCTGCACTTGTTGGGCCATTGTACGTAGCAAGCGCTGAGGTATTTTAACACTTCTGGCACTTGGGTTTCCTCGCGATGTTTCCCTTCACCGTTAGCGAGTCGTATTGCTGCTATAATTTCATAAATGTACGTAACTTTGAAAACAAAGTCATTGATACAAGCCGGGATCCGAAACCACATGCTCCCGAATGAGGAGACGGCCTTCTACCTTTCCGCTACCACCGCTCCTCATATATACTGTATCTGTATATAAGTCAAATTGATATAGTAAAAAAATTCTGCTTTTTTCTTGCCAGATTACCCGGTGACGGACTTCGACGGCACCAAGTCCTTCGTGATCTCGACGACTTCGCTGCTGGGCGGGAAGAACCCATTCCTCGGCGTCGCCTACGTCGTAGTGGGCACCGTATGCCTGCTACTGGGCATCATACTGCTCGTCATCCACGTCAAGTGCTCCAAAAGGTGTGTATTTTAGTGCCGCCCTTTCACTAAGGTACAAACAATCGTCCCGTTGCAGAGGAATGCAGGAGGTGGCTAGCGCATCTCTCGTGTACTAGAGTACACCTGTGAACACCAAACCGACTGCCCAATGTGCTGATTACAGACCAAAATTACTTATTACTGCTGATTATTGTAGGCAGTACGAAGCCTGCTGAATTTTGTAGGCGTATAGGGAAGAGCGGTGATCGTGCTCTTCCACTATAAAGGGAAATTTCCCGCCAGGCAGATCGTATGCCTGGGGACGGCCGGTCCAACTATTGTTAGTCGGACGTTATATTTATGGTATGTCATTGAAACACTTTGAATGCGCGATGCAGGAATGTTGGAGTTTGTAGTGCGCGCACAGAGTTGACATGTGCTCGCCACAGGCGGTTCATAGATGGGCAATACCAAAAGCTGCTGATTTTTGTAAGAAGTACTTAAGATGCTGAATTTTGTAAGCAGCACCAAAGTTGCAGATTATTATTCACTACCAAAACTTCTAGAATTGAGAAAGGAATGTTGCATTGGTTTGACATGTGGAGAGGATTAAGGAAGAAATATTGACGAAACAAATATATATTGTGAATGTGAGTGGAAGGGCTGGTAAGGGAATTCCCAGGCGGACATACATCGACCAAATAGAGGATGTATTTGCAAGGGGGAAGATAAAAAGTATCCGGAACCGGCGTGCGTGCATGCAACGACTTACGTACGTTGATGAAGCGAAGGTGATCTGTCAGGATCGTGGCAAGTGGCAGTCCTTGGTCTCGGCCTACACCTCTGGGATACAGGCGTGAGGTTATGTATGTATGTATGTATGTATGTATGTATGTATGTATGTATGTATGTATGTATGTATGTATGTATGTATGTATGTATGTATGTATGTATGTATGTATGTATGTATGTATGTATGTATGTATGTATGTATGTATGTATGTATGTATGTATGTATGTATGTATGTATGTATGTATGTATGTATGTATGTATGTATGTATGTATGTATGTATGTATGTATGTATGTATGTATGTATGTATGTATGTATGTATGTATGTATGTATGTATGTATGTATGTATGTATGTATGTATGCAAAACTTCTTAAGTTCGTGCCAAAAACACTGAATTCTGTAGGCAGTGCCAAAGGTACTGATTTTTGTAGGCAGTACCACAGAATCTGAATTTTTTAGGCATTGCCAACGCTGCTGATTTTTGTAAACAGTACCAAAAACTTCTGTTGTATGGAAGCACCACCAAACCTTAAGACGTGTCGGCGTACTTCTAATAAAAAAAAGGGAATTCACTTGTCGCCTAACTCCTCAAGTTAGTCCGGTTCAGTCAGTTCTTGTGCCAGTCCTATCAGGCAGTAGCCACTATAATGCAATCCTTTTGATATCCTTGTAGATACCCGCTGGCGTCGATCCCAAGTACCGTACGCTATAATGAGTCTGTTACCATTCCGTAAGTGAATTCTGTGGACTTCAAGACTTGATGTTATACATGGTTGACTGGTATACTAAAACTCAGTATGGAAGTAGATAGATAGAGAACACTTACGAAGGTGTATTGTACCTAATCGAAGTAAAAAGTAGTTTCTCAATTTCTCTATTTTGAAGCATTAATTTTCGAGGTGTATAGTAGGTGTATTATTGTTTAGTTATTTAACTTGAGAGTTAACTCATTCTATCATTTGATGTTGCTGCCTGTACGTAATACAGAGAGTATTGTAAAGAGGTTCGAAATTTCACTGATGCCGGTAAGTCGCCGATTAGCTCAGTTGGGAAATCGCTGGCACGGTTAGCCAGAGGTCGCAGGTTCGAGTCCTGGCATGGGTGGAATTCTTAGCCTCCAAATAGGTTTTTAAAATTGTCCTTAGCACGGGTTAGTGCATTAAAGAAAGAAAATAATCATTACATAGCGCTCATTTTCACGGCTTCACTGCTTAGTCCCTGCGTCCGTAGTTTTGTTTTGTAGTCTCAAAAGTGTACGCATAATGAAAGCCCGTAATAAAATAATAAAATGATGTGTAATAAAAAAAAGCAATTGTGAAGAGAGAATAATTTAAGAGACCATGTGAGGCATAAAGAATCGAAGGATGCCGAGTACCATACAGTATAACACATTTCGCGACTTGAACTCATTATAAGAATATTTTCGGGGCTTAATCGCGTAGTAATTTATTGCTATTTTACCTCGACGTTTCGACGACGTCACAGTCATGATGACTGTAACGACATCGAAACGTCGAGGTAAAATAGCATTAACTTACTACCATACAGTATGTAAAGCACCGAGCCACTGCCAACTCCAAGTGCCTCATCATGAGCTTCCGCCTGTTAGAACTAACCTCTTGTTTTTACTTCACAGCACAACGGAGATGATCAACGTGAATCCGCGCACGCCCTACTCCTAGACAGGCGTGACGTCACACTGACCGTTTAGTGGGATTACTTTGTTTATACTTTTTTTTGTTGAAATGTAATAACTTGTGCACTGCAGAGTCTAATGGCTGTTCCTTGGATCCGCCAACTGGTAGACGTACCGAAGTGACGCCACGAGTCACACGTTTTGTTCCAGTAAAATGACAGAATGTAACAGTTAATGTACTGGAAAGTAGAGTCTGTTAGTTTTTAGAATATACCTCGGGCTCTAGAGTAGGCTTCGGTTTTTGCCGAAAGCACACGAGTGTAATACTGCTTCCTGCTCTGTATAAAACTTTTCTTCACTATTTTGAAAAGTTATGTAAAATTAAGTGTCATATTAGTTCCGATATTTCTTATACACGAATATATCCGATTCTATCCGATAGTAGCCGAGGTATATTCTAAAAGCTAACAGACTGTATGAGCAAGTCTTTCGAAAATGCAAGCTTGTTTAAACAAAATCCAATTCAATTTTAAATAATCTGGCAGCAGTCTTTGATTATGAAGTCCTTGTAGAGAATATTGAATAATATTTTCAGTTGGGTAAGAAAAATGTGTAGAATAAACATGGCAACATTGATCATGACCGCATGAGGAAAAACGCTAACAACCGGATTAAAACTCAAAAACAAAATGTTACGCAATTAACACCAAAGCTTTCCTTATTTTTAATTAACCTTTTGTAATTCCCACTGCAGTGCACAAGCCTTCTCTCAGAGAGAGAATATGGGTTTAATAACCACCCGTGCCCACCGCGGATTGGCAATTTCAAGCGCTGAGGTGTTTGAACACCTCAGAAACTCAGGTTTCCTCACGATGTTTTCCTACACGGTTAGCGAATGATGTTGCTACTAAAACTACACAAATGTACGGTACATTTATACTTGTAAAAAAAAATTAACCCTTTCTCTTGTGAAACGAAAAGACGAGTCCTAGACTTATTTTCAAGTATACAAGAAATTGTTTAGTGTTATTAATTTACGATTGTACTATTATTTGACCTTATACGGTCTTCAATACGCCGTATCATGTGTAACTATTGTCACTATTAAGATTTATGCCCATTGTTAAATCTTAACTTTCCGTAGGCGAATCTACCAAATGTATAAAGTGAAATTTACTTATTTATAATTTATTATTTAATAATCTATATAGTAATGGATATATTTACTGAAAAAGCGAACATGAATTGAAGTTCCGTCTGTTATTAAGATACCGTGCTGAAATGTGAAATACACGTAAAGCTAGGTATCTATCCCAGACGTGTCGCAGCGTTTTATTTATATCGGAGATTATTTTGTTATGTTTATCAAAATAATCGCAGTCAAAGTAAGCTGCTGCGAAAACCTCGAGGCTGCCCTGAGAACTAGCACTTGAGGCAAATTTTATATATCAAATTTTGCTTCAGCTATAGGCAGACGGGATGCAATAAAAAAAAACATGCTGACAAACAAGTAGGTGATATATTTTTAATTAGTACATTTATGTATTTAAAAATAAATTCTATCCTTATCTTCGAAGTGGATGTCGCAATTCTTTTTCGAGTGATTAAATTTAATTTCAGCATAAGGTACCTCTCCAACAATTTCCACCCAAGATTTAAAAGTGAATCAAAAAAGAAATGACTTTTGTCTGGGAAAGTTATGGGATGATATATATTTCCACCCAAGATTTAAAAGTGAATCAAAAAAGAAAAAAAACTTTTGTCTGGGAACGTTATGGGTGATACAATTTCCACCCACGATTTAAAAGTGAATCAAAAAAGAAATTACTTTTGTCTGGGAAAGTTACGGGTGATACTATTTCCACCCAAGATTTAAAAGTGAATCAAAAAAGAAATGACTTTTGTCTGGGAAAGTTACGGGATGATACAATTTCCACCCAAGATTTAAAAGTGAATCAAAAAAGAAATTACTTTTGTCTGGGAAAGTTACGGAATGATACAATTTCCACCCAAGATTTAAAAGTGAATCAAAAAAGAAATGACTTGTGTGGTAAAGTTACGGGTGATACAATTTCCACCCAAGATTTAAAAGTGAATCAAAACAGAAATGACTTGTGTGGTAAACACTATTTTTATTTTTAATGCACTAACCCGTGCTAAGGAACAAATTTAAAAACCTATTTAGAGGCTAAAAATTTCACCCATGCCGGGATTCGAACCCGCAACCTCTGGCTATCCGTACCAGCGCTCTACCAATTGAGCCAATGGGCGACTCACGGCATCAGTGAAATTTCGAACCTCTTTACAATATTCACTGTATTACGTACAGGCAGCGACATCTGACTTAAGCAAATTGCATTACTTACAGCCCCGACTACCTACTTTGCAGTTAGGTTTAACATCGGAACGATATCACTGTACCCACATGATTACACTATTTTTATTTTTAATGCACTAACCCGTGCTAAGGGTTAGTGCATTAAAAATAAAAATAGTGTAATCATGTGGGTACAGTGATATCGTTCCGATGTTAAACCTAACTGCAAAGTAGGTAGTCGGGGCTGTAAGTAATGCAATTTGCTTAAGTCAGATGTCGCTGCCTGTACGTAATACAGTGAATATTGTAAAGAGGTTCGAAATTTCACTGATGCCGTGAGTCGCCCATTGGCTCAATTGGTAGAGCGCTGGTACGGATAGCCAGAGGTTGCGGGTTCGAATCCCGGCATGGGTGAAATTTTTAGCCTCTAAATAGGTTTTTAAATTTGTGTGGTAAAGTTACGGGATGATACAATTTCCACCCAAGATTTAAAAGTGAATCAAAAAAGAAATGACTTTTGTCTGGGAATCTCATTTCGTGTCAAGACTTGACGTCTTGACACGAAATGAGCAATTTTTTTGTCCAATTGAATGGTCGGTGTCAAAAAACTAAAAGAATGATTTGACAGTTAATTTTATCGTTGGAAAAGTTTTATTAAATTCCTACAATATTTTACCAACGTTAGCGTTAAATGCCAACAAATTTTGCTGCGGCGTAGTAACTGACAAAAAATTTTTGCTTATAAATATACTAACCCTCTGTTTCTCGTACAATAGAAAATCTATTAATCTATCTGTTCACGGCTGTCACATACAAAAAAACCACTAAAAACTATCTCAGCTCTAGAGGGCGTTATTAGGATCTGTAATACTTATCTGTACGCCAATTGTACGGGTATATACCCGTTGTCCACTAATGGACATTTCAGCCTGTCCACCGGTGGACAGCGGTAATCATCCATTATTTGATTATGGTATGGGCGATGCTCTATGCGATAAGTTCATCAGGTACGCGCGTTATACTATATCGCAGGGTACTGCACGTACCAAGCCGTATCCTAAAGTGACATAAGCCTGGGTAGTACGATGACGCTAGTAGTGCGTTTTAAATGTCAAAAGTTACATCGACAAATTCTGACATTTTATCGCTACAAAACGCGTGGCTCGTGCTATCGTCCTAGCCAAGCTGGATTTTGTATGTAAACTATACCACGTTAAGTCTATGTCATAGACTATGTCAACGCGTGATATATTACCTCTATGTTGCGTGTTGCGCTTTTAGCCCGATTCACATTACTAAAAAGCGAGTGGGTTATAATTAGGAGACTGGTGTGAATCGTCGACTTAGTTCTAACAAATCTACTAAATTCAATGGCTCCACTAATGCTAAAGCTCTCGCTTTTTACTAGGTAATGTGAACCAGGCTTTAGAAAAACGATTCAAATAAATATCTTGTTTATATTACATAATTTTATTGCATCAGTATTTTTTATAGAGAATAAATAGGTAATGTTTTGAGAGTAAGAAAAGAGAAATATCTAAGAGGCTCCGACGATTTTGAGATCAAAATATGTGTAAGTGAATGGAAAATGCTATAAGTGCCTTCTTTTCTTAACGTAAGTGAATTTTTTGCCGGAACTCTTGAATTGGTACTAATCATGTATTTATAAAACCAATTGGTTTCATTGTTCATAAAAGCTTGTTCATTTATTGTATTCATATATAATTTTAAGTGTGTGGGATACTCAGAAAGGTTTGCGAAAAGAAAACTGCTTTATGTATTTCAAAGTACTCTCGTACTTTCAACTAGCCTCTATACAAAGTTTCATACGGCTGAACCAGAATTTGACAACTTCTGACGGTAAGGCCACTGTCTTACAATCCTAAACCAACCCGGACTTGGCCCCCGTGGTGAAGTATGGCCTAACCTACATACGGTGCAGAAAAAGACCCGTGCCCCAGCAGTGGGGACATACTAGTTATCGAACATTTTTCACTGCCAGAACATTTTTTTTTCCGTAACAACCGTCAAAGAGCGACCACGTCTCTATTCATCCTAAACTCGTCCAAGAAGTAGTCGACGGCGCTTGAATTCGCTATACCAACGATACACGGTTGCCTTGGAAGAGCCTCCATATGGAATGCTGTTTGAAGTCTATCGTACTATTCGTCCGGTTTCAGGAGACACTCAATAATGGAAAAAATCTTACCCCATATGTTCCCCACGCAGATCCATTTTTTAATGAGACACGATAGTTTAATTAGACGCAAAAAATGAGGAGGGAAATTTTTGAACTGAAACGTACCTACCTATTTAACTAATAAATAATCATAATTTTAAATTAGATTATAACTGGCCAGTCTCTTATACATAAAGACTTTCTTCGCAATACTTTTTGAGTGACCTGGCAATATGACATGCACGTAGTGATAATTTAATCACGAATTTCCCATACATAAAAACGTTGTTAATTTCAACATTTGTAGACGTCACTAAACTACTATTACTAGAAAAAAAAGTTGCTTTATCACATCCACAAAAGAAAACTTTAAACGCATTAGAACATATATTATGTACTTTTAACGTTATGTTCTCTTAATGTAATAATAATGTATTATTGTACTTATTTTAATGTAATTCTTGTTAATAAAATCATATTTATTGCATTTATAGTACGAACGATCGTACTATTAACGGTTTCTAGATACGATGTTTTATAAAATACAAAGATTAGATCAATGTTTGTAACGTTTCATAGTTGTTAATTAGGTTTACAATAAACATACTAAGTCATTTACTGTCTTTGCTTAACTTTGCTGCGTTTTTAAAGTACTTTCTCTGAAAGACATTAATAATATTTACTTCTACACATAACGAGTACTCGGGGCTGCAAGTGATGTTAGCTCAGTTGGGAGAGCGCTGGCACGGTTAGCCAGAGGTCGCGGGTTCGAGTCCCGGCATGCGTAGAATTTTTAGCCTCTAAATAGGTTTTTTAAAATTGTCCTAGCACGGGTTAGTGCTAGTGTTAGCGGGTTTAAAAAAAGAATATTGTTTAGTTACTGTGAGGAGGGATACTATTTCTCCTTAACAAAGAAATGATAAAAAGGTTTTAGGATTCAGCAGGAATATAATTGGGTGCCCCAGAAAATTCGTGACAGCAAAAACGAGTTACTTGACGTGACTGTTTGTATGACACTAGTGTCGCGCGGCGGCAAGAGTATTCTGCTGGCCACGCGTGAGGCGCGCGAAAGCTCCATGTAGGAGCACTACAGTAGTACCTATCTTTACTCTTACGAGTGTTTTAGTGGAATAGTTTTGTTAGCACTAGTATAGTATACTATTTCCAACAACATGTTAAGCTCGGCTTGGTTGTTAAGCAACATGTTAATCGGTTTCGGGGGATGGGAGATATATATATATATATATATATATATATATATATATATATATATAATAAAGGAAAATACCAATCCTGAAATAGATATATATATATATATATATATATATATATATATATATATATATATATATATATATATATATATAATAAAGGAAAATACCAATCCTGAAATAGTAATTAGCAGTCCTTTTCCGATATACCTAATGAACGCAATTCCTTTACGACTGGAATTCCCTTAAGATGATCCACGACTGGCCATCTAGGTATCTAATCTGCACCCACTATGAGATTGCCAATCAAATTATTAACATGAGACTTATCGGATCACGCCCTCTACGTTGGCCGACGACATGATGTATGAATTATTACAAGATTATGAAGTGCGAATTGCCTGTATTCAAAGATGCGAAGCAAGATTAGCGTAGCTCCCAGGGCCGAGCTTCATGCGACTACAATTCGTAGTTTATTGTGACAATTCAATTGGAATTGCGTAGTGGTCTTCCTTGTTAACCTGTGGGTTAATCAACTCTGCAATGTTACTCCAATTGTCACAGTAAACAATTATTAGAAAAAAAAACTGCTATTTGGCTCGGAAACGAAACCAAAAATAAAGGTCATACAAATCCGTCCAATATAAATAGCGGTACTTGTTGGTGGTAAAAGATTACCTTTGTGCCGCTTTTATCTAATTAGTAATAAAAAAACAAGATTCCTCTACAACACTCTTTAGATTAGGTATAGTAGGTAATTAGATTTTTCTTTGTTAAGACTCTAAACTCACTATTTTAATCAGGGTTTTTGGGGTGTTTTTAGGATTCGTTGTTATACACCTAAATAAGATCGTAACTATTACTTTTTAGTATAGGTAAACGTAAAATAAAAAGTTCGAGAAACCTTGTTCAATCACGAAATATTCGTGAACAATTAGTACCGGAAGCGCTCGGATAAATCCTAGTGATTGATTCCAATCACTCGGTTCTAGTAGGCCACGAGTGCTTCGTGCTTCGCAAGGCACGTTAAGCCGCTGGTGCCAACTGTCATGTAACGGTAGTCGTTGAGCCATGTCAGAGGACTTCATCTGGGCGGCTTGTTGACTACTGACAGTAAGGCCCCCTACTGTCTTACAATCCTCCACCAACGCGGACTTAGCCGTGGAGTATTTCCTAACCTTCCTGCGAAACAGGAAGAGACCCCTGCCCCAGTAGTGGGGACATACAAAGGGTCGATATCAATTAGTACCGCCGTACGTCTGTCTCGGTGGATACTAAACGGTGGGTTCTCACAGATTCGAGTTTGTGTCGAGATATTTAAAAACCTATTTAGAGACTAAAAATTTCACCCATTCCGGGATTCGAACCCGCAACCTCTGGCTATCCGTGCCAGAGGATAGCCAGAGGTTGCGGGTTCGAATCCCGGCATGGGTGAAATTTTTAGCCTCTAAATAGGTTTTTTAAATTTGTCCTTAGCACGGGTTAGTGCATTAAAAAAAAAAAAAAGTATATTCGAGATATTTGTGAAAAACGCAAATAAGTTTTTTTTAAATAACCTAGGGTATTACAATTGAGGCCTCGAGTACTACAATTGAGGCCATCCGACCTGTGCTCAGCCAGTGGTACGGGCGCGAGCATGGCGTACTTACGTACCACTTGACGCAGTTCCTCTCCGGACACGGTTGTTTCGGAAGGTACTTACATAGGGTGGCAGGTCGAGAGCCGACCACCGAGTGCCACCACTGTGACTGTGACGAGGATACGTCCAGTCACACGTTGGAGGTGTGTCCGGCATGGGCGGAGGAGCGCGCGGCTCTCGTCGCGGTAGTAGATCTGACGCTGCCGGCACTTGTGAGAGCAATGCTTGGCGGTGAAAATGCATGGAAGGCGGTCGAAGATTTCGCTTCTGCGGTACTTCGGCAGAAGGAAGAAGCGGAGCGAGTACGCGAGAGAGATCCCGCCGCAGCTCCGATAAGACGTAGAAGAGTAGGGCGTCGTAGGCTTGTGCAAATGCCACAGCCCCCGACCTGACTGGGATGGTAAGGGAGAAGTACCCGGAACCCGAGGCGCAAGACCATGCCATGTGCCACTGGCACGGTCGGTTGCGCGCAGTTGTAGCGTTGGTGGGGTCGCGGTTGTGTCTCTGTTCCCGTGGCCTCGCCCGAAACGCGAGTTGGCACCGGGGGGTTTTAGTCAGTAAGAGTCTGACATAACCAGCACCTGTTTCAAGGTGCTAGTATCCCTGAAGGATTTCCCCTCGGAAAAAAAAGGTATTCTGCACCTATTGTCAAGGCACGTTTATTTTGTTATGGCTCTCAAACCACCCAAAATTCGTGATGTAGGTACTTACTTAAAAATAGTTAAATCATTATCTAAGTCAAACAAACACTAGCCCTGTGTTTGTTACTCGTATCAGTCACTTGCGATTTGTTAGCGTTAGCGAGACGTACGATTCAGTTTCATGTTTTTTTTTTTCATACAATGTATTGTTGATGTTGCACCTGAATCCGCCCCAGTTACAAGGCTGGATTGACGCTGTTTACGTAGTCTTGCCGTAAACAAAAACTGAGCAAATGTATTACAAAATGCTTTAGTACCTCATCTTGTACAAACTTCTTTAATACTCTGCGGAAGGATTGTTAAAGACGCCTCACTTGCTATTGTAGGTATTCGCGTATTTCGAATGTCTTAACCAACCATTGCCGGGTTGTCAGACAAATCTTTAGCAATTATTTCTAAAACCTGGTTTTGTAAAACTTTGGCAAATAAACGAACATAAATAGCCAAGCTCACATGGCTCACTTCGTCAGCCTTTTAAACTATTAATGGTTCCTCTACCACTCGCTAACTGTGAACAGCCCCGGATCTAAGGGGGGCAAACCGGGGTACTTGCCCCGGGCGGCAGTTTCATGGGGGCGCCAAATCCTTGAGACAAGAATTTTAAAATATCGAACAAATGAAGTCTCTTTTCCTACAATCTCATAGGTTTTTATCCAGTAATCGAATCTTAATATAATATGTTTGAAAATCAAACTTTTCCATTACAATACGCCCAGTTAGTTTTGTGAGTCAGGAAGAAAACACACTAATAAAAATCTAAGAAAACACACTAAGAAAACCATTCATAAAAATAATAATCCTAATATTAAAGGATTATTATTTGTATGAATGGTCCCCAAAATGGTACTCATTGGCAGTTTTAAGTTTTTCTCAAACACTGTGGGCGCCACTTTCAAGATTTTGAACCGGTTCAAAAACATCGTAGATTCGTGGCTGACTGTGAAGGCAAACATCTTGAGGAAACCTGAGTGTCTGAGTAGTTTAAAAACCTCCGTGCTTGAAATTGCTAATCTGCGGTGGGCACGCATGGTACCTAATTGAGCCCATATTCTCTGTTTCTGAGAGAAGGAATGTGCCCTGCAGTAGGACAATAAAATAGTTCCTTTGTGTGGTTGGCTACCTATTGAATGAAAAAGCACATTTAAGCAAATCAATCTGAAAAGTAAAATTAGTTCCGTTCATTTTGACAACATAGTTTTAAAATGAACGTAACTAGCGTCATTGAAATAGTATTGCCTAGGCTAAAGGTAAGGATCTATTGTTCAAGACACGACGAAGTAAAATGAAGTGTTAGGGAAAAACAAGAATTCGTAACGCTTGGGTGGTTTCACAGTCGAATTTTTGCAATGCTGAAATAAATACCTTTTTTTTCTATACCTAACGCGTTAAGCTATAGTTAATATACCTATTCAATTAATATTCCAAACATGTTTTGTTGCCTTAAAACAATTCTAAATAAAGTTTGACTTGATATTTAGCATAGCTGAGATGTTGTCAACATTTGCTACGTAGGTAATTACTTATTTGACCGTCACGTCATTCACGTTTTCCACATTCACTACGACTTTAATTCCATCAGTCCATTAAATGGTGCATCGCTTGCCAGGTGCTACCTAGCGCCACCAATGGAAAAAAATCATTTTCATCCCACCATCTCGGAAAGAGTATTTTTAATCTTCAATATCTGAGTGGAAAAGCCGTTTTTATTCTCTATAGGATAAAGTAAATTGAATTGAGAACATCGTGTGCACTAAGTTTGTGAATTAAAAAAGTGTACCTATCTTGTGATTGTAAACGTTTTTTTTTTGCATTTAGTCATTTCCTCGCTGAGGTGGAATGAAAAGTTACGTGTTGCCCTCGAATGCAAAGATTTTTCACCTCGTGCTCTTTTGATTCCCTCGCTAACGCTCAGGATTCTAATTTTGAATCCTTCGCTTGCTCGGTCTTCAAAATTGAACACGCGGTTAAAAAGCAACTTTGCACTCTTGTATAACAAATAACTATTATAATACCTTTTTGTCTGAAAGTGAACAACTGAACATGAGAAATCTTTGTACAATTTTTATTTTCAATGCACTAACCCGTGCTAAGGACAATTTAAAAAACCTATTTAGAGGCTAAAAATTCCACCCATGCCAGGATTCGAACCCGCGACCTCTGGCTATCCGTGCCAGCGCTCTTTGAAACTGAGCTAATGGGCGACTCACCGGCATCAGTGAAATTTCGAACCTCTTTACTAGAAGTGATGCAATTTACTTAAGCCAGACGTCGCTGCCTGTACGTAAGTAATACAGAGAATAGTGTAAAGAGGTTTGAAATTTCACTGATGCCGGTGAGTCGCCCATTAGCTCAGTTGGAAAGAGCGCTGGCACGGATAGCCAGAGGTCGCGGGTTCGAATCCTGGCATGGGTGGAATTTTTAGCCTCTAAATGAGACATCTTAACAACTGTGAAACCTATTTTTAGAACCTACAGTCTAGAACCTAGGATCAACAACCAAGGACGTTCTGTCACCTTTCACCATCTGTGGTCTCTGATTAAAATACCACAAAAACACTCAAATTATTAGAAACGGTAATCAGGATTTGCGCTATTTCAATAATAATACGTTACACGTAGTCCGACTCTGCTATCAGCACATACTATCTAATAAGTAGCAGTAATTTTGACGATAAGTGTTGTAAACTTATGTCCGAAATTTATTACACTACGATTGTATCCTAATAATTTTTAGTTATTCGTACGAGTCGACTTATGGGCGGTGGCACAACAACCATATGAATAAAATGGTTGCAAGTGTTGCAGTATTGCTGTATACGGTGTTCAGTGTGGCTGTTGGACAGAATACATCGAGTGGACTTTACGAGTTGAACATCGTGCACTACAATGATTTCCACGCACAGTAAGTACTGATAGTATTTCTCGATGATGTTAATTGATTCATTACACGTCTCGATCAAATCATAAAGTCATTAATAACATAAAAGCATAAGTACCAATAATCAATAATTTAACTATAACATCATCATCAACCCATTATGTCCCCACCGAGGGGCACGGGTCTCTTCCCGGGGGAAGGTAGATACAGTCCACCACGGGGGCCAAGTCCGGATTGTTGGAGGCTTGCAAGACTAGTGGCTGATCTTCCTGTCAGAAGTTTGCCTTTTTTCTTTTTTCAAGCCGCCCTAAAGCCTTGACTTGGCTTAGCGGCTGCCATCTATCGACGGCAGCCGGCACCAACTGCTTAAAGTGTCTTGCGAAGCACGGAACCGCTTGGAAAAATGCCACTAGCGTTAATCATAGACGGTTGCTTAATGCTGTGTTGCTTAACCGTCGTGTTCGTTTAAGATCAATCAGGGGCTACGAGCGATTCATTTAAATAAACGATAATTTTAATAAAAATAATGATTATACTATTTTTATTTTTAATGCACTAACCCGTGCTAAGGAACAAATTTAAAAACCTATTTAGAGGCTAAAAATTTCACCCATACCGGGATTCGAACCCGCAACCTCTGGCTATCCGTGCCAGCGCTCTACCAACTGAGCCAATGGGCGACTCACGGCATCAGTGAAATTTCGAACCTCTTTACACTATTCTCTGAGTGCTTAGTGCGAGTTTGACAGATCCAATCAAATAACTTTACTACCGCGTTAATCGAGCATTGAGTAGTGAGTATGAGTAAGTTAACCGTTCGAAATGGCAAAACGCTGTCACAGTACAACTCGCACTCGCGTTTATTCGTGTTTTGGCTGGTAAACGTGTTCACTTCTCAACGTAAACCATTACAACTCGCACTCAACAATTTTAATTTCCATACTTGTCGCTAGGTGGCGCTTCCTCGATGTCATAGAAATATGAGTTTACGTTAACGCGATCGAGTAGTTAAAAAATCGCACTAAGCACTCTGGTATTACGTACAGGCAGCGACATCTGACTTAAGCAAATTGCATTACTTACAGCCCCGACTACAGTGCCACCATCTTATCTGTTCAGTTGATAGCGGCGCTAGTGAAGAATTTGGGGGTGCCATTTAAGAAATTTACTTGCGACAAAATGGAAAATTTAAAGTCAAAGGCCCGTCTTTAAATGTAAATAAAATATATCTATAAATCAACAGACAACGGAATGTTTCTTTTCAATATGGCGGATGTCAAGGCCGTAGTTACAATTTTGCCCACCTGAACAGATAACTTGGTGGCGCTGTACCTACTTTGCAGTTAGGTTTAACATCGGAACGATATCACTGTACCCACATGATTATACTATTTTTATTTTTAATGCACTAGCCCGTGCTAAGGAACAAATTTAAAAACCTATTTAGAGGCTAAAAATTTCACCCATGCCGGGATTCGAACGCGCAACCTCTGGCTATCCGTGCCAGTGCCAGCGTGGTTGCCGTGAGTCGCCCATTGGCTCAATTGGTAGAGCGCTGGCACGGATAGCCAGAGGTTGCGGGTTCGAATCCCGGCATTGGTGAAATTTTTAGCCTTTAAATAGGTTTTTAAATAAAAATAATGAATTATTTCTTATTTTTTTTGGCTCGTAAGAATAAAAGGCATGCTAAACAAGCCAGCAGCAAAGTTTCTTCCAATGTAACTCTCAGAAAAAAGTTGTTATAAATTTATAATGTTCGGATTGCATTTCATAAAATGGATTAGAATTTTACTTCACTATTATCTTATAAAAATCTCGTGTCACAGTATTATTGAGCTCCTCTTATACGGCTTCACCGATTTTTATGACATTTTTGTGTACTTATATTTAGAAGGTAGGTACACCTGAGAATATTCATAGCTCGTACACGTGCTATGTGGTGTGGTCTAGAGAATAGCACCAACTCAATTCTTCCCGCGTGTGTCGTAAAAGGCGACTAAGGGATACAAACCGGAGGTTGGGCAGCAGCGCCTCCTGCAGTACAATTCCACCGAATCGCGATCCCCAACCCGCATGTCCAGCGTGGGGATTATGGGCATTACCCCCTATGATAGCTCAACGTGGCGCTCTTTAGGGGAGAGCTATGTCCAGCAGTCGACTAGTATAGCCTGACTATGACACGTGCTATATTAATTTATTAACCTACGAGCCTCGTAGGCTAGGTAATATGGCACAAAAACGTTTGCGGGGTCAGCTTAATATACTATTATATACGAGTATGTAGACCTCACAAGTTCCTTCTAGACAACAAACTTCACACACACTCATCATCAACCCATTATGTCCCCACCGAGTTGCACGGGTACGAGTATCTTCCCTGAGGACGGTATAGGTCATACTCCACCACGCGGGCCAGGTCCGGATTGGTGGAGGCTTGCAAAACTTCACAAGATTTGAAAACAAAAAATGCAAAGAAAAAATCCAGGCTAAAGCGGGATACGAGAGCGCACTTCGGGCTTACCTACCATGGCTGCGCTCTAACCATAGATGGAAAAGCCTTATCCGGCCTAGCATGGGATTCATATTCAAAGTCAATCAAAAACTTTTAATGCATATAAAGTTTAACTAGGTTGTTATGATGTTTTTATCGTGTAATAGTAAAATTGATTTAATCTTCTCCTCTTGCATTCCCCTTTTCTCACCATCGTTTCGTTTCTTTTTTTCTATTAGATTACCTACCACTTAATGTGTAGGGTCAATTTCATCATCGTTTATTATATGGATGTAGCTTAAAATAGTGTTAACCCACAAGCAAACGAGTGTTCTTACTTCTATCTCGATCATCGTCATCATAAACAGCCTGTGTCAGTACACTGCTGGGCATATTGCCTCTCCCAATAGGCGATATCAATAGGTTCTAGGTATCTCGATAGGGTTCAATTTATGGTTACAGTACTACACATCATAAAAGTCCCTTCGGGAATCTACGTTCGCGCAGACTAGGAAGAAGGGTAACGAAAGTACCCGAAGCTATAGATAAGTACATTCAACAGGACTTTAACCGATACGGTTAAGGTGCAGATAAGACGCTAATATTGCCAAACTAATAGTCACATGCATCGATGACGTTGAATCAACCAATAGCAACAAAGGCGCGCGGCCTGCCATAAAATGAAACTATCTGATTGGTCGATGAACTTGCCACACATCCAAAATTTGGTCATCGGCGCATTTTACATCCGCGAGACTTATTTCTTGTGTAGCACTGTAACTAGCTGTGCACCGCGGTGTTACCGGCGCCTTAGGTATAAGGGAATAAGATATTTTCCCGTAGTAAACCGTAGCTTATTTGTTAATCCATGCTAACGCCATACTAAATTTTATTATAATCGCTCGAGCCGTGAAGAAGCAACTAATACACACACTCACAAACTTTCGCCTTTATAATATTAGTGTGATATGTGTGATGTGATTCTCCAGCTTCGAGGAAGTCAGTCCACAAGGCACCGTATGCATTCCATCCGAAGGCAACTGCATCGGAGGCTTCGCCCGCCTCTACACCGCCGTCCAAGAGGCCTTCGAGGCTGAGCCCGACTCCATTTTGCTGAACGCCGGAGACACCTTCCAGGGGACCATCTGGTACAACTTCCTGCGATGGAATGTCAGCCAGCACTTCATGAATATGCTACCACATGACGCTCATGTAAGGATTTCAGAAAATACTCGCTTAGAGGGCGCCTCACATGTAAAAAGTAAAAATATTTTATTGCCATTAGGTACTAGGATTACACTATTTGGATAGTTGCTGACTCCCACACAAGGCAAAGCCTGTACAAATGTGGTTTGGTTTCCATATAGAATAGAAAAACATTTATTCAAATACCGTTATCGTTATCAACCCTTGTATGCCCCCACTGCTGGGGCACGGCTCTCTTCCTGCATTGCAGGAAGGTTAGGCCATACTCCACCATGGGGGCCAAGTCCGGGTTGGTGGAGGATTGTAACACAGTGGCGGGCCTTACTGTCAGAAGTTTTCAAGCCACCCATAAGGCCTCTGACATGGCTTAACCCGTTAAAGAGACCCGTGCCCCTTGGTGGGGACATAATGGGTTGATGATGACATGATGACACCATTTTCCACCGTTTTCCATTAGTTTCCTTCTTTATACAGTCCATTCCGTAACAGTCTCCACTCGAGAACCTTTGCACTCATTGGACCATCGGTTTTTTTGGCACAGGTGACCCAACCTACTGCCACTTCTAACTTGCAAATCTTATATGCTAAGTATTCTCCTTAGAACTTTGGGTAATTGTCCCATTTCTTATGTCATTCAAGACACAGACTCTTAGCTTAGCCTGTTCCATAGCACGCTGAGCACTTTGAATCGGTGAACTAGTCCTACAGTCTTCTGTGTTAGGTACTGTACCTACTTATTAAAACGCTTATAGAAAGCAATACGAATAATGTTTTTATTATCTTTTTTATATCGAAACTCTAGCCTAGCTGCGGGTCTCAACACGACTGACGCCTAAACAGAACGTAACGTATTCTTTTAAAAATAATTCAAACTTGACTGGACGGCTACGCAGGCCAGCTATTATAGATAAATAGATAGAGAACACTTTATTGTAGGTACATAAAAATGGAAATCACAGAGTACAGACGGCGGCCTTATCACTAAACGTGATCTCTTCCAGACAACCTTTGGATGGACTGGACTAATATATTGGAGAAGGAAATAGATGATTGTACAAAGAAGTATCGTTACATTACTTGTTGAACAAAATCTTGACCTTCACAGACGCTTGGCAACCATGAGTTTGACCACGACATCGACGGGCTTACGCCGTACCTACAGCGCCTGGAAGCGCCCATGCTTGGCGCCAACGTAAACTCGACCTTCGAGCCCCGGATGCAGGGGCTCTATCAGAACCACACCGTAGTTGTGCGGCGCGACAGGCGGATCGGCATCATCGGCGTGCTCCTCAGAACGGTTAGTGGGTTTTTTACGCACTTTTGTTGGTTAGATCTGAGATTTGCGCACTCAGCCTGATAGCACAGCATAGAGTACCTATTCCTTAACATACCGCTTTAAGGAATACCGTTAGTGCCATCTAGTGTTCAGATTTCCATGTTGGTTCCATATATTAATAATATTTCTGTAACATCACTTGTTCTGGCCCCAAATTATGATACCCTGTGCTATGCCCACCAGGGACATTACAAACATGAAAAAATGCCGAAAACAATCATTTGCAAGAATCATATACGGTGGCGGGGCACACGAATCGCGCCGACCACTTCTGTGTTGGCAGTCGAGCGTGTTACCGCTGGATCAACCAGGCAGTCACGTATTATACCTATTCCCTAGTCCCTATCCTTCTCAGAAAACTTGAAAAGCTCGGAATCAGAGGTACGCAACACGCCCTTCTTGCAAGTTACCTCTCAGATCGGTATCAAAGTGTCCAGATTGGCGACTACAGGAGCACAGAGCTCCCAGTTTTTTATGGTGTTCCACAGGGCAGCATCCTGGGACCAACCCTTTTTTTAGTCTACCTAAATGACGTACTTTGCTTACCCTCATTTGAGGGGCAAATTATATCTTATGCAGATGATACTGTCCTCCTATTTGCTGCCAAAACTCAGGACGAAGTTTTCGAAATGGCACAGAATGGCTTCGATAAAATCAAGGTCTGGCTTCGGCATAATGTTTTAACACTTAATGATGAAAAAACTAAGTAGGTATTTATTTTTTTCCATTAGACAAGCACTGGTAAAAGATAATCTTAAAATTATTTCCCATAATTGTGGTATGCCTAAAAGTTCTTACCTGTGTAAATGCCAACCCCTGGAATGCGTACAAAACATAAGGTACCTAGGTGTTATAGTAGATAACAACCTAAGTTTCAAAGATCATATAAAGCAATTATTTAATAGAATCCGTAAACTTCTATACTTTTTCAAAAACTTAAGACACGTAGTTGAACCCTATCTGCTAAAACAAATTTATTTTTCTATCTGTCAATCACTACTAACTTATTGTATATCTTCGTGGGGTGGAATAGCTAAAACGTATCTAAAGACTATAGAAATTGCTCAACGAGCAGTCCTTAAAGTTTGCACTTTTAAAAGCTTTTATTATCCGACGACCCTGTTATATCAGTTCTGTGATGTTTTAACAGTTCGCCAACTATATATATTAAATACAGTTATTAAACAACATAGTAAGATTAAATTTATTAGCAATGAAACACAAAAACGAAGAAAATACATTATGGATCGAGGCGCAACCTTTCATAAAAAATTTATTAACAAATATTTTCCATTTTTGGTAATAACTGCCTTTCTCAAGGGACTTAACTATGAAGAGACTGAAGTTCTGCTTAAAGTAAAGGAATAACAAAATAGATATATATATATATATCTATTATATATATATATATATATATATATATATATATATATATATATATATATATATATATATATATATATATATATATATATATATATATATATATATATATATATATATATATATATATATATATATATGTATATATATATATATATTACTTATATGAATATAAAGTTTCCTACATTTATTGCATTTACTACACACCCTCTCTCACATACACACACTCACTCACACATTTACACATCGAGAGGATCTTACACTATACATACTTGTTCTCTGTAATAGATTTATAAGATTTAAGTAATAGCTGGAACATAAAATATTGCATTGTATATTCTGTACTAATTTCATCATTTTTAATATCCAAACAAATGAAACTGTTTTGATTTGGTCTAAACTTTTTTGTAGCTAGATCTATCTGTATATTTTTTCCGGATGGGGGCGCTGTTTGCTGAAGTACAGGTTCACGCCTAGTTTAGCAACAGATGCTACTATTTGCTTTTTTAAAAATGTACCTAGCATAATTCTAATTTAAGAAACAACTTGTATGATTTTTTTGGAACAAATAAATTCTATTCTATTCCATTCCATTCCATTCCATTCCATTCCATTCCATTCCATTCCATTCCATTCCATTCCATTCCATTCCATTCCATTCCATTCCATTCCATTCCATTCCATTCCATTCCATTCCATTCCATTCCATTCCATTCCATTCCATTCCATTCCATTCCATTCCATTCCATTCCATTCCATTCCATTCCATTCCATTCCATTCCATTCCATTCCATTCCATTCCATTCCATTCCATTCCATTCCATTCCATTCCATTCCATTCCATTCCATTCCATTCCATTCCATTCCATTCCATTCCATTCCATTCCATTCCATTCCATTCCATTCCATTCCATTCCATTCCATTCCATTCCATTCCATTCCATTCCATTCCATTCCATTCCATTCCATTCCATTCCATTCCATTCCATTCCATTCCATTCCATTCCATTCCATTCCATTCCATTCCATTCCATTCCATTCCATTCCATTCCATTCCATTCCATTCCATTCCATTCCATTCCATTCCATTCCATTCCATTCCATTCCATTCCATTCCATTAAATTCCATTCCATTCCATTCCATTCCATTCCATTCCATTCCATTCCATTCCATTCCATTCCATTCCATTCCATTCCATTCCATTCCATTCCATTCCATTCCATTCCATTCCATTCCATTCCATTCCATTCCATTCCATTCCATTCCATTCCATTCCATTCCATTCCATTCCATTCCATTCCATTCCATTCCATTCCATTCCATTCCATTCCATTCCATTCCATTCCATTCCATTCCATTCCATCCCATTCCATTCCATTCCATTCCATTCCATTCTATTCTATACTGATAACATTGATCGCAAAGCATTGGATGACGAATGAATTAATAAATGAATGAATGATAGTATGAATAAATAATCGAGTGAATGCATGAATAAACGAGTGAATAAATGAATACTGGAGTGAATGAATAAATAAATTCACGGAAAAAATTATAGAAGCGCTCGTGGCCTAGTCAAACCGAGTGATTGGAATCAATTACTTGAATTAGGCAACAACAGGCGCGGTCAGGTGCAGGATGGGTGACAGTCCCATGATTACCGCTAGTGGAATTTTTCCGAGCGCTTCCGCGCTTCGCAAGGCACGTTACGCTGTTGGTGCCGGCTGTCATGTAATGGCAGTCGTTAAGCCACGTCTGAGGCGTTGTGGGTGGTTTGATAACTTCTGACAATAAGGCCCGCCACTGTCTTACAATCCTCCACCACCCGGACTTGGCCGCCGTGGTGGAGTATGGCCTAATTAGCCTGCGATGCAGGAAGAGACCCGTGTCCCAGCGGTGGGGACATACCAGGGTTGATATCGAGTATGAATGAATTGTAGAGTGAATTAATGAATAATAGAGTGAATGAATAAATAAATGCAAGAAAAAGTGATTAATAGAGTAAATGAATGAATGAACATACATCAACAAATTCAACGAATTTATTGTGTTAAAAACATACTTAGGTGACATTTAGCGCTTTTAGTTGCATAGATCTAGATGTCCACGTTTTACGTTTTCATTGTGTTCCATAGTTCTCAGCGCCGATAGGCAACCTGATAATGGAAAATGAGCTGGACGCCGTCAACCGCGAGGCCGCCATCCTGACTGCGGAGGGTGTGGACATCATCATCGTACTGTCACACTGCGGGCTCACTAGCGACATGTTAGTAAACTGTAAACTTCGATGGACGTACCTACCAGAGTGCTTAGTGCGAGTTTGACAGATCCAATCTGGATGCTGGTGCTTGCTTTCGCAGAGCAATTCGTTTGTCTAAATTTTCTTTTCATTTACACTTTAACCATACGCGATCATTTTGTTTGTTCACAAATTGCTGAAGAGTAAAAATTTTTTCATCAGAAAATACCAAATTTTCAAGCCTGCTATCAACGTGCAAGTGCTTTAGCTCCTTAGCTCTGTCTAGGCGAACTGCCTTTTGTGCAAGTGTCAAGTCTTGCACTTTTTGTTTTTTAATCTGTGCTTTTTGTATTTTGTAAGGCTTCAGTATGTAGTTTATTCTTTAATATTCGTCCTATGCTCCGGGCAGATACATTAAGACTTTTCGCCAATTTAACTGCGCTTTGTCGTGGATTTCGTTCAATTCTAGCCTTTACCTTTCGAACCATTTCTGATGATGTTGCTGTTGTTGGATGTCCACCTCCATGGCGTTTCTTGATGCTACCCGTAACATTGTAACGCGTGATGGTCCGATACACAAACATTTTATTCAAATGTAAATGTCGTAGCGCATTAACAATGGCTGGTTTCGATTTTCCAGCCAAATACAAAGTAATGACACTGTGGCGTTTGAATTCCATCTGGATAACTTTTTTTAGCAGCGACGAAAAACAATAAGCTTCTGTATGTTTAGGAACAGTACAATAGACTTAAGACTGAAAAAATGGGCGCCATATTGTAAACAGTTTGATTGCTATAGCAACTTAAAGTTGGTAACACTTCGAGTGCCTACCCCTGTATTTTTATTTTTAATGCACTAACCCGTGCTAAGGACAATTTTTAAAAACCTATTTATAAAACTAAAAATTCCACCCATGCCATGCAATTTACTTAAGCCAGATGTCACTACACTATTTTTATTTTTAATGCACTAACCCGTGCTAAGGAACAAATTTAAAAACCTATTTAGAGGCTAAAAATTTATTAATCCCGGCATGGGTGAAATTTTTAGCCTCTAAATAGGTTTTTAAATTTGTTCCAGATGTCACTGCCAGTACGTAATCCAGAGAATAGTGTTAAGAGGTTCGAACGTTCACTGATGCCGGTGAGTCGCCCATTAGCTCAGTTGGAAATAGCGCTGGCACGGATAGAGGTCGCGGGTTCGAATCCCGGCATGGGTGGAATTTTTAGCCTCTAAATATGTTTTTAAAGCTATGTAACTATTAGACACTAGGGCCGAGGTGTGTGAATGCAGCGACTGTTACAAGAATGTTGAGTTTGGAGTTTTGGACATTTGTGGAGATGAAGAAACAAAGATTATAACGAAAGAAATATATCAAAAGTGTGGGTGGTAGAGCTGCTAAGGCTATGTCCAGCCTAGGTGGACATGCGTCGACCAAAATTCCCTACAAAATGCTACCTACAGAAACCGGCGTGCGTGTATGCTGACTAATGAAATGAATGTTGACGAAGCGAATGAGGTTTTTCAGGATCGTGCTTATGGGCGCTCCCTATGGTCTCTACCCGTCCAGGATACAGGCGTGTGTTTATGTTTGTATGTATAAGTACCTATGTATCAATATTCTGCACTGGCTACCCGTCTTTGTAATTTCCTTCAGCAACTTTCCATCCTAAGTTTGTCTGGAAGAAATCCGCTATTTGACACGTATCAAATTTGACGAGATAAATGAATATTTCCTATAGTATTTAACGTAAGAAACCGAAATATATTGATTTTGCTAAGTAAGTATGCATGATGGCTGCAAAATTTGCAAAAACATTTTTTTCCTCGTTTAATCCGTAACCGCGAAAACGCTATGCGCCATCTTGAAAGCATCTAAAGTATGTACAGCGCCACCAAGTTATCTGTTCAGGTGGGCAAAATTGTAACTACGGCCTTTTCATCTGCCATATTAAAAAGAAACATTCCGCTGTCTATTGATTTATAGATACATATTATTTACGTTTAAAGATTTGCGTTTTACTTTAAATTTTCCATTTTTTCTGAGTAAATTTCGTAAATGGCACCCCCAAATTCTACACTAGCGCCGCTATCAACTGAACAGATAAGATGGTGGCACTGTAAGCAAACATCTTTCAGCCAGAGTCAGTGGACATTGATTGTTATAGGACTTGCATCAATGTGATCTTCATTTATATACACCGGAGTTTCAATTAATAAAAAATTGGGGTCTCTTTTGGCAAGTTTGAGCCAAGATTTTCGAATGTTAAATTGTTAATTTCACGAATCCACAACTTCCCGGGGTTCTTTACTGACGTGTTTTTTCATTCTCGAACAATGCAATAATGATAATTTGTATATTTTGGATGTAAATTCGATGAAATCATGGTTGCGTTGTTATTTCACTATGCTCAGAGATCACTTACAGAAAATTTAATGTCAAACTTTGTTTACAATTTTTTGGACTTCAAACCATAGACAAAAATGGCTGACCGTGTTATTGGCTGTTTAGGGAAATAAAGTTTTAAAATATATTTTTATGTTGCTTTTAGGTCCTCAAAACATATACTAAAATATTTTTTGGTCTAATGGAAGAGTTATTCACCGTTTAAGACTTACTTGAAAAGAGAGTCAAATAGCGGATTGTGTGGCTGATTTATTTTAGCACCTTTATTTTGTATAAGTATTCATATTTAACGTGTAACTAATATTAGCTTGGTATATACGTATTTGTGGAACAAATTACTTTTTAGGGTTCCGTAAGTGTAAAAATTCCGTAATAGTAAGTGTTACTGTAAGTAATATTATGTATGTATTTATGTATGTAAGGGTGTATGTATGTATGTATGTATGTATGTATGTATGTATGTATGTATGTATGTATGTATGTATGTATGTATGTATGTATGTATGTATGTATGTATGTATGTATGTATGTATGTATGTATGTATGTATGTATGTATGTATGTATGTATGTATGTATGTATGTATGTATGTATGTATGTATGTATGTATGTATGTATGTATGTATGTATGTATGTATGTATGTATGTATGTATGTATGTATGTATGTATGTATAGTGTAAAGCCTCCTAACCTGGTGTATAGTGTTGAGGGTTAGTTTGTGTCACTTATTAAATAACGTAAAACACAGAGAGTCGACGAAGCTCTTAAAACGTACCGAGCTCTTTCACACACATTGCCGCTCAAATCTGAACCCTAACCCCTCTCCCTAAGGTACCTAGCAGCGAACGTGGTTCCCGAGGTCGACTTCATAGTGGGCGGGCACTCACACACTCTACTGTACAACGGCGAGACGCCCAACGGTGATAATGCCATCGGCTCGTACCCAACTGTCGTCACCAGGCCTGACGGTCATCAGGTGATAGTCTACTTAATACAGAGAGTATTGTAAAGAGGTACCTACGAAATTTCTCTGCTGCCGGTGAGTCGCTCATTAGCTCAGTTGGAAGAGCGCTGGCACGGATAGCCAGAGGTCGGGGGTTCGAGTCCCGGCATGGGTGGAATTTTTACCCTCTAAATGGGTTTTTAAAAGGTGATAATCTAATTTAATGACCGTCCTGTTATGTCCGAATCTCCAGCGAAAGAAATCTGAATGAATGAACGAATGAAAATTCTTTGTTGCAAAAAACAATTTTTTACAAAGGTGAGCTTAATACTAGAAAGTATTTTCCTTCAGTTAACCCTCGATAATGCGGACAGTGGAAGGGGTAGTGCCAGTAAACAATATAATATAGGAGTGATTTATTACAATAAATTCTTCAATTCTTTATGTATAAATTGAAGATAGGTGCTGACTGAAAATCAGTGTTGCAGGCCCAGCCTGCAGCAAATGCTGAGTCAGCTACCTGTTTGTGGCTGCGGAGATACAATGCCCTTGCAAACTGTAAATGTTTGTTTTATATCGTATTCTTATTATATAATATTTTTCTTTGTTCTTTCTTTGATGTGTGTTATGTGTACTGTATCTTTGTGGCTTCAAATAAATGTCTCTCTCTCTCTCTCTCTCTCTCTCTTCTCGCGGGTGTCGTAAAGGCGACTAAGGGACACAACCCAGGGGGTGGGCAGCAGCGTACAATCCCACCGAACTGCGTACAATCCCCCTGCAGTACAATCCCACCGAACTGCGATCCCCAACCTGCATGCCCAGCGTGGGGATGTTTTTTAGACCGTGTTTAACCATTTTAATAAGAGGAGAGAGCTCCATATCGCTTAACATACCACTAAGTAGTTACCCATGCAGTCGACGCCATCTCGACCTTAGCGTTTTACACCGGTAGATTTTGCAACGAAACTGCTGTCGCTAATCTTGACCTCATTTTCAGATCCCAATAGTGCAGGCGTCTTGCTACACACGCTACCTGGGTAATATTAAGCTGTTCTTCGATGACAATGGCCAACTGCAGCGTTGGGAAGGCCTGCCGATCTTCCTAGGCAGATCAATCGTGCAAGGTGAGGGAAAGAGTAACCCACTCCATTGTTTACTTTGTGTTTCTGTGACGATTTTAATATCTTCTCTCGCGCTCTCTATTCCTTTTCCATCCCCTACTTTTTTAATTTACATTGTATCATCGCAACTGACCGACGACGTCCGCAAGTCACCTTGAATCGTGCATGCTTAACGTGTGGTCTACAGTCTATTCTTACTTGTCCAATTTAGTAAACAAGATTCTACCCTTAAACTGTGACTTTTTAGTCCAAAACTGCCATATTTCCATAAATGAAGTAACCTGGAACACTCTTTTAGATAACACGCTGCCAATTTTATAAACGTAGTTCATGATAGTTCATGAATTTGCGAGAAAATGTCTAGTTTAGGCGTCTAATTTAAATTTTAAGTTTATTATCTTGTTTACTAAATTGGACAAGTAAGAATAAATAGACTGTACTGGCATGAGATAGGCGAAAGTTTGCGAGTTTGTGAGTGTGTCTGTTTGTTAGTTGTTCGCGGCTAAACGTCGGGAGCGATTTTTAATAAAAATTGGTATGGAGTTAGCCGGCACCCTGGATAACACATAGGCTACGTTTTACTGCGGGAAAAAATCCTATTCCCATGGTAAAATCGATAAACCGCGGGTAACACCGTGGGGCACAGTGTGGTCTGAAGTCCAAACGAAGCTTCACTTGACCATAAACTCCCGTCGTTCCACGTCAGACCCTCGCGTGATGGAGCTGCTGGAGCCGTGGCGCGAGGAAGTGGACTCAGTGGGCAAAGAGGTGCTGGGTGTCTCCCGGGTGACCCTCAACCGATCCTGGTGCTTCCGAGGCGAGTGCAATCTCGGTGACTTCGTCTGCGATGGATACCTCGAGGAGGTATGTCCATTTGTGGATACCTACTGATTAAGGCCGCTCCCCCAGGAGAAATTTCCATACAATTGTATTTGATTTTTACTTACAAACCCCATGACGGATCTAAATTAAACTTAGCCAATACGTTAAGGAGGCGCTCGTGGCCTAGTCGAACAGTGATTGGAATCAATCACTTGAATTAAGCAACAGCAGGCGCGGTCAGGTGCAGGATCGGGTGACCGTCCCGCAAGTGGTTTTTTTCCGAGCGTTTCCGAGCTTCGCAAGGCACGTCAAGTCGTTGGTATCGGCTGACATGTAATGGCAGTCGTTAAGCCATGTCAGAGGCCTTATAGGTGGCTTGACAACTTCTGACAGTAAGACCCGTCACTCTCTTACAATCCTCCACCAACCCGGATTTGGCACCCGTGGTGGAGTATGGATTTACCTTCCTGCGATGCAGGAAGAGACCGGTGCCCCAGAAGTGGGGACATACACACGTTGATATCGAATACTTACGTTAAGAGAATTCCAATCGCGGTTTGATCGTGCTTAAATAATCCCTTCAAAATATAACTTTGAGAATAGTTTCTATCAAACTTGTTATGATGCTATAATTATTTTAGATTTGGTTATTCTCAGATGTAAGCACGATCCAACCTCGGTTTTCGTCCTCTAAAAGTATTGGCAAAGTTTCGTTGCAATCCGGTATGTCGAAATAAAAAAAAATCGTATCGCAAATGCTCTTGATGGAGACTCTAAACAGCCCACCGCTGCCCACTGGGTTAGTATAGGCGTTTTCCCCACAGAACATAACAAAAAGAGCAGAAGTCGCAAGTGGGCGATGCCCGCGTGCCTCGCATTAGCAATGTATTGCATATGCGTAGTCTTTGACAGTTCTTCTTACCTCAGTTGTCGTTTGTTTCTAGTAAAGAAAACAATCGTAAAAACTCTACTATGTAAAATGCCTTCTTGTGCTGTGTTCGAATGTAAAAATAAGAGTTGTCGACTAAAATTTACCAATCATGCCGAAACAGTTCATCGGTGACTAGTATTTCATTGTATTTTTAAATCAAATTGGTAATGACATAAACAAGGAAACCAATCCGGCTGAGTAGCAACATATCAGAGACATGTTTTTCAATTTTCAACTTTATGACCTATCACATAAAACTTCTCGAAGATCAGACACAGTTGTAGTTCCATCTAGTGTAAAGTAGCGGTACTACAAAAGGAAGACTTATTGTCAAACTTAATTTCATTGTTGTCCATTGATTTTGATCATTGTTTACACAAGTAAAAGGTTCATATTTAACTGGAACTTTTATGATATAGACCTTTTTGGCATTGTCTTTATTTACCAATGGCAGTTTCGCATTCGTAGTGTGCGTTTGGTTTATATCTATGTGCGAATTGGTTACACTGGTTTTCATACTAATGGGTCATAGTTAAAACTGTTTCTATACGGATTTATGCTCGTTTATTACATTTTTACAATTTTCCAACGTTTCGGCACTTTTACAGGTGCCGTGGTCTCGGATGATGAATGGGTCATGTCACTACTTCTACTCTTTTTATGTTCTTGGCTTTCCCCCTAGTGTCAACTCTCATAGTCCCTCAAATTGCCATCGTAGCGAACCGAGAATTCACCAAACCTTAAGGCTGTTGAGATGTCTGTCACTCCGTCTCGTTCGCACATTCGAACAATTCCAATGATTTTTAAACTAATTGCATAGCTGATAAATGTGATCTGATACTTACTTGTATAATAAAAAGTGACTTGTCTAGTTGCAGCTTATGCACCAGGCTGAAGGCACGGCGTGGCACAATACTCACATCTGCCTGACCAACTCTGGGGGTCTCCGCGTGCAGATCAATCCTGGCAGTGAGTTTCAGATCAATCCTTCCTTGACCTGACAAGAGTTCCTCATCAAATGCGCCCTGCTAGGCGTTTTCTATACAACTGGTTTTCATTTACAAACATCAAGCCAGACTGCACTGATACTTCTGATGATGATTTCTGTCACTATAATTTCTGTGTACAATAATAATAAGAATACCTATTCTATCTATCTATTCGTTAACAATATAGAAAATTACCACATCAAAGGAAATACAGGCATACTTACCACCATAGTGAGAAGAGGAATAATAGGTGCCTATGTCATAATATGGGAAGAGGACAAACATCGAAGGATGCTTAGAATTGAAGATTAAAAACATACCATGTGTATGTCCAGCCACGGGCAGTGGGTTCGGTATTTCACAGAACTATGAACTTCATCAAAGTTTTTTTTAATTGAATTTGTACCGAATTTTTCTTCTATAAGTTGGTCTCCAATTACTCGTTAACTTGTGGCCGACGACGACATGGTGAAGCGGCTGGGAAACATTGGACGAGACTAGCACAGGGCCGGATTGGTTGGCATAAAAGAGAAGAAGCCTATGCCCAACAGTAGGCTCTGTCTAGGGACTGATTAGACTATAGACTCTGGTTACTACGGCTACTTTTCTCAGTACCTTAAATTTCTGTTGCTAACCAGACGTGACGACCGAGGCCCTTCTCATGGCGGTTCCATTCGAAAACTACGTGCAAACGTTTGACCTTCGCGGCGACATCGTACTGGAGGCGTTGGAGCATGCGGTGGGCCCGTTCCAGAATCCTGGGGAGTTCTACAGTGCTAGGATGCTGCAAGTTGGAGGCAAGAGACCGCATTGAACATAACTTAACAGGCCATCGGCCGGCGGCGCCAGGGCAGTAAGTTCGATCTGAGGTGGCGCTGTGACGTCACTGAGTGAGCAGCGTCCGCAGCAATTCAGCTTCTCCGGTCACAGTCCTCGGATTCGGTCGGATTCCTTTTCTCCGGTGATATTGGGTTCGGAAATCAGGTCTTCCATTTTCTGGATCTGTTAAACTCCCCAACTACCATTTTCCCCTACTCTCGTTGTACCCAAAATCTTTCTCTCAGCAACCAGTTGCTTATATCCCTACCATCACTCAATTTTATAATTGACAGTCATACATCTTTATCCTTTCTTAGTGACCAAGCCAAAGGATTCGATTGAATTCCGTTTCTCCAATAATATTTAGTTCGGACATGAGGTCTTCGATTTCCTGGTCCTTTTTAACTCCGCTACCTTCCCTTCCTCTCGTTGGACACAAAACGCCTCTCCGTAAGCAGTAACCTATTTCGTGTCTTTAATTTTTGTGGTCTTTTCTCTTTGGGACCACGTTTGAAAACCATATGCTATTGTGCTAACGGCTCCTGACAAAAGCTATCCCTTCCTCCAGGCATGCGAGTGGTAGTCAACGCGTCCATGCCGGCCGGTTCCCGCGTGGTCTCAGCGCTGGTGCGTTGCATCGAGTGCGACGTACCGCGCTACGAACCTCTCGACCCCAGCGCCACCTACCGGGTCGTCACTGTTGACTACATCGCCGACGGTGGCAGTGGATTCACGGTGAGACCATCAGTCATCTCCTTATGGCCTCCGACGGCAGCGGAGAGAGTATATCGAGTGCCACGTACCGCGCTACGTACCTCTCGACTCTAGCGCCACCTACCGGGTCGTCACTGTTGACTACATCGCCGACAGTGGCAGTGGATTCACGTTCGTCCTCCGACGGCGGAGGAGAGATTATATCTATTTGTTTATTTTTAAATGCGTTTATTTTTAAAAATCTAGTGCGACGTACCGCGCTACGAAACTCTGGACCCATACGCCACCTACCGGGTCGTCACTATTGACTACATCGCCACAAGGAGGCTGTGGATTCACGATTATAGCATCAATACGCCCCTGAGGGCTTAAGATTTATTAAGATGAAGGACGGCAAAGGAGAGAGCACCTACATTAAGTGTGACGTACTACGCAACGAATCCCTCGACCCCTCACTTATCGGGTCGTCACTTTTGACCTCATCGCTGACGGACGCAGGGAATTTACGGTGAGACCATAAATAATCTTAATATACTCGTACGTTCTTATGACTTTCGACGGCAGATAATAGAGTACATTGAGTTCGCAACAAACCTCTCGACCCCAGCGTCACCTTCATTCGTCGTCATTGATGACTACATCGCTGATGGTGGCAGTGGATTCACGAGAACTGGGTCATATCCCAAGGTATTGCTCTCAGACTCATTGGCTGGACTCATTAGTAATTATAGTTAAACATTTAACGAGACAGTTCACGCTATACAAGAAAACCAAATACCTATACCCTAAAGATGTGGTCGGATGGCACTTTTTACATCTTCTTCTTCTTCAGGCTATATTATGTAGTCCACTGCTGGACATAGCCCTCCCCTAATGAGCTCCATAGCGCCCTGTCTTCAGCTTGCCGCATCCAGCATCTGCCGGCAGTTTTTCGCAGATCGTCATCCCACCTAGTCGGAGGGCGTCCTACACTACGTTGCCGAGTCGTGGTCTCCACTCAAGAATACGTTTAAACAACAACGGTTGTCGGTTCTTCGCGAGATATGGCCAGCCCACTGCCACTTCAGCTTGCTGATTCTCTGAGCTATTTTTATATACATTTATACATTTGCACTACTGGCATCCCTTGGTTATTTCACTGTGATTATACATAACCCTATGGTACTACTGGTAGTACTGAAGGTAATAGCAGCTCCCCAAGGCATTCCTAGTAGAAACGATACAGACGCAGTTTGGTTTTCATTCACAAACGACATGCTTGATTGCAATAACACTACCAATATGTTTAGACGACACCAATCAAGATTTGCTCCGGGAAGAGACCCGTGCCCCTCGGTGGGGACATAATGGGTTGATGATGACAAATGTTGACTGCCTGATGGTCTAATAGTTAACACGCTTGACTGCCGGAACAGAGGTCGTGGGTTCGATTGTTACTGGAGGCCGCCATCAATTTCAACCCTGTATGTCCACTGCTGGGGTACGGGCCTCTTCCTGCTTTGCGGGAAGGTTAGGCCGTACTCCACCACGGGGGAGAACTGAGGACAGGCAATAAAGAAATTATAGCCTCATATGAAGTTTTCAAGGCTATAATTGTCTTTTCGTCGTCGTCAGGCTATACTAGTCCACTGCTGGACATAGCCCTCCCCTAAAAAACGCGACGTTGTGCTATCATAGGGGGTAATGCCCATAATCCCTACGCTGGGCATGCGGGTTGGGGATCGCAGTTCGGTGGAACTGTACTGCAGGGGGCGCTGCTGCCCACCCCCCGGTTTGTGTCCCTTAGTCGCCTTTTACGACACCCGCGGGAAGAATTGGGTTGGTGCTATTCTCTAGGCCGACACCACACAGCAATATCAATTGTCTTTTGATAAGTTTATTTCCAATTCTAAGCCAGGTCATACCTCGATTTGACTCCTTTAATCGTATTGGCAATGTATGAATAAAATCTAACTACGTCCGTCCGTCCTATCTACTCAAACTACGTGTGCAATGCAGTGTGCAATGCAGTGTGCAATAAAGAGTATTAATCTAATCTACGCACTATACGAGTATATGGCACTAGCTGTGCCCTGAGGTCATACCCGCGGTTTATCAATTTTCTCATGGGAATAAGATATTTTCCCGCAGTAAAATATAGCCTATGTTAATACGGTGTTAGCTAACTCCATACCAAATTTTATTAAAATCGCTCCAGCCATTTAGACGTGAAGAAGTAACAAATATACCCTCTCAAACTTTCGCCGTTATGATATAAGCGTGAAGTAATCGTATTCTATGATGATAAGTGTGATTTTATTCTTTTCTAATGCACTAACCCGTGCTAAGGACAATTTTGGACAAACTCTGGCTAACCGCGCTAGAGGTCGCGGGTTCGAGTCCCGGCATTGGTGGATTTTTTAGCCTCTAAATAGGTTTTTCAAAAAGTGTGTTTGCTCTATAAGAACCAGCTGAAAAGAATGCTAAGTTGGGAAATGCTCTAAAGTCTATTTATCCTTACTTGGCCAATTTATAAAACAAGATTCTACCCGTAAAGTATGGATTTTAGTCGCTAAGCGCCATATTCCTGTAAATGACGTAATCGGGGAGACTATTTTAGATAACACGCTGTCAATTTTATAAACAAAGTACATTAAGTTGCGAGAAAATATGTTTTGGCATCAAATATCAATTTTGAGGTAAGAATCTTGTTTACTAAATTGGCCAAGTAAGGATAAATAGACTGTAGAAGCGACTGCGATTGTTGAACTCTCCTTCCAGATGCTAACGGAGCACCGTGAGAACGTGCAGAACGTGGAACTGGACTACGTGATGCTCCAGCGATACATGCGGCGCCTGCACACTCTGGTGACCGATTTGGACGGCCGGATACAGATCGTCTTCTGACCTTAGATTATGGACTCTGTTGTTTAGTGAATAAAGTTGTTTCTATGGAGATTTTAGTTTTTACCCTCTCAAAAACATGCCCTAAAGCATACAGAACAGAATTTCTCTGTACGTAAAACAGAGAATATTGTAAAGTGGTTCGAAATTTCACTGATGCCGGTGAGTCGCCCATTAGATCAGTTGGAAAGAGCGTTGGCACGGATAGCCAGAGGTCGCGGGGTCGAATCCCGGCATGGGTGGAGTTTTTAGCCTCTAAATAGGTTTTAAAGATGCCCTAACGCTCCAAGCATCCAAGCCAAGTCGATCGGCACGAGCTGGCCTAAATTGGAGCTGCCGCTTAGTAGCTCGTGGGACCGGGCTTGTGCGTGGGAATATGAATAACCTCGAACCTTGGCCTCGGCCTGAACGGAGCTCGGCATCGGCCTCGAGCAGTGGTATAACTTTCTCCTTTTGTCCCATGTCTGAGTTACGAAAAGGTAACTCCTAGGAATCTCAGTACAATTTATCGTTATTAATCCTTGTATGTCCCCACTGCTGGGGCACGGATCTCTTCCTGCATCGCATCGCAGGAAGGTTTGGCCATACTCCACCACGGGGGCCAAGCCCGGGTTGGTGGAGGATAGTAAGACAGTGGCAGAGGCGGCGACGGTGCTGGCCGGTAGCCCTCCTTGGGACCTCGAAGCCGAGGTACTCGCGGAGGACTACTGGCGCGGCGCGGAGGTTGGCGCCAACGGCGGGATGCCTCTTCCGGGGCAGATCGCGCGGTGGAGAGAGGAAGCCCGTGACGATCTGTTCCGGGAGTGGAAGGAGAGGTTGGCGCGACCTACCGCTGGCCTCAAGGTGGTGGCCGCCGTTCGGCCCGTCCTTCGGGACTGGGCCGAGCGCGGGCACGGCGCCCTGACCTACCGTCTGGCGCAGATCCTCACCGGGCACGGCTGCTTTGGTGTGTACCTGTGACAAATAGCGGTCGGGAGCCGACGGCGGCGTGCCACCACTGCGACGCGGCGGAGGGCACGGCGCAGCACAGGCGCGCCATGTGCCCCGCGAACCGCGTGCTGAGTTGGCCGCGGCTTTTGGGGCGGACCTCTCGCTGCCGGCGATCGTTGGTGCGATGGTTGGCAGCGAGGATGCCTGGGCGGTCCTCAAGGGTACGGCGGAGATGCGCGAGGGGATGACCCTCTTACGCTCCCTCTCCGCCGTCGGAGAACCGGGCGCAGCCGGCGGGCATATGCCGACCGTCTGCCGCCATAACGGGAGCCTTCGGACGGTGGGTCGATGCCCACCGCTCGATTGAGAGGTCCCGTGCTGGAAGGCGCTCTGTGTGTTCCTGAGTGCCTTCAGCGGAGTAGGGGGGAGGTAATGCATCCCCTCCAGAGGAGTGCCCGCAAGGGCACCCGCAGACGGGGTCGCGGCAGTGTGTTAAAGCGTTCCCGTGGCCCCGTCCCTTGCGTGAGCGGAGGAACACCCCAGGAGTTTTAGTCAGTATACCGCCCTTTTCAGGGCGGGGAGTCCGACATAACCACCGCGCTCCCCCGAGCCGGTGATACCCGTAATAGGATTCCCCCTGGGTTAAAAAAAGGCCACGAGCGCTTCTTCCATGGCTGAATTACGAAAAGGTAACTCCTAGGAATCTCTGTACAATTTATGAAATGAATTTAGCTAAAAAGCTAATGAATTTAGCTAGTTGCTGTGTGAAGCCAGTTATAATTTCATAAATACCCATGAAGACCAAAGCCATTAAAAAAAATCTTATTTAAATTCTTTGTCGCACTAATTACAAACGTTAATGCACAATAGCGTGCGTAATGAACGCAGCTAATAGAAAAAAATGTCTGTCGCACTTTTAGGGTTCCGTAATCAGTAAGAAACCTTATATCATAGAATCACTTAGTTGAAATTATTTTTCTTTCTTTTATTTAAGTTGTTAGTCGTCCGCAGGTACGTCTCTAGGGCTTTGTGTTTTTGTCTATTGAAAGGTGTGGTTCTTGAGCTGGATTCTCCAGTAGAACCATCGTTTTTACCACTGTGTCGACTATAGATTCGAATTTGCTGTGATGAGAGTTATTTGAGCTTTAGTGTCTGTGGGTTCTGTATTTCGTTGTATTTATTCTCTATGATCCAGGTTCACTTATTGTTGGATTTTCGGTTGACTATTGAGTTGAAAAGAGTGAGATTGTGTTCTAAAATAAAAACTATCTATTTTTGACCGTTTTTTAACTGTGCTGACTTTTGCCGTGGCCAAATTTACCTAAAATGTATTTGTTGTTATGTTGTCGTTCGCCAACTTGTGCATTAAAGTATCCAGAAGCCAGGTGCAAGGTCCTCGTAGATTTTATTAATAGTTGCATTATCTATACCTACTATTTTTATTTTTAACGCACTAACCCGTGCTAAGGACAAACTGGCACGGATAGCCAGAGGTTGCGGGTTCGAATCCCGGCATGGGTGAAATTTTTAGCCTCTAAATAGGTTTTTTTTAAGTTGCATTAACTGCTTGCTTAGTTAGAGCGTCGCTTCACTCATCTAGTGTGAGTGAAGATGCCACTGGACGCTGTATCATCTCATTAAGTAGATGCAAAAAGGCCAATATGTATTTAAATAGTTAGAGCGTAGGGTATCTTTATATTCAACACTGCAATCTTTCTGATAATATCCTGAATGTGGTCCTTTAAATATGACTTTACTAGAAAACCTACATCTTTATGACCTGCAGTTCCTAATTCGTGGTACAGGATATACTTACCCTCGGTGTTCCTCTATTGTTCCTCCTATTCTTCTCATTTTGCTTACACCGTATACCTATGCCCCAGTTGAGTTCCTTGAGTAATTTTCTCAATTCTGAAAGGCTTTCTTGTCTCCGTAAGTTATTCATATTAGGTGTTGTCGAGTTGAAGGTAGAGTAGTAGTATGTCCAAATATCATACATTAAAAAAGATGGATCCAGTATTTTTTCGTTGTTTTTAATGCTTAGAGTACTTGGAGCATTTGGGGTATATATTGAGCAACTTGTTGGAAGGTTTACGTCTACTCCTCTCGCGGGGACCAGCCGAATTGGGAGCAATTCGGCTGGTCCCCTTCGGGTGTAGTTAGTTGTGCTTATTAGGAACTTGTCCGTAAGGTAGGTAGTCAGGTACCCAGGGTTTTTATGTGTTCTTCTCAGACATAGACTAAGATCCCTCTCGCAAGAGCTTGTATTTTTTCTATTTCCTTGTTGAGTTCATGATTGAGGATTGGGCTCATTTGTTCCTAGACTTTGTAGTCTGTTAATCTCGCTTCTCTCAAGTCGTCGTCGTCAGGCTGTACAAGTCCACTGCTGTCTCTCAAGTGCCACAGCCATTCCCAGGGCTGCGTACAAATTGAAAATTACTTTGATATTTTTTTTTCAATAGAGTAGATAAAGGAACCCTTCTTTTACGGAACCCTGCTGTGTTCGTGGCACGACACACCGTTGGCCAGTTTATTAATTTAACGTAATTAACGTTTGAATTTAGTGTAATAAAACATTTCAATAAATAATTATTTCTACAGTGCCTATATTTTAACGAATTTAGTCATGATTGTTCATTAGATCATCAAAACGATAAAAAAAAGAGCTCGGCAAAACCTGTCATAACTTGGACTGTTATTGAAATTGAGGTGTTACTTATTCGTAATTCAGACATACAAATCGATTTGGCTGTTCCAATCATGTTGAAGAGGGCCGCTATTCAAGGGATGCCTTCATTAAAGCCTGTGGTCAAAGATGTGGACTCTGTCACCACGCCGCCCGGGGCTCTGCCGGGAAAAAACCAAAGAAATGTAGTCCTTGATACGCCTATCAAATCTCTGGCGGATAAAAAAATATACAAGTAAGTCTATACCAATGTCCCCACAGCTGAAGGACTGAACGAATGAAGGTTAGGCCATACTCCACCACGGGGGCCAAATCCGGGTTGGTGGAGGATTGAAAGACGGGCCCTACTGTTAGAAGTTATCAAACCGCCCAAAAAGCCTATGACATGGCTTAACGACTGCCATTACAACTAAGCGTCTTACTTTATACCTGTTGATTTTTTTTTCAATTAAGGCCTTATAATTATTCAATTTTCTGTTTTAATTTCCTCCTGTACCCGGCGCAGATTCGAATTATGCGTTTTACTAAATTGTATTTGCCCAAAATGTTCTTTTTCCATAATTTCTGCACGTCTTTTGCAAAATGTCAGCTTCTCGTAATCGTCGTCTTAAGTAAAGCTATAAGTACTTGTAGGTACTGCTTAACTCTGAACTCTTTCTAGGACAATAAGACTACAGAATGGCTTGACTGCCCTACTTATATCTGATCAAACGGAAGGTAGCGAAACAAAAAAGGTAAGAACATAATATTTTATACCAGCTATTCTAATTATTGTTATTCTTTTGCATAAGTATTTAAAAGTCCGTCAGCCGAAAAATTAAGATAGGGTATCTCGAAATATCAAATCATCATCGGATTAAATAAGGTCTACTTATAAAGAAAACCTTGGTAGGTATGTTTCTTTTAGACTATACTAAATATTTTTCCTCTTTGGTTTTCTTTTTGAACATGTAGGTACCAATTTATTCTTTCTCACACACTAAATCAAAGTACTGGAAATAACACCATTGAATTTAGGTTACACTTAAGAAAATATATTTATGCCACACCTGGCAATAAAGTGGCTTTTTCCGCACGCTGCGCGTACGGAAAAGTCGCTTTCTGGCCAAGTATAGACATAAAAAGATGTAGGTACACAACACGGGAGGTAATAAAGAAAGCTCTCGATCGCATATTTACGTCCCTCGCTTGCAGCTCGGGCCGCAAACTTCTGCGATCTCGGCCTTTCTTTGTAAGTATTACCAAATTACCACCCTAGTTGTGTAGGTAGGTACCAAAAAAATATGATATCATTTGTATGCATCGCATACTTTTTTTAAATATTATATACTTTTTTTATTATATACTTTTTTTATGCATTTCATACTTTTTCGCAAAATATTTTTTGTAAAATGTTTAAGTAAAATAATTATCAGAGGTGCATATAGAAAGAAGTTCTTAGACTTAAGCCATCACCATCCGAGTAAACTAATGCTTCTGATTGGAAGATTTTTCGTGACAACACCAAAATAGCCAATCAGAAGCATTAGTTTTCGCGGATGTCGCACTCGGATCGAGCGCACTAAGACCGTGAAAACCTGGCTTTATTTCCAAATTCGGTTCGAAACACTTGACACTGGCGTAGACTCAAACCATGCAGGAAAAAACAATTTTTGCCCGCTGTTTGTTTGTTGATTTTTTACCAGGTTTCCGCAGTAACCGACTATTTCGATTATATCTTAACGGCTCAAAGGTCGACGATTATTGGTTTCTTAAATACTGCAGAGTAAATAAAATATAAATAAATAAATAAATAAATGTATCAGTGAGTGAGTGAGTGAGTGAGTGAGTGAGTGAGTGAGTGAGTGAGTGAGTGAGTGAGTGAGTGAGTGAGTGAGTGAGTGAGTGAGTGAGTGAGTGAGTGAGTGAGTGAGTGAGTGAGTGAGTGAGTGAGTGAGTGAGTGAGTGAGTGAGTGAGTGAGTGAGTGAGTGAGTGAGTGAGTGAGTGAGTGAGTGAGTGAGTGAGTGAGTGAGTGAGTGAGTGAGTGAGTGAGTGAGTGAGTGAGTGAGTGAGTGAGTGAGTGAGTGAGTGAGTGAGTGAGTGAGTGAGTGAGTGAGTGAGTGAGTGAGTGAGTGAGTGAGTGAGTGAGTGAGTGAGTGAGTGAGTGAGTGAGTGAGTGAGTGAGTGAGTGAGTGAGTGAGTGAGTGAGTGAGTGAGTGAGTGAGTGAGTGAATGAATGAATGAATGAATGAATGAATGAATGAATGAATGAATGAATGAATGAATGAATGAATGAATGAATGAATGAATGAATGAATGAATGAATGAATGAATGAATGAATGAATGAATGAATGAATGAATGAATGAATGAATGAATGAATGAATGAATGAATGAATGAATGAATGAATGAATGAATGAATGAATGAATTAATTATTAATTGATTAATTAATGAATATTCATGGACATACTACACAGATCTCGTCAGCCATATACTAAGTCTAAACGACTTGTGTTATAGGTGCTAACTAGACGATAGATTTAATACAATGTAACGGTACGAACCTCTTTACACCATTTTTCTTTCTTTTTCTATCTATCGTTTTCAAATATTAAAATTTTGTCACACATTTCGAAATTTTCCTCATTTCCATCATTACTACATTACCCTTTGACCAAATCTGACGACGTCAGATCAATGGGTAACGGGTAAAGGGTAAAGGGTCAAACCGCTGCGCCACCGAGACCGTCAAATTACTACTTACCAGTTAAATAACACATTTATCCAATTTAGTTACCGAAGGTTTTTGTAGCCTAAATGTTATCCGCTATTTGTTTAAATTATTTTAGTCTGACTCAATTTGATCTGACTATCGGATGTTATCCTGGTTCCGTTTTATGTTTGTGACATCATCTGCGTCTTTAAGTCTTTTAAAGTACAAACTTTTGAAAATTATTAGCTTATTAGTATTCTGAGTTGTATTTGTAGTGCAATTTTATAATATAAAATTTTATTACTAAGCATAAATGAATAAACAGCTACACTAATTATTATTTTGGGTGAATTTAAAATATATGACATTATTTCAAAAAATTTTTGCTTGCACAAAACAACGTACGATGAAAAACCCAAATTTCCTTATTTCTAATGCAAAAAAAACGAAAAAAATAAAACGCAGTCTGCTAATTTGTTTGCAGACGTACTGTGTGTGTCTATACTATACGAAAAAAATAACATTAATAATATCTACATAAGACAGTCGTCCCAGGCCCTAAATTGAATGGAAGTACACCCAAACTGAGCCCAAAAGAGCATACCTATACAAGTTGTGTTTGGCGACCTCCAATGTGGCAATCAAACCCAAAACCTCTTTCCGTTGACCTGTTAATGGTCGGAATCTATCTGCTTGGTCCCCAGGCGGCCTGCGCACTCAGCGTTGGCGTCGGAAGCTTCAGCAACCCGCCCGACATCCAGGGCCTGGCCCATTTCGTGGAGCACATGCTCTTCTTGGGTAGCGAGAAGTACCCCAAGGAGGACGATTTCAGCGCTTTCATTGCGGTAGTGTAGCCTTGACACAGACATGATACAGTCGACACCTTGTAACTTAAAAAACCTATTTAGAGGCTAAAAATTTCACCCATGCCGGGATTCATGTAATCATGCTGGTACAGTGATATCGTTCCGATGTAAAACCTAACTGCAAAGTAGGTAGTCGGGGCTGTAAGTGATGCAATTTGCTTAAGCCAGATGTCGCTGCCTGTACGTACCTAATACAGAGAAAAGTGTAAAGAGCTTCGAAATTTCACTGATGCCGGTGAGTCGCCCATTAGCTCAATTGGTAGAGCGCTGGCACGGATAGCCAGAGGTTGCGGGTTCGAATCCCGGCATGGGTGAAATTTTTAGCCTCTAAATAGGTTTTTAAATTTGTCCTTAGCACGGCTTAGTGCATTAAAAATAAAAATAGTATAACCTTGTAACTTGCAAAGTCGCCCGTGACGTGAGCGTGTAGAACATGTATGTAAAGATAAATGTGCTGAAGAAGGATGCTCTCTTCCTCCATTCTTCCGAAAGCCCGTTGCATGACACGCAAAGTTCGCGTATGAAATCTGCCTGGTGTCAGACAGCCTCTATTTTCACTAGATACGGCGTTCTCTACTGCCTCTTTGTATCGGCAATCCCTCTGCAATTAGAAGAGGAACGTGATGTCGACAGTACACGAAGCGAGGTGGCTTGTGTCGGGCCTTGGGCAGAAGGATGACCTTTCTGACTATTTAAACTTCGGGGATATAACCAGAGTGCAGAATGCCGTTGAATACGTGCGACGGGGCTGCAATTGGGTAGGTGTCAGAGCGCTGTCTTGACATACAATTATCCGCTGTAGCCGACATGGATAAAGAATCAGGGTTGTCAGCCAATTGCAGGCGCTGCAAATTAGGCTTAATTGTGTTGTTCAACCGCTGCGGTACGCTCCAAGGCATGGGTGGGATTCGCGACAAATGCCCCCTGGCGGTAGTCACCGAAAACGTAAATTCTGGTTTGCACTTTGAATCATATGTCCAATAGAGGAGGGTTCGGTGTACAGCTACCGGCATAGGCTATGAACAAAGAGGGCATCATTGCCGACGGACTCGATGTGGCGTTCCTAGGATTCTTTGGCAATGGTAAACAGCTCCACCGCATCTTGTGCTGAGGAAGGCAGCGGTAATACTGCCATTGCTTCCGGAGACGGCTCTTGTCGTCGATCAGATTCATGACACAACCGCGGAGCGTAGTGGATTTACCTCCGCTCGATCTTAAGAGCACGCTGGTTGCAGTCTTTAGATAATGGCAACTCAAATCTGTTTCCGCCGCGGCGTCGTCGGGAATAGATGGGGTAATTCCAGCAAAGGTGGAGGCGAAAGAGGTCCAATTGTAAAGTCAACGTGACGCTGGCAGCGTCTTATTATATTTTAGGTCTTAAATTTATAAATTTATTATTACGTTGATTTTTATAATCTTTGATTTGTTGGATTAGTTTCCGACCAGAATAGCATAAATTTAACAAATTTAAGTGACCGGTTATTCTGACGCACACGTAATATTTTACTCCACTTGCGCCATAGAAAAAAAGCGGAATAAGCAACGCAAAGACCGACAGCGAGTCGACGACCTACTACTTTGACATCCATGAAAGTGACCTGTCCGAGGCCATGGACATGTTCAGCCAGTTCTTCATCAGCCCGCTCATGAGCAAGGAGGTCATGCAGCGCGAGCGGGAGGCCATCGAGTCTGGTCAGTGTCCCTTTGGTACATGGCTTAGGGCTTTGAATTAAATGAGCTAAAATTTATATAATTAATAAATGTATATTCAGAATAATCAGTTTTACTCCAGATTAAAATTACAAATTGCCAACGCCACAGAGTTCGCGATAGCAATGCCGCTCGACGAAGCCCGAAAGAACCAGCTTTTGTCCAGTCTGTTCCCGAAGGGGCACCCTGGCAGGACCTTCGCGGGTGGAAACCTCAGGAGTCTCCGCGATGAGTTGAACAACGACGACCGGCTCTACTGCGAGGCGCATAAGTTCCGCCGCCGGCACTACAGCGCGCACCGCATGAACGTCGCTGTGCAGGTATTGGATAAGATAATTGTATATATGGAATCCTTTCAATTTCGTCTAATCGATTTACTTATGGAATCGCTCGTAGCCCCGGCTGCCTGAGTGATTTTAAACGTTCACGAAGGTTAAGCAACATAGGGCGCGACCAGTGCGTGGATGGGTAACCGTTTGTCACTAACAGTAGTGGCATTTTTCCGAGTGGTTTCGTGCTTTGCAAGGCGCGCTAAGCACTTGGTGCGGGCTGCCGTCGATAGATTGCAGTTGCTAAGCCAAGTTCCAGACCTTACCGCGGCTTGAAAACTACCCAGATGGGGCCACTTACAAATATACTTCGGCCCCCAGTGGGAGTCGAACCTACGCCCCTTGATACTTAAGCGCCTTAACGGCTAGACCAACGAGGCAGTCAATGCATTTATAGTTATATATTAAACGGGTCTAATCGCGATTATTTATTAGGTAAAACGTAATTACCTTATTTGCCGCCGTTCCAGCACCGTTACAGTTGCCGTGGTCTCGGGTAGACTGAAGTGGCGGGTGCAGTCAATTATTGTGGGTAGTCACGTTCAATTTTTCGCAGCTGAGCGACACACAACACTTACTACGCCCACGGACAGGTCCGGTGATAAGGCGCGTGATCGGGGGGCACGGCGGTGACCCCGCCAAGTCGAGCGCGAAGCAAACACTGCCGTACCATCTTTACAGGAACCATTTCGCCGCATTTTCAGGCCCCTATTTGAGAACCTCTGGATAAGACAAGAACGCTGAAATTTTCGTCATCGTAAGCTGCTTGTATAGTCACAAACTTAAAATCCAAAATTTCAAGTAGGTAGGACATTTAGTTCCGAAAGCAAAGTTTCGCATTTTCGACACTCACTCACTCACTGATGATCAAAATAGAACTAGTACTTCCCATAAACACAGAGAGCTGAAATTTGGCACAGAGTTAAGGTTTAATCGCCAGGTAAAGGGAAAACTATAAAAGTAAGGATAATCGAAGATAACACAGCATCGCATTTAGCGCCACCACGGACTTTACAGAAAACTCTAGTTCTCAACTTCACCACTAGATGGAACTCGCATGTTTCTGCATCGCGGTATGGTTATATCCAGCTGTACTCTATTCAGACTAAACTCGGCCAAATTATTGACAATACTCTTGGGCCTCCTTGTAAAACTAGTGTGCGTTGAGCTCACAGTACATTATAAAAGAGTAGAAGTCATAAGTGGGCGGTGCCCTATGCGTAGTCTCTGAAAGTTCTTCTTGTCTCAGGTGTCGCTTGTTTCTAGTAAAGAAAACAATCGTAAAAACTCTATTAAAATTCCTTCTTGTACTGTGTTCGAATCTAAAAAATAAGAGTTGGGGACTAAAATTTACCAATCACGCCAAAACAGTTCATCAGTGAGAAGTATTTCAATGTATTTTTAATTAAATTGTTAATGACATAAAAAAGGAAACCAATCCGGCTGAGAAGCAACATATCGGAGACTTGTTTTTCAATTTTCGACTTTATGGCCTAACACATAAAACTTCTCGAAGATCAGACGCGGTGGTAGTTCCATCTAGTGTAAAGTAGCGGTAGGTACTACAAAAGAAAGAGTTATTGTCAAACTTCATTTCATTGTTGTCCATGGATTTTGATCCTTGTTTACATAAATAAAAGTTTCATATTTCACTGGAACTTTTACTATATAGACCTTTTGGCGTTGTCTTTATTTACCAAAGGCAGTTTGGCTTTCATAGCGTGCGTTTGGTTTTTAAGTGTGAGTTTGGTCACACTGGTTTTCATACTAATGGGTCATGCCACTACTTCTGCTCTTTTTTTATGTTCTGTGGTTGGGCTACTCCATCTTCCGAAAACAGTAGATCATGACCACGAGCTATCAACTCTAAACCTGCATCGACTGCTTGCATCCTCCGGGAATGCTTTTGCTGAACTGGGGCCTTGTTAATTTTTTGAAAACCGCCGCATAACAATATAAAATTTCCTGAAGATTATTCTTTTACTTGGGACTTCACCCGACTACAATACTTAAAAAATCCAAAATTTATGGCCTGCATGTCATTAAGTAAGTTGTCGCGAATGTACGCGATCCGAATGTGTACACTTTTTTATCCGGGGGTAGTTATGTTTTTTACGGAGCAGCGCGCCGTAAACCGCCATGCGGTGACGACACACAGCTACGAGCGGCCAACCGAGCGAATGCAGTTCTGAGGACATTCAGGTATTTATTCTCAGAGTACTGATTATCTCAATCTGGTTGTATCCTATTTATTGTGTCGTGTATCTCAACGCAAATTAAACATGAATCTATATAGCTTAGTATTATATCAATTCTCAGTGTCCTGCTATCAGTGATGATCGTGGTCAAGTGGACAGTGTATTAGCGTGTAATATATGGATTGCCATGGGTATTGCTCAGTATCTCAGATGTTGCCAACCAAAGGGTTGATCAGTGATCTCAGTATGTGTGGAAAGGGGTCTCTATTAGGGGAGGTTGGAGGCGACGAGCAGGCCGGCTCCGGTAACGCTCAGTTTCTGCTCAGATTACAATCAGTAATTACTCAGTTCATGCTCAGTCGATGCTCAGTGGAAGCTCGGTTAAAACTCAATAGTACTTAGTGACAATACAACATTATTCATGCATGGGTATAATTCAAGCTACACGAATAATTATTATTATCATATTCGCCGATTTCTATTTTTATTTAGATCTGGCTCAGGCATAGAATGGGAACTTGGCGACAGAAGTTAAGCAAACGCAAAGTTTCGTATTTATGACACTGACTCACTCAAGATCATCAAAATAGAACTTCCCATAAACTTACAGAGCTGAAATTTGGCACAGAGTTAGGGTTTAATCGCCACATAAAGGGAAAACTATAAAAACTAGGATAGTCGATGATGTCGAGTAAATGGTGACACTGATTAGAAAACACAAGAGCCTAACCAAACTAATAGAAGACATCTACATACTGATTTTACAAAAAATATTCAACTTGGTCGGCCTCTCTGTTGAAATTCTTGTGTTTTAACGATTCTTCGATTCGTCAAGGCAAGTTCGTGCAAGTTCCACATTGAACTCTAACCAAATCCTTTTGCCCTCAGGCGAGCTTGGACCTGTCAACCCTAGAGCGGTACGTAGGGCAAACGTTCGGTCTGATCCCCGTCAACGCGTCCCCGCCCGACGACTTCAGCCGCTTCGCCTACAGTGCTAACACCAGCACGCCGGAGTTCCGCTCGCTGTATTACGTCAAGCCCATTAGCGAAGTCTCCGAGGTCAGTGTCTTACCTATCGACTAAGTGGTCACATAAAATACTGGAGATAAACTTAATCGATATCAACCCTTGTATGTCCGCAATGCTAGTACACAGGTCTCTTCCTGCACGAAGGTTAGGCCATACTCCACCACGGGGGCCAAGTCCGGTTTGGTGGTGGATTGTAAGACAGCGGCGGGCCTTACTGTCAGAAGTCATCAAGCCGCCCATAAGGCCTCTGATATTGCTTAACGACTGCCATTACATAACAGCCGGCATTAACAGCTTAACGTACCTTGCGAAGCACGTAAGCGCTCCGAAAAATGCCATTAGCGGTAGTCACGGGACGGTCACCCATCCTGCACCTGTCCGCGCCTGTTGTTGCCCAACTCAAGTGATGATCCGATGACCGATGTCAATCACTCGGTTCGATTGCCGCGAGGCCACGAACGCACGAGTGCTTCGTAGCCTAGTCGAGACGTCGGGACCTGTTTAATATATTTTTATATTTGTTTGTTTGTTTGTTTGTTTGTTTGTTTGTTTGTTTGTTTGTTTGTTGTTTGTTTGTTTGTTTGTTTGTTTGTTTGTTTGTTTGTTTGTTTGTTTGTTTGTTTGTTTATTTATTAGTATAACAAATCATTCTTACCTTCTTATCTTAAAGAGCGCTTTACCTACCTCGGTGATTCCCACAGCCGGGCATTAAGGTCTGACCTGAATATGTCGCTGAAGACTCCAACTGACTCGACGAGGTTCTTCAGCGACTCGTTTACCGTAACGGCCACTCGGCTGTGGAATGATCTTCCGGTATCAATAAGGCGCTCCCCTTCCTCAGCTGTCTTTAAAAGCAAAGTTAAGGAGTTTTATCTGTCCCTGCAAGTTTAGTAGCATATTGTTGTAAGCATATTGTAGTAAGCGTATACAGGCCCCCCGCCAGTGACTACAGTTTATTTGAATCCGTACTAGAGGATGTTTTAAAGGTAGCTTCAAGTAGTAGCAAGAAAGTTATAGTATGTGGAGATTTTAATATAGACTTGCTGGTAGACTCCGTTTTAAATAACAAATTAAAACTTATTTTCAAGTCTTTTAATTTAGTTAATATTTTCTTAGAGCCTTCTAGGATTACCGAAAACACAGCCACCTGTCTTGACAATGTATTCTGCGACTGTGAATTTTCGCATTGTTCTACAGTAACTTGCTTAAAGTCAGACCACAATGGTCAAATTGTCCACTTTGAAGCAGATTTTAAAAAAAAGGAGCAAGATATAATTTATCGGCCCATTACAGCAAAAAAGATGGAATTATTTAGAAATTACATACAAAGTAGCTTACCTACACAAAATAATAAGACCCTTAATGCAAATGCTCATTATGGAGATTTATTCAAAGTTGTTTCAAGTAGTTTTGAAAAAGTTTTTAAATTAAAAAAGTTATCATCAAAAAGAAATAAAGTAGCATTTAGTGAATGGGCTACTGCCGGCATCCGAAAAAGCAGGGACACACTATATGCGCTATATGAGAAAAAAACATACACATATGACCCCAGTTTTATACAGTATGTTAAACTATATTCAAAATTATTTAAGGCCGTCTGCCACAAAGCAAAATGTGAGCATATAAAATCAAAAATCCTTCAATCGTCTAATAAATCCAGAACAATTTGGGCTATTATAAATAAGGAAACCGGTAAATCCAAATCAGGAGATCGCGAACTTTCACTTAAAATAGATGATAAATTAATAACCTCAAATGAAGACATTGCTACGGCTTTTGAACAGTTCTTTACAAATGTTCCAATTGTAACGAAAGCTCCTTTAGACTCTTCTCCAGCTCTTGCTGAAAGTATTTTGAAAGACAATGTCCCCCCATGCCATCACGATTTTTTGTTCGACTATATTGAAGCCCATACCGTGATTAAATCGTTTAAAAAGCTAAAGCTTAAAAAAACTGAGGACTTATGGGGTATGTCAGTAACAGTAGTTAGCTCAGTAATCGATACCCTAGCACCCCAATTAGCCAAAATCTTTAACAAATGTTTAGATGAGGGTATATTCCCTGATCTAATGAAATATAGTAGGCTCGTTCCTTTATTTAAAAGCGGTGATAAGCAAGATCCCACAAATTTCAGACCAGTCTCAGTTCTACCCGTTTTGAGTAAAATATTCGAGAAGATAGTTCTAGGTCAGCTGCTTACACATTTCAATGACTATCAACTTCTCCATGGTCAGCAATTCGGCTTTACGCAAGGGCGCTCTACAACGGACGCCGGCGTCATGTTAGTTAAACATATATTTAGTGCATGGGAAGAGCGCAAGGATGCTATAGGCGTATTCTGTGACTTGTCGAAAGCATTTGATTGCGTTGACCATAAAACACTTCTTTTAAAATTAAAGCACTATGGTATAAACGGGAATAGCCTAAAACTTATAACATCATATTTAGAAGGGAAAGTTCAAAGAGCTGATATAAATAGAACTAAATCTTCAGGGTCAGAGGTCAGGATAGGAGTGCCACAGGGATCGATTTTGGGGCCGTTCCTCTTCCTCGTATATGTAAATGATTTGCCGTTCATGGTTCAAAATATGTCAGAGATAGTATTATTTGCAGATGACACGTCTCTTATTTTTAAAATTAAGAGACAAGAAAATGACCTTGACAATACAAATAATGCTCTCTCTCGGGTACTAAATTGGTTTACTTCTAATAACTTATTGTTAAATTCAAAAAAGACGAAATGTATAAAGTTCACTCTTCCAAATGTCAAAACGGTAGACAGCAATGTTTTACTGGGGAATGACAAATTAGACCTTGTGAATGAAACTGTATTCCTAGGTATCACAATTGATGCAAAGCTTCAATGGGGTCCTCATATAGAAAAATTAGCAAATAGGCTTAGTTCAGCAGCATATGCAGTCAAAAGAATTAGGGAACTAACTGACGTCGCAACTGCTAGGCTTGTTTATTTTAGTTACTTCCATAGTCTTATGTCCTATGGCATACTACTGTGGGGACGGGCAGCAGACATTGAGACCATCTTCGTCTTGCAGAAGAGAGCGATCAGATTCATTTATAGGCTGGGTAGTAGAGATTCGTTAAGAGATTTCTTTAAAGAAACTAACATCCTGACAGTTGCCAGTCAGTATATATATGAAAACATTATGTACGTTAGGAAAAATATCAGTAACTTTAAAACTTTAGGTAGCCAACACAATCTAAATACTAGAAATAAACATAAACTTTTGTTCCCACTATTTAGGCTGGCAAAGGTTAATACATCCTTCATGGGGCATTGTATACGCTTCTATAATAAAATCCCTGAAGATATATTAAGCTTGCCTGAATCGCGGTTCAAAAAATATGTTAAGCACACTTTGTGCCAAAAGGGCTACTATAACATAAAGGATTATTTAGATGACAATGAGGTCTGGAATGAAAGCCAGTACAATGTATGAGTTCTATGTTCAAAATAATTATGTAAACTATGTTAATTAAGGACTTTTGAAAAGACTAAGTTAGGAGTTTTTTTGTCCATTTTTTCTCCTAAATGATCTAGATTTTGAAATGGACACCTAGTTTGAATTGTAACGTTCATTAAGCCGCAGTTTCTGTGCTACTTTGAATAAAACCTTTTCATTTCATTTCATTTCATTTCATAGTATTCGTGCATTGTCCTTTTCATTTTGTCTTTTCCGTATGTCTCCATATAGGTACACAATATTGTATTTATTTCCTCATCGCGTAGATTGTTATTATAACGTATTTATGTAAGTTTATCATAACTATGTGTGTAACTGTTTATGTAGGTATGTTGTTATTTATATAAGTAGTGTATTAATATATTCATATTTGCACCGACTACCCGTCTCTTATTTCCTTCAGCAACTTTCCGTCGTAAGGTTGTCTGGAAGAAATTGCTTTTAGCAATAAGGCCACCAATTGTACTTTGTTTCTTTACATGTTTTATAATATGTGCTATGGTGTACAATAAAGTATATTCTTATCTTATCTTACCTTGCCTTGCCTTGCCTTGCCTTGCCTTGCCTTGCCTTGCCCTGCCCTGCCCTGCCCTGCCCTGCCCTGCCCTGCCCTGCCCTGCCCTGCCCTGCCCTGCCCTGCCCTGCCCTGCCCTGCCCTGCCCTGCCCTGCCCTGCCCTGCCCTGCCCTGCCCTGCCCTGCCCTGCCCTGCCCTGCCCTGCCCTGCCCTGCCCTGCCCTGCCCTGCCCTATCCTATCCTATCCTATCCTATCCTGCCCTATCCTATCCTATCCTATCCTATCTTATCTTATCTTATCTTATCTTATCTTATCTTATCTTATCTTATCTTATCTTATCTTATCTTATCTTATCTTATCTTATCTTATCTTATCTTATCTTATCTTATCTTATCTTATCTTATCTTATCTTATCTTATCTTATCTTATCTTATCTTATCTTATCTTATCTTATCTTATCTTATCTTATCTTATCTTATCTTATCTTATCTTATCTTATCTTATCTTATCTTATCTTATCTTATCTTATCTTATCTTATCTTATCTTATCTTATCTTATCTTATCTTATCTTATCTTATCTTATCTTATCTTATCTTATCTTATCTTATCTTATCTTATCTTATCTTATCTTATCTTATCTTATCTTATCTTATCTTATCTTATCTTATCTTATCTTATCTTATCTTATCTTATCTTATCTTATCTTATCTTATCTTATCTTATCTTATCTTATCTTATCTTATCTTATCTTATCTTATCTTATCTTATCTTATCTTATCTTATCTTATCTTATCTTATCTTATCTTATCTTATCTTATCTTATCTTATCTTATCTTATCTTATCTTATCTTATCTTATCTTATCTTATCTTATCTTATCTTATCTTATCTTATCTTATCTTATCTTATCTTATCTTATCTTATCTTATCTTATCTTATCTTATCTTATCTTATCTTATCTTATCTTATCTTATCTTATCTTATCTTATCTTATCTTATCTTATCTTATCTTATCTTATCTTATCTTATCTTATCTTATCTTATCTTATCTTATCTTATCTTATCTTATCTTATCTTATCTTATCTTATCTTATCTTATCTTATCTTATCTTATCTTATCTTATCTTATCTTATCTTATCTTATCTTATCTTATCTTATCTTATCTTATCTTATCTTATCTTATCTTATCTTATCTTATCTTATCTTATCTTATCTTATCTTATCTTATCTTATCTTATCTTATCTTATCTTATCTTATCTTATCTTATCTTATCTTATCTTATCTTATCTTATCTTATCTTATCTTATCTTATCTTATCTTATCTTATCTTATCTTATCTTATCTTATCTTATCTTATCTTATCTTATCTTATCTTATCTTATCTTATCTTATCTTATCTTATCTTATCTTATCTTATCTTATCTTATCTTATCTTATCTTATCTTATCTTATCTTATCTTATCTTATCTTATCTTATCTTATCTTATCTTATCTTATCTTATCTTATCTTATCTTATCTTATCTTATCTTATCTTATCTTATCTTATCTTATCTTATCTTATCTTATCTTATCTTATCTTATCTTATCTTATCTTATCTTATCTTATCTTATCTTATCTTATCTTATCTTATCTTATCTTATCTTATCTTATCTTATCTTATCTTATCTTATCTTATCTTATCTTATCTTATCTTATCTTATCTTATCTTATCTTATCTTATCTTATCTTATCTTATCTTATCTTATCTTATCTTATCTTATCTTATCTTATCTTATCTTATCTTATCTTATCTTATCTTATCTTATCTTATCTTATCTTATCTTATCTTATCTTATCTTATCTTATCTTATCTTATCTTATCTTATCTTATCTTATCTTATCTTATCTTATCTTATCTTATCTTATCTTATCTTATCTTATCTTATCTTATCTTATCTTATCTTATCTTATCTTATCTTATCTTATCTTATCTTATCGTATCGTATCGTATCGTATCGTATCGTATCGTATCGTATCGTATCGTATCGTATCGTATCGTATCGTATCGTATCGTATCGTATCGTATCGTATCGTATCGTATCGTATCGTATCGTATCGTATCGTATCGTATCGTATCGTATCGTATCGTATCGTATCGTATCGTATCGTATCGTATCGTATCGTATCGTATCGTATCGTATCGTATCGTATCGTATCGTATCGTATCGTATCGTATCGTATCGTATCGTATCGTATCGTATCGTATCGTATCGTATCGTATCGTATCGTATCGTATCGTATCGTATCGTATCGTATCGTATCGTATCGTATCGTATCGTATCGTATCGTATCGTATCGTATCGTATCGTATCGTATCGTATCGTATCGTATCGTATCGTATCGTATCGTATCGTATCGTATCGTATCGTATCGTATCGTATCGTATCGTATCGTATCGTATCGTATCGTATCGTATCGTATCGTATCGTATCGTATCGTATCGTATCGTATCGTATCGTATCGTATCGTATCGTATCGTATCGTATCGTATCGTATCGTATCGTATCGTATCGTATCGTATCGTATCGTATCGTATCGTATCGTATCGTATCGTATCGTATCGTATCGTATCGTATCGTATCGTATCGTATCGTATCGTATCGTATCGTATCCTATCCTATCCTATCCTATCCTATCCTATCCTATCCTATCCTATCCTATCCTATCCTATCCTATCCTATCCTATCCTATCCTATCCTATCCTATCCTATCCTATCCTATCCTATCCTATCCTATCCTATCCTATCCTATCCTATCCTATCCTATCCTATCCTATCCTATCCTATCCTATCCTATCCTATCCTATCCTATCCTATCCTATCCTATCCTATCCTATCCTATCCTATCCTATCCTATCCTATCCTATCCTATCCTATCCTATCCTATCCTATCCTATCCTATCCTATCCTATCCTATCCTATCCTATCCTATCCTATCCTATCCTATCCTATCCTATCCTATCCTATCCTATCCTATCCTATCCTATCCTATCCTATCCTATCCTATCCTATCCTATCCTATCCTATCCTATCCTATCCTATCCTATCCTATCCTATCCTATCCTATCCTATCCTATCCTATCCTATCCTATCCTATCCTATCCTATCCTATCCTATCCTATCCTATCCTATCCTATCCTATCCTATCCTATCCTATCCTATCCTATCCTATCCTATCCTATCCTATCCTATCCTATCCTATCCTATCCTATCCTATCCTATCCTATCCTATCCTATCCTATCCTATCCTATCCTATCCTATCCTATCCTATCCTATCCTATCCTATCCTATCCTATCCTATCCTATCCTATCCTATCCTATCCTATCCTATCCTATCCTATCCTATCCTATCCTATCCTATCCTATCCTATCCTATCCTATCCTATCCTATCCTATCCTATCCTATCCTATCCTATCCTATCCTATCCTATCCTATCCTATCCTATCCTATCCTATCCTATCCTATCCTATCCTATCCTATCCTATCCTATCCTATCCTATCCTATCCTATCCTATCCTATCCTATCCTATCCTATCCTATCCTATCCTATCCTATCCTATCCTATCCTATCCTATCCTATCCTATCCTATCCTATCCTATCCTATCCTATCCTATCCTATCCTATCCTATCCTATCCTATCCTATCCTATCCTATCCTATCCTATCCTATCCTATCCTATCCTATCCTATCCTATCCTATCCTATCCTATCCTATCCTATCCTATCCTATCCTATCCTATCCTATCCTATCCTATCCTATCCTATCCTATCCTATCCTATCCTATCCTATCCTATCCTATCCTATCCTATCCTATCCTATCTTATCTTATCTAAGAAATACCTCTCATTGTATGCTCAGATATTCCTTTTTCAGAATCAAGAAGGATTGATGACATTTGGTTGCTATGGCTACGGCCAAACTAAACATGACAATGGTTTTCAGGTTCACATAACGTGGTGTTTGCCGTCACTCCTATCAGAGTACCAATCCAAGCCGCATTATTATATTGCTGGCTTGCTTGGCGACGAGGTCAAAGGAAGTCTACTCTATTACCTTAAGAAAAAGTAGGTGATTCCTTGGTATTAATAGTTAAACTAAGCTGGCATGATAGTCGATTGTCTTCTAAAAAAGTTTCTTGTTAACAGTTTTTGTCGTTAGAATTTTAACTATATATTGGTTTGCATGCTTTTTTTGGCATGATATGATGTCATTGCTTAATTACTTCCAATGCTCCTACTAGTTACATATTAGAAGGGTCTAATCGCGATTATTTATTAGGTCAAAAGTAGTTACCTCAATTCGTTGCAGTTGCCGTGGTCACGTACTACGCCCTCAAAATTGACATGTGCTCACCACACTGATGAGGCGATGAACGCCATTGACTCGGTGGACTAGTCCTGCCGTCAGTATCCACCTTTCAGCTCCATTCGGGCAGGACGCACTGATTTAACATCTGACTCAGTTTTCCGAACGAAGTCCAACCCAGTTGTCGGATTCTTGCGGACTCTTTCTCGAAGTTGCAACTGCCCATTCGGATATTTTTCTCAAGTTGACAAATTTCCTGGACAGCTACAAGTAGCCCAAGGGCTATGTCACTGACGAAGACCGGAACCAGCAATATCACACCATCATCACGCTATCACACTAATCACACCAATATCTTTATAATATATTATAAAGGTGAAAGTTTGTGAGTGTATGTTTGTCCCTTCTTCACTGTAAACGTCTGGAGCGATTTTAATAAAATTTGGTATGGAGTTAGCTGACACCCTGGATTAAGGTTGTTCGGGTTGCTGACTAGCACCGCGTATGGAATAACGTTTTTATCTAAAAGTGAACATGAGAAATCTTAAAAACTGTGACTATTTTTAGATCCTTCAGTCTAGAACCTAGACTTTAATACTACATTCTAGGCTATATGTTCTAAACATAGTAAAGTTATTTTATTACAGATATTAAGATTTTTGTTGTTAAATTTTTGAATGAAAACGTATTATAAAACAAGTTATGATTTTTATTCCATTGGTGGTGCTAATTATTACCCTAAAGCGCCTTAAGGTAACAAAATTAAGCAAGATCGCTGCCGTTGGTCGCTAAGGTGCATATGGCTTATCTTACTCCGAAGTCTTATTTACTTTCGGTAACTGCCATTTCAGTTACCTGTAGTGTTTCATAGCGTGTAAATTTTTGAACTAGTGACATCTCGAGTACAGTGCTACACAAGAAATAAGTCTCGCAGATGTACCTGCGCAGATGACCAAATTTTGGATGTGCGGCAAGGTGATCGACCAATCATTTTATGGCAGGCCTTTGTTGCTATTGGTTGATTCAACGTCATCGATGCAGGTGACTATTAGTTTGGCAATATTAGCGTGAGCGAAATAGGTAGTGCTACTGCGGCAATCAATTCTGCACCTTAACCGCATCGGTTAAAGATCATGTTAAAAGTACTTATAGCTTCGGGTACTTTCGTTACACTTCTTCCTAGTCTGCGCGAACGAAGATTCCCGTAGGGACTTTTATGATGTGTAGTACTGCACCAGTTTATTTTGCAGAATGAAAATTTCTCAAGCTACCTACTTATCTATGTTATAGAGTGTTATCTATGTATTTATTGTATTAAATTTATCGTCGAGTTAGCACCTATAACACAAGTCATTTAGTTGTACTTAGCATAGGGCTAACGAGATCTGTGTAATATTTCCATGAATATTTAATTATTTACTGCTTGAGCAATTGTAATTCTGCAAAATTTTATTTTTTTATTTTATTTATTTAGGATTACTAACAACTTATATACCAACACGTTCACAAAATGCTTAAGTAAAATCAACTTAAAGATAAGTATACAAGCCAATTACAAGTAATCACTGCATGCAAAATTATACAGGTTCACACTAAAGGTATAAGGTACGGTATGTTAAGGCATTATATAGGTACACAGTATGCTGGAAGAAATCTCTTACAGAGATAAGCTCGCCTTTGTACATGCTATTTCTTATGTTATGTCCTATTCAATGTTTCGTGTGCACTCAAGTATAATAAAGGTTTATTATATTGTTACGGGCTAGGGTTCTGGATTTGGGTGTAAAACGCCAATGACAACTTCTTAGGATTTATTCACGCAGGGTCTGGTCTGCAGGTCTTCACGACACGAAGTTCACACGTAGATTCCAATCGCAGGTTCAATCGAAGTCCAATAGTATCGCTGAGGTCGTAGGTTATCGCTCGTATCGCAGGTATGTTCGCTCGAAGTTCACTCTTCGCTATTCCAAATGGAACTGACAGCGCGCCGCGGCGGCCGCTTTTTATATCCGCCGGCCAGGGTTCTAGAACATTCCCGTAACTACGTACCTACACTCGGTACACGCGGCAAGGTCGCTCGAACAGTTACTCATTTAAAGAGTTTTGCACCTTACGCTAGTGGACATACGAGTCATTATTGCTTGCAGCGTTTATTGTTTACTAAAACGCAGCATGCGGCGACTATTCTAGATGGTTCGGGATAGGACCGCGACACTGCTCCCCTCTTAGAGATGCTCGTCCCGAGCATCTTCATTACTGCCGTGATAAGGAGCTAAGCGGTCGATGTGAACCACTTTTTGTGCACCTCTTGGCTGCCGTTGAATTCGGTACGTCACGTCATTTAACCGAGTTACCACTTTGTACGGTCCCTCCCATCTTGTCTGCAATTTCGGAGATTTTCCTTTTCGTCGAGTTACATTGTGAAGCCAGACTAGTGCTCCTTCTTCGAAGCCGCTTGTATTTGCTCGGCGGTCATACCTAGTCTTCATCTTTTCACTCGACTCCAATCCGTTTTCCCGTACTATGGCATGAATCTCTCGCATTTTCTCACGTAACTCGAAAATGTAGTCGTGTAGAGAACGTGAGTCGTCAGGAGGGCCTCCAGTCAGCAGATCTACTGGTATTCTCAGTTCTCGGCCAAAATTTACACGCGCCGGGGTTACCTTCGTGCTTTCATGTTCTGCCGTTCTGTAGGCCAGAAGAAATGGCGGTATGTATTTGTCCCAGTCTCTCTGGTGCCTGTCAACGACTTTTGCTAAATGTCTCTCAAGTGTTTGGTTAAATCTTTCTACCATGCCGTCAGATTGAGGATGATATGGGGTGGTCCTAGTCTTATGCATTCCCAATATTTTGCAGAGTTCTTGAAATACTTGAGACTCAAAGTTCCTGCCTTGGTCGGAGTGTATTTCCAAGGGCACACCAAACCGGCAAACTACTTCCTCAAACAACTTGGAGGCAACAGTCGTGGCTTCTTGATTGGGTATGGCGAATACCTCTGGCCATTTAGTGAAGTAATCCATAACTACCATGAAATACTTATTTCCTGATTCCGTTACTGGGAACGGTCCAGCCACATCAACTGCAATGCGTTCCCATGGCGCACCAACGTTATAAAGTTGCAGATTTCCTCGGCTTCTAGTTGGTGGGCCTTTCACCGCGGCGCAAGTAGCACACTTGCGGCACCAATCTTGCACATCTTCTCGACAATGGAGCCAGTAAAACCTTTCTCGAATCTTTGATAAAGTCCTTTTTACGCCCAAATGTCCACCTGACACGCCGTCATGTACTTCACGAAGGACATCTTGTACCTTATCTCTTGGGACAACTATCTGAAGATGGAACTCTCTGCCGTTAGGTTTCTCCCATTTTCGGTAAAGTATTCCGTTCCGAAGAATAAAACTGTCCCATTGAGCCCAGTATGCCTTGGTGACAGCACTAGTAGGAGCCACTTCGCACCATCTTGGCTTGTCCTCGCCTCGTTTCTTCCATGCGACAATGAGCCGTACATCTTCGTCATCTTCCTGTGCTTCTTTCATCGCCTCATCTTCCCAAGATCTCGATGGACTCATTCTTGTCAACCTCAATGGCAGTTCCTTTGTCTGTTGTTTGGCACAGTGCTTGCAGTCTTCCGGGCACGGCCTTCTTGACAGTTTGTTCCCATTGCATACTTGTGGGATTCTGGTTACCTGGGCTTTCTCTGCTCCAGCCAGTAGTCGCCTCGGAATCCTGGCTTCGTTTCTCTGATTCACAGTGGAGGCCGGAGCGTCACGCTTCTTTACGAACTCCTCAAAACGCTGCTCCATTTTGTTGAGGCGCGCACCCAGTCTGTCATCTGTTTTGGTCGGTTGCCTCTCCTTCTTAGGACACGTGAACTGCAGATGCCCTCTTTCTCCACACTTGTAACACATGGGCCTGGAGTTCCTCTTGGGCGGTGTCTTGATCTCTTTGACCTCCTCCTTAACTTCTCGAAGTTTATACCGGATATCATGACGCACAGCTTCAACTTCCAGGGCGTGTGCCAGAGCTTCTTTTAATGAAGAATGGTGGCGAAGCTTTACTGCAGCCCTAATTTCAAGATCCCTAATTCCGTCGACGAAGGCTTGCAATATATTCGTATCCACCATTTTACTATCAGCAAAAGGGTACGCCTTTCGAACCAGCTTCTCAATTTCCAACGCCCATTGTTGAAGTCCTTCACCCAGGCGCTGGGTCCGGTCGCGTAGCTGGGCACGAAAAACGTGTTCCAGGTGCCGTTCCCCGTATCTAGCCTCAAGTGCCTCCAGCAGATCTTTGAACTCGCTGCCTGAGGTGGGCAGTGCCTCCAGGACAGATAAAGCCGAACCTCTGAGCGCGACGGTGAGGGCTGTCAGGCTCTGTTCATCCGTCCACCCGTTTGAAGCAGCGACTGTCTGGAACTGCTGTCGGTAGGCGACCCAAGACGTAGTGCCATCGTACGGAGGCACCTTGACTTTAGGCCCCTGGCTTATGCTGCCAACTCCGCTCGATGTAACTCCAGCAGCTTTTATACGCCGAACTTCCTGCTCTAGTCCAGTGAGGCCGTTTTTCAGACTTTGTAGGTCCTCCTCTAATTTGGTAACCCGTTCGGTTACTACCTCTACATCTTCATGTAGCTTAGCGACCGTATCACTGAACTTTGTAACGGCAGAACGGATCACCTGTTGATCTGCCTTCTGTTCTTCTCGCAGGCCTCTTTGTTCTTCTCGCAGGCCTCTCTGTTCTTCTTGCAGGCACTGCATCTGCTTGCTCTGTTCTTCTCGCAGGCCTCTCTGTTCTTCTTGCAGGCACTGCATCTGTTTGCTCTGTTCTTCTCGCAGGCCTCTTTGTTCTTCACGTATGCCCTTCAACATTGCCATCAGACACGACATATCCAAAACCTCCAGTGTACGTGACTGAGGTTTAATGTCTTCGGTGGGCGTGGCCAGGTGGGAGTGGCTAGGAGGCGGAGCCTGTTGGTCGGTGAGTGGAAGCTGGTAGTCAAAGCCGATGGGCGGGGCATGGCGCGCGGGGTCGGTGGGCGTGGCCTGGTGGGCGTGGCCAGTGGGCGGAGCCGCTGGGCAGATAAGCTGTGTCTCCTCGGTGGGCGGGGCCTGGTGGGCGGGGCCAGTGGGCGTGGCTTGGTCGGTGGGCGTGGCATGGGGGGCGGGGCCAGTGGGCGTGTCCCTATGGCCGGTGGGCGTGGCCTGAGGGGCAGTGGGCGTGGCCTCCGCAGCACCTCTGGACCTGGTCCTCACTCCAGAAGTATCCTCTCTCGGAGTTAGTGGCATTTTCAAATCCCCAATTCTGACACCAAATGTTACGGGCTAGGGTTCTGGATTTGGGTGTAAAACGCCAATGACAACTTCTTAGGATTTATTCACGCAGGGTCTGGTCTGCAGGTCTTCACGACACGAAGTTCACACGTAGATTCCAATCGCAGGTTCAATCGAAGTCCAATAGTATCGCTGAGGTCGTAGGTTATCGCTCGTATCGCAGGTATGTTCGCTCGAAGTTCACTCTTCGCTATTCCAAATGGAACTGACAGCGCGCCGCGGCGGCCGCTTTTTATATCCGCCGGCCAGGGTTCTAGAACATTCCCGTAACTACGTACCTACACTCGGTACACGCGGCAAGGTCGCTCGAACAGTTACTCATTTAAAGAGTTTTGCACCTTACGCTAGTGGACATACGAGTCATTATTGCTTGCAGCGTTTATTGTTTACTAAAACGCAGCATGCGGCGACTATTCTAGATGGTTCGGGATAGGACCGCGACAATATCTTGCTATGTTTTTGGTGTTCAATTTGCCTGTACTAACTTTTTTACTTTATTAACACTGTCCGAAAATATATCAATGGCTTCACTGTAGTGGTTTAGGAGCTTACATATTCTGGGAATAGCAGAATTTGCACCAAGTACTGTCTTACGTAAAGGCGGAGTGAAAAGGGTAGTGGTTTGCGTGGATAGTTTTTAGGAACCCTTAATTTAAATTTAGTTAGCAGTGGTGGGCAGTCAATTTTATTGTTTAGTAGTTTATGTGCGAATGTGATATCTAGCATATTGTATCTGTTTTGCAGGGTCATAATTTTGAAGTGGTTTAGTCTGTTGTTGTAGGATTTTATTTTCTTTGCAATTCCCAATGAGTGTTCCCAGATGCCACAGAAATCTTTTCTGAATTCTTTCAATTCGCATCATATGATTCGCATAGTGTGGTCACCATACAACACTTCCATATTCCAAAACACTGCGCACCAGACAGTTATAGAGCATAATTTTAGTTTTTGGTTTTTTGAACATTTTTCCGTTTCTAATAACAAAACTTAACATTCTATTAGCTTTATTTACAACGTCGTCGATTTGAGGAACAAACGTCAATTTTCTATCGAAAATTACTCCCAAATCTCTTACAGTTTCTAGGTCCTTTAATTCTGAGTTTTCTATTTTGTAAGTTGTGGGTATTATTTGGTGTTTGCGGATAAATTTCATTAGGTAACATTTCTTTGCATTGAGTTGCATTCCGTTAGTGTGACACCAAGCAGCGAGTCTATTCAGGTCATTCTGTAAGGGTACTGAATCTTCTGTGGAGTGCACATCCCGTGCGATTTTCAGATCATCGGCGTACAAGAAAGGAGTTGAGTTTTGAAAACATAGTGGCAGGTCATTCCCAAAGAGATTGAAGAGTATCGGACCCAAGTGTGATCCTTGGGGGACCCCAGATCTTATGTTTTTATTTCCTGACTTAAAACCATTAGCCACTACAAAAAATGAGCGATTTGTGAGATAAGACTTCAGCCATGACAGCATTGACCCACTAAAGCCAAACATTCGGAGTTTTTGTACTAATACTTCATGTGATACTTTATCGAAAGCTTTACAAAAATCCGTGTAAATGACATCCACTTATTGTTTATTATCAATGGATTCAGTTAACATATCCGCAAAAGAAACTAAATTTGTGCAAGTTGATCTAGCTTTTAGGAAGCCATGTTAATGAACTGTTGTTATTTGTTTACAATGATTTTGGATGTAAGGACAGATCAAAGCCTCCATTATTTTTGCGAAGATGCATAAGAGTGAGATTGGCCGGTAATTTTTTACTGAGTCCATTTCGCCATCCTTAAATATAGGCACTACTTTAGCAGTTTTCCATCGTTGTGGAAATTATGCCACTCAATAGTGATTGGTTGTAAATAATATACATTGGTTCTACAAGACCTTTTGCACAGGATTTCAAGAATAAAGAAGGCAATTCATCTGGTTCTGGACCTTTGTGAGAATCTAAAGAATTTAACTTTGTTAATATTGAATCGCGATCAATTCTCAGGTGACTAAATATGTCATTTGATAAATCACTTGTATCGCCGCTGGACACGTCATGATACTTGTCATTATAAACTGACACGAAATAGTCGGCGAACGTTTCACACAACTCCTCTCCATTCGTGGTGGATTTTGTACCATCGTTCATGGTAGCGGGAAAGAGACTGCGGCCGGATCGTTTGTTTTTAATTAGTGTCCAAAACAATTTAGGGTTAATAGTTATGTTATCTTCGAGATCTAAATAATATTGCCTGTATAGCTGAGATGCTAATTTCCTTGAGCGTTCTTTTAATATATCCAGTGAGATTCTGTCACGTGGATTTTTATACTTTTTATACCGACATCTAACATTATTTTTTTCACGGAGTATTTGAATGAGTCCTTTATTGTACCAAATAGGATACCTTGGTTTATTGTTTTTTTTTTAAAGGAACATGCAGATGAATAATTTCCCATAGTTTAGAATAAAACAGATCCAACTTAGCATTGACATCCGTACAGTGTTGTAGGTAATGCTTCCAGTCTATAGAGTTTAGTACTCCTTGTATTGAATTGTAGTCGGCCTTAAAGAAGTTATATCGTGGTTGCTAAACGTTGTAGGGTAGGGTTTCTACGGTGGGTAAGGATATGACGACTTCGAATGGGGGATGGGATGGGTCAATTTTTGACAGTATGTCACTAGGCGCATTTAAATTAAAATTTGGTAGGTCTGTGAGAAGTAGATCTAAAATATTACCATTCTGGTAAGCAATATAGTTGCATTGATTAAGACCATTAAGCCCCATAAAGTCCAGAATTAAATGTTCCAGCATTGATGAGCTACGTACCGTTGACAAGTCGAGAGTTTGGCTCCAGTTTATACAGCCTAGATTGAAATCACCCACTATGCAATTGGACGCATTTGATAGTTCTAAAACTCTGTTACAGTTACTCAAAAAATTATCTAGTAGGGTAGTATTTACAGGTTTCATGATGAAATGGCAAAAGCAAAGTGACAGTTAACTGTCAACGCCTATTTATTAGCAACGTAGTGAGCTTCCGCTGATACAGGCCGCAGTGATATTAATAGGTCACCAGACTGTCGATTCCCCACTACGCGTCTATTAATAGTTGTGAAGGCTGTGATTTGGTGACCCTTGTTTAGGACCAACTGTAGTAAACGCGGTGTATCACCGATCTGGTTACTCACACGTCGCGTCGTTTGGTTGATAAACTATACCAGCTGGCGGTGATCCTAGATTCACAGTTCAATGCAACAAAATCCGTCTCAAGATTGTCCGGTTCACTAATGAGTGGCGCGGCGACTGAGAACTTCGAGGTAATACTTTTTCGTAGGCCTATTAACTTCACTAGCACCGGAAAATTCGCACAGACTTTAATAATTTTTTGTAGAACTATTGATTTAAAACATGATTACGTAAGGTCTTAGTTGTTTTGATAGATTTAACCACGATTAATCAAGAAAATTTCGGAGCGAAACTAAAACACATCCGATCGCAAGAAATAGCGGGTAGGAATTATAATTATAAAATGTTATTTCTTCACCAATTTTTAGGGTATGGGCGATGGGTTTACAAGCGGACACCATGTACGGCGGTTTTGGGTATACATCCATGTACAGTCTCTTTACCACGCGTATCAGCTTGACCAAGGACGGCTTGAATCATCTGGATGAGGTAATAAGATAAGATAAGATGAGAATATTATTTATTGTACACCAGGAAAAAAACAAACATAAAATACATAGATCGACATAGAACATTTTGTTGTACGAGATCAAAAACGATATTACAATGATATTACAATTACAAAGATACAATAATAATAATAATAATAATGATGATGATGATGGTGATGATGATGATGATGATAGCAAGTTCAGGAGGGCCGCAAGACCTGCGATGAAGTATGGTGCTTGAGACTAGCGGACAAGAGAGCCAGTACGTCCTGGCTTCTGGCCTGGCACGTAATGCAAATTACTTCAGCCAGATGTTGCTGCATGTACGTAATACAGAGATTATTGTAAAGAGGTTCGAAATTTCACTGATGCCGGTAAGTCACCCATTAGCTCAGTTGGGAGAGCGCTGACACGTTTAGCCAGAGGTCGCTGGTTCGAGTCCCGGCATGGGTGGAATTTTTAGGCTCTAAGTAGGTTTTTAAAATTGTCCTTAGCACGGGTTAGTGCCCCAAAAAGAATATAGTTAATATTGTTTGCAGCCGGAATGTACCTACGATTCTTCTAATAAATTCATATTTTTCAGGTGCTCGAGGCAATGTTCTCTTACTTAAATATGTTGAGACATTTGGGACCAAATGAAAGCATATTTAATGAGATGAAGGTACCTAAGCCGTTATAATTTTTACATTTTATTCGAGAACTTACGAGCCGCTCGGCAGCGCAGTACCGCCAACGAAACAATAAACTTTTAATATGGGTACATTAAATATGTACTCTCTTTTTTCTTACCTGAAATAACTTACCATACTCCACCACGGGGGCCAAGTCCGGGTTTGTAGAGAATTGTAAGACAGTGGAGGCCTTAGACGGAGTTTATACGTTCAGGCTGACGTCAGTTCACTCCGTGACCTAGATCAAGCTGGGATTGATGCCAGACTGATGATGAAGCATCAAAATATTCGAATATCCGTCACTCTGGTCCATCAGTCCACCGTCAGTCTAACCAGACTGATGGAATTGACTGACGCCAGACTGAACGAGTGAAATCCGTCTAACGGTCAGACGTTATCAAGCCGCGCATAACGCCTCTGACATGGCTTTACGACTGCCGTTGCATGACAGCCAGCACCACCGCCTTAACGTGCCTTGCGAAACACGGAAGCCAAGGATGTTTTAACGAAATCGTTCTTGACGGAATCGCTCGGAATACAGCGGTAGCAGCATTCACGTTATAAATAATCGCGATTTGACCCGTTTAATATATAATTTAACATATAAATATGTGTAAGCATCGCGAATCATTAAGAAATACAAGAGCAGTAACCCAAGCCCATTCCTTATGTTCATTCATTAAAAAAAAGTTTTATGAAAAACGTTTTTTCCATTGTACTGGACAATCGGTGCAGTGAGTCTATAAAGTAGAATTTAATTGTTTTCCCACAGTCAGGTACAGAGAACCAAAGTTATCGACATAGCTCAGAGAATTAGCGAGCTGAAGTGGCAGTGCTTGGCCATATCTCGCGAAGAACCGACAACCGTAGGAGTAAACGTGTTCTTGAGTGGAGACCGCGACTCGGCAAACGTAGTGTAGGTCGCCCTCCGACCAGGTGGGAGGACGATCTGCGAAAAACTGCCGGCAGATCCTGGATGCGGCAAGCTGAAGACAGGGCGCTATGGCGCTCATTAGGGGAGGGCTATGTCCAGCAGTGGACTACATAATATAGCCCGAAGAAGGAGAAGAAACATTCAGGTATAATTATTAACTGTTAAGCTGGTTCTCTTTACTTATTTAACAATTTTGCCCTAGTCCTTACTGGAGAACAAATTCCGCTACCAGAAGAAGATGCAGCCGATTGATTATGTGGAGATGCTGGCCGGTAACATGGACCTCTATCCACCCGAGCACTACATCACCGGCTCCCAGCTATTCTACAAGTATGACCCCAAGGTGAGATCATCATAATATGTGTACTGTACCGGGATACAGGCTGCGGAATATAAGCATAAAGGATGACTCACGCTAGGCCGGGTCGGGTCCGAGCCGAGTGTCGGCCGTAGCACGGTTAACTATATTACATATTGTTAGATAGATAGATAGATGAATCATTTATTTTTGCTTAAAGACACACACACATAAAGCATCACATAAAAAATAATTACATAAAATAGTTTAAGTACAAATACAGCTTTATCTTAAATACTAACTCACATGCATCGAGTTCTACGGCATTTTAGGCCGTATGTGGGTGTGCCACATAAGCTCAAAAAGGCCGTATCTCAGTATAATGGTACCTACTTTAAATAAGTAGATATTCTACTGATTTTCAGCTACAGCCAAAGTGTGAGAACGGCAATGACATTTGAATAAAACAACTACAATATTTAAAATAAAAATAGGTACAAAACGACCTTTAACCATAAACAATAAATTATATAGAATAAACCGCTCTGCTCATTAATTAAACAAATAATTCCTTAATTATTACTTGATTATAACTATTGTACCAGCAAGAGTTGCACTGTGTATAATTAGTAGTGTGTTGTTAGTGCATATATTATTCAAACAATGATTCAATAATACATATAATAATGATTCAATTTCTCCATTTAATTTAATATAACATAAATATGATTTAATAATAACAATTATTCATTCTACAATTATTAATTTTTATTAATTTATTAACACGCATTAATATTTAAATGTCAACCCATAGACACCCATTTAAAATAAGAAATAAAAAAAAAAATTGTTCAACCGCTAAATCTCTCACTATCATAAATCCTCCTGCTAGAAACTCCCAGTTTTTTGTAACTCTAGTAAGTAAGCTTTAAAATGATTTTTGAAAGTAATTTTCACCGAATTTTCACTAATTTGTTACGGGCTAGGGTTCTGGATTTAGATGTAAAACGCCAATGACAACTTCTTAGGATTTATTCACGCAGGGTCTGGTCTGCAGGTCTTTGCGACACGAAGTCCACACGTAGATTCCAATCGCAGGTTCAATCGAAGTCCAATAGTATCGCTGAGGTCGTAGGTTATCGCTCGTATCGCAGGTATATTCGCTCGAAGTTCACTCTTCGCTATTCCAAACGGAACTGACAGCGCGCCGCGGCGACCGCTATTTATATCCGCCGGCAAGGGTTCTAGAACATTCAAGTACGTACCTACACTCGGTGCACGCGGCAACGACTCTAAAACAAAGTCCTTGTCAAAGAGATTTGAACCTTATACTAGTGGACATACGAGTCACTATTGCTTGCAGCGTTTTATTGTTTACTAAAACGCAGCATGCGGCGACTATTCGATAGGCTTCCAGAAGGCTCTATTCTAGATGGTTCGGGATAGGACCGCGACACTGCTCCCTTCTTAGAGATGCTCTTCATGCATCTTCATTACTGCCGTGATAAGAAGCTAACCGGTCGATGTGAACCACTTTTTGTGCACCTCTTGGCTGCCGTTGAATTCGGTACGTCACGTCATTTAACCGAGTTACCACTTTGTACGGTCCCTCCCATGTTGTCTGCAATTTCGGAGATTTTCCTTTTCGTCGAGTTACATTGTGAAGCCAGACTAGTGCTCCTTCTTCGAAGCCGCTTGTATTTGCTCGGCGGTCACACCTAGTCTTCATCTTTTCACTCGACTCCAATCCGTTTTCCCGTACTATGGCATGAATCTCTCGCATTTTCTCACGTAACTCGGAAATCTAGTCGTGTAGAGAACGTGAGTCGTCAGGAGGGCCTCCAGTCAGCAGATCTACTGGTATTCTCAGTTCTCGACCAAAATTTACACGCGCCGGGGTTACCTTCGTGCTTTCATGTTCTGCCGTTCGGTAGGCCAGAAGAAATGGCGGTATGTATTTGTCCCAGTCTCTCTGGTGCCTGTCAACGACTTTTGCTAAATGTCTCTCAAGTGTTTGGTTAAATCTTTCTACCATGCCGTCAGATTGAGGATGATATGGGGTGGTCCTAGTCTTATGCATTCCCAATATTTTACAGAGTTCTTGAAATACTTGAGACTCAAAGTTCCTGCCTTGGTCGGAGTGTATTTCCAAGGGCACACCAAACCGGCAAACTACTTCCTCAAACAACTTGGAGGCAACAGTCGTGGCTTCTTGATTGGGTATGGCGAATACCTCTGGCCATTTAGTGAAGTAATCCATAACTACCATGAAATACTTATTTCCTGATTCCGTTACTGGGAACGGTCCAGCCACATCAACTGCAATGCGTTCCCATGGCGCACCAACGTTATAAAGTTGCAGATTTCCTCGGCTTCTAGTTGGTGGACCTTTTTAAAGTCCTTTTTACACCCAAATGTCCACCTGACACGCCGTCATGTACTTCACGAAGGACATCTTGTACCTTATCTCTTGGGACAACTATCTGATGATGGAACTCTCTGCCGTTAGGTTTCTCCCATTTTCGGTAAAGTATTCCGTTCCGAAGAATAAAACTGTCCCATTGAGCCCAGTATGCCTTGGTGACAGCACTAGTAGGAGCGACTTCGCACCATCTTGGCTTGTCCTCGCCTCGTTTCTTCCATGCGACAATGAGCCGTACATCTTCGTCATCTTCCTGTGCTTCTTTCATCGCCTCATCTTTCCAAGATCTCGAAGGACTCATTCTTGTCAATCTCAATGGCAAATCCTTTGTCCCTTGTTTGGCACAGTGCTTGCACTCTTCAGGAGTCTGCCTTCTTGTCAAATCGTTCCCATTGCATACTTGCGAGAATCTGGTTACTTGGGCTTTCTCTGCTCCAGCCAGTACTTGCCTCGGAATCCTAGCTTCGTTTCCCTGATTCACAGTGGAGGCCGGAGCATCATGGTTCTTTACTAACTCTTCAAAACGCTGCTCCATTTTGTTGAGACGCGCAACCAGTCTGTCATCTCATTTGGTCAGTTGCCTCTCCTTCTTAGGACACGTGAACTGCAAATGCCCTCTTTCTCCACACTTGTAACACATGGGCCCGGAGTTCCTCTTGGCCGGTGTCTTGTTCTCTTTGACCTCTTTCGTAACTTCTCGAAGTTTATACCCTTGCCGGATATCATGACGCACGGCTTCAACTTCCAGGGCGTGTGCCAGAGCTTCTTTTAACGAAGAATGGTGGCGAAGCTTTACTGCAGCCCTAATATCAAGATCCCTAATTCCGTCGACGAAGGCTTGCAATATATTCGTATCCACCATTTTACTATCAGCAGAAGGGTACGCCTTTCGAACCAGCTTCTCAATTTCCAACGCCCATTGTTGAAGTCCTTCACCCAGGCGCTGAGTCCGGTCGCGTAGCTGGGCACGAAAAACGTGTTCCAGGTGTCGTTCCCCGTATGTAGCCTCAAGTGCCTCCAGCAGATCTTTGAACTCGCTGCCTGAGGTGGGCAGTGCCTCCAGGACAGATAAAGCCGAACCTCTGAGCGCAACGGTGGGGGTTTCAGGCTCTGTTCGTCCGTCCACCCGTTTGAAGCAGTGACAGTCTGGAACTGCTGTCGGTAGGTGACCCAAGATGTAGTACCATCGTACGGAGGCACCTTCACTTTAGGCCCCTGGCTTATGCTGACAACTCCGCTCGATGTAACTCCAGCAGCTTTTATACGCCGAACTTCCTGCTCTAGTCCAGTGAGGCCGTTTTTCAGACTTTGTAGGTCCTCCTCTAATTTGGTAACCCGTTCGGTCACTACCTCTACATGTTCATGTAGCTTAGCGACTGTATCACTGAACTTTGTAACGGCAGAAAGGATCACCTGTTATCTGCCTTCTGTTCTTCTCGCAGGCCTCTTTGTTCTTCTCGCAGGCCTCTCTGTTCTTCTTGCAGGCACTTCATCTGCTTGCTCTGTTGTTCTTGCAGGTACTGCATCTGCTTGCTCTGTTGTTCTTGCAGGCATTGCATCTGCTTGCTCTGTTCTTCTCGCATGCCCTTCAACATTGCCATCAGGCACGACATATCAATAACCTCCATTGTACGTGACGGAGGTTTAATGTCTTCGGTGGGCGTGGCCAGGTGGGCGTGGCTACGAGGCAGAGCCTGTTGGTCGGTTGGTGAAACCTGGTGGTCAAGGCCGGTGGGCGGAGCCTGGTGCGAGGGGACGGTGGGCGTGGCCTGGTGGGCGTGGCCAGTGGGCGGAGCCGCTGGGCAGGTATGCTGTGTTTCCTCTACGGGCGTGGCCTGGTGGGCGGGGCCAGGGGGCGTGGCTTGGTCGGTGGGCGTGGCCTGGTGGGCGGGGCCAGTGGGCGTATCCCTATGGCCAGTGGGCGTGGCCTGAGGGGCAGTGGGCGTGGTCTCCGCAGCACCTCTGGACCTGGTCCTCACTCCAGAAGTATCCTTTCTCGGAGTCAGTGGCATCTCCAAATCCCCAATTCTGACACCAAATGTTACGGGCTAGGGTTCTGGATTTAGATGTAAAACGCCAATGACAACTTCTTAGGATTTATTCACGCAGGGTCTTGTCTGCAGGTCTTTGCGACACGAAGTCCACACGTAGATTCCAATCGCAGGTTCAATCGAAGTCCAATAGTATCGCTGAGGTCGTAGGTTATCGCTCGTATCGCAGGTATATTCGCTCGAAGTTCACTCTTCGCTATTCCAAACGGAACTGACAGCGCGCCGCGGCGACCGCTATTTATATCCGCCGGAAAGGGTTCTAGAACATTCAAGTACGTACCTACACTCGGTGCACGCGGCAACGACTCTAGAACAAAGTCCTTGTCAAAGAGATTTGAACCTTATACTAGTAGACATACGAGTCACTATTGCTTGCAGCGTTTTATTGTTTACTAAAACGCAGCATGCGGCAACTATTCGATAGGCTTCCAGAAGGCTCTATTCTAGATGGTTCGGGATAGGACAGCGACAATATATTTTGTATAAACACACTCACGCTATACCGAGCGGGAACCGTGTGACGGCCTAACAACGGACAGCGCTCGGAAACAACCCGGTCCCGCTTTGGCTCGGACACGGCCCGTCGCATGAATACAGTGCCACCGAGTTGTCGTAGTGATGCTATAGAAGTGCACTGACGACGTTTACACTAATCGATGTTTGGATGAAATAGGAATCTGAAACTTTGTAATGCATTTAGTCAAATCATCTTTAATTTTCATATTTAAGATGTCAAAAGAGTAGTCATTTTAAAATAGTCCCAATATTTGTCTTCACAACTAGTTACATAGATCTTTACAAAGATTCATATAAGTATTCGCCTTTCTCTTGTCGCTCTCTCCAAAGTGGATGCACGCTCCATTTCCTAGTAGTTGAAGATTCCTCAGATTCTTCGTCGTCCAGAGCGATTCCAATAGCTGCTAATTCCACGGGCATTATTACGTAAGCCTCCACTGAGTTGCGAGACGTTGATTTTTTACTTTTTTTAAGCTTCTCCGGATGTCAAATGCATAGGTACATTTTTTTGACACTATAGTGGATTGCTACGTAATAGGAGGGCTGGTCGTCAAAATTCAACATGATTGTAGACTAGTTACAACACTAATTTTGCTCGGACGAATTACTGCATAATAATAATATAATAAATAATAAAATCTTTATTCAATAAGCAGCGGTTACAGTTTACACGTCATTGGGGTTCTGCACTAAGTCGAAACCTGTGTTACAGATACCCCGCTCTTCCTTATTATTACATTGTTAAGCTTAATGAGTAAAGTACAATCTAAATTTTGTATAGTATTTAGATTTACATGCATGCAGAATGAATCAAAATCCAAACTAAGACCAAAAATTGTACAAAACATAATTGATCTTTTAAAAAAGAAAGAAAAAAAAATCTGAATATTTTAGGTATAGAAGTGTGTGTGTGTGCATACGTGCGCGTGTTTGTGTGTGTGTGCGTGTGCGTGTGTATAATATATATTAATGTGTGAATAAATAATAAAATTATCACCATTTTTAACAGTCAAAGAGGGCGTAATGTTGTACTGTGATAAGGAGTGCTTCAGTAGATTCGTAATCAAGTTGGCTCAGCCAGGTATAGATTAGGTTTTTGACGTTATGAAAGAGAAAGGGTATATATTAAATAGTTTGTTAGCTTTATTATATAGTCGCGTGGAACATGCATTGAACTGATTACATGCAAACGTAGTACTGCAATTAATACTTGGAGCAGCTTAATAGCGTCATCGTCGCCGTAATTAATTTCAGAATCCAAACTGAAGGCATTATCAACTTTTACTTGCTGTTGGCGATGGGTAAGGAAGCTTTCGATTATTTCGTAAGAATTACCCCGGATGCCGACTCGTGCGAGTTTATTTAAGAGAATTGGCACGGAGACGGTATCGAAAGCTTTTGATAAGTCAAGGAATGCCCCAGTACATTTCTGCTTTCTATCCAAGTGTTTCACAATATTGGCAGTAAGTTCGAGTACAGCGTCTTCTGTAGATCTACCATTTCTGAAGCCAAATTATTGGTGATCAGATAAGATGTTGTAAGCATTGAGATACTGTTTCAACCTATTATTTGTTCTAGAATTTTTGAAAATACCGTAAGAACGGATATAGGCCTATAATTGTTAATATTTTCTTTGTCGCCGCCTAAATTTAAAAAGAATTTTAAAACAAGGTTCGCCTTTTCTAATTTAATATGGCCGAAAAACTTTAAATAAGTTTCTCTGCTTATACATGAAACCGCCGATCCTGTATCCACCTCCATGGGTATTTCTATATTATTAATTAACACTTGCAATCTTACCGGCTTATAGCCATTTAAGCACAACTGGTGGATGTCATGCTCCTCCAAGCTTGAATCGTCTGAGGACGGCGGCTCATCCTCTCCCGATAACTCGTCCTGCTGTCGCGCCTGCGCATGCTCCTGCTCCGCCAGCACATGGTGGGCCTGCAGGCTTTCGCTCCGTGGCCGCAGGTTGCGTCCTCGCGCGGGACACACGCGACGTAGGTGGCCTCGCTGTCGACATTTTCCGCAAATGAACTTGCTATATCGACATTCATCGCTCCGGTGCTCCGACGCTCCGCAGATCGGCTCAGATCGGCTCTAAGGCCGTTCCGAACTCACAGTACCTCGCTAATATTTTAGCTCACTTATGTACTGGTTTATGCTTTCACCTACATGTTGTCTCCTTTGTCTAAAACGATAACGTTCCGCCATAAATGAGGGTTTCGGCTGCAAGTGATCCTTCATTAACTACACCACCTCATCATAAGTTTTATCACTCGGTTTGCTCGGGCTCGTTAAATTACTCAGCAGTTCGTAAGCTTCATCACCCATTGCCGCGATTAATGATGGTAGTCTTAATTCACTCGCGACGTTGTTCACCTAATAGTACATTTCGGCACGTTCCACGTACATACTCCAGTTCCCAGTCCTTATATTGAACTCCGATAGCTTCCCCATCGACATTTTGGGCTACACACTTGACCTCGCACGCAATTTTCACGGTATTATTTCTCGTTAGCCAATGAGATGTTTGGAATGAAACACGTAGGCACAGTTCAACGGTATATTGACAACTGGTTATCGGGCGAATCCCGCACGCACACATAAAAGCAAACACTACAACTATATAAAAGAGCTCAAAGTTAAAGGCGTTCAAGTTTTATTATTTATTAAAAGTTATACAACATTACAACTTGTATTCTACATTGACTTTGTGAGAATACCTACATGAAAATGATTTTTATGCGACAAATGAATGTATGAATGAATAACCATTAAGTAATTGCTGAGAACAAAGAATATCTTACACTTAAGACAAAATAATCCTTTCTGCGCATCTACGCTTTCAATTTGCTTGGGCGAGAACCATTCAAAATAATAGTGCACATTTCGTATATGTTTTACCCGAGTGTTTTAATTTTTTTTCTGATGTTTTCTATCGATTCTCTGATGTCATAAAGACAAAACACGAGCTGTAATGATTTATCAAGTAAGTGGCACGCGGGGAAACTAGGAAAACGTCAACAATATCGTGTCCATTGGGTAAAACTTCTTGGCGAGAATGCAAGCGAGAACGGCTCCCAGGATTCGCGATTCGCAAAGCTTAAGCATGGTGAGTAGAAACGAAGCTCGCGTCGTCGTTGGTTGCTCATCTCTGACTGCGGGCGAGCCAATAATTTCAACGGTTAGTACTACATGGTACTACTTACGAAAGTTTTAGTTAAAAAAAATCCATGCGTGGTGTTGAAACCATGCGCGTTTATGATGAGCCCAAAGCGATTAGCCAAAATCCTTATGACTTGACCGTAAATAATGTTGATGCGTATAAAAAGTAATGCACTTAGATGTTTTTATTTATTTTTTGTTGTCGTGTGCGCGTCATGCATTTTATAAATTTTTTGCGGTCAGCAAAATGAACTCACGCCTTCATACGGTTGCCACTTGCCGCAATCCTGACAAATAGCTTTATTATTAGGTACTAATACGGTTATTGTACATAAGTATAGCTTAAATGGCACTGCTTCGGACTTAGTGCTACAAGCATTTTCTACCAGTCAACCGCAGCAGGCACACGAAAATAACTTCGGGAAAATAACTTTATCAACATTCATTGGTCACATCCACAGACGTCGCTCTCGAGTACTTTTTATCACGCCCATCGCTAATAAATCCCCTATTTAGGCAGAGTATGTCCTGCTGGGACGTCCTCTACCGTCACAATAAAGTTAAAATATTTAAAAACCTACTTAGAGGCTAAAAATTCCACCCATGCCGGGATTCGAACCCGCGACCTCTGGCTATCCGTGCCAGCGCTCTTTCCAACTGGGCGACTCTAAATAAATAAAAATAGAATAATCATGTGGGTACAGCGATATCATTCCGATGTAAAAACCTAACTGCAAAGTAGGTACTCGGGGCTGTAAGTGATGCAATTTACTTCAGCCAGATTTCGCTGCCTGTACGTAATACAGAGAATAGTGTAGAGGTTCGAAATTTCACTGATGCCGGTGAGTCGCCCATTAGCTCAGTTGGAAAGAGCGCTGGCACGGATAGCCAGAGGTCGCGGGTTCGAATTCCGGAATGGGTGGAATTTTTAGTGTATTAAAAATAAAAATAGTATTAACATAATAATTTAGAACACTTTATTGAGCGGTGGTACCCCAGCGGGTAGAACTATGGACTCGGAATTAGGTTCGCAGATTCGGCCATATCCGTCGCGTGGAACGCGTGGAAGTCCTCTAGTTCGTGTTTTTCGACTTATACTGCGACTAACGCTTTCATCTCGACTGACTCTTGTTTCTTAGGGCATCACGGATATACTGGACGCCTTGCGAGCGGATATGGTGAACATAATGGTGTTGTCAAACGAGCATACAAAGCCAATTCATTATGATGCCAAGGAGAAGTGGTTTGGCACTGAATACAAACGGGAAGGTAAGTTTCGACTCTTTTGTTTATCCGAAATATAGCAATAAAATATAATACAATAAAAAGAAGAATTTGAAAACTTTGTCTTGTATAACAACTTATTTTGCCCGAATTTATCTAGAATAAAATTACTTATACAGTGAAGTAAAGAGTGGTCCCATATGTATTCTAACAAAAATATATTAATGAAAGTGGTAAAGAATTGAACAGCGCCTCCTATTTTTGAACTCGTTAAAATTAAATTAAACTATACTATACCTATTATATATACTATACTATACTATATATATATAATAGGTTTTTAAACTATACCCATGAACTGCCATCTCACTTTCAGAAATCCCACAAGAGTGGCTCCAGCGCTGGATGAACGCGGCTCCATACTCGGAGTTCCACTTCCCAGAGAAGAACATGTTTATTACCACTAACTTCGAGATCATCCCAGCAGCAACTCCCTACGTGGAGACCGCTGAAAGATTAGGCTTGGACCTGGGAAACAGCTCCGACAAAGAAATTTGGAACAAAATGGCCGGTCAGCCCCCAGAGACTAAGACATTCAAGAAAGATGATCTTATTGCGACTATTAACAACTTCAGGTTAGTTTTAAAAGCTTGGAGGCCGAAGGCCGAGAGCTGAGTGACCTAAAGCATTTCGGCTTGATGGCACTCGCTCGGCCCGGCCCTCGGCCGTGGGCATTCTTGCTGGTGATGATGATGTTTGTGGTGAAAATTTCCATACAGCACAAAAAACAAGCTTATTAACTCTTTATTAATTCTACAAACCTCGTGTTATCTATTGATTTTGTTCGATATATTTGATTCGGTCTACTTGTAAAATTTAGGCCAAATAACCTAGGTAATGCTTAAGTCTAAGGGGTAGAAAATTACAATAAATATATTTATGACCTGCGGGGAGAGTCCCTAAAATGCACATTGCAATGGTATCACTCATATTACTTAAGTCGGCGCCTCGCGCGATTCGATCTTTTTCACGAGAGATGCATGCCTGTTTAATTTGGGCGGGTTATACTCCTGGAATGACATTGTACTGCTATTGCTTTGTAGACTACCAAATCAAGAAAAATAACAACCATTGTCGTGCTTACATCATTCTATTGAAAAACGATGTAAATGTGAGACAAGGGCCTGGTTAATTGTATCTGCCATTGCGGTAAATCTTCGTCAGATCTTAGCAAAACATGATAATAAACTGAATAGGTAATTATTTAAAAAAAATAATTGAATTCACTTTCACTATTTGGAATTCACTTCTGCCTTTTAAACGGCTCGATCTTTCCAGAGGGGCCTGTTGATTTTGTAAGAAAACGTCAATATAAACATAATAACAGACGTACACATTGTCCGAAAAAATCTTATTTGTGTACTACTAATAATCTTGGTAACATAACCTAGAAAATATTGTAACATATTTCATCTTTTATAAAACACTTCTTCTTCTTCTTCAGGCTATATATTAGTCAACTGCTGGACATAGCCCTCTCCTAATGAGCGCGTTGGGTTCTGCCATAATTGGGAGGAAAAACACGATGTATGATTATTCGTGATGGCATAGTACAAAAAGAGGAACCAGAGAGCGTTCTAATATTGTTTGATAGACTGCGCATAGTGTTAAAAAGCATTTGTTCACGAGTATCTAAAAATGCCTTTAGGCTATTTGTTTACTTAGTCTGTACTAAGTACCACAGCTGAGCAAAGACCTCCCCAACTAGGACCAGGTCTTTTTGCTCTTTACCATCACAGATCACTACGGCATTTGTCGGATGGCTATAATACCAAGAAATCACATGCTGACTTAACCATAATCTGTACAGGCTGGACCAGCCCAATTTGTTCCGCAAGAACCGTCAAATGGAGGTGTGGTACAAGCCAGACTTCAAGTTGAGCTTACCCACCGCCGTGCTCTTCTTCTACTTCATCGTGCCGCTCGGTCTATTTACGCCCAGGGAGTGAGTACCTACTGCCCACAAAAGAAGAAAGAAGAGAACGACAGAGAGCGATAAAAAAAGAGAGAGGGGGAGGAAGGAAAGGCACATGTAGTATTTTCTAAGGTTAACACAAACACTAGCACAAATACGAAATTCCGGAAGACTTCTTTCGGGACCACGGTACTTGCAAAAGTGCCGAAACGTCGGAAAATTGTAAAAATGTAAAATGAAACGAGTAAAATCCATGTAAATACAGTTTTTATTATGAAAGGCACATATTTAAATGGCTGTTGACTATGTCGGCTGTTCGTGTGTCTGGCCGCAGCCGCCGCAGCACTTATGTTTTCCTGACTCTTGAAAAACAGTTAACCAATGCTTCGACATTTAAAGTTATGGCATAAAGGTATGTCTCTTTCAGAATGTGTCTTCTCGACTTATGGAACAACGTTTTACAGCAGAGACTCAGGGTAAGCAGTCAAGTAGCAAGTACGTATCACGTGGTACAAAAACACTCCTCCATATCCGGCGTAAACTGTGACGTCACAAGTTGCTAGGTTACTTACTCGTTAGAGTAAGGTTTTCATTATGTAGTATGTTTTTGTCTTTTTTGTCACTTTACCTAATACTTTACCTAATAGAAAACAGTATTAAGGTCGCCTTAGTGTAGATAGTTTTCCTGTGTAATAAAAAATATTAAATCATTCCATTTCAGTATAATTTTGAGATAGAATATCGGTAGAATTTCTTTACGTTAAATCATATATCATACGTTATATTAATTTTTGATATTTGCATGTACCCCATTGTTATAATCGGTTTCAGAATGGAGTATGGAATGGAGAAGAGAGTATCGAGAGTTAAATATAAAATTTATTATCTATAGTGCAAATTACCAATTCAATTTAAAATTTAATGTTATTTCACGAAAATCAAGTAAAGTGTAAAGATTTTGATTTAAAAAGTGTGTATTTCGATAAAAAGACTTATCAAGATTGTTTAAATTTTTTAAGTACTCGCACAAATGGACTATAAGCATAACGATTGTGCACCTGCCGTTCACCGCAAATTCGATACCAACCCTTGTTGTCCGCACTGCTGGGGCACGGGTCCACGGGTCTTCCTGCATCGCAGGAAGGTTAGGCCATATTCCACCACGGTTACTGTCAGAAGTTATCAAGCCGCCCATAAGGCCTCTGATATGGCTTAACGACTGCCATTCCATGACAGCCGGCACCAACAGCTTAAGGTGCCTTGTGAAGCACGGAAGCACTCGGAAAAAATGCCACTAGTAGTCACGGGACGGTCACCCATCGCGCACCTGACCGCGCCTGTAGTTACTTAACCCAAGTGATTGATTCCAATCACCTAGGCTACGAGCGCTTCACTAGGCCACGAGCGCTTCATATTCCGCAAATTCATATGCTGCCTATTACCTATAATTGCTATATTTGTGCATTTTGTAGGAAGAAGTGTATCCAGCACTCAAGGCCGACCTCTCGCACGCGATGTACGTCAGCAGCACGGGACTGATGCTGACGATAACCGGTTTCAGTGAAAACTTACACGTACTTATCTAATTTATTTAAGGATTCAGCAAAGCTAAAAATTGCGTGCCGTGCGTGGTCACACCAGTGTGAGAATCAGGAAGCGACTACCTGGCATCAGTGAAATTTCGAACCTCTTTACAATACTATCTGTATTACGTACAGGCAGCAACATCTGGCTGAAGTAATTTGCATCACTTGCAGCCCCGAGTACCTACATGCAGTTAGGTTTTACATCGGAATGATATCGCTGTACCCACATGATTATATTCGTTAATCATGTGGGTACTGAAGTGGAGATAGGCGGGGCATGGGGTTAGACGATAAGACGGCCGATGGTGGATTAATGTAGTCACTGAGTTTTGGCCAAGAATGGGTCTTGGTGGCCATTCTGAAAGCGACTGGGAAACATGCTGCGAGACTGGTAAGGGGCCGGGTGGGTTGGCATGAAAGAGAGGAGGGGTTGAAATATGGGGCTCTGTTCTTCGGCTGATTAACATAACATAACATTTACATACAGGCTTCTGGCCCCATACTAGGATACCCTGTGTCGTGGAAACCAGAAACAACTACATCACAAACATGTAAACATCCAAGACCTGATGATGATGATGATACCTAGATCTGTATCGATTTGGCGTCATCTTATTAAAACTCCTTCTTCCCAGCTGCTCGTAGAGTTGACAACGAGCGCTATGCGTTCTCCAATGGAGGCTGTGACACCGGAGTTGTTCGAGGCAGTGCGCGAGGATCTCGCATCCTCCTACCACAACAAACTAATCAATCCACTGTCGCTAGCCGAGTGAGTGGGACCTTTATTTTCCGTTCTGCTGTGCACAATAGATCCAAAAACCTATTTAGAGGCTAAAAATTCCACCCATGCCGGGAATGTTAGGTTTTAAATAGGTTTTTAAAATTGTCCTTATCACGGGTTAGTGTATTAAAAAGAATACAACAAATACAAGTTTATTTTCTTTTTCATATGTTCAACATTGTCTCGATCTCTCCTCGGATAGATTAAGGGCCGGTTTCTGAATTGAGAATTTCACTAAGTAAGTAAATACTTGAGTAACGTTCTGTCACGCTCTTTTCTGAGAAAATGTAAGGGACAGCACTATAGTTAACAATTTACTTAGCAATATTCTCAATTCAGAAACTGGCCCTTAATCTACCCTTTGAACTTTCTTTTGTAAAGTAAGGAATAATAATAATTGATATGTTGGATGGATAATAAATTTACCTGTACTTGGAGATACGGACACATCACATGTCATTGAATACCATAAACATTGATGATTAGAATATATATAGGTATTAGAATCGGAAATAAAAAAATATTTCAATTCTCAATTGGAAGAGCGCCGGCACGGATAGCCAGAGGTTGCGGGTTCGAATCCCGGCATGGGTGAAATTTTTAGCCTCTAAATAGGTTTTTAAAATATTAATCAATTTAAGGAATATCTATTGCTGAATGTTAACGTACAACGTTAGCCGCTGCCTTCGGGCCGTATTAGTTGTTGAAAAAAAGTCAGGAGAAAAATCTCCATGCTGACCAAATAATCTTAAACATTAATATAGATCCCATGTGATAATTTTCTATAATTTCCTTCAAAGGAAAAGCATAACTGTGGCCAGACACGAACGTTCACCCGTTCAAGAGCGTAATGCAGGTCTCAACCATAACATTCAAATTTCATTTTTTTTTCAGTTCGCAGCCACCGAATAGTATCCCACAGTGTCCAATGCATACTGTCCATTGCACGCTCTGGCTTTTAGTCGAGAGCCTATGTCACATTGACACAGGCTCTACATAGCAATAAAATCTCCAAATACATCGTGTGTGTGTGTGTGTTTGTGTGTATGTGTGTGTATCCACATGATTAACCTGTTTTTACAACGCTAAGCCACTTGAATTTATTATCTTTTTATATCTTCTGTGGCAACGTAGTCGAATGTGACAAGGACGGTCAAAGAAAATCGTTTTGATTCATTTGATAGGGCCTTACCCCCAAATGATGGCACAACCTTGCGCTATGGCGCTCATTAGGGGAGGGCTATGTCCAGCAGTGGAATAATATAGCCTGAAGAAGAAGAAGATTTGATAGGACATTTCGAATGCCAGAGATTTGATAAGCTCTGTGAATAGGGAAGGTCCTAAAAACTGCTGGAATCTTTGGACAAATTTATTTCCCACTACATTGACTGAGTTTGAGAAGTGCCTTATGGGAAGAAGAGTTTATAATTGACTTTTATTAATGTACTATTGTCGGATAGTCAAAAATGCAAACTGAACACTGCCACAGTGGGCAGGTCACATCTGCCGCAGGACCGGTAACCGTTGGAGTAGATTGGTTCTTGAGTGGAGACCGCGAATTGGCAAACGTAGCGTAGGACGGCCTGTAATCAGGTGGAGCGACTACATTCGCAAAGCAGTGGGCAGTGACTGGATTAGGAGAGCCGAAAATCGGGCTCAATGACGTGTCTTGGGAGAGGCCTATGTCCAGCAGTGGACCGACACCGGCTAATTATGATGAGGATATGACGGATAGTAAGCACTTTGCATACTAATAAACGATATATATCCCTCAGAGACGTGCTCATGCACATTATAGTGCAGCCGTACGTATCGCCGCGTGACCAGGCGGCCTGGGTGTACAACATTACGCTCAAAGAGGTCCAGGAATTCGGCCCGAGACTGCTCAAAAAGATGTACATGCAGGTGTGTAAGATCAAGACATTGTAACGGGAAAACTGCTTGTTAAATGGCTCCATTGGGTTGAAGCGCTTTTCTGATCATGATTATACCAGGTTCGTAAGTAAAAGTAAAAACCGTTAGATTTTAGAATCACCGGTACACATCATTTCACATCATCAACACATAGTTCCTAGAATGTACATTATTCAGAGAAACAATTGAACCTGATTGAAATTGAAAGGTTTGTTCCACTAATCCCCATTGATGGGGATTTGTGAACTTTTTGTCCGTAAATCCCCATTGGCGTATCTTAGTATTGGCAATGGGGATTTGTGGACAAAAAGTTCATAAGTCCCCATTGGGGCATAAAACGTTTTATAGGACGTAAATATAAAGGACACGTTAATCATGAATCACAAAGTACTTATTTTGTAATACCAATACCTACATTATACAAACACAGTTTTTCAACAATTTATAAAATCAGAGTTGTAATCATGAAATGAAAAGGAAATGAAATGAAAAGGTTTTATTCAAAGTAGCACAGAAACTGCGGCTTAATGAACGTACAATTCAGACTAGGTGTCCATTTCAAAATCTAGATCATTTAGGAGAAAAAATGGACTTAAAACTCCTAACTTAGTATTTTCAAAAAGTCCTTAATTAACATAGTTTCCATAATTATTATAAAAATAGAACTGATACATTGTACTGGCTTTAATTCCAGACCTCATTGTCATCTAAATAATCCTTTATGTTATAGTAGCCCTTTTGGCACAAAGTGTACTTAACATATTTTTTGAATCAGACATCCTTATCTAAATTGAACATGAGTTTTACATTTACTAAGTAAATCACAGATTCTATGTAACTAGGTATTACATTATTATGGGCATTACCTCCCAATGATGGCACAACCTTGCGCTATGGCGCTCATTAGGGGAGGGATATGTCCAGCAGTTGACTAATATAGCCTGAAGAGGAAGAGGAGGTATTACATAAAAATCACATTTTCATTGTCATTGATAAAATCACATGTTTCTTATTAACTAAACTAAATCAGTTTTTTTTTACTATCTTTATTTACTTAGAAGCCTTGTTCAATGGGTAAAAGAGGACTTCATTTAAATATGGTGTGCATTTTGTCAGAGCCATCGCACTAATAATTTGGTCGAATCATGGAACAAACAAATCAAACATCGCGTGGTGAAAAAGAATCCTAATCTTATGAAGCTTCTCACTTCGTTGGCTGAAGATGCATTGTACTACGAAGTGCTTGCATTGCGGCTTACTCAAGGGAGCATAGGGATTACAGAAAGATCAATCCAAAGTATTAATCGCGATGTTTACATACGGGAGGTCCAAATGGAGCTTGTTAATGGCGAAATTACGATTGGCCATTGCTTGGAAAAATTAAGATGATTGAAATATAGAATTTATTGACAATAAATATGTGATTTTATGAATGACGGTGAAAATGTAATTAATTCTATTAATTTTATATTAACGTTATTTACGTTAGTGTAAAACTAATCCATCATCTCTGATTTGATAAATTGTTATAAACTGTGTTTGTATAATATATGTATTAGTAGTAATACAATATAAATACTTGTTTCATACTAATGTGTTGTTCTTTATATTAATGGGGATTTATGAACTTTTTGTTCACAAATCCCCATTGGCGTATCTTAGTATTGGCAATGGGGATTTGTGAACAAAAAGTTCAGAAATCCCCATCAATGGGGATTTTTAATGGGGATTAGTGGAATAACCCAAATTGAAATACCTATTTGGGATGCTGATGACAGAATGGAGTACTGTAAGATAAACTATAACTAACGATACAGAGAGATAAGTAATGAGTAGATTTAATATTGTAAATTATACTAGGTACCTGCTAATCTCCCAAATTAAGGTTAGCTGGTAGATAATGCTCCATAGCATTAAGCGGGCCTATCTGCAACATTTTTATACAATAAAGAATTTTAATTATAATAATTACATTTTATTTGAACCCTCAGGTGCTGATAGTAGGCAATTTACCGTGGTACCAGGCGATCAATATTGCCGAGAAGGTGCATCATGACCTCAACTGGGAAGGCTTGTCTGAAGAGGAACTCCCTGAGGTTTGATAGATAGAACACTTTATTACACATCACAAAATAAATACACTATGATTACTTAAATCTAAGAGCTTAATGTTATACAACTGGCGGTTTTGTTGCTTGTAAAGATTTCAATGTCATGACAAGATTAAAGTGTCTTAGGGCTGATTTTTCAATAGTCAGATAACTTTTATCTGAGGAATAAAAATGGCGGTTTGACATAATTTTCATACATGCTGTCAAATCGCCATTTTTATTCCTCAGATAAAAGTTATCTGACTATTGAAAAATCAGCCATTGATGTTGTTAAAATCGCTCTAAGCAATACACCCGCCAGTTGTAGGTACATTATTTTGCCTCTATTTTGTATAATATTTTAATCAAATTTCAACTGTGGCCGCCGAACGTTCATTATTTTATACACGTCATGTACACTTATTTATTTTTATAATTTTGTGCTTTCTTTATGATTTTTATGTGTGCTATAAAGTGTAGTATTTTTAAATGTTACGAGGGCCGGAAAGTGTGAAGGTCATATAGAAAGAAGAGTAAAAGCGGAAAATTGTGTTAACGGTGCCTTTCACTCCATTGTGTGCATCCAAAAGAGCTAGATAGGCTATTCATAGTGGTGTGCTGGTCCCAACACTTATGTATGGTAGCGAGACTTGGGTGTGGCAAAAGAAGCAAGAAGTAGAAATGAGGCCCTTGAGAGGTATGTGTAGTGTTACTTTGAATGACAGGATACGCAATAGACTGAAAGAGGATGTAGTGACTAGAATTGAGAAAGGAATGTTGCGTTGGTTTGGACATGTGGAGAGGATGAAGGAAGAAAGATTGACGAAAAAAATATATGTTGCGAATGTGAGTGGAAGGGCTGGTAAGGTACGTCCCCGGCGGATATACATTAAGGAAATAGGGGATGTATTAGCAAATGGGAAGATAAAAAGTACCCGGAACCGGCGTGCGTGCATGCAACGACTTATAAACGTTGATAAAGCGAAGGTGATCTGTCAGGATCGTTGCAAGTGGCAGTCCCTGGTCCTTGCCTACCCCGCTGGGATACAGGCGTGAGGTTATGTATGTATGTATGTATTTTTTTAATATTGTTCAATAATGAAAACAAGTTCCTGTGTCGTAGTACGCTCTTATTAACCCAAACTATCAGCTGTTAAATTATCCTCTTTTCAAGGTTGCTAACAATTTACTGCAAAAATGGCGGCAAATTAAAATCGTGCGTTAATTTTGAGACAACCTTTATGTTGAAGAAGAAATACATGTTTTTGTTTGCAATGAGGGACCACAGAGAAATCCTTACTTTATTTACCACCTTGTGACCTGTTATTTTGGTAAATTACAAACTGTTTACTGAACAGTAACTAAAGCAACTTCATTTTCAAGCTCCTGTCCGACACCGATATTTCGCCAACAGTCTACGAGAATAATATTTTTAGGTCAACTTTTAAATGTTGAGAAACTTATTTCGCGAATCATTGGAAACGCTTCAAGTTTGCCAAGTCACTGACTACTTACACGTCTGTTTCGTACTGAATACCAACTAAAAGTGGTAACAGCACTATGAAAACCTTACAAAAGCACACGAGCTCAATCTAGAATGCCCGCCTGGTGACTGAAGATCATCGATATTCGACTACCACATGATGGGTTCGCCAGATTACATAAAAATATATTCTTAGTCAAGATATATAAGAAACGCTCGTGGCCTAGTCGTACTGGATGATTGTCATCAATCACTTGAGTTAAACAGCAACAGGCACGGTCAGGTGCAGGATGAGCGACCGTCCCGGGACTGGGTGAATCTACACAAATTGTCGTCGTCATTGTCCTTGGAAGTGTCACACTTAGGGCGAGATAAATAGTCGCTTCTAAGAACGAGTCTTAGCGAAAGCACTTGCTTAAGAATCGATTTGTCTATCATAGACAGTACTTTGGCACTCTCTAAGTCGCGAAACCCGGACTAATTCTTAGCATTGGCCTAAGAACATGCGTAGCTAAGCAAACGTATATTTTAGTAACGCATTGATACTTAGCTAAGTTAGCCTGAAGTAATGCTTTGGGAAGCATGAGTACGGACTTGGGCTAAGCAACGACTATTTATCTCGCCCTTATTATGTTGTCAGTGCAACAGTTGTTAGAGATATTTTTATTTCTATATTAGTTGGAGTTGACTGACAAACTTACATACTAAAACGACAATAACTGTATTCTTAGTACATTTCTGTTGTGCTGAGAACTGTGAGAGATTAATGAGAACAATGACGAATTAGCGACAATTCGTGTAGATCCACCCGACTAACTACAGCTCGTGGCATTTTTTCCGAGCACTTCCGTGCTTTGCGAGACGCGTTAATATGCCGTTTGTGCCGGCTGTCATGTAATGGCAGTCGTTAAGCCATGCCAATCCTTATGGGGGGCTTGTTGTTCTCTCTCGCAAAAAATCAATACTCTAAGCCTTTGAATGTAAGAAACCAACACAAATTAGCCAATACCTACCTCAACGTTAAAACTGCATAGTTCAGGTCCACATGCGATGGCAACTAAGATATACAATAAATTACCGAAGTATATTTTAGAAAAGACGGTATATAATATATTTCTGAATAAACTAAAAGAATATCTTAGTAAAAAGTGCTATTAAGTATACAATAAAAGAATTTATGGAAGAAAGCCATAGGTATTAATAATACATAATAATTACTTAGTAGATGAAGCTGGTATATGTAATGTTAATGATTCTATTGGTGTTGTATAGTTTTAAGTTAGCCTTTTAGTATTAAATAGGTATACGTAACAGTGTCTAAACTAATTGTATTAAAAATACATGACACTCCTATTCTGTTTTAGTCTACATAAAAATAATTAAGTACTTAATTTTCCAATACGTAAGCTACTTATGTATAAAATTGCAGTGCCCTTACAGGGCTCATGTTGCGCAATATTATACCTATATGTTAAGACCTATTCTGTACCACATGAAGCAATAAACGAACTTGAACTCGATAACTTCTAACAGTAAGGCGCGCCCACTGTCATGGTGGAGTATGGCCTAACCTTCCTGCGATGCATGAAGAGACCCGTGCCCTAGCAATGGGGACATACAATGGTTGATATCGAAGATATTCTAAATATGACAGTCAGATAATATGTAACTATGTGTTCGTAGTATAAAGTCCTCCAACTACCTTTGGGCGAGCATCGCGTGCGTGTGATGTCATTCGACAAGTTCTCCACTAACAGCATCGTGACTAATTACTATCAGGGAGATGTCGGCACTGATAAAGGCACGGCGTTGCTCAGAGCGATTATGGTAAGTGATTTATTTGGGAAACATTTAAGACGTAAAGACTGCACTATCGATGACATTGTCGAGTGACATTTTACCATATTTCTTTAAATCCGTTCTGGATCTTTTACATCTGTGTCTGGAACTGGATGGGATAGCCACAGATTAAAAGGAATAGTAATACGGGACAGAACAGCACAGACTATTAAAAGGGTGTTCTATGACACCCTACTATTTGACACGTTACAATACGTTTTTATTCAAATATGATATCTAGGCCACGGATGTTATAGCGTGGTATACCACGCTATAACGGATATACCCGACAGCTGGTTGCCAACAACTGGCGTCCTACACTACGTTAAACTTACATAACATAAAAAAATGCCAATTGAATTTTGAATACCTACAATTACGTTTAAAATAAGATGCATTTCCCCAGACGATGATGTATGAGCGAGTATTCGACACGCTTCGGACGAAGGAGCAGTTGGGTTATGACGTGTTTAGCACGCTGCGCCAAACGATGGGAGTACTAGGCTTTAGTATCACTGTCAACTCGCAGGTTGACAAGTTCAGGTGGGTAACATAAGCTAAGAATATTCTTTATTGTACACACTAGAAAATAATTACACTGGTGTGTGATGTGGTGAGTTACTTGTCTTAGAACGAGACACTCATTAAAACAGTTCCTGGCAACAAACACAACAATGACCATCACATCACACTTCACATCACATGATGACACCAATATTATAAAGGAGTGTGTATGTTTGTTACTTCTTCACATCTAAACGGCTGGAGCGATTTTAATAAAATTTGGTATGAAGTTCGCCGACACCCTGGATTAGCACATAAGCTACGTTTTACTGCGGGAAAATATGTTTTTCCATGGGAAAGTCGATTAACCGCGTGTAACTCCGCGGCGCACAACACAAGTAGTAATACATAAAAAAACAAACGAAATATACTTACGTGACAGTTTTCACAAACATTACTATTAACTGTACTTGTTGCTGCGAAAGATAGCCCACAGCGGCGATTTTAAGCCAGTGTGTGCCAGGGTATTATTGTATTTTTATTTTGAATAATTTTATTGTTAGAGCAGAGAATTGCCATGAAAGCAATGGAAAAAAGTATCCGCGGGATTATTAGTCATTGAACAATTTTGACTCTACCACACAACCTTTCCTGTAGATCTCTGAAACGCCTCGATTATGAACTTTGTAAAAACCTATTTAGAGGCTAAAAATTCCACCCATGCCGGGATTCGAACACGCGACCTCTGGCTATCCGTGCCAGCGCTCTTTCCAACTGAGCTAATGGGCGACTCACCGGCATCAGTGAAATTTCGAACCTCTACACTATTCTCTGTATTACGAGTACATACAGGCAGCGACATCTGGCTGAAGTAAATTGCATCACTCACAGCCCCGAGTACCTACTTTGCAGTTAGGTTTTTACATCGGAATGATATCGCTGTACCCACATGAACGAATTTTGTGTGATATAAAATTATATCCTACCATGATGTTGAACAATAATATTATTTTTAATTAAAAATACTAAGATGTTGACTCTCGGTATGTCATAAAAGCTGCTTTTACCTTCGCACAGTTTGTCGTATCATCTTCGTCATCATTTACTGTTTCAGTTTGATTGTAGTTTTCTTTAGTTTGAGATTTTGTGTCGAGTCAAGTCATGGTACTTCACATATTTATGGTATTCACCCTTTATAAAGTAAACCCCAAATTTCACCTTGACAGTTATATTGTCAAGAAAACACGAAAATACACGTAACAGAAATTATAAATAAATTTTAGGAGCTAAATAAACCATGAGTGGCAGTGACTAACTTGCGCGTACGTGGAAATAGGTTTTTATGTAAAACAGTAAATCTATCCTAAACGGTGGGACTGCTGATGGTTACATTTAAATTGTATTGGAATGGAGTTATAACAGTACCTATCAATAGAAACTGACAGCTCGTTGGATAGGATCTCACTTGATGACGTTCTTTTCTTTTTTCCCGCTGTAAAGATTGAATGATAAATAATATTGATGTTTTTTAAATGAAGCAACTGAAAACAAAATATTCAACTCACGCTCTCTCAATTTACCTATTTCATCGAAAAAAAAAAAATACAGCTCTATATTTTGGGGCGATGCCCATTGCCTGTGACAACGCTTAGAATGTGATTATAAGAAGGATATCTTTTGTACGCTTTGTTTTGTGCAAAATATTAATAAATACATTAATAATAAGTAATGATGAAAATAATGACTGCCATGATGATGATATAATATGATATATATGTTGGTAATACGCGTCTATCTTCTTTTTTGTTACGAAATGTAAAGATGATGTATCGTATGATGATAATATAGATAGATAATTATTTATTCGCACTTTTAGATCCTATCGATTAACATTCCTTACCCTCTCTAGCGTCCAATACGTGGACAGGCGAGTTGAGGCATTCCTCGAACACTTCTTAAAGTTGATACGGGAAACAACCAGACGCACTTCGGTCAGTCCTACACCATACTTTACAGTCAAGGAAGAGGTGAGATGGTTTAATATTGTAAACTGAGTGATATGATTGAACTTTAGACTTGGGCAAAGTGTGTCTTTAGAGGGAGTTGTTATATCTCATATCTTTGCTCACCGAGACACACTATATCTCTATCACATCTCGCTCACCACTTGTGTCCTAGTTCATACGACGTCCAATCAACTAAGTGCGTGTGGAAACAAGAGACACAGATGGTGAGTCAGTCTAGTCTACCTATTCCCTACGTTATCCAGATCACACGTTTTTTTGGTGAACTTTCTCTCATAGCTAGTTGGTTACGACGAAAAATGCGGCCGAATGTAACCGATATCAGACGATGTTAATCTCGCTCTCGCGCATTGTGTGTAAGCTGGATAAAGTAGCACGAGATGACTACCATACTGAGTTGAGAGTTTGTGTGAGGGAGCCAGATATAGTTGACATCTCTGGGATATGAATGGGACACACTTGACGGCGAGGGAGTTGTGTGTTAGCCAAGGCTATTGGACTTGAACTGGACTGGACGGACGATCTGAGAAGTTTTATTTGGATACCTTTAGACTACAGAGTGATATTGAGGTTGTTAGCAAAATTTTAAACGATTGGTACGTTCTAACTTGTCTCTCTAGAAACAGATCAGAGGAATCATGTTTAGAAACGGATTAACCTACACTCGTTTTATCTAGAAGAATAATGTTTAGAAATAGATCACACTTGTTTTAAATTTATAAATGGTCTGATTTTACTGTTTAGTGTAGAGATCTCAGCTATCATACGAAATAAAAAAAAATGTGTACAAAGTGCAGTGAACATAAAATGTCTCTGTAATATTTTTTTTGTTTTATTGTTCCAATTGGCAAATGAACGTCTTTTTTATGGTGTTTTTTTTCTTTCGTCTATAAAATTTTATTCATTGTATATAGTCAAATTTTTATTCGTCTAATGTATTGGCTGGCATAAGCCGATTGATTTCAATGTGCGTGAATAAACAGAACTGATTATTTTCAGACCCTAAGAAACTGGCTGGAAATCATTAACAGAATGTACAAGTTCCAAAAACATTTCAAAGAAGTAAGTAGTTAGTATAAGATAACATTATCATCAACCCATTATCTCCCCACTAAGGGGCACGGGTCTTTTCCCTGAGGAAGGTATAAGCCATACACATACATACAGGGGCCAAGTCCGGATTGGTGGAGGCTTAAGCGTAAGACTAGTGGCTGGTCTTACAGTCCGAAGTTTTCAAGCCGCCCTAAGGCTCTGACTTAGCTTAAGGACTGCCATCTATCAATGGCATCCGCTCGGAAAAAATGGCCCTAGCAATAGTCATAGACGGTTACCCATCCATGCACTGAACGAGCTCTATATAACATCAGTATAAATTGTCGCGATTAGACTGTTTTAATTAATAACTATAATGAGTTAATATGTTGAAACTGTGAACGGAAACATTGCAGACACTTAGGTTTCCTTACGATGAATCGTTTATCGTAAGATCGATGAAACCTGAATGTCTTAGTTTGAATTGTCTTAAGGTTGATTTTTCAATCCTTGGATAAAACTTATCCGTCTAATAAAGCATTACACATGATTAAACTATTTTTTAATTTTAATGCACTAACCCGTGCTAAGGACAATTTTAAAACCCTATTTAGAGGCTAACAATTCCACCCATGCCGGGATTCGAATTCGAATCATGTGGGTACGGCGATATCATTCCGATATTAAAACCTCACTGCAAAGTAGGTAGTCGGGGCTGTAAGTGATGCAATCTACTTCAGCCAGATGTCGCTGCCTGTACGTCATACAGAGAATAATGTAAAGAGGTTCGAAATTTCACTGATGCCGGTGAGTCGCCCATTAGCTCAGTTGGATAGAGCGCTGGCACGTATAGCCAGAGGTCGCGGGTTCGAATCCCGGCATGGGTGGAATTTTTAGCCTCTAAATAGGTTTTTAAAATTGTTAAAGTGTGTAAGCTCCACAATCTATCTTCTAGTCTATGGTAACTTAGTTTATGCAACACCTGGCAATAAAGTGGCTTTTTCCGCACGCTGCGCGTACGGAAAAAGCCGCTTTCTGGCCAAGTGTAGACATAAAAACATGTACACAACACGGGAGGTAATAATAAAGAAAGCTCTCGATCGCATATTTACGTCCCTCGCTTGCAGCTCGGGTCGCAAACTTCTGCGATCTCGGCCTTTCTTTGTTTTACCACCCTAGTTGTGTAATGTACTATTAGATTAAAAATTGACTCTCTCTATGGTTATAAAACCTCTTCTTCTTCCCTTCTTCTCCATCTGTCATGGCTGCACGCTGCTGCTAGTCTTTTTTTAATATGTAAAATGTTGTAACCAGTATCATACGAAGAAAAAATGATCGTCGTCGGATACTGGTATCCAAGTGATAGGATATATTACTTTTCTGATACCCTTCATCATGTCCAGTATCCAGTAAGAAATATAACATTCTGCCTATGAAACCAACTCGGCAAAACTTCGAAGATCGCATTCTGTAGGTACCTACGCTTATTGTAAAACCCTCGCTTTTTTAAAAACAAACAAGAAAACAAGGAAAAAGTTCAACTGTGAATCATTTATTACCTACAACCTATTGGAGTAAATGGTGAAATGATTTCGATACAATGTCCAACACTAATTTCGTTTACATTTAGCTGAGATATGTCGTCATTTATTTCTTCATCACTTTCTTTGAACTCTCGGCTTAGTTTCGATTTTCTCTTGTATAGGTATATCCCTAACGGTGGTTTCATTTCTATAAATATCTAAGAGTGAGCCAACGCCGGTCTTTTGCGTCCAATATATCTATTAAGGCGACTGTGCCAACCTTCTATATTATTGGTAGTACGTATTTTAGATGATGACCAATGAACATGCACATGACATGCTTATCAGTATCATACGAGGAAATATTAAGTACTCACTTGTAATTGTTTGATATTTTCCTGAGCTGATACTCGGTTACATAAAACGAAAAATCCCTATCACTTGGATACCAGTATCCGACGACGATCATTTTTTCTTCGTATGATACTGGTTACCAAACTCTGGTATCATACGCGGCCGAAGGGGTCCCCACAGACATCGCAAAACATTAAATTCGGTTTATTTCTGTTATTTTGAACCGCGTCGCTCTCAGTACCTTCCTAGCGTGAGCTCGTGGGTTGATCAGTGGGCGGAAAGCGGTCGGAGCGAGCGCACGTGCGCGTCGGGGGATTAAGGTGTCCAAGAGACTACCACATCAGTATTGACGTGAGTGTCTACTAGACTACCATCGCAGTAAAACGGTTATAAATATTTTCATAGTGTCTCCTACACTACCACATCAGTAAATAAGTTTATTTCATTTTACTATAAGCATTTTTCAGTACCTATATTTCGCGATTTTTCGGTTGGCCTTCGACGTCAGAAGACAAACCAAACAATCGACTAGGGCTGATTTATCAATAGTCAGATAACTTTTATCTAAGGAATAAAAATGGCGGTTTGACATAATTTTCATACATAAGCTGTAAAACCACCATTTTTATTCTCAGATAAAAGTTATCTGACTATTGAAAAATCAGCCCTAAATCGAATAAATATTCGACGAAGTACGTTTTAACCGAGGATTGAAAAATCAAACCTAAGTTGAATAAATTATTTATCTATCTATCATAAAACAATATTTATGTTTTGTTCAGGAGAACTATATGAAGGCAATTAAAATGACAGACCTTAAGAACTGGTTGGAGAATCACCTCGCTTCGGGCAACAGGTCGATGTTTAGAAAACTCTCCGTGCAGGTAAGTCAAGTGATAATCATTTACACTCGTTAGTTGACGAGCTCAACATATACCTAGTCGTTGTTGTCAAGCTATACCAGTCTACTGCTCGACATAGCACTCCCCGAATGAGCGCCATAGCACCCTGTCTTCAGTTTGCCGCATCTAGCATCTGCCTGCAGTTTTTCGCAGATCGTCATCCCACCTAGTCTGAAGGCGCCCTACACTACGTTTGCCGAGTCGCGGTTTCCATTCGTTTCCTGCAACAGTTGTCGGTTCTTCGCGAGATATAGCCAGCCCACTGCCACTTTAGCTTGCTGATTCTCTGAGCAATGTCGATAACTTTGGTTCTCTGTCGGATGCATCTTAGTGGCATTTACGAATATAGTTTATTAAGCATAATAATATATTGGAAGAATCCTTCAGAGAGTGGACTCAAGGCTGTTCTTACTTGGACCATTCTGTCTGGCTCGCGCAATTCACTATTTTTAGAAGAGAAGAAGCCAACGAGGAAACATACATGGTGTCTAGATAAGTGGAAAAGGCAGTTAAACGTCCATTTATACTGGCTCGTTTTCTGATCAGTTCCTTTTCTTGGGCCATTTTGGGAAACGAGTAGTCTAGTCAACCTGGAATTTTAAACAATCAGATATTCAAAAAAATGTATGTAAATTTCTGTAAATAGTATAAGACACTAAAATAAATGCAAAGCTTTGATTGTAATGAGGGCTTTTCAAAGCGTCATTAAAAACAAAAAACAGTACCGCAAGTTACCGATAGATGGTGCTGACGTCATATAGTATGTCAAAATTGACATGACATCACTGTACATAATTTGTGCTGTACATTATCTGTGGTTTCTGCCACGTCGTTACGTTTCTGAAGTCTTTGCTTCTTTCTTGTCCTTTAATACCCAGTCATATTTTATCGCTCTGCATTCGAGCGATAAATTCGAGCGTAAAAGTAATTTACGTACTTCATCTTTAGGAAAACGGTGAGTGCCTATGTTTTTACAAAAATGCACAATACGTGACCAAGCCACGAGTAAAGACACAATTCACGTACGTATGTAATCTACAAAGTAAAAATACTACAAAACTTTCTAATTTCAACAGTTTCAAATCAAAGTTTAGCTTAGATCACAGCCTACAAAGAGATGTTTAGGTTATCACAGATAATAATCTGTGCATACAAAATAAAACGAAAGTATGATGGATGACATTTGTTCTCCTTGCAGCGCCATCTAGTTTTTTTTAATGCAATCAACTCACAGCTGTCATTGAAAAGCCCTCGTTAATATTTTATTATAAAGGTTTTATGTAACCTAAGGTTGCTATTTATGTACCAACTAAAAATAAATGCCTATAATGTGCAAGACTAAATTAAATGCAAAGTTTAGGTAGCAAATAAGAACTAACGGCTAAATTAATGTACATAGGCTGCTACTTATGTATGCGGAATCTGGGATTCCAATAATTTTAAACGCAATGTCTGACCTCCATGGTCAAATTCGTTGTTTTTTTAAATACTGGCCGCTACTATTTTTCTCTTATATACGTTAGTGTTTTGTTTTTGTTGGGTTTAAAATGTCATATCAAATGGAACTCACTCGTGAAAATATTCGTGCTATGATTTATTACGATTTTCGACGTGGTTTAACGCAACAACTGTGCGTAGATCAATTAATTTCGATGTTTGGTGGTGAAGCTCCATCAAAAACGACTGTGTATAACTGGTTTAGTGAGTTTAATCGCGGGCGCAGTAAGCTCACGGACGAAGTTAAAGAAGGTCGCCCGAAATCGGTGGTTGTGCCACAAAATATTGCAGCTGTGCGAAAACTAATAATGCAAGACCGCCATGTTACGTATCGCGTGATAGAGGCTATTCTGGTCATATGTATGACGAGCATTCATAGGATATTACATGAACATTTGTCTGTAAAAAAAATTTGTTCGCGTTGGATCCCGCACAACTTAACTCAGGATCAAAAAGATGCTCGCGTCGAATGGTGCAAGAAAACCTTAAAAAATTCAACGGAGGCGACTCAAAATCTGTTTAAAATATCTACACAGGTAACGCTGCCGTCATAAAAGAAAAGGCCATAACTTCCATGAACATGATTTCGAGATAATTTAAGTTCAGTAAAAAACTAAATTTCAAGCTTGTCTGCTAACTTTTTGACGATGATTCCTATTTCAAAAATACGAGAAAAATGTATAATTTTTATTATGTCATAAGGTATTTTCTTAAAATTAACGTGTTATATATTTAAATGCATTTTACTCTTTCTCACTAGTAAAAAAATTATTAATATTTGTACAATCCTAAGCTGGAAAGGCGTAACTTCACAGTTAGGGCTTTTTGGCTAAGCTTGTGTAATTACGCCTTTTTTCTTTAGTAGTTGCCATACTATGAGAAAGGTTTTTTTTATAATTAAAGGCCCCAATTATGAAATTGTGCCTTTTCTCGCTAGGAAACTATCCGCAAACGGCAACTTTACACTTTGTGATAAAATATCCTAAAAGCCCTACATAAATCCAATATCAACATATCAAGATACACACAACATAATTTTAATAAATCTAATTTTGAGATTATGTTTATAATTTCGTCATACTCTTTTTTGTTGATTTAGAATAACTAAAACACTATGCCACAAAAAGATCTACAAGTTACCAGCTATAAAAAAGGATGACAATAACAAAACTTACCAGAACGATCCACAAATCACAAAAATAATATTTGTGCACGCGGCGGTTGACCGGCGCTGACCTTTCTCACTCGGGCGCAACTTCTTCACTGGCGGACCGACCCCCCACACCCCGTGAAAATGCTAAGTGAAAAAGCCATAATTAGAGTACTATGGCTTTTTTCGTTAGGACTCAACTATATACATCAAGTACTAATGCTTATTAGAAAAGGCGTACACAAAATTATGGCCTTTCACACAAGTAAATCGTTGTTACTAATAGAAAAAGCCCTAGTTAGGAAATTATGGCTTTTTATGCTAAAATCATATGACTCAGGAGCAAAATAATGGCCTTTTAAGCTAAGGTATATCCTGTTACAAACAAATTTGAGCCTTGTTGCAAAGACAAAAAGATAGAATTTTTCTTGCTCATTCTGAATCTGTATCTAACTCAATTTAAGAAAAAATTGAAGTTATGGCCTTTTTTATTATGACGGCAGAACGAATCCTGGATCTACGCGTGCGATCCCGAAACTAAACAACAATCAATAATCCCGATAAGAATCCCGGCATGGGTGAAATTTTTAGCCTCTAAATAGGTTTTTAAATTTGTTCCTTAGCACGGGTTAGTGCATTAAAAATAAAAATAGTGTAATCATGTGGGTACAGTGATATCGTTCCGATGTTAAACCTAACTGCAAAGTAGGTAGTCGGGGCTGTAAGTAATGCAATTTGCTTAAGTCAGATGTCGCTGCCTGTACGTAATACAGAGAATATTGTAAAGAGGTTCGAAATTTCACTGATGCCGTGAGTCGCCCATTGGCTCAATTGGTAGAGCGCTGGTACGGATAGCCAGAGGTTGCGGGTTCGAATCCCGGCATGGGTGAAATTTTTAGCCTCTAAATAGGTTTTTAAATTTGTTCCTTAGCACGGGTTAGTGCATTAAAAATAAAAATAGTGTAACAATCAATAGTTTGGGTGTTTCAAAATGAGCCGAACCCGAGATACGAAAGTGGCTCGTGCAAAAAGCACTGTAGATAAAGCAAATGGTGGCCTGCTTTTTTGGTATTAATGGCCATGTGGCTACAATACCACTGGAGAATCGCAGAACGGTTAATTCGTAGTGGTACACGACCATTTGTTTGCCGGAAGTATTTGAAGAAATACGCCAAAACAACCAGCGACGCAGAATCATACTTCACCATGACAATGTCAGCTGTCATTCATCTCGGGAAACAACTACATTTTTGGACGGTCAAAAAATAGAATTGATGGGTCATCCACCGTGCAGCCCTGATTTGGCTCCCAATGATTTCTATTTATTCCCAAATGTAAAGAATAAATTACGTGGTCAACGATTTTCGACCCGTGAAGATGCCGTAGACGCGTTCGCGTTTTGGAGATACAGAGTGGAAAAAGTGTTTTACAAATTTGTTTCATCGAATGCAAAAGTGGATCATAGTAGATCATAGTGGAGAATACTTTAAAGAACGATAAAAGCATATTTAGCCATATACATTTGTTTATTTTTTCTATTCCGCATAAATAAGTAGCAGCCCTCGTAGCTTAATAGCTACCTACTATACTATTTTAAGTATGATACTAGCTGAAGTAATACCTGAATACTTTGAATACATGCACAACTTTATTAAAATTAATTATAGGTACTGACGAGACAAATAATGTAAAAAATACTGGCACTAACCTTAGAAATTTACGTTTGTAAAGCTACTACCTGATAAAGAGTGTTGGGTGATAATTAAATTTAATATTCGGCTTAACACTTATTTTAAAGTTTTTCGGGCACTTGGAATCCGTGATGGCGTAAATAAACTCCTTGTCGGCGTCCACGTTGCGTGCCGAGAATTATTCCGTGTATTTTTCTTGTACATACCTCGATGTTCTTTACATCACGGACATATAAACGATTGAACTTGACCCTTACAAAATCACAAAGTCCGATGCGATGCGTTTATGGATGAGATAAGAGTATTCTTTATATCAGAGCACATAATATAAAACATGTAAAGATACAAGGTACAAGCCCCAGCAGTGGGGACATACAAGGGTTGATGTGTAATACCTACTTACCTACTCTGATATCAGCAGGTACTTGCTGACATCATCAGCGCTCAATGACATAAGTACTATGTATTCGTTTGGAGCGGTATGCCTGGGAATCTTCTCCCTTATAAGCTACTTTTATCTCATTCAAACCTCGCATCGTATTCCGTTCCAGATTGTGGGCCATAAGGTGAACGGCAATGAGACACCCACATTAACGCCGGAAACAGCCCCGAATAGTGGGTACGAACTCACCTTCCTGAATGCGGGTGACCTCGCCACCAATTATAGCGAAAAAGCCTCGGAGTTCATCACCGATATAGATGAGTTCAAGAAAAACCTCCAAGTTATGAATGTGTCGAAGGTCCAGCTGGGGTAGTGTTGAATAGTAAAATATAATAAATAAATAATTAAATAAATCGGCCTTTATTCATCACTTAAATTCAATATACAGAAGTTTCTTCGACAAACAAAAATTAGAAGTCTTTAATATTAATAAACATGCTGCTGTATGGTGTCGGCCTAGAGAATAGCACCAACCCAATTCTTCCCGCGGGTGTCGTAAAAGGCGACTAAGGGACACAAACCGGGGGTGGGCAGCAGCGCCCCCTGCAGTACAATTCCTCCGAACTACGATCCCCAACCCGCATGCTCAGCGTGGGGATTATGGGCATTACCCGCTATGATAGCTCAACGTGGCGTTCTTTAGGGGAGGGCTATGTCCAGTAGTGGACTAGTATAGCCTGACGATGATGCCAAGCCTGTTGCCGTTAATACAGATTTTCATCAATAAAGAATAAGAATAAAAATAATTATATAAAGTAGTTTACTTAGGTAGGTATGTCACATAATGAAAACTAACCGATCGTTTTGTTTCTTAGTTAGAATTTTATTTGTTGTCCAAAAATATTTTTATTTTCCCTTACGAAAAATTAAAGTAACTATGTTATTTTTTGGTGTATCCTAATATAATATGAAAGTTTGTGAAGATGTTTTTGGATTTGAATTGAGTAACAACTCAATCATGCAATAACTGCTAAACGGATTTACATGAAACTTTGTATACTTTTATAGACAAAGATCTGAATCGAAACATACCTACCTATTGCATAATTTCATAGACTGATAATTACTTTATATCTTGGTAATGTGTTCGTGTATAATTTCTAAAGCGGGTTAAACGTTATCACGTTTAATAAACGCGGGTTAAAGCTAGTATGTAATAATAAAAAATTGCTTCAAGAGTTCTTCAAGGTCTTAACCTTAACTGGGTAAAAGTAAGGTTAATTGATGGAATTGAGGGTGTGGACCACAGTAAATTCCTTGTACTTAATAGTTATGACGATGATATCAACCCTTGGTATGTCCCCACTGCTGGGGAACGGGTCTTTTCCTGTATTCGCAGAAAGGTTAGGCCATACTCCTCTTTAAAAAGAGCGTTGTTTACATCGCCCAGATTAGATTGACCTCTCTTGATTTAAAAAATAAGAGAAGTGAGATCCTCTGCAAACCATACTATTTGAGACAATTTCTCAACTAATAGGTAGGGCAGGTCATTTACGTATAGTAGGTACTAACAAAAGGAAAGGCCCCAAAATAGAACTCTTAGGAAATCCTATTTTAACATCAGATCCAGATGACGCACTCTGCTAAATATACAGTCTATTTATTCTTACTTGTCCAATTTAGTAAACAAGATTCTAACCGTAAATTGTAACTTTTTAGTCCAAAACTGCCATATTTCCATAAATGAAGTAACTTGGAAAACTCTTTTAGATAACACGCTGCCAATTTTATAAACATAGTTCATTAGTTCACGAATTTGCGAGAAAATGTCTAGTTTCGGCATCTAATCTCAATAGTTAGAATATTTTCGGGGCTTAATCGCGTAGTAATTTATTGATATTGCCAGGTGGAAAAGTCAGCGATAGCGGAACGTCTTCTTGAATCAGGATCAAACCACTGGATAGAACTGCACGAACCACAAGTCGCGAAAGTTTAAAATAGCAACGTTTTCCCCCCGAAGGGAAGAAAACGTATATTTAGGTTCCAGCCGAAGCTTGACCCATTATATTATTGTGAGATAACCTCTTGGATTTTACGTGTGGCAACACTGGTTTACTACTAGGCACCCCATCATACCGAGTGTATGACGTAGCTTCCTAGCGACGCCGTTGATCGCAGCGCCAAAGCGGGCGCTTGCGCTTCTTCAGTACTCACAAGCCAGCAAGATTGTTAAATCTTAGTTGGTCAAGCTTCGGCTGGAATATACGTTTTCTACCCTTCGGGGGGAAAACGTTACTATTTAAGTGTCCGAGCCTTCGCTTGACCCACTATATTATTGTGAGAAGTGTTTATTTTCTACTGGCGCTGCGATTGTACAGGGGCACCTGATGCTGTGTATGACAGACATTCCAATGAAACACAAAAAGAATATCGAAGATACTAACTAGTCTTTAATGTGTAATGGAATGTTATATTTCTATTGAAACGAAGGAATCGAAGGAAGGAGGAGGAGAAGGACAGCTACATGCCGCGACACTTGAAATAGACTGCTATTATCAATAGTGTAACTGCGAAGGTAGTTAGTAAGGTCAGTGACTTCCCAAGTACGCGGCTTCCTGGAAGGAGGCTTGCTGAGAGCGACAGCTTTTAGAGTTTGACGGACTAGTTGGTGTTTACTTAGCTCCTCAGTTCTTGTTGGATTTGCAAACATTGCAACAACGGATTTGTGGACCGCTATGGTACTGGAGGCAAGTTTGACATCTGAGTGAAGATAGCAAATGAATTTCGCGAGATCATCTGCCCCTGGATTGTTAGTATCACACTTCTCCTTAGACCATTGTCGCCATCTTTCCCACGCGGGTTTGTATGTTTTTAATGTTGACCTACGCCAGGATGATTCTTAAAGCTTTTTGTCCTCATTCGACCAGATAGAGATTAAATTGGACCAGCCTGAACTTTCCAGACCTGCAAAGACAGGTGGTTTGCTGTAGCTGGTGCCCGGCCGGTGGTTAGGTCTGTCAGGTGTTTCTTGACATTTCAGATCATCATTATTAGAGGACATAGGGCGCGTTGCCGCAGCTCGGCTTTCCAAAAGGTCTTTTTTCCATTTGGGTACAACAAACAGGTAGACTCCTTTGCTCTTCCCGAGATGGCGCAGGACGTGAGGCACTAGAGCAGGTGGAGGAAAGATCCAACCGAGGCTGTAATCCCACGGTCGGCTGAAAGCGTCCACGAATACACATTGTTGATCTTCCGCATTTTCGCTGACATAACTCGTTACTACGGCAGATCGTTTGCTTGCAAATAGATCTATCGTTGGTGTGCCGAATTTCCAGACTATCACTCTCAGAATGTCTCCTGATAATGTCCATTCTGGAAGGGTGTTGCCCCTTGAAAGACTGTCGGCTACAAGGTTGTATCGACCCGGGAGGTAACGAGCTATGAGGTGTATTCGCCATCTTTCCGCAAGTTTGAACATTTTCGTCGTCGTTTGTAGGAATCTCATGGATTAGGTTCCACCTTCCTTCGTTATATACGATACGACTGTTTTGTTGTCTGTCTGTATCATAATGGTTTTTCCGCGAGACCGCAAACCTATTATTTTTAATACCTCTAGAATTGTCCACAGCTCCTTTTGATTGCTGTGCAACTTGACTTGTTGTTGATTCCAGACTCCGCTCCAGTTCTTTCCATTTACCGAAGCTCCCCACCCAAGAGCTGCCGCGTCCGTGTTCATAAAAACGGTCGGGTCTTCGTGATGGATCGGAGTATGTCGTAATATTTGTTCTCCACCACATCAGCTCTTTTTTCACAGATTCGGGTAAGCAATGACGTCTGTAGCGGTCTTTCCTTGTCAGTCTGTTTGCTTCTATCTGAATTCTTTGACTGTGAAGACGTCCATACGGTACGACGCAAGAAGCGAAATTGATATTACCCAATAAGACTTTTGCATATTGCCAAGACCAAAGCCCTTTTTTGAAGTGTATCTTCGATTATACTTTGATTTTTCATGATCTTGTCGGTTGGGAGACTTTTAGTGTTGAGATGTGTGTCCCAGGTTAGGCCCAAGTATTCTACCCTGTTGGTTGGTTGTAACCTCGATTTTTCTTGATTTATACACCATCCTAGTTTTGCGAGTTGGTTTACAACGTGGTGGGTTTGAGTTAGCAGAATATCTGGGTCTGTATGCATCAGTAAAAAAAATCGTCCAGGTAAACTATCATCCGGATTGATTGCTTTCTGAAACAGTTAGCAAGCCAGTTGGCAATATTAGCAAATGTGCAAGGAGCTGTTGCTAAACCAAATGGCAGACAGGTCATTTCATATGTAACGCCAGCGTATACTAAAGCTAAATATCTTCGATGAGATTTAGCAATTGGAATATGAAAGTACGCTTGAGACAGATCAATTTTAGTCATGTAATCTCCAATATTTAAGCATCCCGGGATTTTGTGATCACTGACGAGTCTAAATCTAGGTGCACGTAAGTATAAGTTTAAATTTCTGAAGTCAAAGATCGGTCTATTAGACCCATCTGCTTTCATTCGCAAGAACATGAATGATACGAAGCATGTTTATTTTGACATTTGCGTATTGCCCCAATTTGCTTTAGTTTGCCAATTTCTTCAGACATGTCGATTGACGATTTACTCTCATATCGGGCGTAAGTGTCTTTATCTAACCTAAAACTTGGGGGACGCCTTGTAAATGGTATCCTATAACCAGTAATAATTGATAATATACAATTTGGAGCACCAAATGCCTTCCATTCCGCAAGTCTATTACCCACCTGTCCTGCTCGGAAATTATTGTCTTTTCCCTTCATATCCTCCTTTATGTTTTGCAGGTGGTCGCTGCTGCTGGTTAAAATTTCGTGTTGATTTCTCTGGGAATCGGTGATTTTGTTTCCGAAATGTCGGTCTTTGCTTAAATGCTTGTCTACTTTTGGGCTTTGCATTCGCAGGCGCATTTGGTCTTTTAAATTTTCCAGGGAACATCTTTAATATTCCTCCTTGCTCTTTTATTAGGTCAGACAGCTGGGGTTTAGAGAAAAGGTGTGTACTCGATGGTGGGATAGCGTGCAGCAGCTCATTAACAGTTTTGTTTTGAGGTTTGTATAGAGCTCGTCTTTGTTCTATGGCTTCAGCTCTTTTCCCACACGTACATTGCAGAAGGGAGTCCGACACTTTTCTAAACGGCGTGTCTTTACTCATTGCCACGGTGGAGTTACTGTAGCTAGGTGTCCATTAACTTTAAGTGATGTAAAAACGGGCGTTGCTTGAAACATCTTCTGCACCTCCGCGTAACGGATATTGTGCCAGCCATCGGTGTCTAATTTCTGGCAAAGTATACCTGTTTCGGCCATTTTGGCGGATGCCTTGCTGAGCTTTGCTTCGGTTTCCTTAGTTTCAGGAGCAAAATCGAGGAGCGGTTCGTCATGTTCTTCTGGTTCTTTAACCTCCCCCATGGATGTTGCACTCCAGGGGTTTTCGATGTCTGACTCCCATTTATCTGTTGCAGCGTCTTCTTCGGAGCTCGCATGACTGCGGCTCATAGATTTTTTGGTGCTGGAGAATGAGACTCCGGCATCTGATTTACACGGCCATAGGTGATCTCATTTGATTTACACGGCCATAGGTGAGTCTACCTAGGATCTCATTCTGCTGTCGCATATCCTCAGACAGAGTCTCAACAGAATGATTATCGTCCGCAAGTTTTTGCCTCTTTCGATGCTGCCCAGGATCCGACGTTTGCCGTTGTTTGGGTGGGGGAGGTGAGATCGAGGTAACGGAGGTCGCAATTTCTTTGTTTGCTTCCGATTTAAGAATGTCAGATGTTTCTTTCCGAGACAGGAAATGCTTTTTCAGCACTGGAAGCATAGAGTCAAACATATTTTGTGGTCCACTCGGATGCACTTTCACCATTATGGCCAGGGACTGATAGATCAAAGCTAAGCCAATAGGCCACTCTAAAATTTTTCTTTTCAGAGCTCTGTAGCGTCGTTCGCTGAATGACTTTTCACAGTGGAAGATCCTGGCAAGGTGAATCGTTGGCAAGGCAAAACGCAGGCGTGCTTTAGTGTCGGGAGTAAGTATCTCGCCGAAGAGGTCTTTTGAAGTAACCCGCCTGACCTCCCAATCCTTCAAACCATCGGGATAAAGAGTTTCTAAGGTGTGTATGAGTGCCTTATAATGTGCTTCATCAGCTGGCGGGGGCTGCCAATCTATGAGTTCTCTCATGGTCGTCGTCATCTGCAGACCAGTGAAGGTAGAATTATTAGCGAGAGTGCAGGCGCAAATCACTTGCAGGCGACTCCGTCAACGGAAGTCGCGTCCCGTAATCAGTAGGCGTCGTAGCCTAGTAAGCATTATTATGTCGTCTGAACAGCCGACGTCGTCTAAAGGCACATGCGACATGTCGGCTGTCCGTGAACTTTAAGGTAGCAACCAGACGACAATTTAGATATACTATGTTGCAAACTAGGGCTTTCCTAGTTTATCGCAATTGCTTATAAAAATAGAACATAAGGCAAGCATGAGGGTTTCCCGTGCGTAAATCGCAGCCGAATATTAAGACAACAGGGCTTTCCTGTTGGGTATAAAAATACACTTATAGTGCTTACCTTAATAATTTGTAGCTCGCACTTTTAAGTCGAGAACAATTTGTTGCAGTGTCAACACGTCAAAAATGAAGAAGCGCAAGCGCCCGCTTTGGCGCTGCGATCAACGGCGTCGCTAGAAAGAAACCAGTGTTGCCACACGTAAAATCCAAGAGGTTATCTCACAATAATATAGTGGGTCAAGCGAAGGCTCGGACACATAAATATGTAATCTAATCTCAATTTTAAGGTGAGAATCTTGTTTACTAAATTGGTCAAGTAAGAATAAATAGACTTGTAGACCTAGAGATTTATTACTGAGACCGTATCTGTTCAACTTACAAATGTGCGATTTATGGTCTACGCAATAGAAAGCTTTGGAAAGGTCACAGAAAACTCCAATGGCATCCTGCGCCTCCTCCCACGCATCAAAAGTGTGATTCATTAATGCCACTCCTGTGTCGGGCGTTGAACGACCCTTAGTGAAACCGAATTCTTTTTTATGGAAGAGTTTATTTAATCTAAAGTGTGTCAACATTTGGTGTAGAAATATTTTTTCGAATTAGTACTTTACTAAATACCGACAGTATTGCTACGGATCTAAAATTCTTTGGATCCTCATTATCACCTGAACGGAGCGATATGATACTGTTCACACCGGGAGCGTTCACAAGGGAGGGGAGTTATCAATTGAGCAGACAACCGATATGTATGACGGTCTATAATGCACTAATAATTAAAATATGTAGGTACATACTTTGGAATGGTTTATTGTCCGGCTGCTGGGAGAATACGATCCTAACAGGTCACGATGGAACGGACGACGAAACTTTGAAGTGGCGTTGAATTTTCGGAAAAAATATTTTTAACTTCTATTTGTCCTACTAGCAAATAATTATCATTGAAATTATCTTATTATGTATACTTACAATCAATGTATTATTTTGCTTAGTAATTTAAATATTAAATAAAGGAGAAATCAATATTAAATGGTCATGCCTAAAATCCGTACTACGCTGTTACAGGGTTATGTCAACCGTATGTTTTTGGAGTACCAAAAATAACGAAAATAATAACGTGCATATCGTTATATTTTACATTAATTTGTTTTTATTTCTAATAATTTGTTGCAGTCTGGTAAACGAAAGCGCATTGCAAAATTGGCGTAAATTAAAAAATATTATATGGTATCACCAAACATGCTAGAAAAAAAAATATTTTTTTAGGACAAAACATGGGTCGCCATTTTGTGACGCCAAACTAGTTGTCATGTCACAAGGGATGACTGGGCGAAGGTCGTCAAAAAAACAAAACAAATTATATTAGAAGACTTTGAAAGAGATGTTAGAATTGATGCACAAATTGATAATGATGTAATAATAAGAGTAGGGGAAGAAGACAGCGGAGACAGTTCATCAAGCGAAAGTGAATCGGATTAAATAAAATAAAAAATATGCATACAATAACACCACCACCCTCACAAAAATGCTCTGAAGTGGTACCCCGCTGGAAAGAGAAAGAGAGGACGTCCTAAAATCACCTAGAGACGCTCAGTCCAGCAGAAGGCCACTATCGGGACAAACATGGAGGAGCTTGAACTAAAGGCGCAAAATCGGCCGATATGGAAGTTTATTTTGAGCCATAAGTCCCTTACGAGGGATAACAGGAAATGATGATGATGATATGCTGTCGCGCTTGAAGAGCGGCTAGCTGTCGGTAGAGGGAAAAAAATAAAACCGTGGACAGTACGACACAAATTTATTTAACGTGGATTCTTAACAATCCCTACACACGATCAGTCACTTTCCGGCCAGCCCGGATAGGCACTCTCCTGGAGTCGAGGCGGGTACGCAGCGTGACCCGTGGTAGCGCGACCCGCAGGTTGGGATTTCCTCGGTAGTGGTTGGTTCCCGTAGTCCACTGCAGCGCGGAGATAGTGGGCTTGACTTCGGGGACGGGAAGAGGCCCCAAGTATGTATAGCCCGGCAGAGGTGTAGCCCGGATCTTAGGTCCTGGAAATAAATCCAACCGCATGAGTACGCAGCCACCTTAGGGTCTCCGCATGCCGCCACTGACTACCACTAAGATGAACATAATCTAGTATGTGGCGGCACGGCAGCGGAAACCAGAAACGGAGTGCTAAGCAAAGAAGGTGAATTAAAGATAAAACTAGCCACAGCAGCATAACTAGGTGGAAATAATTAATAACAAGAATCTAAGCAGGTTAGTGCATTACAATGGATGTAGTATTAAAATTATTGATAGTACCGAAATCGATGGGCAATGAATGATGGTGCACATTTAGTAAGCCGCCATTTTGGCATGATGCAATAAAATAGATAGGCAATGGCGCGCAAGCGTATTGTAAATGCTTTGCACAGCTAGTGTTACATTATGTTCGGCAGGAAGAAGTAAAATAATCTATCGGCTAACACATATATAGGACACACAATAAATTCCTAATAAAGTAATCAACAAGATCTGTTCACACTTACCTAATAGCGGGGGATTAGTTTACTCGATTTGTGAAGTAGTAATCGATTTGCTTCTAATTATTTAAATGTCATCCGACCGTTCAGAGCGGTCCCGGAAATATTGTGAGCACAGCAGAGGCGCGTGCGCGCAGCTCTCAAAGCGGTCCGTGGTCGAATGAAATCGACGCGCAGCAAGGCCATGTTGGCGGTTATTTTATAATTGTAACATTATATTTACAGACCTTACCTTTTGATTGAACTATGATTTGGGATTGTCAGTATTTAGGATAATGCCTATTGTGGTTCGTGACGGTGAAATAAAGTTACATATTTCTCAGTTAATTATATCTTTATTTTCACTCTCTAAACACCAGGTTCGGAAAACTTCTCTCTCCTTTGATTACACATACCTACCTACGTACATTTTTTACTGACATAAAGATTATCATAGAGATTAGATTGACGAAAATGAGCCCTTTGCTCCTAATGCTCCTAATGGGTCCCTTTTGATATCTTCTTCTTTTTCAGACTATATTAGTCGGGCACTGCTAGACATAGCTCGCGACTCGGCAAACGTAGTGTAGGACGCACTCCGACCAGGTAGGATGACGATCTGCGAAAAACTGCCGTCAGATGCTGGATGCGGCAAGCTGAAGACAGGGCGCTATGGCGCCCTTTTGATATACCTACATACATATACCTACATAGGTATATCACCTACGTCTCCTTAAATGCAAGTAAAAACAATTTCATGAAATACATATTTCACCATTACTTTAACCACAACCCCAATGAGCGTCTATTAGAGCTTTTAGGAGTTAACATTTAACAACTATCCTCCGAATAGGTTCGTAGACGAAGAGGAACCCTTAACAAACTGATATCCATGGTAATTCATATTATTGAACCACACCTTGCTATAATTATTAATAAATGTGTTGATCATGGGACTTTCCCAGATCTCTTAAAATTTTGTAAAATACTTCCTCTATTAAAGACTGGTGAAGTATGAGCCACTCACACATTGTTATATTTTCCGCTGACAGAGCTTACACGCGCGACATTAATAATTTTACCTACAATAGGTACGTTATGTTACTTTTTACTGTTGTCGTCAGGCTATATATACTATTCCACTGCTGGACATAGCCCTCCCCTAAAGAGCGCCACGTTGTGCTATCATAGGGTGTAATGCCCATAATCCCCACGCTGGGCATGCGGGTTGGAGATCGCAGTTCGGTGTTCGGTGGAATTGTACTGCAGGGGGCGGTGCTGCCCACCCCCCGGTTTGTGTCCCTTAGTCGCCTTTACGACACCCGCGGGACACTTTTTATTGTACAAAATAATAAAACCAAAACTTAATTAAACGACTTAACCTAATTGAACATAAAATAATTATAATTATGCATATCATCATCATCATCATCATTTCCTGTCATCCCTCGTTAGGGACATAGGGCTCAAAATAGACTTCCATAGCGGCCGATTTTGCGCCTTTAGTTCAAGCTCCTCCATGTTTGTCCCGATAGTGGCCTTCTGCTGGACTGAGCGTCTCTAGGTGATTTTAGGACATCCTCTCTTTCTCTTTCCAGCAGGGTACCACTTCAGAGCAGTTTTGGACGGGTGGTGGTGTTATTGCATGCATATTTTTTATTTTATTTAATCCGATTCACTTTCGCTTGATGAACTGTCTCCGCTGTCTTCTTCCCCACTCTTACTATTACATCATTATCAATTTGTGCATCAATTTTAAGTTTCTTTCAAAGTTTTCTAGTATAATTTGTTTTGTTTTTTTGACGACCTTCGCCCAGTCATCCCTTGTGACATGACAACTAGTTAGGCGTCACAAAATGGCGACCCATGTTTTGTCCGAAAAAAATCTAATTAAATAAAGACTTCATAAATATATTTTTTCCTAGTATGTTTGGTGATACTACATGATTTTTTTTAATTTACGCCAATTTTGCAATGCGCTTTCGTTTACTAGACTGCAACAAATTATTAGAAATAAAAACAAATTAATGTAAAATATAACGACAGGCACGTTATTATTTTCGTTATTTTTTGTACATCACTCCAAAAACATACGGTTGACATAACCTTGTAACAGAGTAGTGCGGATTTTAGGCATGAACATTAAATATTGATTTCTCCTTTATTTAATATTTAAATTACTACGCAAAATAATACATTGATTGTGAGTATGTATAATAGTATAATTTCAATGATATTTATTTTCTAGTAGGACAAATAGAAGTTAAAAATATTTTTGTCGAAAATTCAACGCTACTTCAAAGTTTCGTCGTCCGTTCCATCGTGACCTGCCAGGATCGTACTCTCCCAGCGGCCGGACAATAAACCATTCCAAAGTCTGTACCTCCATTTTAATTATTAGTGCATTCTAGACCGTCATAATAATAACCCCCGCCACCGGGGGGTGGGCAGCAGCGCCCCCTGCAGTACAATTCCACCAAACTGCGATTCCCAACCCGCATGCCCAGCGTGGGGATTATGGGCACTACCCCCCCAATGATGGCACAACCCTCATTACTGGAGGGCTTTGTCCAGCAGTGGACTAATATAGCCTGTAGAAGAAGACCGTCATACATATCGGTTGTGTGCTCAATTGACAACTCCCCTCCCCTTTTAAACTCTTCCATAAAAAAGAATTCGGTGTCACTAAGGGTCGTTCAACACACAGGAGTGGCATTAATGAATCACATTTTTGATGCGTGGGAGAAGGCGCAGGATGCTATTGGAGTTTTCTGTGACCTTTCCAAAGCTTTCTATTGCGTGGACCATAAAACGCTTATTTGTAAGTTGAACAGATACGGTCTCAGTAATAAATCTCTAGGTCTATATTTATAAATAGTCTTCTGGATCTGATGTTCAAATAGAAGTTCCATAAAGTTCTATTTTGGGGCCTTTCCTTTTGTTAGTGTAAATGACCTGCCCTACCTGGTTGAGAAATTTTCACAAATAGTATGATTTGCAGAGGATCTCACTTCTCTTATTTAAAAATCAAGAGAGGTAAATCTAATGTTGGCGATGTAAACAAAGCTCTTTTTAAAAGAGGAGTATGGCCTAACCTTTCTGCGAATGCAGAAAAAGACCCGTACCCCAGCAGTGGGGACATACCAAGGGTTGATATCATCGTCATAACTATTAAGTACAAGGAATTTACTGTGGTCCACACCCTCAATTCCATCAATTAACCTTACTTTTACCCAGTTAAGGTTAAGACCTTGAAGAACTCTTGAAACAAACAATTTTTTATTATTACATACTAGCTTTAACCCGCGTTTATTAAACGTGATAACGTTTAACCCGCTTTAGAAATTATACACGAACACATTACCAAGATAATTATCAAGTATCAGTCTATGAAATTATGCAATATGTCTCGATTTAGATCTATAAAAGTATACCAAGTTTCATGTACATCCGTTTAGCAGTTATTGCGTGATTGAGTTGTTACTCAATTCAAATCCAAAAACATCTTCACAAACTTTCATATTATATTAGGATACACCAAAAAATAACATAGTTACTTTAATTTTTCGTAAGGGAAAATAAAAATATTTTTGGACAACAAATAAAATTCTAACTAAGAAACAAAACGATCGGTTAGTTTTGATTATGTGACATACCTACCTAAGTAAACTACTTTATATAATTGTTTTTATTCTTATTCTTTATTGATGAAAGATTTTCATTCAAGTATTAACGGTAACAGGATCGGCATGTTTATTAATATTAATGACTTCTAATTTTTGTTTGTCGAAGAAACTTCTGTATATTGAATTTAAGTGATGAATTAAGGCCGATTTATTTATTTATTTTATTTGATAGGACTTACTACTATTCAACACTACCCCAGCTGGACCTTCGACACATTAATAACTGGGAGGTTTTTTTTGAACTCATATATGTCGGCGATGAACTCCGAGGCTTTTCGCCTCGGAGTTCTTTATTGATGAAAATCTGTATTAACGGCAACAGGCTCGGCATGTTTATTAATATTAAAGACTTGTAGTTTTTGTTTGTCGAAGAAACTTCTGTTATATTGAATTTAAGTGATAAATAAAGGCCGATTTATTTATTTTATTTGATAGGACTTACTACTATTCAACACTACCCCAGCTGGACCTTCGACACATTCATAACTGGAAGGTTTTTCTTGAACTCGTCTATGTCGGTGATGAACTCCGAGGCTTTTTCGCCTCTGAGTTCTTTGGCTCGGCATGTTTATTAATATGCCGAGCTCTTCTAATTTTTGTTTGTCGAAGAAACTTCTGTATATTGAATTTAAGTGATGAATAAAGGCCGATTTATTTATTTATTTTATTTCATAGGACGTACTCTATTCAACACTACCCCAGCTGGACCTTCGACACATTCATAACTGAGAGGTTTTTCTTGAACTCATCTATATCGGTGATGAACTCCGAGGCTTTTTCGCTATAATTGGTGGCGAGGTCACCCGCATTCAGGAAGGTGAGTTCGTACCCACTATTCGGGGCTGGTTCCGGCTTTAATATGGGTGTCTCATTGCCGTTCACCTTATGGCCCACAATCTGGAACGGAATACGATGCGAGGTTTGAATGAGATAAAAGTAAAGCTTATAAGGGAGAAGATTCCAAGGCATACCCGCTCCAAACGAATACATAAGACTAATGTCATTGAGCACTGATGACGTTAGTACGAAGAAGTACCTACTGATATCAGACTAGGTAGTATTTCACCTTAATATCAACCCTTATATGTCCCCACTGCTGGGGCTTGTACCTTGTATCTTTACATGTTTTATAATTTTGTAAGGGTCAAGTTCAATCGTCTAAATGTCCGTGAATATTTCTTTATTTATTTATTTGTTTGTTTGTTTGTTTGTTTGTTTGTTTGTTTGTTTGTTTGTTTGTTTGTGTGTTTGTGTGTTTGTGTGTTTGTTTGTTTGTTTGTTTGTTTGTTTGTTTGTTTGTTTGTTTGTTTGTTTGTTTGTTTGTGTGTTTGTGTGTTTGTTTGTTTGTTTGTTTGTTTGTTTGTTTGTTTGTTTGTTTGTTTGTTTGTTTGTTTGTTTGTTTGTTTATTTGTTTGTTTGTGTGTTTGTTTGTCTATTTCTTTATTCATGTGGTACATAAGTCCCGTAAGGACCGTGCAATATCTTCTAATATAAATATTAGGTTAAGAAATGTCTGTGTAATTTACTACTTTATTTTCAAAAAGTGTTCTCTATTTGTCTATTAGAAGTAGGTAGGTGTAATAAAATGAAGAGCTCGTAGCCTAGTCGAACCGACCGATTGGAATCAATCGCTTCAGTTAAGCAACAACATGCGCGGTCAGGTGCAGGATGGGTGACCGTCCCAAGCCTACCACTAGTGGCATTTTTCCGAGCGCTTCCGTGCTTCGCAAGGCCCGTTATGCCGTTGGTGCCGGCTGTAATGTTATGGCAGTTGTTAAGCCATGTCAGAGGCCTTATGGGCGGTAACTTCTGTCAGTAAGGCTCGCCACTGTCTTACGATCCTCCACCAACCCGGACTTGGCCCCGTGATGGAGTAGGACCTAACCTTCCTGTGATGTCGGAAGCCCCAGCAGTGGAGACATACAAGGGTTGATATCGATCGATAAAAACAAAATGTTTACCTAATGAACGTCAAAGCTGTTAGTTTTACAATTAAAAGATTATGGTGGAGAAGTACCTAACAATGAAACTCCACATTTATTGCACATTATTGACTTGGTAAATGAACGTTTGCTGGCAACGACACTACCAGCGGTACTGCTAGTAGTGTCGTTGCCAATCAACGGCACTACCGCGCCCATTTTAGATCAAATTGAACAGCCAACACTACAAAGTTCAGAAATTTAATGGTTTATTTATCTATGTAAATTGTGAAATAAAAGCAACAGCAATCTTACGAAATGGCATTATTTATTTATAACTAAATAAAACCAAACTTATTTACACAAACCACTAAGTGGAAAAAAAGTATAAATCATACTTCTCCTTAACTTTTTTACTAACAAAATAAAAATTTGGGTTATTAATAACTTTCGTGGCTACAAAAAACGGCGTAAAAATATCAATTGACCGATAAGGAGATACAGTTACATTAAAAACCATTAAATTTCTGAACTTTGTAGTGTTGGCTGTACAATTTGATCTAAAATGGGCGCGGTAGTGTCGATGATTGGCAACGACACTATTACTAGGTAGTACCGCTGGTAGTGGCGTTGCCAGCAAATGTCAATGAACCATATTCGTAGATTATGTAAGTTTATCATAACTATATTCGTAATTGTTTCTGTAGGTATATTGTTATTTATATAAGTACTAAGGCTGACATTCAGAGACGAATCCCAAGTTCACGCTTAGAGCAGTCTTAGCAAAGTAAACTAAAGTCATACTTAGTAAAGCGCCGAAATCTTCGTATTCACATTCGATCGGGAGCCGGAGTTAAGCATGAGACTCATGCTATGAGCTAAGAGAAGACCTCTCTTAAGAAAGTCATCTATATTGTCTATTATTTTTTAGTGATGTAGTAAACACAATGCTAATCACAAACTCCAACCAAAACAATACGACAAAAAGGTAGGTAACCTCAAAGTGAAGAGAACCAAATGACAGATGACAGTTCTATCTAAGTTTACGTAAAGTCACCAATATTGGCTACTTACACTTAGCTAAGTACCATTTCATACTCAACTTGATAAGATTCGATTCTGAATACGAAATATTTCTAAGTACGTGATATTGTCATTTCTGAGACCGGTCTTAGCTTAGTTTTCGTCTCTGAATGTCAGCCTTAGTGTATTAATATATTCATATTTGCACAGAATACCCGTCTCCTATTTCCTTCAGCAACTTTCCGTCGTAAGTTTGTCTGGAAGAAATTGCTTTTAGCAATAAGGCCGCCAATTGTACTTTGTATCTTTACATGTTTTATAATACGTGTGCTGGTGTACAATAAAGAATAAGCTGCCTGTACGTAATACAGAGAATATTGTAAAGAGGTTCGAAATTTCACTGACGCCGGTGAGTCGCCAATTAGCTCAGTTGGAAAGAGCGCTGGCACGGATAGCCAGAGGTCGCGGGTTCGAATCCCATGGGTGGAATTTTTAGGCTTTAAATAGGTTTTGAAAAATTGTCCTTAGCACGGTTTAGTGCATTAAAAAGAGTAGGTATAATAAAGAATATTCTTGTCTCGTCTCGTCTGGTCTGGTCTGGTCTGGTCTCGTCTCGTCTCGTCTCGTCTCGTCTCGTCTCGTCTCGTCTCGTCTCGTCTCGTCTCGTCTCGTCTCGTCTCGTCTCGTCTCGTCTCGTCTCGTCTCGTCTCGTCTCGTCTCGTCTCGTCTCGTCTCGTCTCGTCTCGTCTCGTCTCGTCTCGTCTCGTCTCGTCTCGTCTCGTCTCGTCTTGTCTTGTCTTATCTTAGATGCCACTAAGATCTATTGTGCTCGTTAGCTAGCGAATGTGCGTAAATGATTATCACTTGACTTACCTGCACGGAGAGTTTTCTAAATTTCGACTTCTTGCCTGCAACAATGTGACTCTCCACCCATTTCTTGAGGTCTAACAATCTAAGGCCCCGTAAAACGTTTCTCTGGACAAAACAGAAATGAAATAGTTACGACACAGTTAATTAAAGAAAGCGGCTGGACAGTACAGATATTTGGTTCTGCCCCATACTATATTGTCGTGTTTATTGTGCGGTCGAGAAGAAAATATTTATTTAGACCTTTTTTTATTGGTAATGTAATTTATTCTTTATTTGTTTAAATTTGTTCACAAACTATATGTGAAGCGCTCGTGGCCTAGCGAAACCTAGTAATTGGAATCAACCACTTGAGTTAAGCAACAACAGGCGCGATCAGGTGCAGGATGGGTGACCGTCCCGGGACTACCGCTAGTGGCATTTTTTCCGAGCGCTTTCATGCTTCGCAAGGCACGTTTAGCCGTTGATGCCGGCTGTCGTGTAATGGCAGTCGTTAAGCCATGTCAGAGGCCTTATGGGCGGGTTGATAACTTCTGACAGTAAGGCCCGCCAATGTCTTACAATCATCCGCCAACCCAGATTTGCCCCCCTTGGTGGAGTATGGCCTAACCTTCCTGTGATGCAGGAAGAGACCCGTGCCCCAGCAGTGGGGACATACAAGGGTTGATATCGTGTCGCATATATTTTAGAGTACAGTAAGTGCCTGAACACTTCACTAGGCAAGCCCGCGGTGAAGTGATCAGAACGAAGGTCAGAATAACCATGTCGGGGTCCCTAGTCGTTGCACATATTTTCTAAAACTAGGTAAAATTTATACAAGGTTCCGTAGTCAAGCAAGCAATGTACTTTGATGAAATTGTTATTTACGTAAAAAAAGTAGGCAGGTACCATCCAACCACCTTACTTCGCCTAATTTTAGACAACTGGAAATTGCGCAGGTATGTGTTACGTAGCTCTTGCGGAAAAATAATAATAGAAAGCAAATCTTATCTACGAAACTTCAATATGACTGTTCATTATTGTAATTTTGGAGCGGGAAGAAAGAGATAATATTTTTTGACATATTATTTGACGTAATTTGACAGCGACCAACAACGGATCCCTACAATGCGCATGGCCTGATACATACTTGACTGGTTCTCATAATTAGACCGTTTTAGCTGTTGACCGTTTTCTCACGATTTCCCGTATGTTCGTCCGTGTACGAGTAATTAGCTGAAAACTTATGTAGCGTCTGAGAATCATTAGCTTTCTGATACCATCTATTGTAAGCTTTTGGCAAAGTTTTTGCGTGATGCGTTTACAAAGAAATAGAGAGAAAGAAATCTATTACAGATAAAAGTTACAGTCACAAAATTAAATTTAGATCCATTTTGTGTATAGAACATAAAATTATAACCTAACATTTACATACAGGCACATACATGGCTTCTGGCCCCACACTAGGATACTCTGTGTCGTGGGACCCAGAAACTGAAGATAATAATGAATTATAAAAAAATATGAACAGCTTATCCTCGTATTCATATACGAGAATAAGCTGCCATCCATAGAACACAATGTTCTGTGCTGCCATCCCAGTGCCTTCTCAGTTTCTTCTGTTTCAACAAATTGATTAACCATAAAGTTATCTTATACTTACTTCTTCAAAGTATTTTTGGAATCTATACTCTCTATTCATGATTTCCTCCCAGTTTAGTTTCATCTGAAAATAATCAGTTCCGTTAATTGACACTCATTGAAATTAACTTATCACCATTTCTTACAGTCAATCTGGCTAAAGACGACTCTAAAATCAGTTAATATTTGACTAATGTTGTATGGATGCAATGTCTAAATTTTGAGTAACTAACGCTAAAATGGGGCAGACCCGTGCCCCAGCAGTAGGGACATCCAAGGGTTGATAACAACAACGCTAAAATATAACCCCATGCTTCATGATGTCAAAGTGTATATCAATAGATGATTTAATTTGGGGTTATTCCACAAATCCCCATTGAACATCTGACTATGAAGAAATTTTATTTATATGGATGTTTTTCGAGGTTTCTTGAAGTCTCAGACTTGACTTTCGGCCGCTGTGGCAACTAAGAGAAAACTAGAAAAGTTTTCTAGTGTTCTTCTTAAGAGAAAACAAGGTGTTTTTTTCTTTTATGGCATCTGGCAGCAACCTGTCATAATTAAAAAAATCTAGTCGTGATAGAAGAATGTTTTTTCTCTTTACGCAACTTGGATATGGAAGAATTTTTTTTTTGTCAAAAAGTATGTTGCATATTTTTTTATGCAACCCACCTTTAATAGACTATTGTAACAAGTAGTTGGAAAACTAATTATCAGGAATTCATGGCTTGAACCAGAATAAAACACAAACAGCCAAGGACGCCAACAAAGTATACAATTCTTTTCTAGAAGACTAGCTTATTATATAATATTAATGTATTTTCCGCTACGAAAAATCCTTATTAGAAGAAAAAGAAAACAACGCTGGATGACACGTGGCATACAACTATGTTGTAAAACTCAAAGAAAGCTTCTCTGGGCGTATAGACATTAGCCAACCAATGATAATAAAAATAAATTCTTATCCTACTCGAAGCGACTAAAAAAATTATAAAGTTAACAAAAATGGCTCAAATTAATCATTTTATAAAAACCTCATATAATAAGTCAAAAACAACGTGGCAAGTTATAAATAACTCTAAAAATTCATATTCAAAATACCGACAAAAAAAAAAAATTGCAAATATAGAGATCACAAATCTTAATGACATTGCAAATGCTTTCAATGACTTTTTTATCGACCAAGTTCAAGCCACCTCTCAAAAATGCCAAGCTACATGCAAAACATACCGACTGCCTCAAACTCTATTTTCATGCCACCGACAACTATGAAATAATAGAAATTATAAAATCTTTAAAAATATTCGATTGGTGTAGGATGATGGCATAAACGATGATGGCGACTATAATTAAACATGTAGCAAATATTAACATCTTACCCATATTAAGATGTGGTGCTATAACGGGAGTATACCCTGAAGGGTTGAAATTTCGATCATAAAGCCAATTTTCAAAAAAGAAGTCTCTGAATCAATGAAACATTGCAGACCAAATTGCCTGTACCTGTATTCTCAAAAATCTTTGAAAAGCTCATCTACGCTGGCCTTTACTCTTATTTAGAAAGGAACAACATTCCCAGCAACGAGCAAAAAGGCTTTCAGAAAAATGAGACTGTGAATGGCTATGTCGATCATGAAATATTGCTGTGTAAATTGGAAGCTTACGGTATCAGAGGTACTATGTTAAAACTATATAAGTCTTATCGCATAAATAGAAAACAATTTACTGTAATATCAAAAATCTGTCCACAAAAAAGGAATGAGACGCGTTATTCATCATCGCGCAGATCCACGAGATACGCCTCAAAAAGTGTACAGGGCCCTCTGCTTTTTTTAGTTTGTATAGATGACTTGCCGAAAAACGTAGAATATCCAATTATATTGTTTGCCGACGATAGTACTAAATATGAATCTGACATTAATAATACTTTAAGCGAAATTATAAGTACATTGGCTAGAAGAAAACAATTTATTAATCAATTTGGACAAAACCAATATAATGCATTTTTATCAAAGGAAACAGAATCCTCCAGTTAATAAATATAACATACAGGGATAAACAGATAAAAGAAGTATCTCTGACAAACATTTTAGGTTTAACAATAGACGGGCAATTAACCTGGAACCTACAAGCTACTGAGTTATCGAAAAAACTTTCCAAATATGCATATGCTCTGTACAGAATAAGTTTTATTGTCGATGTCCAAGCTGTCCTCTGTACCTATCATGGTTTTGTCGCATCAGATATGAAATATTTTTTTGGGGCTACTCGGCCCAGAAAGAAAAGATCTTCAGGTCTCAAAAATGATTCAAAAGAGCTAGGCGTAGAATAAAAAAATCAGATAGCTGCAAGCCACATTTCAAGTCTCTGAAAATACAGACTGTACCATCAATGTATGTTTTAGAAATATGTATCTTTGTAAAAACAAACTTTAGTCTCTTCACTAGGATAGCAGATGCACATGCTGCTTGCGGACGGCCTGTACGTGTTCAGCACATTGACCAATTGTTACTGCCTGTTTGTAAAACTACTCTTATGCAAAAAAGTGTACTCTAAATGGCACCACTCATCTATAATAATATAATAAGGTACCCCAAATAATAAAGGAATGTAAACTTGTCATTTTTAAGTGTAAGCTACCGCTGCTATTGTATGAAAAGGGCTACTACTCGGTGCAAGAATTGTAGTTTATAGAAGAATTGTAGACATTTAAAAAAAAATATAATAACAAATTTTGTCATTTATATCATGATAATGTTTTTGAAAATTGTGACAAATTAGGTACACGCGCGGCCTGAAAATGTTTACCACCTTAAGGTTGGTACGAGAATTGCATGCACAAATCTATGCGACATGTTCGATGATATTATGTGATTTGATTAGGCATAGAGCATAGATTAGGCATAGAGCATAGAAGAAGCAATAGAGATACACCCAAGCGAGGTTGCCATGGTTTTACTATCAATTTCTATTATTTCAATCTTATTATTATTGATAAATGCCATTATAAAAAAATCAATTTTGTCAACATTTAAATAAAGAAAAGAGTTTCATCATCAAAACGTCATGCATGACTCTTTTTGTTAGAATCGATGCTACAACTATTATAAAGTAATACGTACCTAGATATAAGCATTCTAGACTTTACTGCACACAGTGTGCTAAAGAATCTAATTTGAAAACTGATAAACATTTTGAGACCGCGACAGTAGGTACACAACAACTTATGACATTATAATTTTAATACATATTGAGAATCTCAGGTCAAAATTTTTTAATGTTTTTGACATGAGATTCTCAATATGTATCACGTTCTGTTTTCTGTTTTTGTTTGCCTATTGGTAAAGCATGGAGGACAAATATTATAAAAATAAGATCTCACTACACTATAGTATAATGTAAGCAAAAACCTATGTTTGGACAATTATATGTATTTGATTTCATTTGACATACTCCATGTACTCCAAAACAATTTAAACAATGGTTGATATTTACCTCAATTTGGTAGTCTACAAAGCAATGGTGTGACCACGAGTCCGGACTCGCAATAGCAGTACAATGTGATTCCAGGGGTATAACCCGCGCAAATTAAATAGGCATCTCTCGCAAAGAAGATCGAATCGCGCGGGGCACCGAGTTTAGTAGCACGGTTTATACGAGTATATACCATTGCACTGCGACTGGACCGATACTGTGTACGATTACCGGACTAAATATGACCCTATTGAACAAATGCATTTTAGAGATTCGCCCCCTTGTAATTAAAAAAAAACTGAAAAATATAACAAGTGAAAGCAAGACCGATTTACTGGTATTCTTTATTTTTGTTACTTTTTTCTCTTCAATACATTTATTACTTTCTGTGATTGAACAATCCAATAATTGCTACGGAAAATGGATATTTTCTCTCAATATAGGTATTTATTCATCTTGCCACCCATCAACATTCTTTTACTGCAACTAGTTGCCAACGGTTTGGCACGCTGACTGTAAGTCCTCGGGTTCGATCCCCGGCCGGGTCAAACTAGGAAACGAACTTTTCTAGTTTGTTTCGTTTCTTGACTGTTATCTATGTATTTATTGTGTTAAATCTATCGTCGAGTTAGCACCTATAACACAAGTAATTTAGTTGTACCTAGTATAGGATGAAGTACGAGGATGGTTTTTACGGAAAGAAAAAAAAAGAATCGTCTGTTAGGCGTAACGAAGTTCGCTGGGTCAGCTAGTTTATAACTAAAAATAGACTTTCTCACCTCGTCCATGAGTGAAAACACTGGTGGAGGATTGATACTTCCAATGGGCCCATTATTGAAGCGCCTGGTGAGCGACCGTATGATCTGTATGAAGTTTTTTAGGAATGCATCCACTCGCTTGTCCACGTGTTGGATGCTAGAGCGGGAAAGAAATGTTAATCGATAGTATCATATCATCGTAGACTCGACAGCGCATAGCTTCACATCCGTATAAGATAAGATTATTCTTTATGGTATACCGGAAAAATAGTTACAGAAACGGCAGATACAAAAATCAAATACAATTGGCGGCCTTATTGCTAAAAGCGTGTACTCTGCTACTAAGGTGAAATTGCAACAAAAACTTAAAGGCTGGCGTGCTGTTGAATGTACATGTATCAACTAATTGTTATTAACTGTGTTAGATAAGATTCATACTCTATTCTCTTCAGTCCTCACTCCTTCCTTCCTTCCTTCCTTCCACATACATTGCTTCTGGCCCCACACCAGGATACCCTGTGTCGTGGGAACCAGAAACAACGACATCACAAACATGTAAAGTAGGCACCAGCCCTTGTATCTTATGAAGCGTCGACCAGGCGCGACGACATCTGAAGGATGCCTACTAGCGCCGCTAATGGAAAAAAAATAATAAATTGTGTTATAATACGTTTTTATTTAAAAGTGAACATGAGACATCTTAATTAACAACTGTGATAGCTATTTTGAGAACGTACATCCTAGAACCTAGAATCAACCATCAAGGACTTTAATCACTTACCGCCAAAAACGGCCGTTTTTAGCGGAAATCGATTTTAATCTATTAATCATAGGTTCTAGACTGTAGGTACGTATTAAAAATAGTTGTCACAGTTGTTAAGATTTCTCATGATCACTTTAGATAAAGACGTATGACGAAACAAGTTACGATTATTTGCCATTAGTGGCGCCAGTTAGCGCCCCGAAACACCTTAATAAGGAGTCGCGCCTCCTTCTCCGCCTTTGTGCTATTGTTGGTATTAGGTATAAATGTGCATAAGCATTTCTTATTCTTCTGGAACAAGGGACTACCCACCTGAACTTGTCAACCTGCGAGTAGACGGTGATACTGAAGCCGAGTACTCCAAACTTGTCACGCAGCATGTTTAATACGCTATAACCTAGCTGCTCCTGTGTCCGGAGTGTGTTGAATAATGGCTCATACATCAGCCCCTGGGGAAACGGGGGGTTATGTAATAGGTAAGGCTTTCAAATCTTCTTCTAGGATTTGTTTGAACACATAATTTATTATTTCCAAAAAAAAATAACTATAATTCCGCAATAAAGTGAGGCTTAACGAAGTTTAAAGTATTTTTTCTAAAATTATGAAAAAACAGCTGTCATGGCGTCGAGTCTGACGTCACGCCCGGGTAAAAAAGATATCACAAGGAATAGGAGTAGAATAGGAGCAGGAGCAGGAGCAGGAGCAGGAGCAGGAGCGGGGGCGGGAGCGGGAGCGGGAGCGGGAGCGGGAGCAGGAGCAAGAGTAGGAATAGAATAATCTATATTTGGCACATAAAAGGACGTCAAGATGACATAAATCTCGTACCCTTTGATTTCCCAAAAGAGTTAGATCTCTTACCATAAGCACTTTAAGCATCGCAAGGTCCCTATCACTGCTGACGTCATCCTGATAGTAGTTAGTCACGATGCTGTTAGTGGAGAACTTGTTGAGTGACATCACACGCACGCGCCGCTCGCCCAAAGGTAGTTGAAGGACTCTAAACTGCGAATTATGCAATATTTCCATACTGTCAAGCTCTTTAAATGGAGATGCCTGATATCTTGACTAGGAATACCTATAATATTAAAGCTAATTTTTTCGATAATGTGTGATTTAATTTTGAAGGTAGCAGAATTAAGGACCTCTCTTATGCTGGGGTTACATTAGCGGGCGAAAATTCGTGTCGCGTTGGCGCGACAAAAATATCGTGTTCGGGCATCTTGTCTAAATTAAGGCGGGCGAAGATTCGTGTCGAGTTGACGCGATGCATCGTGCCGGATTGCGTTGTTCAGTTTGACAGTGAATTAACGTAGGTGTCAATTCACTGTCAAACTATAATACCCAAGCGCATATTGTCGCGACAATTCCCTTTGATCCGCGCCAGTTTACCGACAGCTCTCCGATACTACATCGTCTTCGCCCGAATACTACGCGATGACCCGATGTACCCGGCCACATACATCGCGTTAGCACAAATATTCGCGGTGGCCCGCTAATGTAGCTCTAGCATTACTATACGCTCCGAATAAGTCAACCTGCGCGCTGGGTAAGCTGGCAACACTTTTGGTTCGTCTTCGGTACGAAACAGAAGTGTAGCCAGTTTTCAGTACAAATTCACAAAAATACATGGCGCTTCTATGCGTGCACGTTCAGGGTCGTCAAATTCGGCTTCTTCTTCTTCTTCAGGTTTTATTAGTCCACTGCTGCCCCTAATGAGCGCAAGGTTGTGCCATCATTGGGGGTAATGCCCATAATCCCCACGCTGGGCATGCGGGTTGGGGATCGCAGTTTGGTGGAATAGTACCTACTGCAGAGGGCGCTGCTGCCCACCCCCCGGTTTGTATCCCTTAGTCGCCTTTTACGACACTCACGGGAAGAATTTGGGTTTGTGCTATTCTCTAGGCCGTGGTGTCACGCAGCCAAATTCGGCTTAGCGCAGATTAATTTTGACAGCCGTATTCCGCTTCTTTGTGGCCACGCCTGTAAGCGCCATCTATAAATTGCACTGTGAATTTGTGTTGAAAACGGCGCATTACTGAGTGTAGCTAAATTGAAACTGATACGAAACATAGTGTATAAGAACTCTCTGTGTCAACTACGGAAAGGGTTAAAAGAAAAAGTAGTCCACACGGAGTTCTCCGAGAGTATGTTTCCGAAGCACTGTATTTCGTAAAAAAGAATTCAAAATGAAGCAGTTTTCATAATATGCAACCCTGATTACCACCCACTCCATGTTGCATGCGACGCATACAAAGGTTGTCGGAAAAGATCGCTCTAAGCGATAAGACCGAAAATTGTACAACATTACTTGGATATGAGAAATCATGGTTGTGCTTTTCTTTGGTTGGGCAATAAAGTGTTCTCTATCTATCCATCCATCCATCCGTCCGTCCGTCCGTCCGTCCGTCCGCCCGCCCGTCCGTCCGTCCGTCCGTCCGTCCGTCCGTCCGTCCGTCCGTCCATCCATCGATCCATCTATCTTTATATGTTGACCAACTTTACACAACACTGCCTCCAGTCTTTAATAAACTAACAATGTTGGCACAAAAGTCTAGAGCCAGTGAAAGCTACGTTAGCCCTTCCCTTTGAACCTAGACGAGTAGCAACAAATAGGTGTGACGTGATGGATAGACAAGATAAAGAAAATAAAGTTACTAACCTTGGGGTGTTCCTCTTCAGACATTTCTTTCCAGTTGAGGTCAATATAAACCTTCTCGGCTATATTGATCGCCTGGTACCACGGTATATTGCCTTGTATCAGTACCTGAGGGTGCAAAAGAAGTAACTATCAAAGGCAATCTAGGTTAGAGAAAGGTCTGGTTGCGCACAGTGTTAGTTTGGACTGCACCTAAATTGAGTTAGTAGATTGCTATCACATATTGTAAAGGCGAAGATTTTGAGTGCGTATGTTTATTATCTGCAACTCATTAACTGCAACGCTTGTTTGTATTGCCACTTTCCTACTGCAGGGCACAGGCCTACTGTCAGAGTGAGAGGATGGGCCCAATTACCACGGGTGCCCACCACGGATTGGCAATTTCAAGCGCTGAGGTATTTGAACACCTCAGCCACTCAGGTTTCCTCACGATGTGTGGATTCTTTGTTGACGCATGTTGATGCGCTGTCTTCGTTTAGCAACAGCGATGGTAGGTGATTCTCACTTTCTTCATATTATGAAGAAAGTGCACTGCAGCGCACTACTGCTTAAAACTCTGAATTTAAGCAATACTTTCTTTTTATTATCATTTTTATCACCAAAACCTGGCCTAGCTGACAGTCTCAACACGACTGACACCTAAACCAAACGTAACGATACTCTTGTAATAATTTAAACTATGCCTAGCGGCTGCGCCGGCCAGCTACTATAAAGAAGAATTGTTAAAGTACACATTTTCTTGATGTTTTTGTGTTGTAGGCATATTTTAATGTAAATGCCTCCAGTGATTTTGCTTCAAGCCGCTGTGATTTTTTTCAGTTTCGATGTATATCGCCAACCAAATCTTAAAACCCTTTCCTGGACAAGTATAAATAGACAAATAGTGCCATGTTTTCTTTGATGATTTTAGGATCTGCCTGTATCACTAATCCTTTCGGGGCAGGGACAACTTCCCAAAAGAGCCACTCGCTAAAATGACCACTTCGCAAAAGGTCAACTTCTCAAAAAGATCACTTCCCAGAATGTCTTCCTCGTATAACCCTTCCGGAGTATAAAGTACCTATAGCAAAATCGGAACCTTCATTTGTTTCCACTAGTTCCAAGACGGAACAGATGAGAAGTTTTCTTCTCGTTTCCATTAGTCACGTGCGACTTTCCGACTGTTTTCTTCTTACTAATTATATTAAATTGGGACGTACCTACGTGTGGGACTTTTAAGGGTACGAAAATTTCATGAGTTTTAAAACCTGAAAAGGTATTTTTACGAAGTCCTAACTAATTACTTATTTTCAGGTAAGTAGAACAACAAATTAACAATACTGGTACCAAAAGCTCACTCTTTTCATACAAATTTATTTTATACGAGAGTTTCCACAAGTTGACGTTATGGTAATTGTTAAATTGACGATTTGGGAATAAAAAGTAGACATTACGGTAAGTGGCTCTTTTGGGAAGTTGTCCTTGTCGACCGAAGCCAACTCACTAAATGTTTTTTAGTAATGAACATTCTACGCAATACCAGTAAATCAAAAATATAATGAAGTGAGTCTAAACTATTAGAAATAGCTCTATTGAGATTTTAAGATGATCTATTGTTAAGGAGATTTACTCTTTTCATCATACATAATATTAAAAATATATAAAGCATGGATGATTGTGAGTGCACCTTTGTAAGATTTGATGAATCTATTTTAAATAACAACTGTTACTGCTAGTAACCCATGTCTAAGCACACAATAGATGTTCTTATTCTAAGGGTCTGTTTCACAATCTGCAGATAAAGTTCCGGATAAGCTATCCGCAACTAGGGCTGCCGTTTGTTCTAAAGGAGATTGACCATTTTTGTATGAACGTTGGACCAAGTGCTGCCCAACATTGAAACATGGTACATAATGTTCCTTAGACTAATACCAGACTGTAACCCAAAGCGCTTTAGAATCTATCCGAGGAGTACTGAGAAAAAAAATATTTTTCATAGGATTTACATTGACGAAAAATCATAACCAACAGCTGTTTTTTTTAAATAAAACACGGTATATTGTGAACAATGGATTATTTATTACTATTATAACACTTGCTAAGGATGGTGCTATAAATAATCAATCATTTATTCGTCACATGATCATGATGTAAACATTAATGATACCTAATCAATCATCCTCATCGTCATCTATAATTATTGAATCTAAAAATAAAGCAGGCCGCCTTACAACGTCTTCGTGCCTAGCCCACCCCAAAAACCAAACTAGGCAAACAACGTGAGCACAACTGCCGATCGTTCCGAGCAGGTACAGAGTAACAGGTATTCTCACTCACCGTGCGCGAAAGAGACAGACACATACACATCTGAATATTAGGAAGCGAGACTTTTAATTTCTCTCAAATCTCGCTGTGATTTTGTACCGTACCATTCGATCAACTTGTCTTGGAATTGAAAAAAGAGACAGCGCTATACAAAGCTGTCAACATACAAAAAACTTGCTTCGAGCGATACTTGCGAGGTCGGGACCTGACTAGAGGAAGAATAAATAAGATAATAATATTAAACAACAACGTAAATATTATAAAAAAATGAAATATCAAAAGTTAAAGTGCTACAAAACCATAAGATATATTATTAGGTACTACACAACCTCGTGTATGTTTTTTTTTAATTATTTTTCTTAAATACCCTTTTATGTAAGGTAAAATAAAAAATTACTCCCACGCCTGGGCAGTATTTGGTCCAAAATGGTCAATCTCCTTTGAAGCCGTATACGAACACACGCAATATAAGAAAAAATATTTAAATTTAGAACAAACGGCAGCCCTGGTTGCGGATAGCATATCCGGAACTTTATCTGCAGATTGTGAAACAGACGCTAAAAGTATTTAATTTTAAAACCGAATCCGTTACAATATTGAAAGTACATCCACTCACTACAGCTATTCTACAAACAGTTTCCTAGTTTTTGCAACTAAAACTTTCGTAAGCACAACACATTGTAGACTTTTAGTGCGGATCTACTTACGGGTATTGTTATATCGGAAGAGTCCGACCAGGTTTGTGAGCAGAGACGGAGCTCGCGTCGTCGGTTGCTAAGTAGTCTCACACTACGGGCAGTTTCCTAGTTATCTATAAACTCTCGCCCTTACACACCTGCAAGTACATCTTCTTGAGCACACGCTGGCCGAATTCCTGGAGCTCTTTGAGCGTAATGTTGTACACCCAGGCCGCCTGGTCACGCGGAGATATGTACGGCTGCAGCAGAGTGTTCATAAGCAGGTCTCTGGGGGGTAGACAGGCGCACGTTAGAGCATACATATTCTTTATTATTATACGTTAAAACATGTGTATGTTTTAATATGTGTATGTTTTAACGTATAATGCATGTAAGATTGCTGTGTGGTGTCGGCCTAGAGCCGACAAATTCAACACCAACCCAAATTCTTCCCGCGGGTGTCGTAAATGGCGACTTAGGGACTCAAACCGGAGGGTGGGCGCCCCCTGCAGTACAATTCTACCAAAAAGCGATCTCCAACCCGCATGCCCAGCGTTGGGATTATGGGCACTACCCTCTAATGATGGCACAACAGTGCGCGGTCATTTGGGGTCGGCTATGTCCAGCAGTGGACTAATATAGCCTGAAGAAGAAGAAGAATGCATATAAGGATGTTTCCTTTGTTCCGAATGCAAGGTGCTAACTTCCGTCCGTTGTTCATTCATAAAATTGTCGCATCATGTATTGTGGCGTGATGAGTTTTATGCATTGATACATAAAATTCGCCGAACCGCTCCGAGCCCGGTCTGCCTGAGTGATCTTAAACGATGACGAAGATAAAGCATTCAGTGCATCGAAGCGTGTTCAGCGTAACTTACGGTATCTGCTTGTAAGTATAAACATACCTATAGCAGTAGAACCCGCTCTTAAACTATATGAAAATGAAAAGAGGATTTGTGATTATGAAATTTTCCGGTTTTTCGATTTAGGTTTTATTAAAAACGGTCCAGCCGTTTAGACGTGAAGAAGTATCGAACATACAACTCAGATACTTTCGCCTTTATAATATTAGTGTGATGCGTGTATGTTTGTATGCGCGCGCGCGTGTGTGTGTGTGTGTGTGTGTGTGTGTGTGTGTGTTTGTGTGTGTGTGTGTGTGTGTGTGTGTGTGTGTGTGTGTGTGTGTGTGTTATAAACTACCACTCACTCAGCTATTATGTTCGGCTGGATTATTAAGTTGTGGTATTCTCTTGCGCGCATCTCGCGCACTGCATCAAATAACTGCGGTGTTACAGTCTTCGTGGATTTGCGCATAGCACTCGTTGTCAATTCAACGAGCAACTGGGAAGAATTAGGCTTTTTTAAGATAACGCCAAGTCTTCAAATGGTGCATGAAAGGAGCCTCTTAAACTTGCCGGAAACGCGATTCAAAAAATGTGTTAAGGACACTTTGTGCCAAAAGGGCTACTATGACATAAAGGATTATTTAGATGACAATGGTGTATGGAAATAAAGCCAGTATAATGCATGAGTTCTTTGTTTTATCATAATTATTTCAACTCTGTTATTTAAGGACTTTGAAAAGTATGGAGTTTTTTTTTCCATTATTTCCCTAAAATGATCTAGATTTTGAAATGCACACCCAGTTTGAATTGTAACGTTCACTAAGCCGCAGTTTCTACGCCACTTTGAATAAAACCTTTTCATTTCATTCGTCTGCGCACTGATTGGCAAATCCTTTCACTACGATGGCTTGCCATCGACACGCTAAGAAGAAGAAGTCAATACAGACCAAAAATCTATATGTACCTATCTAACTAATCAGCCCATGAACAGAGCCCAATGCTGGGCATAGGCTACATCTCTTTCACACCAACCTATCCGGTCCCTTGCCAGAATTGTTCAATGTTTCTCAGCCGCTTTTGTCACAAAGTCGTCGGCCCACCGACCGCGACCCGTTCTCGGTTACCACCCAGAGGCTACCTTAGACCACCGTCCATCTCAATCGACGTTTCGCACATGATAAATAAGGGAAAAGGCAAAAATACTTCCTCCAAAATACATGCTAAATAGAAGCTAGTCAGCAAATTTTAAAGTAAGGCTTAGCGCGCACCCATGAGTACTTTTGTCACCGTGACTGTTTCGTCACTCCGTAGATATGCATGGAGATGCGTGAAATGTCACCCAGTTGTCACGTCGTAACATACGCGAACCTCCGTACATATCCACGGTCTTGATAAGAGTGACGAAACAGTCACGGTGACAAAAGTAACCCTTGCGCGCGTAGCCTTAGATGACGCAGACGATATCTTTGTCGCGGTATGGCTTTGACCATTATGCCGTGATGCCTTTGGTTTGAAGGGTTTAAATATGACTTCCTCCATTAAATTATGGTCAAAATGGTATGGGGCAGCCTTGGAGGTACCCTCTATATAATAAAAAAATCAATGAAATCGGACAACGTGACAAAGAATTATCGCTGGACATAGCTGGGCAATATAAACAATAAGATAAGACAAGAATATTCTTTATTGTACACCAGAGCACATATTATAAAACATATAAAGATACAATGTAATTGAGGAACTCATTTTTTTTTAAGTCGATAAAACAACAGTTAGTCATTGGGTCGGCAGAGACAGAGGGTCTAGCGTCTGTAGGCCAGAAGGGAAGTTTCCTATTATCGATACGTCGCGTCGATACATAAGTCTACCAACAGGTACGTACCTACATGCCGTAGTAGGTCACCGTTTTGCTGACATAGCTCTTAAGGGCGTCACACATGGGTAGATACGATATCGCCGTACAGTACCTTTTCTTTCATTTTTTATCTCCGTAAGAACCATCCTCGAACTTTAAGGAATATTCTAAAAAAGAATTAGCAAAATCGGTTCAGCTGCTCTCGAGATTTGCGCTTACCAACACATTCAGCGATTCATTTTTATATTATAGAATAATATTCGCCGTGTGGGATGGTCCATCAAACTGTGATATTGTATCTCAAGTATGACGCCCTTTCGCATACTCATTTCACGCGGCGAGCACATTTTTTTACTTTAGATGATTGAATACGTAAATAAATTAGGTACGTGTAAGTTTTCACTGTAACCGCTTATCTCCAGCATCAGTCCCTTGGTGGTGACGTACATGTCATGCGAGAGGTCGGCCATTTGTGCTGGATACAAATCTTCCTACAAAATTCACAAATACATAAGTATAATTGGCAGAATTGAAATGCTAATAAACTACAAGTTTGTATGGAATTAGGCGTTACTTTGCGGAAATCCATAATAGCATTAAAATGTGAAGATTACTTTGCTAAACTCCGCCAAAAATCCCGCAAGCACCATATGCGGTTAGTTAATGCACCGCCCTCCTTTCCACTTGTGTCCTTTCCACCGCGTATTTGTTCACACAAGTATTGGTTTAAATACCTATTTTGAGGCTAAAAATAATATATCCGTGCCAGGATAGCACGGATAGCCCGAGGTTGCGGGTTCGAATCCCGGCATGGGTGAAATTTTTAGCCTCTAAATAGGTTTTTAAATTTGTCCTTAGCACGGGTTAGTGCATTAAAAATAAAAATAGTATAAACAAGTATTGGCGTCGGTGCGTGGTGGTGTGTTCGGGTCCTGCTACTGCTTGAAAAAGTGGGAGGGAGGGCGGTGCATTAACTGTATGGTGCTTGTGGGATTTTTTGCGGAATTTAGCAAAGTAATTTTCACGTTTTAAACTACAAATTTATAATCGCTACTTAGTTTAGGTATTTCTTTATGTTATTTATCTCTTGACGCCCTCTTTCCTATTTCATCTGGATATGATCGTAAAAATGGCAAACATGCCACAAAATAAGACTAAAGTGACAATGTCCGATTTGAAAATTATTAAGTACACGAACATCAGTCTGCACAAAGGAAATCCGGAATACCTAAATATTTTTATGGTTTTTTTGTGAGTTTTCAATGGTATATATTAAAGTAAACTAGCTGACCCAGTGAACTTCGTACCGCCTAACAGTAGATACTTTAATTGTTTTTTATTTTTCTTTCCGTAAGAACCATCCTCGTACTTCAAGGAATATACTTAAAAAAAGAATTAGCGAAATCGATTCAGCTGCTCCCGAGATTTGCGCTTACCAACACATTCAGCGATTAAGTTTTATGATATAGATACATTTTAGTATTAAGCTTAATACTTTAATACGGGATTCGTTAAGGGATTTCTTTTAAGAAACCAACATCTTAACACTTGCAAGTGAATTCATTTAGAACAGTATTATGTAGCTCAGAAAAATGTCAAAGACTTCGAAAATATTGGTAGCCATAATAATGCTAATTGCAGGAACAAACTAAATTGACAAGTACACGACCTCCCCAGTATACAGTTCTACAATAAGGTTCCTCAAGATTTAGGTACCAATGACGCGAACCAACCGATGAATGTGTTAATTGCCAAAAAGCCTATCTTTGTCTTCCAAATCCAAAATCCTTAATATAACATTATTAGGATTATTTGGAGGACAAAAAATATCTGGTATCAAAATAATGTTAACGGGGACGATTATGTAGTATAGTGTAACTTTAAGTTGAAATCTCTATTAGTTGAGTCAAAACTTGTTTTCACAAGAATAAAATTGTGGAGTTTCGTTAGCTTCCTCTCCACGTAATCTATTAATAGATCGTTAAGTAACATTAGTGTTCGTTTAGTAATTATTTTTATAGCAAATAAAATAAAATACTTTTGTGTTTTCAGTGGCCAGTGACGAAGCATGGTACAAGTCCCCATCTGTGTTATCTGGTGAGTATCCATCTCGTACTTCACCTTGTATGTAGGTCACGCAAATAGCTTTTTGCTAGTGCTTCATCAAAACATAACTATATGGACTAGATCTTGCTACTCGATTGCGCCGGAGCCCAAAAAGAGAGTAATATTATTGTTGTGTTTAGCTTGCATGTCCGCATATCAGATTCTCTTTTCTATGTATAGTCTGTTAGCTTTTAGAATATACCTCGGCTGCTGTGGCAGCCGTGGTGGCGCAGCGGTTTGGCACGCTGACTGTAAAACCGAAGGCCTCGGGTTCGATCCCCGACCGGGTCAAACTAGAAAATGAACTTTTCTAGTTTGTCTCGGGTCTTGGATGTTCTCTATGTATTTATTGTATTAAATCTATGGTCGAGTTAGCACATATAACACAAGTCATTTAGTTGTACTTAGTATAGAGCTAACGAGATATGTGTAATATGTCCATGAATATTTATTTATTTACTTACTATATATTCGTGTAATAGAAATATCGGAACTAATTTGACAAATGATTTCGAAATCTGAACTATATGACACTTAATATCGAAATCAGAACTCTATCATCTGTATGAAAACCGGCAAAAATTGGTGAAAATCGAAGCCTACTCTAGAGCCTGAGGTATATTCTAAAAGCTAACAGACTATAATAAATTACGTTTTACTATGTCCAAATATAAGATTTTTGCTGCATACGTGGCCGCAACTTCTTTTGCGTTAACTTAGAAGTTGGTATTTTTCGGACAGATATGCAGGTAGGTATAGGTAGGTAGGTATATGTAGGTATTCATTCATAACTTCTTAACCAATTTTGACTAAAATAGTCCTAATCGATTTGCAATAATATTTTCACAAGTGTCAATTTTAATAATTGTGAAAATTTCAATAAACAATGATTCTTTACCTTAAGTCCTAGGTTTATGACGTCGGTCCATAAGTCAAGAAGGCACGATCTGGAAGAGACATAGTACCACGCTTTTAATATTGTCGCGGTCCTATCCCGAACCATCTAGAATAGAGCCTTCTAGAAGCCTATCGAATAGCCGCCGCATGCTGCGTTTTAGTAAACAATAAACGCTGCGAGCAATAATGACTCGTATGTCCACTAGCATAAAGTTCAAAACTCTTTGACGTGAAACTGTTCGAGCGACGTTGCCGCGTGTACCGAGTGTAGGTACGTAGGTACGGGAATGTTCTAGAACCCTTGCCGGCGGATATAAATAGCGGCCGCCGCGGCGCGCTGTCAGTTCCGTTTGGAATAGCGAAGAGTGAACTTCGAGAAATAAAGAAAGAAAGAAAGACATTTATTCTTCTGCAAGACTTCGACTGGAATCTACGTGTGAACTTCGTGTCGTGAAGACCTGCAGACCGGACACTACGTGAATAAATCCTAAGAAGTTGTAATTGGCGTTTTACATCCAAATCCAGAACCCTAGCCCATAACAATATTAATATGGCTACTAACATTTAAGTTACTTTAAAATACTAGATTATTCAGTATAAAGACTGGTTGTAAAAGAGTATTCTGTAAAATGAATCCCACCAAAAACATTCTGTAAAAACTAGCCAAGTCTATATGGAGCTGCTCGTTTATCTCTAAAAAGTAATGAAATCTAGACAAAGTCGTGCCAATTCTAAGGTTCCTTACTGCGATTTCTTTATTATTATACTTAATGTTTGTCTGGCTTGGCCGTTGAAGGGTACAAAACCAGGTGCTCCATGACAACATTTCACCAATCTGTCGCCAGAACCGATACCCATTGACGATGGAAAATTGCCACTTGGAAAACGTTGATGTAATAACCAGTCAATTGTAGGCTGGACAAAGCTGCGTGTTTCAATAATACTTACGTATAGGAGAGCCTGAAATAAACAGTATAAAAAAATATTTCCAATGCAGACGGACTTCTAATCACGGCCAAGTCACACAGCATTAAGTATATAAAGAAATCGCAGTAAGGAACCTTAAATTTGGCACGACTTTGAGTAGATTTCATTACTTTTTAGAGATAAACGAGCAGCTCCATCGAGACTTGGCTAGTTTTTACAGAATGTTTATGGTGGGATTTCACTTCTTTTCGTAGAAACGTGGGCATATTCATTTATTTTATTAGTTTTTCTTATAAAATAAATCAATCCGTCCCGATCGATAAACGACTGTAACGCGGCCTGTTGCCACTTCGCCATATAAGGTTATCGGAAAAACAAAACGTAAGCGCGTTTTAAAAAAATACAGTCAGCGCCATCTAGCGACGTGTGCGGGTATCACCGCTACCATTAGTCCAATGCTTTATATTTTGACCAAATTTTAAACGAAATACTAAAATAAATAATAATCTCCTAATAGCTTGGTTGGGCTCTTGTGTTGTGTGTTTTGTCAGGGTCACCAGGTACTCAAGATCTTCGATTTTCCCAGCTTTTATAGTTTTTCCTTTATGTGACCATTAAACCCTAACTCTGTACCAAATTTCAGCTCTCTGAGTTTATGGGAAGTACTAGTTCTATTCTGATGATCATCAGTGAGTGAGTGTCATAAATGCGAAAAGTATTCGTAGAAACATGGGCATATTCATTTATTTTATTAGTTTTTCTTATAAAATAAATCAATCCGTCCCGATCGATAAACGATTGTAACGCGGCCGGTTGCCACTTCGCCATATACGGTTAGTTTTTCCTTTATGTGACCATTAAACCCTAACTCGGTACCAATTTTCAGCTCTCTGAGTTTATGTAAAGTACTAGTTCTATTTTGATGATCATCAGTGAGCGAGTGTCATAAATGCGAAAATTTGCTGTCGCTTAACTTCAGAACTAAATGACCTACCGACTTCCAATTTTAGATTTTAATTATTTAACTATAGATTACTGGATGACAACAATTTCTGCGTTCTGGTCTTATCCAGAGGTTCTCAAATAGGGGCCTGAAAATGCGGCGAAATGGTTCCTGTAAAGATGGTACGGCAGTGTTTGCTTCGCGCTCGACTTGGCGGGGTCACCGCCGTGCCCCCCGATCTGTAGAAAACATTGTTAAAGCACTGAGTGCTTAGTGCGAGTTTTTTAACTACTCGATCGCGTTAACGTAAACTCATATTTCTATGGCATCGAGGAAGCGCCACCTAGCGACAAGTATGGAAATTAAAATTGCTGAGTGCGAGTTGTAATGGTTTACGTTGAGAAGTGAACACGTTTACCAGCCAAAACACGAGTAAACGCGAGTGCTAGTTGTAAGTACTGTGACAGCGTTTTGCCAGTTCGAACGGTTAACTTACTCATACTCACTACTCAATGCTCGATTAACGCGGTAGTAAAGTTATTCGATTCGATCTGTCAAACTCGCACTAAGCACTCTGGTGGTAAGAAAAGTTTACTGGAAGAGAATGCTTCTTGCGCTAATCATACTTTTGTGCATTTTTAAACTTAGTTCAGATAAGAATTAAAATGGATACATAATACTCGTCAGAGAATTTGTTAGTGAGCAGTCTTAAAGGAAAACAATATCACAAGAATAATCAATGCTCGATCATCACAACTTTCACCAAGATTCAACAAAGATCTCATAAATACTAATCGTCATAAAATATTATAAACTTTCGCGACTTGAAAACATTGTTAGAATATTTTCGGGGTTTTTTTCGGGGATTGTGGGTAGTCTGAAACCTTATCAGCGGAAGATGCGAACGGATACCAGCCATCAGTCTTCTCGTGAGCACGATGACTGTAACGTCGTCGACACGTCGAGGTAAAATAGCTATAAATTACTACGTGATTAAGCCCCGAAAATATTCTAGCAATGTTTTCAAGTCGCGATTGTTTAAAATATGTTATGGTTATCAACCCTTGTATGTCCCCACCGCTGGGCCACGGGTCTTTTCCTGCATCGCAGGAAGGTTAGGCCATACTCCACCACGGGGGCCAAGTCCGGGTTGGTGGAGGATTCTAAGACAGTGGCGGGCCTTACTGTCAGAAGTTATCAAGCCGCCTATAAGGCCTCTGAGATGGCTTAACGACTGCCATTATATGACAGCCGCCACCAACGGCCTAGCGTGCCTTGCAAAGAACGGAAGCGCACGGAAAAATGCCACTAGCGGTAGTCACGGGACGCTCACCCATCCCGTACCTGAACGCGCCTGTTGTTGCTTAACCAAGTGATTGATTCCAATCACTCGGTTCGCCTAGGCCACGAGCGCTACGTGCAACGTGGCAAAGAATAATCGTTGAACATACAAACAAACGAACCAACCTGAACTTGGCCCTCGTGTATTTATGAAACTAATCATCATCGTCATTTGACGCCCACTGCAGGACATGCCTCCCTCGTGGTTTTCCAAAATTCACGGTCTTTCCACCCGCATCCAGCGACTCTCCGCCACCGTAACCAGGTCGTAAATGCTAATCAAATGAGTATAACCTTGAACGGTCCAGTGTTATCCGTTGAGGAGATCTTAACTCACCTTCTATCACCAGAACATTCTCCATGTTTATCCAGAAAATTTCATCAATGCCGATAAAGTATAAACTGTTACAAACCAATTAAAAATATTTACTATCAGATTTGGTCTGCCAGTAAATATCAGCCTCCCCACAAACTGTGAGACATAACTGGAGCATTTGCCAGAGGCGTTGGAACGTGGGTGCGGATTATTTTGTCATTTGCTTGTTCAAATAATCTAATTTGCTGAAACTGAGATTACTAAGGTTAACCAGACTAGACTGCATGTATTGCACTATGATGAATAAAAGTATTCGAGTTTTATTCGCCATACTCCAGCACGGGGGCCAAATCCGGGTTGGTGGAGGATTGTAAGGCAGAGGAAAAAATGCCACTAGCGATATTCACGGGACGGCCACCCATCCTGCACCTGACCGCGCCTGTTGTTGCTTAACTCAAGTGATTAATTCCAATCACTCGGCCACGAGCGCACTTTGACTTCAATTTTGATAAATTGTTTTTCTCATCACTTCCCACCCCCCCCCCTCTTTATATTTCCCTCTCTGTCTTTCTCTGTTTCTCTCTGCCTTTATTTTTCTTCTTCGACTTTTCCTGGGAGTACTCACTCCTTGGGCGTGAACACACTCATCGGCAAGATGAAGTAGAAGTAGAGCAGGGCGGTGGGTAAGCGCCACTTGAAGTCCGGCTTGTACCACACCTCCATGTGATTGTTCTTGCGGAACAAATTGGGCTGGTCCAGCCTGTGAAGATTATTAAAATAAATAGCCAACCAGCGAGGTGTAATGAGATGACAAGGAATAGAAAGACCAGAAGAGTATTTTTTTACATGGAATTTCGGACCAGGGTTTTAAACTCGAAATGTTTTTAGATTGATTGGATCAAGTAGTTTATTCTAAACTAGCTGTGCTAACGACTCGTTCGCGTTGGACCCCGAGCACAGTCGTGGTACCTATATAATCCGTTTTAAATTTCGTGCCTCGAGACCATTTCGCGGTTGTGTTAAATTTTGTATTCTAGTTGTGCTATCATCACCTCATCACACCGTCTCCTCGCCGCAGCTTGACGCTTAACCTATTGAAGGTGGGCTCGAATGCCCAATATAATATAATTTAATTTAACAAATAAAAAAAAAATTAAGTGATTTTATATTATTTTTTTATGCACTAACCCGTGCTAAGGACAGTACTACTTGATTTTAAAAAACCTATTTAGAGGCTAAAAAATCCACCAATGCTGGGATTCGAACCCGCGACCTCTGGCTATCCGTGCCAGCGCTCTTTCCAACTGAGCTAATGGAATGGAGGAATATTTTTATTTCCTTTTAATCGCGATTTTAATCGCCATTTAATGTATAAATATGAATTTATAATAAAAACTGTATTTACACGAAATTTACTCGTTTAATTTTAAATTTTTTACAAATTTCCGAGGTTTCGGCACTTTTTCAAGTACCTACTGTAGTCTCGGAAGACTCCGAGATCACGGTACTTGAAAAAGTGCCGAAATCTCGGAAAAATGTAAAATGAAACGAGTAAAATCCGTGTAAATTCAGTTTTTATTATGTCTAGTGCTCGTGTTAACCTTAGAAAATACTATTAATATACCTACACACGATTTTTTTCAAACACCTTAAAACAAATACTAATTTAAAAACCTATTTAGAGGCTAAAAATTTCACCCATGCCGGGATTCGAACCCGCAACCTCTGGCTATCCGTGCCAGCGCTCTCCCAACTGAGCTAATGGGCGACTTAACGGCATCTGTGAAATTTCGAACCTCTTACACTTTTACAATACTCTCTGTATTACGTACAGCCTTAAATAGGTTTTTAAAATTGTCCTTAGCACGTGTTAGTACATTAAAAACAATATACCTAAGTTTTATTCAATTCCGTTTAGAGGGTTCTGCATGCACCAAGTAAAAATAGACTCATAGCAAATAGTGACAATAGACTCATAGCAGACAGGGACAAAATTAACAGGTTTATTACTTATTTTAATAACTCATCGATTAATAAGTAAACTAATAGACTCAATGAATAAAAATACAACAACACTACATATTCCAAAAAGCAAACGTATAATTAAACCTTGGATTACTCCGGGAATCCTCCGATGTATTAGAAATAGAAATAAATTACAAAAAAAACAACGCAATGACCCATTAGATCAAATCTTAAAAATAACTTATTCGCGTTATAGGAACCATTGCAATAACCTTATGAAAAAAATAAAAAGAAAATATGAAAGAGAACTACTTGCTAAGTCGACGAAAGACAATAAATCTTTATGGAAAAATATTAAACTAATTACGGATACTAATAAAACAAAAAACCATGCTAACGAATTGATCAACTCAAAACCATCACCTTCAGAGGCTACAGATCATGTAAATAAATATTTCACAAATATAGGAAAGGAACTCGCACAAAAAATTCAATCAAGGTTAAAACATGACCCGAACGACTACCTTAAGCGACTAGAATCACATCCCAGTTCTTTTGTATTGATAGATACGGACCCTGAAGAAGTGAATAGAGTCCTAATGAGCCTAAAACCTAGTAGTGCCCCTGGTTATGACAATGTAACAACCAAATATCTAAAGTTTGTTAGTAAGGAAGTCACACCGATCATATCACACTTGGCCAACCTTTGTTTCACAAAGGGAATTTTCCCGGAACCGCTCAAGCGATCGATAGTTACCCCTGTGTTCAAGGACGGGGAGAGAAACGATGTCAACAATTACCGGCCTATTTCAGTGTTACTGGCAATATCTAAAATTTTGGAAAAGTTAATTAACGTCAGACTATTAAATTACCTTGACAAATTTCATATAATTTCATCAGCACAGTTTGGATTTAGACAAGGAAGATCAACTGAAGATGCAGTTCTGGCCTTGACCTCTCTTGTAACTGAACATCTTGACAAAGGACTCAAATGTCTATTTCCGAGTCCTAGTGTTCTTAGACCTTAAAAAAGCCTTCGACACCGTTTCTCTCCCAATCCTTGTACGAAAGTTGGAAGCCATTGGAATTAGAGGCATTCCTCTTGAACTCTTCAAAGACTATCTGACAAATAGGAAACAAAGAGTTAAGCTAGGACAACACACAAGTGGGGACACCACAATAACTCACGGTGTTCCTCAGGAAGCGTGCTTGGTCCTACTTTTTTCCTAGTCTATATAAATGACCTCTGCAACCTCTGCATTGAAAACGCCGCAACATTTGCCTACGCTGATGACACTGCCGTTGTGTTTCGCGGAGATTCTTGGGAAACCGTGAAAGACAATGCCGAAAGAGGAATGTCTCTGATATCACAGTGGCTGGAAAATAACTTACTTACGTTAAATACGTCTAAAACAAACTATATCTGCTTTAGCCTGAATAATCGTGCACAGCCAAGTAATGACTTTGAAATTAAGCTTCATAGTTGTAACAACATCACCAGAGGATCCTGTAGCTGCCCTTATCTTGAAAAAGTCACGAATACAAAGTACCTCGGTGTTATTGTTGACTATAGATTATCATGGCACCTACACCTTGAACACGTCGCCACCAGACTACGGAAACTAATTTGGATGTTTAGAACACTGAGACATGTTGTTCCGCGAAATATATCTAATAAAGACCATGACTCACCTAGAAATCTCCTCAATGAGATATATATCGCTTTAGTACAATCAGTTTTAACGTATTGTCTACCGATTTGGGGAGGAGCATCAAAGATGAAATTTCTTGAGTTGGAACGAGTTCAACGTAAGTTAATTAAGGTGATGTATTTTAAAAAGAGACGATATTCCACAGACAGAGTATATCAAGAAAGTAATTTACTTTCCATTAGAAAATTATACATATTACAAATCCTATTAAAAAAGCACAATAGCTTACCGTTTGACCCTAAAATACAAAATAAAAGAAGAAAGGATATGTTAGCAAAAACTCCAACAACACGGGCTAAATTTGCTAGGATGCAGTACAGCGCGCAGTCATCTTTTATATACAATAAGATAAATAAGAATATTAATATTTACGATAAAACATATTATGAATGTAAAAAAAATATTATACAATGGTTAAATACCTTAAATTATAACGAGACAGAAAAACTAATAGAGCAAGTAAAATAATATTTACACATGCATTGTATACAAACACGCACATAAATAAACACACACACGTACACCCACTTACACACACACACACACATAGTTGGCTAAGTTAATTTTCTATTTATTATTTTCGTTCGTAATATCATCTCAAACTAAATGAGATTAATGCTATGGAAGAGCGGAGTCACCTAGTACAGGCATTGTATGCTTAAAAGGTGACTCCAATTACTATGTACCGAAAAATAATGAAGATAAAGAATAAAGATTTTTGTATTTTGTATTTGTATTTTGTATTTGTATTACATTGTGTATATTCCGTAACTACTTGTGTGGGTAAGCGAATGGCTTTTTCACGCTTTTTCAGAACGTTGGTAAAGCAAACTTAAGTAGAGTCCGAGTCACGTTAAATAGTTTTATAATTAATATTCTATGTTTTATAATAATTATGTAAACTATGTTAATTAAGGACTTTGAAAAGACTAAGTTTGGAGTTTTTTTTGTCCATTTTTTCTCCAAAATGATCTAGATTTTGAAATAGACACCTAGTTTGACTTGTAACGCTCATTAAGCCGTAGTTTCTGCGCTACTTTGAATAAAACCTTTTCATTTCATTTCATTCAATTCGTTTCGTTTCGTTTCGAGGAGGAGGACGGAGGGAGTTTTTAGAAGTAATAAGGGGTAACTTAGGTAGGTAGTGTTTTATCCTCCCAGGAAACTTTTAGCTTTCATCTCGATTCTAGAAGAATGCTCAAGGTCGAGAGCCGAGTTACGTAAAGCATTCGGTCCAGCATCACTCGGCTCTCGGCCTTCGGTCTCCAACGTTTCAATACTAACCTAAAATTATCAATAATGGCAGTAAATTCATCCTTATCGAATATCTTCGTCTCTGGCTTCTGGCCGGCCATTTTGTTCCAAATGACTTCGTTGGAGCTCTTTTCAAGGTCCAAACCAAGTCTTTCAGCGGTCTTCACGTAGAGAGTTTCTGCAGGGATGATGGTGAAGTTTGTAGTGATGTAAACGTTCTTCTCCGGGATGTGAAAATCGGGGTAAGGAGCCACGGTCATCCAACGCTGGAGCCAGTTTTTTGGGATTTCTGGAAATGTGGTGGCAGTTCGTGAGTTTCGTTTCGTGAGTTAAAAACGACATATTGACTCGCTTAATCGACTCATTAGGCGGTAGCTACCCAAGAGCTGGTAGCTACCTCGGCCAGCGCATCAGTGAGCTCCCTGGACGCTGGCAGCATTTCCCCTCTGATTGGCCACTCAGAAGGGGAATGCTGCCAGAGTCCAGGGAGCTCGCTCCAACGGCAGCGATCTAGATTTTTTTAATCTTGACTTTATATAAAACCTTTTTTGTAAATACTGTCAAGTTAATTACTTTAGATGTTTTATATTGTTATACCCGTAGGTACAAAAAAGGAGGCAGTTCTCAATTCGTTCGTATTTTTTGTTTGTATTTCGTTATCAACCCTTATATGTCTCCACTGCTGAGGCAGGGGTCTCTTTCTGCACTGCAGGAAGGTTAAGCAATAGCCATACTCCACCACGGGGGCCAAGTTCGGGTTAGTTTGTTTGTTTGTAGTTCAACGATTATTCTTTGCCACGTTGCACGTAGCGCTCGCGGCCTAGTCGAACCGAGTGATTGGAATCAATCACTTGAGTTTAGCAACTACAGGCGCGGTCAGGTGCAGGATGGGGGACCGTCCCGTGGCTACCGCTAGTGGCATTTTTTGCGAGCGCTTCCGTGCTTCGCAAGGCACGATAAGCCATTAATGCCGGCAGTAGTTAAGCCATGTCAAAGGTTATGGGCGGCTTGATAACTTCTAACAGTACAACTTCTAAGGCCCGCCACCGTCTTACAGTCCTTCACAAGCCCGGACTTGGCCCCCGTGTGGAGTATGGCTTAACCTTCCTGTGATGCAGGAAGAGACCCGCGCCCCATCAGTGGGTACATGAAAGGGTTGATATCGTATCGTATGATTTATTTTCATATATTTTTTGATTAGAATTTATATACTTAGCCTATAATCAATATTCAGATGAAGAGGTAGAGACCTCGATAGGTTGATGATGATTTTTTTTGCGTTAACGTATAATCATTTTTCACCACTTGAAGGAACTGTAAACCTGAGTGTACAACTTAAAGTTCAACTAGCTACGTTCACGTGTTTCCAAGGTCTTGATAGACAGACGAACGCACGGACGGAGGACCTTATGTAGTTTCATGATTTTGCAAAGCTGACTGAAATGTGGCCTATCAATGTGTTATAATTACTTAGTTATATACTTAGGTATTAAACCGGTCTAATCGTGATTAGACCCGGGGACGGGCAGCGGACATTGAGACCATCCTCGTTTTGCAGAAAAGAGAAAGAAGAAAGAAAGAAAAACATTTATTTAACGCCACGAACTTTGGAAGTTTTTATTTGTTTCTTAAGATAACGCCACATAGACATACAAAATTTGACAGAAAAGGAAAATACAGAAGAGCAGGAGTAAAACAAAAGCAAAAGAAAAGACGAACTACAGATGAAAGAAATGAACATAAATTCCAACGATACACAGTATGTCGATGCAGCGGAAAAAAGGCCTCATGCTCAGTATAAGCTGAGGGTTTGCACCCACAACACTGATTTTCAGCAAGGGCCTTATCTGGTGACTCACGGAGCATCAAAACGGAACAAACACGCACTCACACTCTCATATGCAGCCATACTTTCACGCATACAAGCACACTCACAATTATATATATAAGCACACTCACAATTATAAATATTTAAGTAGATATTAATGAATACATAGCAATTTCAACTAAATTAAATATACTGTTTAATATCTTGACTTGACTCGTGCGCAGGAATAATGGAGGTCATGCTGGAAGAGGAAAACTTAGGACTTCTGGGAAGTCAACAAATAACCTTTAAGTTTCACCTTAAAGGTATACTTGCTGGTAAGGACTTGGAGAGAGCGATCAGATTCATCTATAAGTTAGGCAGTAGAGGTTCGTTAAGAGAATTCTTTAAAGAAACAAACATCCTGACAGTTGCCAGCCAGTATATCTATGAAAATATTATGTATGTCAGGAAAATTATTAGCAACTTTAAAACTGCATGTAGCCTACACAATGTAGATACTAGAAATAAAAATAAACTTTTGACTCCAAGATTTAGGCTGGCAATGGTTAATACATCCTTCATGGGGCATTGCATACGGTTCTACAATAAAATCCCTGAAGATATAATTAAGTTTGACGAGCGGTTCAAAAATGTGTAAAGTACATTTTTGTGCCAAAAGAGCTACTATAATATTAAGGATTATTTAGATGACAATGATGTCTGGAATTCAAGCATGTAAAATGCATGAATTTTGTAAAATTTGTGTAAACTCTGTTAATTAAGGAATTTGAAAAGACTAAGTTTGGAGTTTTTTATCCGTTTTTTCTCCAATATGATCTAGATTTTGAAATGGACACCTAGTTTGGCTGGTAACGTTCATTAAGCCGCAGTATCTGCGCTACTTTGAATAAAACCATTTCATTTCATTATTTATTAGGTAAAACGGAATTACCTTATAATTGACTGTACTCGCCACTTCAGTCTACCCGAGACCACGGCAACTGGAACGCTGCCGAAACTTCGTGAAATAAGGTAATTACGTTTTACATAATAAATAATCGCTAATAGTCCCGTTTTTTTTAATATGTATGAGTATCGTGAATCAGAAGAAATACTTCACGTTTTAATTTATTGAAGTTAATCGGCCGCGACTCGGCAAACGTAGTGTAGGACGCCCAGGTGGGATGACGATCTGCGAAAAATTGCCGGCAGATGCTGGATGCGGCAAGCTGACGGCAAGACAGGGCGCTATGGCGATGTCAGTGAACTTAGCAGATCACTGTCCAGCAGACAAAAAAAAATGAGAGTTCTTGTCGCATGCAGCAGAGCAGAGGGCAATGATCTGCTAAGTTCACTGACATGCTATGGCGCTCATTGCGGGAGGGCTATGTCCAGCAGTGGACTACATAATATAGCCTGAAGAAGAAGAATCGACCGTAACTGGCCACTGTCATCTTTTTGTATGCAACTGTAAGTTTTTGTGTGCACTTTGACTGGTCTAGTCGTTGGATTAACAGGCTGTCGTAAGTGTCCGAGAAACCGAGGCTTAGATCTTCTTCTTCTTCAGGCTATATTATGTAGTCCACTGCTGGACATAGCCCTCCATGAGCGCCATAGCGCCCTTTCTTCAGCTTAGATCCCGCTTAGATCTGTTTGAACCTAATATTCTTGTGACTCGAAACTTGCCTTCCCGTCTGTATTCCGCGCCAAACCACTTCTCCTTGGCATTATACTGAATTGGCTTGGTATGCATGTTTGACAACACAATTATGTTCGCCATATCCGCTTGCGTGGAGTTCAGCATATCTGTTATACCCTAAAAAATAAAAGTCAGTCGATATGACAATATTGGTGGCAATGTAGTTATTTAGTAGGTACTGTACGTGCAAGATCCATACATACATACCTACATACATAACCTCACTCCTGTATCCCAGAGGAGTAGGCAGAGACCAGGGACTGCCACTTGGCACGATCCTGACAGATGACCTTCGCTTCATCAACATTCATAAGTCGTTGCATTCACGCACGCCGGTTCCGGGTACTTTTTATCGTTCCCTTTGCTAATACAAATACCAAATAGGGGATCCTATTTGGTCGATGTATGTCCGCCTGGGACGTCCCTTACCAGCCCCTTCACTCACATTCTCAATATATATTTCTTCCTTCATCCTCGCGACATGTCCAAACCAACGCAACTTTTGTGTTCATCATACCATTTAATTTGAAATTCAATGATCATACTTATAAAAGACAGTGTTGGGAAATGGTGGTACCCCAGTGGGTAGAACAATGGACTCTGAAGCGGGAGACCCAGGTTCGAAACCCAGTGCGAGCATGTACCAAATGACGTTATTTAATTTCAAAGTTATTTACATTTGCGAACTTGTAGTCGCAATACCACACGCTAACGGCGAAGGAAAAACATTGTGAAGAAACCCGCGACTTAGTTGGCGCCGCACGTATTGACTAGTCTTTCTTGTGGGCTAAGCCGACTAAGTTGTCAGGATGGTATAGGATCTAAAACAATGTCCCAGGCACTGCAGCGTCCGAGTGGTCCCTTCACCCATCTAGTGTGAGGGAAGATACCACTCGAGGCTGAATAAATAATCTCATGATGTAGATTCAGAGGGCAATGTATAAATGCCTACTGTTAACTTAATTTGTAAAAGTTCTAATATTACCTTCTGTATTCAATAACTGTATAGGTATTTGCCCTAAAGCGGTGGTAGCTCAGTGGGTAGAACCATGGACTGGCAAGCGAGAGCCCCAGGTTCGATCCCGAGTGCGGGCATGTACCAATGACTTTGTTTAATTTCAAAGTTACGTACATTTGCGAATTTGTAGTCGCAATACAACACGCTAAATGTGAAGGAAAACATCGTGAGGAAACCCGTGGCTTGGTTGGCTCCGCACGTATATATTGACTAGTCTTTCCTGTGGGCTAGGCCAACTAAGCTGTCAGGATGGTATAGGTGCTGGGCAAGCCTACACCATCTATAAAACCATGTCCCAGGCACTACAGCGTCGGAGTGGTCCCTTTACCCGTCTAGTGTGAGTGAAGATACTACTGGGCGCTGTATAAATCATCTCATTAAGTAGATGCAAAAAGGCCAATATTATTATTTGCCCTAAAGAAATTGATAAACCAATACGATCCCCATAATCATTCCAAAAAGACAACAATAAAGAAGACTGGATTCAAAAGATGGGTTTTGAATCCCAATGTATCAAAGAGCAGTACTCGGTATAGTATTTCAAATTTAAATTGTTTTATTGGTACTAAGATTAATTCAAATTCAGTTGTTATCGTAACATAATTTATAGTAGGATATATAATATAACATATTAATGTGTCTTAGAATTATTCAATAAATAGTATATACATTTAAATATAGTGAAATTACGTTTGAATAGACTCTCTGCGGTAGATACCTTACATCTGTGATATAGGCGTCAGTGCCCTGTTGAAATGTTCACGTAACTAATCCATAATTACAACCGATAAATTTATTTATCGATTTATACAACCGATAAATTTATTTATAGGTTGTATAAATCGATAAATGTATTTATCGGTTGTATAGAATCAGGCGTTACTTTGCAAAATTCACAAATAGAATCAGGTGATACAAATCTTCCTACAAAATTCACAAATAGGTACATAAGTAAAATTGGCAGAATTGAAATGCTAATAAACTAAAAGTTCGTATGGAATTAGGCGTTACTTTGCGGAAATCCATAATAGCATTAAAAAGTTAAAATTACTTTGCTAAATTCCGCCAAAAATCCCACAAGCACGATGCGGTTAGCGGTTTGCGTGTTTTCTCACACAAGTATTGGTGTTGGTGGTGGTGTGTTCGTGTCTTGCTTCTGCTTGAAAAAGTGGGAGGGAGGGCGGTGCATTAGCTAACCGCATGGTGCTTGTGGGATTTTTGGCGGAATTTAGCAAAGTCATTTTAACTTTTTACCCGACTGCATGTATGTATGTAAGTATGTCCGATTCTATGTTCCCTCATAACTCCTTAACCAATGGTCAGATTTTGTTAAACAAGGTGTCATTCGATTCGGCATATTTGCGCGGGTGGTGTCATAGGCTATATAAAATTATAATTATGCGATCAGAAGCGTGACGAAAAATAAAATTCGTTAAGAAGCTTCGTTAAACAGCTAGGAGCCATACAGCTAGGAGCCACTAGATGGCGCTGTTATATTTAGTTTATTGAATTCGAATCCTAATTTTATTAAGCTAGCCCTAACAGGTGTGAAGTATTAAAAACAGAATTTTGCGGATGTCGTAGGTTACATAGAATCAGCATTAATAGAGAACCAACGGAACGAAAAATAACATTCATTCACTTCTAAGCAATTAAAGTACCACTTTTAGCCACTAGATGGCGCTGCTATATTTTATTTATTCTGATACATGTGTATAGGTAATTTCGGCTTTAGTCTGCTGTTTATAGAATCGGTACAAATACGAAAATAAATAATTCCTATAAAGTGGTTTGATCCTTCTAGATCATTCATTTAATTAAAAAATATAATTTTGTTTAACTACGCCTAACACGTGTCAAGTATTTAAAACAGAATTTTACGGGTGTCGTAGATTACATAAAATCAGCATCAATCAGCAACAAATGCAACAAAAAATAATATTCACTTCTAAGTAATTAAAGTACCACATTTGGCCACTAGATGGCGCTGCCATATATTTATTGTAGTACATGTACAAATTTACATAATTTCAGCTTTGTAAACAAACCGTTTATATAAACGGTATAAGTGCTGTAAGAAATAATAGAAATAATGCCTATAAAGTGTTTAGTTCTTTCTAGGCCATTCGTTTATCTAATTAATTTGAGAATTTATATCAACCTCATAGGGGGTTACAATAATTAATTTCTTAACTCTGATATGACTTTCTTACGGATACTTAGACCAAAATTAATTGAACAAAATATATAAATTGTAGCATGTAACTCCTTTTCCCCTGTATGGTCATAGTCAGACTAGCTGGGTTCAAAGAAGAAACAAAAAATGATTAAAAAAAATTTGAAGACCCATAGGACCTATGAAATTAAAAAAAAATCTAGCTGCTCTCTATTCATCTTATCGAATTTTATCTCGTTTCCTCCGAAAATAAGATTATGATTTTGTGTTAGGTTTCCTGTTCACTTGTGAGACCAAAGATTGCTTATCTATACCTAAATATTCAGTAAAATTTTTCAATGCTGCAGGGGGCCACCTCAAGATGAATATGTTATAGTTTCATTTTAATGCCGGTAATATTTTGGCATTCAGAAAACCAAGATTTTGTACGTCTCCACGCCCATGCCATAACTATAAGTAACTACGCCAGGCCGAATTCCGAGCCCCATGATGCGGGTGCGAGGAAACTTGCCCCGATGAGTTTGAAGGCTGAGCTCAATATAGGTCGCGGCACGGCCGAAGGCTGTGAAGCGGGCTAGAGGAATACTCCCACGGCGATTCCAAATGCTGAGCTCTATTTATTTATATAAAATGATGCAGTCGGGACCCATTAGAGGACTTTAAACAAAAAATAATGGGTCCCGACTGCAACATTTTATAACGGCAACAGTTTGAGCAAATGATGCTTATAAAGTTATATCAATTGGTCCCTCAAGTAAAGCAGCATGATCTCTTCTGATTCGAAATTAGCATTATCTTGTTTTTTACCTTTCAGTTTATTTATCACTGCAGTCGGGTTCTTTTATTTTTTTAAATATTTTTTTAATGTTATTTAAATCGGTTGTAATTGAGTTATTTTATGCTCCCAGTGGCATTTACTGCATAAAAATACTGGAGAATTGTAATTCGAGATTTGGAGCTACAGCCAGTCGCCTGCTAACTGTGTCGGCCCCCGTACGACTACTTATAACGACTTCTTGCAATAAGCCGACGAGAATAGCGATGCCTTGTTTTATACTACATCTGAACGCAGTCGTGTGTGGACGCTGCATGTCGGATATTGGAAATCCTGACAAACCGTGTCAGGATTGTGACAAACTGCTCTGCAAACCGCTCCGAGATACAGTCTCATGAGTTTTTGTAATGTAAGGAAACGAACTTTTCTAGTTTGTCTCGGGTCTTGGATGTTATCTATGTATTAATTTATTGTATTAAGGGCTGATTTTTCAATATTCAGATGACTTTTATCTGAGGAATAAAAATGGCGGTTTGACATAATTTTCGTACATAAGCTGTCAAACCGCCATTTTTATTCCTCAGATAAAAGTTATCTGACTATTGAAAAATCAGCCCTAAATCTATCGTCGACCTATAACACAAGTCATTTAGTTGTACTTAGTATAGGGCTAACAAAATCTGTGTAATATATCCATGAATATTTATTTATTTAATGTGTATTGTGAAATTGTGACGATCTCTGTGGCGCAGCGGCAGCGCATCTGCCTACCATGCAAAAGGTCTCAGGTTCGAACCTCGGCTGGGGACCAAAAAACCCCAGGTCTTGGATGTTTACATTTTTGTGAGGTCGTTATTTCTGGTTCCCACGACGCAGGGTATACTAGTGTGGCGCCAGAAGCAATCTAGTGGCTGTATGTAAATGTTATGTTATCTCACCTCGGGGTCGTACTTGTAGAAAAGCTGATCGCCAGTGATGTAGTGCTCGGGCAGATAAATGAGCATCTTCTTGGATAGCTGCCTCACATAATCAATCGGTTGGACCTTCTTCTCGTAGCGGAAGCTGTTTTCCGCTAATGTCTAGAGGAAGATTGTTAAATAGGTAAGGAAACGGATGAAAACTATACCTGACTATGGAGAAAAGTTATTTTAAATACCTAAAGTTGCTCAAAAAGTGGCGTATTGCAGGGACGTATAGCGTGCGGGAAGTGGGTAATAGCTTACACACTTGTGCTTTTTTTTTACCTTGCCCGCACTCGTGCGTTCTCTTTCCCAACTGTCAAAATAATGTCTATTAAAAAAAACCAACCATGAAGTTTTTACTAAAAAAAATCATAGAAGTTTTTATGATTCATGCAAATACGTATATTTCTTAAAAGAAGCTACTAATTTGTTTCATTACTTTATTAATAGGTTTTTTTTTCATTTAATCTCATTAAATTAAATTTTCATTTCAAATAAAAAAAAACCTACTGAAAACTTGGCTGTATTGGCATAGTTCCCTTTGCCTACCAGAATGGGTGAAGAAAAAAAAATCTCTGCTTATATTCTTTTACGGTTGGCGCCATTTTCCAAAGAATTTTTCTTTATTAAATTGCTTATTTTTTTGTACTGTATTAAAAATAGTCGTTCAGTACACGTGCGGAACCGTCATTGCAACTTGTTCCGACTGTCAACCCTCGCCTTCGGGTGCGCCTCGGCTCGGGTAGACATTTGTCGGAACTCTTTGCAATGACAGCCTTTCCGCACTTGTAATGAAATATACTATTTTAAAGATTGATATTCAGTTACCTAGGTCATGTGTTGTGACACGTTAGGTATCGACTACTTCAACTTATAGATTGATAGATAGATATATAGGGAACACTTTATTGCACAACCAGAAAAATATTACAACCATGATTCTTAAATCTAAGCAATGTTATACAATTGGCGGTCTTATCGCTAAGAGCGAGCTCTTCTCATAATAAGATCTTATAATGATGGGCAAGATCGAGAAGGAGGAGTGTTGGGAGAAGAAGAAAGTTAGAAACATCAGGTAATGGACGGTATAGCCAGCGTCGAAGACCGAAGTCGCTTGGCAAGAAAGAAAGAAGAATAAGCGGTGCTGACGGTCAACCTCCATTAGTGAAGAGGCACAGGAAGACGAAGAAGATAGCATCATCTCAGTGGGCAGAACGCTGGCACGGTTAGCCAGAGGTTGCGGGTTCGAGTCCCGGCATGGGTGGATTTTTTAGCCTCTAAATAGGTTTTTAACATTGTCCTTAGCACGGGTTAGTGCATTAAAAAGAATATCATCATGTGGGTATAGCGATATCATTCCAATGTAAAACCTAACTGCAAAGTGGGTACTCGGGGCTGCAAGTGATGCAATTACTTCAGCCAGATGTTGCTTCCTGTACGTAATACAGAGAGTATTGTAAAGTGGTTCGAAATTTCACTGATGCGGTTGGTCGCCCATTAGCTCAGTTGGAAGAGCGTTGGCACGGTTAGCCAGAGGTTGCAAGTTCGAGTCCCGGGTGGATATTTTTGCCTCTAAATAGGTTTTTAAAATTGTCCTTAGCACGGGTTAGTGCATTAAAAAGAATATAAGTAGAAGATATTCAGAACGACAGCATCTATTACCTAGATAGCGCTTCTTCTTAGGGTTTCGATGGCAAGCCGAGGCTAGAGGTGAAAGGATTTGATAATCAGCGTTAGGGATCAGATGATTATTGCCCAGGGTGCGCCAAACGTACGGGCTCAGTGAGTACGTCGTTCGGGTGGCTCCTAATACAATAGATAAAAAATCCATGGAATAAAAGGTTCACGGCGGGCACGCGTAGTTACTGCTGTGTGGTGTCGGCCTAGAGAATAGCACCAACCCAATTCATACCGTGGGTGTCGTAAAAGGCTACTTAGGGACACAAACTGGGGGGTGGGCAGCAGCGCCCCCTACAGTACATTTCCACCGAACTGCGATCCCCAACCCGCATGCCCAGCGTGGGGATTATGGGCATTACCCCCCATGATAGCACAACGTGGCGCTCTTTGGGGGAGGGCTATGTCCAGCAGTGGACTAGTATAGCCTGACGACGACGACGCGTAGTTATTAAGGGTACATTATACTCTCACAAAACTCGATTTCAACACACTAAAACGCAAAAATTAATGATTTAGAAAAGAATAATAATAACTTAAAGAGTAATCGGTATGAAGTGGAAGAGTATGAAGGAAAGAAGAAAAAAATGTAAAAAACAACGGCATACCTTTATTTCATTAAATATCCTCTCATTTGGTCCTAATTGTCTCAGCATATTTAAGTAAGAGAACACTGCTTCAAGCACCTAAAAATATGAGTTAGTCAGAAAAATGATTTTTAAACAACTTTTGGGTCTGCTGCAAACCAGGTTGTAAGTAAGATAGAGATCGATAAAAACGTAAATAAACAGTAAAAAAATAATAATTAAAGTCTAACTCAAAAAAAAGAGGAGTTTTCCAATTAGGAATGAGCCTATCCGTTATCAACCCTTGTATTTCCCCACTGCTGGAGCACGTATCTCTTCCTGCATCGCAGAAAGGTTAGGTTACCACGGGGCCAAGTCCGGGTAAATGGAGGATTGTAAGACAGTGCCTTTAAGCCTATTAAAAATGCAAATTATAAAATCTTAATCTATTAATGTATAAAAAGAGGCATAAAAACAGTCTTCTATTTTCGAAAATAATATTACCTTATCCAAATTCTCCAAGCCATCCTTGGTCAATTCAATCCGCAGGATAAGGAGACTGTACATGGATGTATATTCAAAACTATTGTTTAAGTTCTCCTTATCTTCGTAATTGTCCATATGGAGATCTAGCGCCCATACCCTGAAAGTTACGAGAGAAGTAACTCTAATACTTGAGACATTGTAGTTCTGCAAAATAAACTGGTAGGGATAGTACTCCAAATATTGTATACTTAGTTCAAAGACACTACGACATAGCATTAAAATGTCAAAATTACTTTGATGAATTCCGCCAAAATACCACAAACACCATGCGGTTATAGTATTTTCTAAGGTTAACACGAGCACTAGACATAATTAAAACTGTTTTTATACGGATTTATGCTCGTTTATTACATTTTTACAATTTGCCGAAACGTTGGAAAATTGTAAAAATGTAAAAAACGAGCATAAATCCGTATAAAAACAGTTTTAACCATGCGGTTAGTTAATGCACCGCCCTCTCTCCCACTTTTCCAAGCAGAAGCAAGACACGAACACACCGCCACCCCCACCAATAGTTGTGTGAGAAAATACGCGAGGCGTATCGCCTCTAACACGAGGCATCCTCAGGCTCACAAGTGCAAGTGCACTTCTGAGCCTTGGGGATCGCAGTTCAATGGAATTGTACTGCGCTGGGGCGCTGCTGCCCACCCCCCGGTTATTGTCCTTAGTCGCCTTTTACGACACCCGCGAGAAGAATTGGGTTGGTGCTATTCTCTAGGCCGACACCACACAGCAAAAACACAACTGTACAAATAAAAATCTCTTACTTTTTCTTGAGGTAAGAGAGTAAACTTCCTTTTCCTTCGTATGAAAGCAAGAAGGAAATGTAGTGATGCGGCTTGGATTGGTACTCTGTCAGTAGCGACCGCATAGTCCATGTTATTTGTACCTGGAAACAATTGTCATGTTTAGTTTAATACTAGCTGTGCCTGGCGGTTTATCGAATTTCCCTTAGATGTGAAAAAAATCCCGCAGTGAAGTTATTAAAATAGCTCCAGCCGTTTATACGAGAAGAAGTAACAACCATACACACTTGGTGTGCAATAAAGTATATTCATTTCATTTCATTTTTTTCATTTCACACTCACAAATTTTCGCCTTTATAATATTAGTGTGATACACATTACCAAAATTAAACAAATAATTTATTTATTATAAACAAAAATTTGACAATGATTTCACAAAAAAAAATGGGATGCTTTAAGTAGATGACGTGGTCAAACAAAAACAAAAAAGATATCGCAGGTAGTTCTTAAGTACTTATGGAAAACTGACAACACTCAAAATATAATAAACATATAGAATACAAGACATCTGCTATCATCTTCTTTAATGGGACTACGAGAAATAGTTTAACCCTCGTGGACCCGCTGATGACGTATAACGAGACCACGAGGGATAATCCCTCGTGGACCCGTTAACGGGACAAAATAATGGGACCACGAGAAAACACCCTAAAAATCGAATCAGTAGGTACTCATATTCACGAGCTTTACCAGTATTGGACTGTTATCCTCATAACTTAAGGAAGTCGTTAATACATCCAAAGATTATATAACCAACGTAGCCTGGATTACAAAAATGGAAGGCCAATTGTCATAAGTAAGTACATAAATTTTTGACTGTTTCGAAAAGGTCGTAGCACTGCTACCGTACCGTACATAATAGCGCGTTTTAATAGTAGATTATGCATTAAGGGAATAGAACCATGTATTACGTCATGGGCGGTATATTGAACCCTGAGCGGAGCGAAGGACTCCGAGTTAACTCCCGAGCGCAGCGAGGGAGTTAAATTTTAACTCCTGGGCGAAGCGAGGGAGTTATGTAGAGTCCTGAGTGAAGCCAGGGGTTCATACCGCCCGAGACTAAGACATGTTTTATTCCAGAGGTGAATACCCTACTTTTCACACCATCTGGGAGACAATAAAAAGACAGGGCTGCATAAGTTGAAAAATATTTATTAAGCTGAGAAATATTGCGTAAATTAACTACAAACTTATATTGACATTAGATACGTTAGTCCAGTTATGTAGTGATATACTGATATTTCTATTTGGTATATTTATGGTGGAGGTGGAGGTACATTGAGTATTTTAGCAACTTAAATTGAATATAACTTTTAAATTCGTATTTGCAATTCGCGCCTTTTTTTCTTTTTTTTATTGGTGTTTCGCGCGGTCACACGACACAGTAGTTCAGAAAAAAAAGAAAAAAGGGGTGAGTTTCGAACAACAATTCGAATTTCGAATTGCAATGCGGGGCTTCTTCATAGTTTTCATGCGAATTTTGACATTCTAAATTCAAATCACTTTATTCCCTAGGGAAATTCTTCATTATTATTGCCCTCGAGAGACAAGGCTATGCTTTACGATGATATTTGACGGTACGTAATAAGGCATTGTCGAGCAGGAGGTGTGAAAAGGATTTTAACGACTACCTACCTTAGTGTGAAACAAAAATTTGATAATGATTTCACAAAAAAAAAATTAGGATGCTATAGTAGTTGGCGTGGTCAAACAAAAACAAAAAAGATAGCGCAGGTAGTTCTTAAGTACCTAGGGAAAACTGACAACACTCAAAATATAATAAACATATAGATAAATAGCAGGAAGCATTTGAATTTGTTATTAATTTTTTATTCTTCAAAATTATATGAATTTATACTTTAAATTAAGCATTAGTGGTAGTAGATGTAGATATCAACCCTCGTACGTCCCCACTGCTGGGGTATCGGTCTCTTGGGTTAGGCCATACGCCACCGCGGAGGTCAAGTGAAGTAAAAACCATGACAGAGAAAGTGAAAATATATCATGTTTGTACAATGACTTAATAAGCAACAATAGCACTAGTTGTCTTTCCTCACAAACTGAATCCTCCCAACCCAAAGTGCCACTTCAAGGTTCCAACAAAATAAAACAGTACATTCGTACAAAAAGACATATTAAACGCATCAATAAAGCCTTGAAAAGCAATAACCAGATTATGAAGTACATGGGTATTAAAAAACTTAATATTAGTCTTCAGAAGGACCTACTGGGCAACACAATGGAACATCAAGTAATAACAAGTGAATATGAGGAAAAAATTCAGGATCTTCACTCCCACATCCATAGTTTAGAGAAATCACTCAGTGACTTAGGCAAGCAGTACACTGAGGCACAAGAGGAAATGGAGGCATATGCAGCAGAACTAACAGCCTTAGGTACATATAACATGGATCGATTTCAGTCGCTAAGCAACAAAATATCAGCGGGTTCTTCATGTGCATCTTGTAAAATTCTACAAGATCAGCCACCAGCATCAACATCATGCCTCACCACACGACTGCATGGCCCCACTGAGGATACAAGTCCAGCTGCGTTGCGTCTACCTCCAAGCACTACTGAGATAACTCACAGCCAGCCTTTTTTTTTTTTTTTTTTTTTTTTTTTTTTTTTTTTTTTTTTTTTTTTTTTTTTTTTTTTTTTTTTTCACCCAGGAGAAACCCCAATTACGGGTACCACCGGCTCGGGGGAGCACAGTGGTTATGTCGGACTCCCCGCCCTGAAAAGGGCGGTATACCGACTAAAACTCCTGGGGTGTTCCTCCGCACCGCAAAGGACGGGGCCACGGGAACGCTTGCGCACACTTCCGCGACCCCGTCTGCGGGCGCCCTTTCGGGCACTCCTTCGGCGGCGCTTCTGCCCCGTCGGTGCTCGACGGCGGGGCTAGAAAACGCCGCATCTCTTCGTTGGAGCGCATAAGGGCCAAGTGCGTATGATCTTGGCCCCCATACGCCCCAACGCGCCGCCCCCTCCATCCCATCGCAACCCGGTCGATGAGACGGGGAGGGCGGCGCACCTCCTCGTTGAGGCGCGTGGGGGCCCAAGGCCCGGTCCCCACACGCCCCACACGTGAGGCCCGTCACGTCGCCCACCAGCACTTCTCTGAGAGCAGAGAAGGCGGTGAGCGACCGCGCGGGCCCCCTCCGTGCCAGAAGGCACCCTCGGAACACGCAAGGGCGCCTTCCGGCCCGCCGTGATGGACGCGGAGAGTCCCCCGACCCTCCGCGTCCCGGCGGCCACTCTGGTCCGACTGGTACGAGGCGCGCGCGCTTCCGCGCAGCGGCGCCCCCCCCAGTCGGTCCTTCATTCGGTTGGTCGCCTGGGTCCCGCTCCACAAAGTGAAACAGGGCCCACGCGACCCCTCCCGCCAGATTTTTCGCCGCTGGCCAGCAAGATCCCATAAAGAGAAGTTACTGACCAGCGCCCAGGGTGCACCGGCCCTTGCCACTTACCCCTCCTACTGGTTCAAAAATGAATCAGTAGGAACGGAAGCGGAAGGGCAACTCACAGCCAGCCTGAATCAACCACCATTAGCATGACTGGCCCGGCAGTAAAACAAGAAAGGAGGACTGTAATCTTCTCTGATAAGATAGGTGCAGGGTTAGGTCCTTTGTTGAATGACAGGCTGACACAAAATGTGCTGAATAAATGCTATCCCCATTCAAGTTTTACTGACATTGTTAAAGAGCTGTTCAAAAGCCCAATACAGAACGACACAACCTACATTTTATTAGTAGGAAATAGCCAAGGTGTTAAAAAGACTGATATAAACAATATATTTGAATTATATGGTCAAGCTAAAGATGTCCAACCGTGGATGGGAAAATTAGTGTTTTGCGCTTTCCCATATTCTCAGTCCCTGTCAGCAAAAGAAAATAATGACATCCATAGCTTGAACATACACATTCACCATTTGACATGTCGTCATAGTGACATATCATTTTTTGATCTTAACAAATTTGTTAAGAATTACTTTTTGACGCGAGATACTGTGTACCTCACGAAAAATAGTCGACGTAAGTTAGCTACTTTGTTAGCTTACAATATTTTTGACTCTGTGGTTATAGGAATTATAACACAACCTGATAGGAATGACAACCGTGTTACTAGTATTAGTAATAATTCAACAGCGGGCTCAAACACACAGTCAATGGCTTTAAACTGCCATCGCAGACAAAGGAAAACCCTAAGTTAGGTATCAATTTAGTTGCACAAAATATACAGGGTTTTTCCGGCAAAGACAATTTAATTGAACTATTTTTAGCAGATTTCAATGTAGATATTTTGTGTTTAACAGAACATTGGCTGAAACATTCTGAAATGTCATTTACTTTAAAAGACTATTTAGCAGCAAGCACTTTTAACCGACAACACTCAATAAGAGGAGGTTCAATGATCTTTGTCAAAAGTAGTTTGAAAATGAAAGAAAGAAAAGATATTGTCAGTCTATCTGTTGAACGTTTAATTGAGATATCGTGTGTGGAATTGGATAGGTATATAGTTATGTGTGTTTATAGGCCGCCACAATCAAATTATAATGAATTTGAATTACTTATGGAGGATGCCTTAAAACGCCTATTCAGTACTACAAAGAGCATAGTGGTGTGTGGGGACTTCAATATAGATTTCTTAGTTCAAGGTCCACTTAAAATTAAACTCGCAAGCCTTTTCAGGTCATATAATTTAGATAATTTATTTACAGAACCCACTAGGACAACTGCTACTAGCGCTACCTGCATAGATAATGTCTTTTGCAATTGTGAATATTTAGAAAAAGAAGTCATACATAAATTACAGTCGGACCATAGCGGGCTATGGGTAGTCCTACCGTCAGTACTGGAAGCAAAAAAATGCAATGAATTAAATTGTAGGCCAATAACAGAGAAAAAAATTGAATTATTTAAAAAAAATATAAACATAAAGTTAAATTCGTTGAATTTCGATAGCAATGATCCGAATACGTTATATCAAGTATTGTTTTCAACCATATCAAAAGAATTTGAACATGTTTTTAACGTAAAAAAAATTACAGAGTTAAAAAGCGGGTTTTCAGAATGGGCAACGCCAGGTATATATAGAAGTAGGAAAAGGCTTTATGAATTGTATGAAGAAAAACAATTCAATCACGATCCGACGTTCAAAGAGTACGTAAAAAAATATTCAAAAACTTTTAGACAAACTTGTTTAACAGCCAAATCGATAAGTATAAGTAAAAAAATTATGGCGTCTACTAATAAAATAAAAACAGTCTGGCAAGTAATTAACAAAGAAACAGGTAAAACGAGACCTAAGGACCAGGGATTTGCGTTGAAGATCGAAGGTAAGTTAGTTAATTCGAAGAAGGACATAGCAGAAATATTTCAAACTTTTTTTAAAAACATGCCACTGCATATAACGGCTAGCTTAAATTCTTCCTCCCAATTAGCCGATACCTTACTTTTGGAAAGTACAAATCCATGTAAAGTTGACTTCCAATTCTCCCATATAACTACCTTAACTATTGTCAAAACATTTAAAGAGTTTAACTTAAAAAAGACTGAAGATTTGTGGGGGTTATCGGTTAAATTAATATCCACTATAATCAATATTCTAGCACCTTACCTTGCTTTGATTTTTAATAAATGTGTTGACCAGGGAACCTTTCCTAATCTATTAAAGTTAAGTAAAATCGTACCCTTGTTTAAATCTGGTGATAGTGAAGATCCAAATAATTTCAGACCTATAGCAATACTGCCGGTGCTAAGTAAAGTTTTTGAGAAAGTAATATTACATCAATTGCAAACTCATTTTAGTATAAATAAGCTCTTCCATAAGAAACAGTTCGGGTTTACAAAAGGCCGCTCAACGACGGAAGCAGGCATAGCGTTAGTAAAGCATATCTTTGAGGCGTGGGAGGAGTCGCAGGATGCCATTGGGGTTTTCTGCGACCTTTCTAAGGCGTTTGACTGCGTTGACCACGAAACACTTCTCATAAAATTGCACCGATATGGTTTAAGTAATAAATCACTAAGTCTTCTTCGATCTTACTTAACAGACAGAACTGTAAAGGTTGATATTAATAGAGTTAAATCCTCGGGTTCTGATGTAAAAGTAGGAGTCCCTCAAGGTTCTATACTGGGTCCGTTCCTTTTTTTGGTATATATAAATGATTTGCCCTACCTAGTAGAAAAGCTTTCGCAGATAGTGTTGTTTGCAGATGATACTTCCTTAATTTTTAAAGTAAAGAGAGGTATAAGTAATGAAGACGATGTAAACAATGCTTTATCTACTATTCTAAACTGGTTCACTATAAACAATCTGATGCTAAATGCAAAAAAGACAAAATGCATCAAATTCACACTACCCAATGTTAAAAATGTTGACACGAGTTTAAAAATATCTGGTGAGAGGCTAGAGCTGGTAGAGTCCACGCTTTTTTTAGGCATAACGATAGACTCAAAACTGCAATGGGGTCAGCATATTGGAAAACTGTCGGGTCGGTTGAGTTCAGCAGCGTTTGCAGTCAGAAAAATTAGACAACTTACAGACGTGTCGACGGCGAGGCTGGTCTATTTTAGTTATTTTCACAGTGTCATGTCGTATGGTTTGTTATTATGGGGACGGGCAGCAGATATAGAAACCATATTTGTCTTGCAAAAAAGAGCAATAAGAGCTATTTACAACTTAAACAGTAGAGAATCGCTAAGGGAGCGCTTTAAAGAAATAGGCATTCTCACACTGGCTTGCCAATATATATTCGATAATATAATGTATGTCCGAAAAAATATAACAATGTTTAAATTAAATAGGGACGTTCATAACGTAAACACAAGGAATAGAAACAAGGTTGCTTGTACTAAATCCCGATTAGCCAAGGTAGGCACATCATTTGTAGGTTACTGCGTTCGTTTTTACAACAAAATTCCAGAACGTGTTCTATGCTTGTCTGAAAATAAATTTAAAACTTTCATTAAAAATTCGCTATGTAAAAAGGCATATTATAGAATAGACGACTATATAAACGATCCTAATCCGTGGTAGTAAACCAATTCCACCGCGATTTTATTGTTATGTATAACTAAGTATAACATATTTTATAATACAAGTGTGTACAGACGACGTGATTGCATATTAATAACTATATGATACCTTATATAACTGACAAAAACTTAACTGCAAGTTTGCTAAAGGTCATTCGAATGGTAGCGTGGTGTTCGGGTCATCTATCTCCCTCCAAAATGGTTGAGACTGATGATGGCTGAGCACTGCGTTATGCTCGTGAACGAGTGCTGTTCGTGTGTCTGGCCGCAGCACTTATGTTTTCCCCTATTATTGTGAGACATTTGACTAATGCTTTGGCATTTAGGGTTGTTAATGGCAATCATGAAATCTTATTAGGTTTACATATGGCAACTGATGTATTTGGTTTTAAGATGATTTGAGAAAAGATGGTCAGAGTGGAGTTTTTTTTTCCGCTGCCTTTTTCTCCACTACAATTACGGCCCGAAGGCGGCGGCTTACACTTTACATTGTACATTGACATTCAGCAAACAGAATGTAAATTCTTTACGTTGAAATAAAATTATTTGAATTTGAATTTGAATTTGAATTTAAAGTAAAAGTTTATTTCTCACCATAAAGAGCAACATTCAGACGGGGTATTGTAAGCCTTGAGAGCTTTACAAAATCACTTAAAGGCTAATTAATGGTACAATTTTTAATTCAACTAATTGCCAAACTAGGTGGTCCTGTATTTTGACAATTAGTTTGTTTTGTACTTAATGTACAGATCAATTTCAGACATTATTAATTTAAGTATTGTGCGTCTTAAGTATACGGATACATTGGTGAATATGGTTAGTTATCACTTAATTGTATGTGGATGTGTGTGTGTGTGTATATGAATGTGTAAAATTAAGTGTTGTGTGTGGTGTGTGAGCATGTATGTGTGAGAGAGAGCGTGATGTGTCGCTCCAAGTCTGGATTGGTGGGGCATTTGTAGTCCAATGAATTCACAGAACATAAATGTTCTGTGAATGAATTGATGAAAGGTTTTGAACCTATTTGAGGGATAGCATATTGCGTACCGCTGTGGACGCTATAATATCAGGTGACGAAGAGAGGAAAATATTTGTGCTATTGGCAGGACCGGATCTACCTAAAGGCTGCTTGGGCTGCAGCCCAGGGCCCCGAGGTTACAAGGGGCCCCCAGATCCCTCTAAACACAGTAGGCGATAATTTGAATTTAAAAAAATGGTTGTCTCTAAAGTCGGTTTGCGGACGATATTTTTACGTGATGACGTCTTAAGAAAACATTGATAAAAAATTGCATAGGTATTTTTCTGAATTGAGTTAACCTGTCAATTTCTTTTACTAATTCAAAATAAATAAAATTATTTAATTGTTCTTTTATATCCTTATATATAACACTATTTTGATTTCTCTCTCACCCAAAAGTTGCCTGGAAGAGATTGCTACCACAACAATAAGGTCGCCTTTTGTACTACTACTTGAGTAGATTTAATTAATGTTTATGTTTTTTGTGCAATAAAGATTATAATAATAATATATCATTATAGAAACAGTTTTTTGACATGGCTATTCGTTGAGTACCTAGATAGGCCCCTAAGTAGTTTCAGCCCAGGGCCCCACAAATTCAAGATCCGCCCCTGGCTATTGGGTTGGTTTACGAGACAGTTGTACAAATTAGACACGTAAATAGAATGAGTACGCAACGTTGAAAGCGTACTCATAGAATAGAATATATTTATTTGTCTTCAAGCGAAATAAGACACAACAATCACTTATACTAGAGGCATTAATGACACTTTAAAGAGACGTTTATAAACGTATATATATATATAAACTACAAATGAAGACAAAAAGGTATGTGCCTCGGCTTGTAACTAATGTACACCAATATGCAATTAGTTGCCGATTTTCAGCATGATTCTATGATTTTCAGGCAAGGCCTTTTCTTAAACTAAATTATACCTATCTGGGTATAATTATACTAATATTATGAGGATAAAGAAAACACGCGCGTGATGACAGATGCAAAAACTTAACATATAGGTATATAAAACCCATCCACTACAGCCCTTGAAGGACACCAGAAGCCAAGGATTGTCTGTGCAGCAGCCATTTACGACATTTAATTCGAAATGTTGGAAGGGTTCGAGCAGCGCGCAAAGGCGGCTGCAGGTCATTCCATCATTTAGATGCTGCAATTTTGAAACAACCCTTGGTACTGCTGAGGGAGTAGAGTTGGGTATAAGTAGCAATGAACTACTTGCTCTCATGGACCAGGCCAACTTCGCATACAAGTAGGTATGTCGGCATGCGAGTCTTGTATGTACACCTCATACTTTTGCATGATACACTGTACCTGATCTTTACTGAAATAAACGATAAAAATGAGTCCAAACACTGACCTCTGAGGCGTCGCTAATGGGCTTGATGTAATACAGCGAACGAAACTCCGGCGTAACTTTGTCGGGCTTGAAGGCGTACAGGCTGAAGTCGTCGGGCGAGAGCGCGTTGCTCGGGACATGCCTGAACGTATTCACCACCATCTCCTCTAGAGTTGACATGGCCATACTCGCCTGAGTGCATAAGGATTTGGTTAAATTGGAGCGAAGTTCAATGGAGAACTTACACAAAAAATCTTTCTAATGTTTCAGTCGTAAGTAACATCATCTCTGGTGTACATTGCCCTAGCAACTTTCTAACCTTTTGCCCTGCGGGGAATTTTACCTTTATAGAGGTGAGTTCTTTGGCGAATTATGGGTCAATGAAACAAGGCTGCTGTTTCCAAAATCAGACCCAGTTTGAAAAGCAGCTATTTTGTCAACTGGTTTTCCATCAACGAGCGGACACGACATTGCTTGCTGCAACACGTTGCATCGACGACGGGCGAGAACGTGTTGTACCTACTTACACAAACCGCTTTCCCCGTCGTTGGTGCTAAACTAGTAATGTTTTGTGTTTTGTATTCCTATCATAGATTTATTTCTGCCTGGTTTTGGATGTTTACACGTTTGTGATGTCGCTGTTTCTGGTTCCACGACACAGGATATCCTTGTGTGGTGCCAGAAGCAATGTATGTGCTTGTGTGTAAATGTTATGTTATTTAATTGGTAATTTATTTAAATGAAATCAAATTCCCTTCATACTATATCATGCTTAGGACTGACTAGCTGGAATATATTATTTTATTATGGAAAACATGTTTCAACTATAGACAATGACATGTTGATGATAAAATAATAAAATAAATGATAAAATAATATTTTCCATCAAACGAAAATACTATTTTATCAAGACAAAAAGTGCCAGTCGTTGCATCAAGGTCGCGCGTGCATGCACGGAGATAACCGAGCATGCGTGGAAATAGTCGAGCGCGCGCCTTGCCACGCCATTCGTTCGACTATCCTCGAGCATGCTCGGTTAACTCAGTCAACGACGAGCCGCACTGTGCGATTGCGCTACGATTAGCGATTGTCAAGCAAAAGACGTCCTTATCTAAACTGTTTCTCCTGTGGTCAGTAATCACTAAGCGGTTGGTTCGGTGGCGGGATGGAAGCTGCTTTTGAAACCCGTTAGTTGAATCCACGCTCACCACTACTTTCTAGTGGAAGAGCGAGCATGATCACCCGTCGTCGTCGTCGTCGCCTGGCTATACTAGTCCACTGCTGGACATAGCCCTTCCCTAAAGAGCGCCACGTTGTGCTATCATAGGGGGTAATGCCCATAATCCCCACGCTGGGCATGCGGATTAAGGATCACAGTTCGGTGGAATTGTACTGCAGGGGGCGCTGCTGCCCACCCCCCAGTCTGTGTCCCTTAGTCGCCTTTTACGACACCCGCGGGAAGATTGGGTGCTATTCTCCAGCCCGACACCACACAACATGATCACCCATTCTTCCCCAATCTCTCTGCTCTAGTACCTGCACAGCGAAGGTCATGCGGTGCGCGCTGTAGTACCGGTGGTGGAACTTGAGCACCTCGCAGTGGAGCCGGTCGTCATCATTCAACTCGTCGCGGAGACTCCTGAGGTTACCACACCTGAAGGCCCTCGCCGGGTGCCCCACCACGAACAAACTGGCCAGCAGCTGTTCCTCCCGGAAGTTTTCATACGCCGAAACGATCGCGAACTCTGTGGTGGTGAAATTCATTTTATTCTGGAGGAAAGTTGGTCCACTTGTTTAGCCTATCCACATAACTAAAGGTACCTACAGTTAATAACATAGACGATAAGGTGCTTAGGGGCGCTAACTAACGCCACCAATATAATAAAACTTGTATTACAATACGTTTTGTTTAAAACTGAACATAAGAAATCTTAACAACTGTGATAACTATTTTTAGTACCTACAGTAACAGCCTAGGAACAACAATCTAGGACTTTAATGGGTTTCCGCCAAAAACGTTTTTAGCGGAAATCGATTAAACTCCACGAAATGTATACTACCTACATTCTAGGCTTTAGCTCTAAAAATTGTTACCGCAGGATTTCTGAAGTTTACATTTTGAAAAAAAAAAAAAACGTATTATATAAAAAGTTTTGGTTTTTATTCAATTAGTGGCGCTAATTAACGCCCAAACCAAAGTTACTTTAAACTTGGAGGCTTAGAAGCTTAGCTCTGGGGCAGTAAGTACACTGCGTTTTGCTTACGTTATTTAATTTGGTAAGTGGATTAAATAAATAAATAATAATATTAAAAACAAAATTTAGTTTAGACTTTATTTCACACGAAAAACACATAAAAGAAATGGAATGCAAGAGAATACATGTACAAAGGCGAGCTTAACATAATACAGGCAGTATATTTTTTTATGTAGCCTATACATACATCTCCCCCTGCAGGGCACAGGCCTTCTCTCAGAGAGAGATAAAGAGAGAAAGAGAGAGAGAGAGAGAGAGAATACCGCCCTGTCGTGAACTTGACGCGTCCATCCAGTCAATGTTCCTCTTCTTCTTCAGGCTATATTAGTCCACTACTGGGCATAGCCCTCCCCTAATGAGCGCCATAGCGCAAGGTTGTGCCATCATTGGGGTAATGCCCATAATTCCCACGCTGGGCATGCGGGTTGGAGATCGTAGTTTGGTGGAATTGTACTGCAGGAGGCGCTGCTGCCCACCCCCCGGTTTGTGGCCCTTAGTCGCCTTTTACGACGGCCGCGGGAAGAATTTGGGTTAGTGCTATTCTCTAGGCAGACAACACACAGCATGTTCCTCAGAGTGTGGTATAATATAGGGTTCTTGTTTGTAATCATTATTTTAATTAAGACCTTTTTAATTATATTAAACATTTTATCTGATCATAATATAGCATCTTAGCAGACCATCCTTGTTTTCATTGATCTCCACTTAATTATGCGTCCAAGTAAATTATGGAGAACTGACCAGACTCGACGGCCTCCCGCTCGCGCTGCATGGCCTCCTTGTTCATGAGCGGGCTGATGAACGCCTGGCTGAACATGTCCATGGCCTTTTCCAGTTGGTCTTCATTGATGTCGAAATAGAAGTTCGTCACCTCGCTCATGGTCTCCGCGTTGCTAAGCCCGCTAGATTTCTATGGCACGAGTGGAATTAATTGAAATGCGTGTCGGGCCACGCGCACTGTAAGGTTCCGTAGAAGGAGGGTTTTTACGGAAGTAACTTTTATAATATATAAATATTTTTAACGGACTTTGTAAGTTCTTGTCAACATGGTTGTCGTCTCGTCTCGTCGCCAGTAATGAGGACGACGAATACCGGCTTCATCCACCGGCATCCACAATGTTCCTCCTTCACCCTCCCAGCTGAGCGACGCGCCAAAGTGGCCATCCATGGACATACATGGGACACGGCGCTGGCAGACTTCATCGCCACTTTTGTCTCGAGCATGGTATCAAGGCGGAGCTTCTGACTGGCATCATACCGCACAGTTTTATATTAAACGGGGCTAATGTGGATTATTTATTAAGTGAACAGATCCGTTCAATATAACTATGTATGAGCCTCGTGAGTAACTAGGTACTAAATACTATCCTACCGCAGTGGGCGCCCCAGATGAATCTTCTTCCCATTGCTCCACCGAACGCCTAACTTACTTACAACTTACTCGAACGCACTGCGTGAATTCATCAAACAACTCCACACAAGTCGGGAGTAAAAGTAGAAGCATGGCGCAGTAAGCAGGGGTTATTGCAATGCCACCGGTGTCATATATTCTGATCGCTATGCGATCATAGTCACCGACAACAGAAACGCGTGCGTAACGGAGAGGATCGCCACTCCCAGAAAAGGCCACGCCCAGGTGAGGAGCCATGAGTGCGGGGGACCACGCGCCAAATACGACTCCTGCCCGGTGTCATGAAGCGGTACTCCAAGGTACTGTGGCCGTCACAGGCCGGGGAACCCGGAGGAAGACAATCCTATCCACCTCATCCATATACTCACGACTTTACAAGAAAACATTACAAGTAACAAGCTGTCAACTCGAGCTGTACCCTGACTGTGTTGAGGCTGTCCTACCGAGACAAAGCCGATGAAACCGTTCTCCTCGGGGTACTTCTTGCTACCCAAATAAAGCATGTGCTCGACGAAATGCGCCATTCCCTGGATGCCGGGTGGGTCGCTGAAGCTTCCAACACCGACGGTGAGCGCGCAGGCCGCCTGGGGATCAAACGCATAGATTTAGGTAGATAGGACAGAGACTTTGAACTTGATTCCCTAATCGGAGGTGCCATACGCGACTTGTACAAGTCAGCCAGGACCTTGACTTTTCTGTCTGTTTATAGGTATAAAGACATTCAGTGGGATTTCAAACCTTTTTGTAACTTTATGTTTTAAAAACCTATTTAGAGGCTAAAAATTCCACCCATGCCGGGATTCGAACCGGACTTCGTATATAAAACTGACTACCTACTCTATGTAAGAGTAGAGGTTAAACAGTTACTTTATTTTCATATTTCATTTAATTTTCATAATGTTTGTTACACGTGCGTGGTGATGATTCCATCAGTTTCTTCGTAAATTAGCTGTCAATTATGCACCATTTTACAGCGCAATTAGGCATATTTCAGCAATTTTGGGACCGTAAACCATCACCTTCAGTGAAGTATGATCCGTCAAAAATATCTAGGTACCTACCTCGCAAGCTTTTTTGTCGATTTCGGTATGACGGTGGCAGATGCCGCGATATTTTGCCGAAGTCAATTGCCTGCTGTACATGCTGCCTGCTGCATACATGATATGAACCTAGCATTATTATGCTAGGTTCACCACATGTATAGATAGATAGAGAACAATTTATTGTACATAAAAATGGAAATTACACAGATATTTCTTATAGATAGATATTATTATTTTATTATTTATTTAGAATTAGATAGACTCGTTTACCGTAACGGCCACTCGGCTGTGGAACGATCTTCCGGTATCAATAAGGCGCTCTCCTTCCTCAGTTGTCTTTAAAAGCAAGGTTAAGGAATTTTATCTGTCCCTGCAAGTTTAGTATTCGTGCATTGTCCTTTTCATTGTGTCTTTTCCGTATGTCTCCATATAGGTACACAATATTGTATTTATTTCCTCATCGTGTAGATTGTTATTATAACGTATTTATGTAAGTTTATCATAACTATGTATGTAACTGTTTATGTAGGTATATTGTTATTTATATAAGTAGTGTATTAATATATTTATATTTATATTTGCACCGACTACCCGTCTCTTATTTCCTCCAGCAACTTTCCGTCGTAAGGTTGTCTGGAAGAAATTGCTTTTAGCAATAAGGCCGCCAATTGTACTTTGTATCATTACATGTTTTATAATATGTGCTCTGGTGTACAATAATGAATATTCTTATCTTATATTTCTTAACTTACGAGTACAGACGGCGGCCTTATCACTATAGAGATTTTGATTAGTTTTAATTATAAACCAAAACGAATAATTATTAAGTTTGTTGCACTAACCCGTACTGAGGACAATTTTAAAAACCTATGCTGGATGCGGCAATCTGAAGACAGGGCTATGTCCAAAATTCTGCCCATGGCGGGACGCGAAACCGCGACCTCTGGCTAACGGTGCCAGCGCTCTCCCAACTGAGCCAATGGGCAAACTTCTTTACAATACAGAGAATATTGAATAATAAATAATAATACAGAGAATATTGTAAAGAGGTTCGAAATTTCGCTCATGCCGGCACTTGTCCGGCTGGGAGAGCGCTGGTACGGTTAGCCAGAGGTCGCGGGTTCGAGCCCTGGCATGAGCGGATTTTTTAGCCTCTAAATACGAATAGGTTTTTAAAACATAAAATTATATCACCGACTAGTTTTAGACCAGTACAAGTCTATTAAGTCACATATAAATTACTTACTGAACTCGCTCCATAAAACTAGCACTATTGACTAACTCCACCTGCGCTGGGCAAAATTTAACTATCTATTCTATCTGCATATACAGTCCATGAAACCTCCGCTAATCTCATCCACAACGGATCGAGAGGTAATTTTGAGCTGTATGTAGACATTTGTATTTTCAAATACCTACTGTACGTGCCAGAATAAATACACGTTGGGTAAATTCAACAAATTCCCGTGAAAAATATGTAACGTGTTTTCTTTTATAATATAATATAATATAATATAATATAATATAATATAATATAATATAATATAATATAATATAATATAATATAATATAATATAATATAATATAATATAATATAATATAATATAATATAATATAATATAATATAATATAATATAATATAATACATACATACATACATTCATCCATTTCGCTCATTTCGCAATCATCGATCACCCATTCAGATCAAATTCATTGAGGCACTGTCGATAAACAAACCCTTAGTTTTGAAATTGATTTCATTTCCTTCACGATCAATCAATCAGCTCAAGATGCAACTCCTCAACTGCCACAAATACAGTCTGCTATGAGAGTTATGTAACGTTATGTAAAGTTAAGTTTCGTTCGTTATCAACCCTTGTATGTCCCCTCTACTGGGGCACGGGTCTCTTCCTGCATCGCAGGAAGGTTAGGCCATACTCCACCATGGGCCCAAGTCCGGGTTGTTGGGGGATTGTAAGACAGTGGCGGGCCTTACTGTCAGAAGTTATTAAGCAGCCCATAAGGCCTGTGACATGGCTTAACGACTGCCATTATATCACAGCCGGCACCAACGGCTTAGCGTGCCTTGCGAAGCACCGAAGCGCCCGAAAAAATGTCACTAGCGGTAGTCACGGGACGGTCACCCATCTGTACCTGACCGCGCCTATTGTTGGTTAACTGAAGTAATTGATTCCAATCACTCGGTTTGCCTAGGCCACGAGCGCTTTAAGTGTCCTATTAATTCCGATATTTCCGACTCTATCCGATAGGAGCCGAGGTACATTGTAAAAGCTAATAGACTGTATCAACCATACGAGAAAAAAGAAGGAAACGTGTTGTTCCGTTCAAAATATAATAAAAACAACACAACAACACATACAGTCTATTTTATTTTTACTTGTCCATTTTAGTAAACAACATTCTACCCGTAAATTACCTATAATTTTTTAGTCGAAAACTGCCATATTCCCATAAATGAAGTAATCGGGGAGACTATTTGAGACAACACGCTGCCAATTTTATAAAGAAAGTTTATGCCACACCTGGCAATAAAGTGGCTTTTTCCGCACGCTGCGCGTACGGAACAAGCCGCTTTCTGGCCAAGTGTGGACATAAAAAGATGTACACAACACGGGAGGTAATAAAGAAAGCTCTCGATCGCATATTTACGTCCCTCGCTTACAGCTCGGGCCGCAAACTTCTGCGATCTCGGCCTTTCTTTGTATTACCACCCTAGTTGTGTAATTTACTATTATGAACTCGCGAGCTAATAATTATGTAGTTTTGGCATCAAATATCAATTTTGAGGTTAGAATCTTGTTTACTACATTGGACAAGTAAGGATAAATAGACTATAGGTATGTTTTTATTTGGTTTTATATTATGTATAAAATATGATGTTCTTACCCTTTTCTTCTCGCGAGCATTTGGCGGGTCAGTTATAAGCAGTGCTGTGAAGCCGTTTGGTAGTCTTATTGTCCTAGAAAGAGTTCAGAGTTAAGCAGTACCAGTACTTAAAACTTTGTATAAAAATGTAAAACAAAGGGTAACATTTTACTTATTCAATTTTTCTCTTTTTGTCTTTTTATTTTATTTTACTTAATACACATAAATATGAGCTTAAGTCTTTTGAATTCTAAATAATGTGCATAGCTAGATAACGGTAGCAAGTGAATTTTCACTTAGTAAGTACAATTGTCTACTAAGTATTCAGATTATACTATTTTTATTTTTAATGCACTAACCCGTGCTAAGGACAATTTTAAAAACATATTTAGAGGCTAAAAATTCCACCCATGCCGGGATTCGAAACCGCGACCTCTGGCTATCCGTGCCAGCGCTCTTCCAATTGAGCTAATGGGCGACTCACCGGCATCAGTGAAATTTCGAACCTCTTTACACTATTATCTGTATTACGTACAGGCAGCGACATCTGGTTTAAGCAAATTGCATCACTTACACGGTGAATCGCTCATTAGCTCAATTGGAAGAGCGCTGGCACGGATAGCCAGAGGTCGCGGGTTCGAATCCCGGCATGGGTGGAATTTTTAGCCTCTAAATATGTTTTTAAGTATTCAGATTTATCTTTTTAACCAAACTGTATGTTTCATCGGGGTCTGTGAAGTGTCACTTCATAAGCAATATTTGTCAATGTTTTAATTTTGTTTACAAGCTATTGAACATCCGTGGCCATTGTCTTAGACGAGTATATGACAACCTTTTTTTTAATCTTTTTTTTTATTTATTTCAGGCGTAAACACCGTAAACACCCATAAATTTGTTAGTATATAATATAATTTAACCTATGTTAATACAAAAACAACAAAACTTATTTCTACTATATACACTAAAGCTGCACAGTCTGTGAGCAGTTTTTGCTTCCATGAAGCTGCATTAGGTGTGCCCAGACTGCACAACCAGGCCTATCGGCAATTGCACGTAGGACGCTGTTAGCGCTACCACGTACTCGCTGCATCAGTGAAGCTGCCCGCTTACGGAGAATGGCATGAAAGCCGTCAGTGTGGGCTCCGTAAACATCCCAGATGCACTACAGTGTTTCGGCAACCCAAATGCATTATTATATTGAACGCGAAGGGCGCTAAGCGATTCTGCGTGTAGCTAGCCCACAGACTACACGTGTAGAAGCTTTGACAAAATGCTTTAAAGAGAGTGATCTAACTTTTTTGGAGGGTTCGGTACACTTGATGACCATATCACCCTCGATGACATCTTAAAGCAACGGTTCGTTTATGTGCAGTCATTTTCAAAGTGCATTATTTATTTTTTATATGCTTAAACTCCTCAGTCCTGACTTTGAAAATAACCTAACTTAGCTTTTGACTGTTCCCGGGCGAACATGATATTTAAAACTTTGACGATTAAATTTAAATTTTTTTTTAATTTGTACAAAGAAAACTTAACTATAATGTCTTGTTGCCAAATAATATTACTATAAGAAAATATTACTTTATGAGATGTTAGATTTGAGAAAGATATTTATGCGGAATTTCGTGTTCAGACATGATACATGTGCATTACTATGCTTGTTACCTGAAAATTTGTTTAATACCGTGCATTCGTGACTTAAAAATTCCAAACTCTAGTAGAGGAGCTAAATGAATCTATTAACTTTAATGTACGGTTGTAACACTATAGGCAGGTACGGAATGGAAAATACAACAAAACTAAACTAAAAACATAATCGTCACCCGATAAATAATCTCGGTCATGAATCTCTATTTCAGTGTGAAAGACTGAGATTTACTATAACAGAGTACGAGGAAATGAAGAAAGATACCTGTATGCATAAATTTAAGGCTATGCCCAGACTTGCATCTACTTAATGAGATGATTTATACAGCGTCCAGTGGCATCTTCACTCACACTAGATGGGTGAAGGGACCACTCCGACGCTGTAGTGCCTAGGACGTGGTTTTATAGATGGTGTAGGCTTGCCCAGCACCTATACCATCCTGACAGCTTAGTTGGCCTAGCCCACAGGAAAGACTAGTCAATACGTGCGGAGCCAACCAAGCCGCGGGTTTCCTCACGATGTTTTCCTTCACGGTTAGCGTGTGGTATTTCGACTACAAATTCGCAAATGTAGGTACGTAACTGCGAAATTAAACAAAGTCATTGATATGCCCGCACTCGGGATCGAACCTGAGTGCTTAGTGCGAGTTTGACAGATCGAGCATTGAGTAGTGAGTATGAGTAAGTTAACCGTTCGAACTGGCAAAACGCTGTCACAGTACAACTCGCACTCGCGTTTATTCGTGTTTTGGCTGGTAAACGTTTTCACTCCTCAACGTAAACCATTACAACTCGCGCAGCAAATTTAATTTCCATACTTGTCGCTAGGTGGCGCTTCCTCGATGCCATAGAAATATGAGTTTACGCTAACGCGATGGAGTAGTTAAAAAACTCGCACTAAGCACTCTGGGTCTCTCGCTTGCGAGTCCATGGTTCTACCCACTGAGCTACCAGCGCCAAAATTAAAATAATTAACACCTCAGATTGGAATTCGTGTTTTGGCTGGTAAACGTTTTCACTTCTCAACGTAAACCATTACAACTCGCACTCAGCAAATTTAATTTCCATACTTGTCGCTAGGTGGCGCTTCCTCGATGCCATAGAAATATGAGTTTACGCTAACGCGATGGAGTAGTTGAAAAACTCGCACTAAGCACTCTGGGTCTCTCGCTTGCGAGTCCATGGTTCTACCCACTGAGCTACCAGCGCCAAAATTAAAATAATTAACACCTCAGATTGGAATTGAGAATGTTCCTCTTAACAAATTAAGAACGCACTTACTTGTAAAGTTTATTATCACTCGGTGATTGGATAGGTGAGGGCAGAACTTCAACTGCCTCCCTTTTGCCCCGCATAGGCCTGGAGGTCGGCTTGAGGTCATAGCCTATAGGGAAAGGCCTTACTACAGACATAATAACTATTTAATACAGATTGGAATAGTTATTATGAATGTCAGTCAGTTCAATTTTGTAGTGATTGTAGGATTTCTGTGAATTCTAAGTAACGCAGTAGCCTTAAGGAAGGCACTGTCCAAGTTATGAGAATTAATTAAAAAATTCTGCCGAGCTGTTTAGCCGTTAAATATTTTTTGCTAGACGAAGCCAGTATAGTTTTCTAATGAACAATCATGACTAAATCCGTTAAATATATAGGTACGAAATATTTTTAAATATTTTATGGCACTAATTGCTAACTTTAATGCACAATGGCGTGCCTAATGGAAGAAGCTAATAAAAACAAGAAAATTATTGAAAAGTTACAGTGTATTAATTTTGTTCATAGTCGTGATTCGTGACGTGTGGTTTGAAATTGTAAATACCATAAAAGCCCATTTAGAGGCTAAAAATTCCACCCATGCCGGGATTCGAACCGGCAACCTCTGGCTATCCGTGCCAGCGCTCTTTCCAACTGAGCTAATGGGCGACTCACCGGCATCAGTGAAATTTCGAACCTCTTCACAATATTCTCTGTATTACGTACAGAGGTACTATTGGTATTAGTGTAAATACCAATTAAAACTTTTACGTAACATATAGAATTTGAGAGCCTGCCGTTACTGCTTAAGGAGATCCTGTCTCTCATTAAGAGGCATCACCAGACCATGGTCACCCAGTTTTACATCCCATTAAATAAGCCGAAACTTGATCGAAACTGTTAAATTATAAAAAATAATTTTCTTAGGTAAATAATTACAAATACAATTACATGCTATATTTTTTTAAATAAATACCAACTTTAAAATACTACTGCACTAAAAACGCAGACATAATTGAAACGAATATATGACCTCTAAATCATACCAATTTAATTTCGAGCGTTTAAATACCAATATTTTAGAATAAAATATTTAGATGTTCAGTTGGTAGCTGAGCATTTTTCAGCTTTTCCCAGTAGGTCATAGTAAACAAAGTCAAAAGCTTTCGACTGGTCGGGAAAGCACACACTCGTATGTAGGCGTGCCGAGCGTCTTATAGTATCTTATCTTATTACAAAGGACTAGTCATGCGGGGGCCGACTGTGATGTGAGACTCTCAGAGCATGTTGAGACGCAGGCGACGCAGCACAACGCAGCGCAGATTTGTAAAGCATGGAATGTCATTGAGCTACGTACGCTGCGGCGCAGGCACGTTTGACGCAGACATGTGTCTGCCCTACTCTGCGTCTCGTTGTAGTGCCGGCACAGATTTCTGCGCAACTTAACCATATGAACGGATTTTCATCTTTCCTTACGGATACAAATTGCCTTCGGAAATGTGTTCGATTTTACCTGATTTATAATTTTCTGTAATTTTGTTCAAAAGCTGGTAACATTGACTCATGTCAATCATTTAACTTTAAAAAAAATCATTTAACTTTGTGCTAGCCACACTGGAACGGGAATTACCTTTTGCGTAGGTGCCACTGACAGAGATAGCATGATTTAGCAGTTGCTCTATAGCAGTTCTCGTTGAATGAGAGAAAAGAGACAAAGATAATAATAATTGTTTCGTACAGGACGAATGAATGACTAAGCCTAAGGCTGGGAGCATGCTGAGACGCAGGCGATGCAGCACAGTTTAGTACAGGGCAGGGCAGTTGAGGCAGACATAGGCCCTGGTAGGGTAGCAGCAGCCGCGCCGCCGCCGCCAGCACGCCGCGCGCCCACGCGCCGCGCGACACCAGCACTGCAGCACCACGACGACCGGTTACAGCGAGGACGTCACTTCAAAATTAAGCGCATGCTGCGACGCAACTCTTCGCTCCATTCCTTGGCAATTCTCACCCATAATAACTCTTTCAATGTATTTTTTGGATAGTCTGAATGATTTGTATCATACAAACAAGGTTCACAGCGAACTAATTGCACTGTTATTTCACTTTCTGTGGACAGTCCATGTCCAAATCCGAACTGGTTATCACGCAGCCCTACATGTTTATTTAATTGACCAATAAGCAGGCCATCGATCTCTTAACATATAACTGTAGCGAGAGAAATTGGCCTGTTGTTATTTTTATTATTTTTCTTTCCTGTCTTATTTATGAACGATCTACAATAGTTTTCATCATATAGGAATGTAAGAGTGGCTAACGAAATATAAATAACACGGCCAATTCTGTGCATTCATTCATTCAACATTCCGGCCATCATGGCCGAGAAACTTGCCTCTGGACATTTAATTAATAACTTTTTTAACGTCATTAGCCTAAACCTGTAGTCTTCATGCTATCGATGGACCACAAGACCTGACATTGAGTTCGAGGGTCCCAGAAGCGACTTCACTGTGAAATTTTATATCCAAAAGATCTTTTTATTATTGAACCCGTCGATTGACACAGGAGGACGTACTATCTGTTGGTATTCTTTAAAAAGGAAATTAAGTCTCAATTCGATCTCGCACAGAAGTTGGTTTACTGTAATTTACCCAACGGGTGAACTTTTGCCTCACCTTCATAACATACCTAATGAATAAATGAATGAAAATCCTTTATTGCACTAAAACATAATTTGTACACAGGCGAGCTTAATACTAGATAGTATTTTCTTCCAGCTAACCCACGATGATGCGGATGCTTATTGTTCCATGCATCGGTTCGAATCCCGGCATAGGTGGAATTTTTAGCTTCTAAATAGGTTTTAAAAACGTTTACACGAGTTTTCACGAACTTTCAGCTCAAGCTTCTGAATCGGAGCCTGATGTATTTATGAATAAGAAGCCTATTCAATTCTTTTCCATGACAGCCGTAGCATTCTGTCAATGTGAGGTTTGTGAAGATCATTTTTTTCCCAACAGTTGAGAGTAAACAGACATTGTTTTCGGTGTACGGTGGAATCACCTGGTCTTTTTTATGTGCCTATAACCGTACACAAGCCTTTTCTCAGAGGGAATGTGCTTGATAAGCGAAATGATAAGTGATGCAATCTACTTCAGCCAGATGTCGCTGCCTGTACGTAATACAGAGAATAGTGTAAAGAGGTTCGAAATTTCACTGATACCGGTGAGTCGCCAATTAGCTCAGGTCAAGGGTTCGAATCCCGGCATGGGTGGATTTTTTAGCCTCTAAATAGGTTTTTAAAATTGTCCTCAGCACGGTTAGCGCATTAAAAATAAAAATAGTATAATCATGTGGGTACAGCGATATCATTCCGATGTAAAAACCTAACTGCAAAGTAGGTATACTTAGTTCAGCCCATCAACTTAGTCAGTAAATTGACGGATAAAAGTGAAAAAGAGTTGCCAGCTAAAATAGTGATGTTTTTAGTCGATCGTTTTGACAAGATAATTTTTTTTTTTAGAACTGTTCTTGGTGACAAATCACGGAAGTATTATTTATGAGATAATTTTAACACGATATAACCTGAATAATTGTATTTATAAATATTATATGACAATCGATTTTAATTTAGAATAAAATATCGGGTTTTAGGTTCTATACTTTTATTCTGAATCTGACGACATTGACGTAGTATCTGAATCGCATACATGAATTATAAATGTATCTAAGTAGTATAGTATTGGGAACTCTAGGACACTTTTCCGTCGTGAGAGGCTCACTGCGTTCGCCGTCACTCCTTCAAAGTGTCCTAGAGTTCCCAATTACTATTGTGGGAAATATGCAATCGAACCATTTCATTACTTTTTATCTAAGACCTGATTAAACTTTAAGGAATATTAGACTAAAAAACAACTTACTGAAACTGGATACTGGGTTTTCTCGCAACACTAATAACATACTCGGTTGGCACTTTACACAAAGCATTATGGTAAATTATTAACTCTCGAGTATACATTATAAGCGTTCAATATATTGTGTTTAGAAGGTACTTAATTTACGAATGGAAATTTATAGTTTCGTTGTCACCGTAGGTATCCACTAAAATTTCCTCAAAAACTTAGTTTAAGACATAATATCTGGAGTAATTTTGATTTAGTTATCACCGCTAAGGTTTCCACCAAAATTAATCCGAGCTCCTCACAGAATCGACCGCTTATACTGGGCTCAAATGAAGAGTGAATCTAAGTTGAAAGTCTGCATTTCCGCACAAAGAGAGTTCATACAACGATTACGACAACTACCAAAGCAAACGTCACTCACCACACAGACCTTACATACGTCAACATTCAAACATTGGTAATGTGTAGTAGTGATGAGAATTTGCAAGCGCAGCACGAGCACAGGTGAGGATTGTTTGTTAGCCGGCTATCGCATTGCACGGTTTCGCGATAAAATGCAAACTAATCAAAACACATTAATCTTCTTGTGCGACTGAGAACAACACAAATACCGTTGACTGCCTGGATGGTCTAGCGGTATCAAGTTAGACTACCAAACCAGAGGTCGTAGGTTAGATTCCTATCGGAGGCCGTCATACTTTCATTTGTACAAATGATCTCAGTCTGGGTGTTTTTCCATGTTTATCCTTGTCTGGTTACCATAGCACAGGGTATCCTAGTTTGGGACCAGATCAAGTGATTGTGATGTGTGAAAGTTATTATTACTATTCCTTAACATTTGAAGCATTAGGGTTTATGACGCAATAGTTCATTATTACTTGTTAGTGATTGTAGTGCTCTATGGTACTGTGGTGTGGTGATGTGACTTTTCGCTGACTCGCACATATGGGCAGTTCTCGATAAATACGGTATAAATCGTCTCGTATATCATGTTAGGACCTGTAGATGTGCGAAGCGCTGATTAATTGCTGATGAAAATGTCTAGTCCGGAGGGCCAGGTGGTCCAGAATTAAAGTATACCTAGGGCTGTCACAGTTACATAATAACTTTCAGTATAAGCAAAGTTTATTTTCTATCATCACGTTATTTATTATTAAAGATACCTACCAGTTTTAATAAGCTATTTATTAGTATGACTACGTATATTGTCTATCTATTCTACTACAGGCTAATATTATACGTTTACTCAAATATGTAATTATAGGATAGAAATGGGTTGGAATGAAAATATTAAAATCGATTTCCACAACCAGACGTGACAAAGGGTCAAGAACGAACTTGTCATAACCTGATTCCGATTTCATGTTTTTAGTACTTCATGGCTATCTTACAGGGCCGCGTTTCATACATAATACTAGAATTTATAGTTTATGTACCTACAATTCGATGTAGGTACATTGCGTAGTCGAATCTTCATACTGGTTAATCTGTGAGATAATCGCTATGCAATGTATTTTCGAATCGAATTTTCATAGTAAACCATGATTATTATAGTTCTATAAAACAGGCGTTAGTCGTTTAGTTATACTACTAAAATACTATAGTCATACTACTAAAAGACTAATATGTGTGCTTAACTTCCACATATATGTTAGGCAGATGTCCACCGGTCTGTTTATAAGTGTTCTCTGGTGGTCTTCAGATTCTGATAAGGGCCTGCTGAATCAGAATTTTTGCGGAGTTCTTGTGTGTGGGTAGAATCTGTGAAAGTTGTCTAGGGCTGTCACATTTGTGTACATATTTATTTTCCAATTCCCGTTGTGTACAAAGTCTCTTTTCACTCAGTCATATCAATGCTTCAAATGCTTCTTCTTTTAAACAGGGTTAGACATGATTTAGTGAAACGTTGTTTTTTCTAAAACTTAGCTTAACAGCAACTTAGTACTGAGATTGCTTTATGTTAAGTATAGATTACGATTCATACTTTGTTCCGATTTCCCAATTTAAAGAACAGCAACGTAAGGATAATATTTAAAATTGTAACTATCACCTACAAATATTTATGATGCTTGAGTAAGCATTGTATTTTTTAAGGCAACTGTAAAATTCTATTGAACACATTTGTGCGCTTGGTTTTATTAAATAATATTTTTTACCATGTGAGTTTGACAGCCCTGACTGATATCATGTTCCGACTTGTTTCCATGTGTAAAGTTGAATATGTGTAGGTAAAATATTGAAACGAAAGCATTTTCTCGCCTATAAAACGTGGTGCATTTGTTTGATCAATTATATTCAGCTTCAGTAACATCAAGAGATCAACACTCCAGAAGTAATCCAGATCTACATACAAAAATGTGAGTAAGTAACCTTCTTTTTTTTATATTTTGTTTCCAAATTGGGACCTCGCTACGGACCTGGCCTTTGGCCCGCCGGCTGGTGACAATGAGGACTTCATTATCTTGGCTTCTAATGACTTGGAACACCAAGTCCTCGTCCGACGTGATGTTCCACTGTGGGGTGGTCCGGTGGTGACTTGGTGTATCTCGTGTCAATCTTACAATTTTGCCCCTTGTATTGTAGCTATTATACACTGTTAATTATGTACTTGTCATTTCTCAGAGTTAATCCAGTAATTAAAGTTTCCTCTCCCATTTCATTACACTTCACCGACTATGCGTATTCAAGCTGACTTTGTTTTCTTATTGCGGTTTTTCCTCAGGTCGGACTCAGAGGTTGAATCGATATACACTGAGCAGCCGCGTGAAAAGAAGCAACGTACTGCACCTGCACCTGTGCCTAAGCGCCGAACAACCGCTGCAGCGGAAAATTCAAAGTACGTGAGTCGTTTTTTTTATGGGTCATTTTTATATAGGTCTCACTGCAGGGCAAAAGCCTTCTCTCTGAGAGAGACTGCGTGGCTTTCTTTGCAAGCGTGCTCACTTCCGTGTTGTTTTTATGGTAGTTTATTTTTTCAACGTGTTTTCCTACCAATCTAAAACCCGATTTACACTTCAATAAGTACAGTGGTGAGTTAACTTGCATCGTCGTCGAGTTAAGTTGCTTTTGTCGTTCAAACGCCGTTCAAACTGCAAACGCGACTTAACTCGCCGACGATGCAAGTTAACTCACTACTGTACTTATTTAAGTGTGAATCGGGATCAAGGTAGACATGGCAGCAACTGAATAATGATTCAATTATTCATCCAGTCGACCTATTAGTCAGACTGCTTCTTCTAGCCCTACTTTCATTGTCAATATTGAATAATTGCGTTACAATTGAATGAGTTCATATTTTCTCCAATTGTACCAATTATAAAGGTATGGTTTAAGGTATGGTATTTAGTATTGTAAGTAGTGGTATATTATTCAGCGAGAGCGTGACACGATAACCAACACACTGTCTTATTTAATGTTGACATTAAAACTAAGGGCTATAATATGTTACATCTAACTACAGTTCATGTAGCATTGAAGTCATTTTTTGTTTTTTTCTTGCATGCAGGTCTAAAAAGAAGGTGGTGAAGGGGCGTAAGACCAGCGAGTTCGACCTATTCGGGGTGCTCTCGGATGACGACGATGACGTGTTGGCAACTGCATCTCATCACTCCGTCACATCCTCGCTCACCACAAAGGTCGCTGACGGCTCTCTGCGACGGACTGCACCTCTAGAGGGGGAGTACTTTGTGGAAGTAAAGGTGTATCTCACGCGGGACGCTAAGCAGCAGGACCACTGGAAGAAGGCCCAGTTCCTGCTGAAAGCGCAGCTCGACCGTGGGACACCTGCGTGGGACCAGCTCCAGGGCTTCATCCGACGCGTGAAACCGCTGTTTAAAGACTCCGAACCCATATTTTATGGTGACGCAGTTAAATATAAGTAAATCGTCGCTGTAAAATGCCTGTTAGGTGTTTTACTATTGTATTATTATGGGTCATAGGTTAGATTAGGTTTTAATTAAAGGCGGGTGGTGTCCGTCTTGTGAAGGAGCGTAAGACCAGCGAGTTCGACCTATTCGGGGTGCTCTCGGACGACGACGACGACGTGTTGGCAACTGCATCTCATCACTCCGTCACATCCTCGCTCACCACAAAGGTCGCTGACGGCTCTCTGCGACGGACTGCACCTCTGGAGGGGGAGTACTTTGTGGAAGTAAAGGTGTATCTCACGCGGGACGCCAAGCAGCAGGACCACTGGAAGAAGGCGCAGTTCCTGCTGAAAGCGCAGCTCGACAGTGGGACACCTGCGTGGGACCAGCTCTAGGGCTTCATCGGACGCGTGAAACCGCTGTTTAAAGACTCCGAACCCACACTTTACGGTGACGTAGTTAAATATAAGTAAATCGTCGCTGTAAAACGCCTGTTAGGTGTTTTACGTTTGAGTGCTGCGTTTGAGTGTACGTTTCAAATTTGCGTGATAATGCCGTACTGTACTGCATGTGTAGTCCAAGTAGAGAAAAAAAACTGGGTGGGTCATGTACGCAGTACTGCTCACAAAGAGAAAAGCAGCGTACCTCTAAGCGATGGTGTAGTTCTGATTGCGTCTGCTTTTCGAGGTCGTATAGCTACTTATAAGATTCTTGCGACTGATTTAGAGAACTGTTTGCCAGAGACGTTTATCACGGAAATCTCCCCCAAAATTGAGAAACTTTTACGGGATTCGCTTGCAAAACATGTAAACGTAAAGGTAAACTTCGAGTTTTTCAGTAACTTCGTTCTCTTTAAAAACGAAGGTCAAGAGGTAAAATCTTTCTCGACAAAGAATGTTGCATTACATCGTAACTTTGACTTTGCAAAGCTAATAGGTAAAACGGTAGCCTGTTTAAAAAAGAAAATAGAAGAGTTTGAAGAGCGTGACAGTGGGTGGACATTTCTCAATAATCTTTTCTTGGAAATAAACATCAACAAGTACGAACCTATTTATGGAGCTGCTCGTATCGACTTGCCACCGGTTATTAAAAACAAGAAAGCGTGTCTCAACATGCAAAATAAAGATGACGCTTGTTTCTTGTGGAGTATTGTCGCTGCACTTCATACTCCTAAAGGTAGGGCCGATCGTACGTCTTCGTACCCCCATTTTACCAAAGTGCTGAATACTGCTGATTTGAGCCTTCCAGTTACTCTAGCGGACGTTAAATCGTTCGAGACCAACAATCCAAACATAAGCGTTAACATATATGCGTTGAAAAATACCAAGGGTATTGTTGGACCCATTTACAAATCGGAACACAAGTATAGGACGACACGCGTTAATTTGCTGTTATTAGAGAAAGGAAACCGCACTCATTACGTTTTAATTAAAAATCTACCTCGGCTTGTTCGCAGTCAGATGACTAAACATCATGGTAAATTGTATTTCTGTGAAGACTGTCTCCAATTTCTATCATCCGAGCAAACCCTACAAAACCATTTATGTAGTGGTGTTGCTACAGTGCTTCCTGGGAAAGGAACTTTTCTTGAATTCAAACACTTTGCTCATAAGCAAGATATGCCTTTTGCTATTTATGCAGACTTTGAAACGCTTCTAGTTCCTTATCAAGGATGTCAGCAAAATCCTGATTTGAGTTACACATATAACGCAAAGAAACACGTACCAATTGCATTCGCATACCATGTTGTTTGCTCATTTGATACTAATTTAAATCGATTTGTTCAGTACCGTGGCTCTGACTGTGCTCAAAAATTTGTTAAACTACTCGTTCGAGAAGTGAAAAGAATATACAGTATTGTTAATAAAAACATCCCTATGACATTTACAAGCGAAAATGTAAAAGATTATGCGGAAGCAGATTGTTGTCACATCTGTGATCGTCTAATATTTACAGACAAAGTTAGAGATCACTGTCATCTGACAGGTCGTTATCGCGGTGCGGCACATGCATATTGTAACTTGAAATTTCGAGTTCCCAAACTAGTTCCGATATTTTTTCATAACCTCGCAGGATATGACTGTCATTTGTTCATTAAAGAACTGAGTGACATTTGCGGACCGATAAAAATTATTCCAAAAAACAAAGAGAACTACATTTCGTTCACGAAGTTTTTTCAAATTTCTGAAGACGAATTTGCTCAAATACGATTCGTTGACTCGTATAAATTTTTGGGCACGAGTTTACAAAAGTTGGCAAAAGGCTTGCACAAAAATGACTTTACTTATCTTTCGCGTTATTTCCCAGATGAAAATCAGTTTGAGTTACTTACACGCAAAGGGGTGTACCCCTACGATTATATGACTTGTTGGAAAATGTTTACAGATAAACAACTACCTGATAAGTCGTTGTTCTACAATTCTATGGCTGACGAACACATATCGGACGAAGAGTATGCGCACGCTCAAAATGTGTGGCAAACTTTCGAAATTGAAAACATGGGGAAATATACAGACCTTTATGTGAAGACTGATGTGCTGTTATTAACAGACGTCTTCGAAAACTTCAGGAAGACATGTAAGACGCATTACAACTTAGATCCAGCCTTCTACCTAACTTCTCCAAGTTTGTCATTTGATGCAATGCTTCTAAAAACGGGGATCCAATTAGAACTTATAGATAACTTGGAAATTATTCGCATGATTCAAAAGGGTATCAGAGGTGGCATTTGCATGTGTTCCAAAAGACACTCGCAAGCAAACAATTCATATATGGAGACGTACGATCCAACTAAACGAGACTCATTTTTGGTATACATTGACTGTAACAATTTATACGGATACAGCATGTGCCAGTCCTTGCCAATTTCGGATTTTAGATTTTTAAGTGAATCTGAAATCGAAAACTTGAATGTTGAAGACATTCCCAATGATGCTCCACGAGGTTACATATTAGAAGTAGACTTATTGTACCCTGATGAGTTACACGATGCGCATAGCGATTACCCATTTTGTGCTGAGAAATTCATTCCTCCTGGAGGTAAGACACCTAAATTGACTCCGAACTTGTACGATAAATTTTACTACGTGATACATTACGTTCACCTCAAAACATGTCTGGCAAACGGATTGATCCTCGCTAAAGTTCATAGAGTTATAACATTTCGCCAGAGAGCTTTTTTGAAAGAATACATCGATTTAAACACGGAACTAAGAAAAAAAGCGGTCACTCAGTTCCAGCAAGACCTGTTCAAGTTAAATAATAACTCTATTTTCGGAAAAACGCTAGAGGATAGTGAAAAACGCGTTAATGTTAAACTTGTTACACAATGGCATGATAAAATAAACAAAACAAAAAAACATGATACCGCTGACAAATTGATTGCTCGGTTAAACTTCCATAGCGCAAGCGTATTTTCCGAAAACTTAGTCGCTATTCAAATGAAACCGGAAAGAGTAATTTTGAACAAACCAATTTATGTGGGTTTTGCAGTGCTGGAGCTGTCTAAGAGTCACATGTATGACTTTCACTATTCGGTAATTAAGCCTAAGTATGGAAAACAAATACAGCTTTGTTACACCGACACTGACAGCTTTGTTTATGAAATTCAAACCGAAGATTTTTATAGAGATATGAAAGAATCCTTGATGGATTTTTTTGATACAAGCAATTACAAACCTCGAAACCAGTTCGGCCTACCATTGGTAAACAAAAAAGTGCCTGGTTTATTTAAAGATGAATTGGGGGGGAAAATTTTGACCGAATTCATTGGTTTGCGCTCAAAATTATATTGCATAAAAACCACTGAGCTGGTAATAAAGAAAGCCAAAGGGGTGAAAAAGTGCGTAGTCCGAGATTTAGCTGCAAGCGATTATCGTGAAGTGTTGCTGAACAATAAACTAGTCAGACGAAAGCAAAATCTTTTCAAGTCTATAAAACACGAAATATTTACCCAGTCTGTAAATAAAATTGCTTTGTCTAATACAGACGATAAAAGATGTATAATGCCGGACAAAGTGTCCACTGTAGCCTGGGGGCATAACTCATTATTTTAAATATAACACTTATTGAAATGGTTTAAAGATGACTCTTGTATTAAGTTATACCTATGTAAGTAATTTTAGTATAAGCACATTAAGAAAAAAAACATTAAATCTAGTTTTTCTGAATTTTGAATTTGTGTACATTTTAAGATAATATTGTAGATAGACATTTAAATACCTACCTACACTAAAATAAACGTTTTTATCTGAAACAAATACCTGTGTTCATACTTATTCCATATCCTTGATAGGTTTGATCAAGACCTGACCTGCTCTGGCTGTGTCATCAAATTCTTCATTTCACTTCCACCTCAAGCAAGACCGAACCTGTCGCAATTGTGTCATCAAGACGTCCTTTGTTTAAACTAACTTTGCGAGCTCGCGCGCATGAAGCGCGCGGGGAGGGGGGCCACCCGCGACGATGTTATGCATCGTCGTATAACATTGCATACAGCGGGGAGAGGTAGCTCTGGTTATATTGGTCGGACAACTCTTTCGAATAATGATGACTATTGATGACGCAGCTTGACTGAGTCCGTAATTCATTCGCAAGTTAACATCGATAGCATCGAGACGAGTTACTGTGCTGATAAAATATTTTTATTTTGGTAAGTTGAAACCTGTCTACTTTGAATAAATATCTAACTTCTTTTTAATTTTGTCGATACTAAAATCTATTATTTATTTTCAGATCACCAAGATGACCTACAGCCCGACGATAACGGACCCTTTCTTCTACGGCCAGCATTTACTGACCGGATTCGAGAGCGAGGATGTGGAAGAAGTTGGGGCTCCAGAACCTCCCCCGCGAAATCCGAACAAGCGAGTGCGGCCTTCCAAGAAAAAGACGCAAAATACAACTTCCTACATTGTGAAGAAATCGCGGCGTAAAGGTTTGCGAATGATAAAAATCAAAGTGATTGACTTATCCAGTGACAGTGAAGTGGAAACGTCGAATGCGCAGTATATGGTGATGGAACATACCGACGAGATAATGGACATGACCGAAAATTTACTTGACAGAATGAGTAGGAAGTTAACTAATAATAGTAATGATTACTAAAAATGTGAAGAATTATTTTTTCTTTGTATTTCGCTAGGTAACTAGCATTATGCAATAATTATGTAATACTATAAATAAATTTAACTGTGTCAAATATTATTAATCTTAGTTATAAGTAGAATAAGTGTTACCGATGTTAAAATGCGAATCATTTAAATATAATATCTTAAACTAAACTGACTTTTGTTTTCTTTTTCTCAGTCAATAAAACAAGAAAATATAAAATTACGTAGTAACACATTTATTTTTCATAAAATAATAATTAAGTACAAATTCAATGGTAAGAAGTTAATTAAAAATTATATTGACACTGTATTGTCAACACACCATCTTCTTATACATATAACATTTTTTAATGCACAGTAATCGTTATGAATCAGACAGTTATATTTACTACATTTATTCGTACAATAATAAGAAATTAAGGTCTTAAGATTAGGTATATCCATTTCGCCAACATCCTTTACAATGCTATTCGGACATAGATCCTGAACCCATTTACATTTTTCAACCCCCTTTGCAACTAAAGTTTTACCAGATAGGGATGACTTAATCATACTCTTAAATTCTTTATAGCTTATTAATCCTTCACTCCAGTAGATTCCTCGATTTTTCCCGAGCCAAACAACTTGTTTCTTTTCTTCGTCAGTCAAATGTTTGAAAGGAAATGGAGGTTTTATTAAAAAAACTTCTGTACTTTCACTTGCTGCCGTAGCAAATTCTTTGACAATAAAATTATTTTTGTAGTCTTTAAAGCCTTGTAAATCTACAAAAATGTATTCCGGATTCATGATATTTTCTTCACTACACTGGTAAGAGGTTTATATTCTATAACACAATCGTTCAATATTAAACAGTACGCAGTTGTTTTGTCTGGTATTGCTATCTCGCTCTCAATTTCAACACGAACGTCGACAGGTCCAGTCTTCAGCGTATCGTTCTGACGACAGCAATCAATTACAAATAATGGAGTTTTTTCTTTGAAGTCGATGTAATTTAACAGGGGTTCCGGAAGACGGCTGTAGTAAGACTGTTGAAATTTAGCATACAACTCGTATAATAAAGCATAATTGTCATTGCTAAATTTAACGTTTAGGTTTTCATACGGGAAGTAGGTTGAGTTTAAAAACACTTTTATGTCACGCAAGTTACAATGATCGAATCGGGACATATCCTGAAATCCATTATTTTTGCGGTCTTTCTGTAATCCAATGATAACGTACCTTGGCTTTTCTATCTGTGATGAAGTTTTGATTGCCCATGTATGCTTCGTTGTTTGAGGTAAAAGTGGATATTCATAAAGATCCCAGTTTCTAAACGCTACGTTAATAGCTCTGTCTCTTTCTAAATACCTAAGCAAGTTGATTCTCTCTCGGTCAGACACCTTAACGTGGGGCACCCGCCACATAATTTTATCGATTACGATATCTTCTACAACCTCATTATTATTTAATTTAATTGCATTCATGTTGGTATTGCTTCGCAAAAGTATAAGTTCGTGCTTGCAATTTATTATAATTTTTTTGTAATCCTCCGCAAACCCAAGGATTCTATTGAGTGGGAGACAGCCTGAAAAACTTCCTCCCATTGTGTTTTTAATACCGTCAATGCTCCAACCCCATGCATAAGACATTTTTGATTCGCTTTCATTCATTGATAATAAACATTTCATTGTGGTTGTTATGCCTGCATTCTTAATCTTATCGATTTCAACCCCATTTAATTCGTACCGAATATCTTGAAATAAAAATAGTATTGGGTTATTTATTAATTGAAACTCGGTCACTTTGGCTTTAGTTTCACTGTTGATTACGCTGATCCTTCCTTCTACGTATAAAGTACTCTCCGACGGTAGAATGTAAAGGTCTTGCTGGTTAATTGGAATCCGTATCTCATCGTTCCTATTGTAGCTGCTTACATAAGGCTTGTAGGAATGAATCTGAATACTTTCAATGCTGTTGTCTTGTACAAAAGGTTCTGCTACATTAAGCATTTTAGTTACTTCGACAAATTTATTAATTTGAGAAATTGTTTATTGGCTTTGGTTAACTTATTTCTTTTTGGTGGTACCTTCGTAATATTTGAAAGCAAACTGCGCTTTCTGCTAGTAGTACACAGGTTTTTATTGAAATCAATCATTTTTTCTTCAGATGTAAGCAAAGCTGTACTTCTTCCCTTCTTAAATTTAGTGGGTTATTATTTAAATCCAAAATTCTAATATTAATTGCACTCACACTGTTTTGGATAACTGGGAAATAGATAACGTTTTTAGGAATTTCAATTATTCGATAACCCGGCGGCACATTCGGAGAAAACTCATAAATTATATGGCTAGGTTTTCCATTAACAAATGATCCACTTACAATATCACATTCGATTCGGACTATGGCTGATGGTAAAATGTTGATCGGATAGGAAGATGTGTGTAATATATTAGCTTTTAATAATACTTTTCCAAATCCTAATGTAACTCCTATTGAGTTCTCCTTATCAAAATGAATGTCTTTGCTACTAAAAATACTGGTGCTTAAAGTATTATTATTGCAAGTTAATTCCAAAACACAATCATGAACATGTTTCGTTAGGAAGTCAATAATATCTTCAAGTTCATATGAACCCTCTGGTATTATCACAACCCCATCTTTACCGTAATAGAATTTATTATTTCTGTGATCAACATTAGGAATTGAATTAAAAGTAGTGAAGTACAACAGGCCACACTCATAATCACCATCAGTTTCCAAAGCCGGTGAATAATTTGTTACAAGAGCAGAGTCTGTGCCCGTTATAGACATTGTGAAAGACATAGTTAACTGACTCGTTTCCAGAAACCTTTCAAAAATTTAAGACATAAATGTCCACAGTTAAACGTGTTGTATGCTTGATATTTAGTATAATTGTAATACAAATCTGCGCCACTTAGGTATTTAACCAATTCTGTAGGAGGTTTTAAATCTCCGAAACTGTTAAAATATTCACAATAATTATAAATTTTTACGAAGGCTACCCAATGCGTTCCAGGGTTGTCAGAACTATCTAAATTAATAATCGCACACTCAATTTGTTTAGGTTTTTGAGGCAAATTATCCCTCATGTATACACCTCTGAAATATGGTATATTACTGTTATTAACATATTTCATTATATCTTCATTTGTGAGTGCGCGTCGGGGTAGCCTATTTAGCAGTTTTTTGTATGTAAACAGAGCCCACCACCTTTTTTGTACGGTTTGATGTACAGCCCTTTTCCAATAGCAATTGTCTCCATCATCTTATTATGACGTATTGATTCTTTTAGATTTTCTTGAGCAGATTTGGAGTCGTTCACTGCTTTTGCTATTCCAGCTGCACCTCCAGCTAATGCACCTACTGCCGAAAGGCAAGCAAATATAGGAAGAAGTGGTAGTATCCCCCCAATTTTTGGGATTGGTATTATTCGAGGTAGCTGAACTTTCATATTTTTAGGAAACAATTTTTTTGCAGCTAAATGTGCATATTTAATTGCAGATTGTTTGTTTTTTAGTTTAGCTTTCTTTAATTGTGTACTTATTTTTCTAATACCTGATTTAAAACCAGCACCTGTCTTAACCTTAACTTTCATGATTTTGTTTACTAACCACGAAGCAAGTCTTTCCCCTCTACTCACGTCTTTTGCTTTTGATCTAAGTTTTGCCATTTCCATCAATTCTTTATCAGCTTGGTGTCGATTGCGCGTATCGGTGTATTTAGTATAGGCAATGTCGTGACGCATACAAGCATCGTCTAACTGATTAATACCTCGATCACCTCTTAGTAAGCGTTTTTCTAGTTTTGTGCCAGGGCCGCAATAATTATATCCTGGTAAATGTAACTCGAGTGGTAAATTATTTATTAATTTATTAATAAGTCCTCTTCCAGTCATCACTTACGAACGAATGAATAAAATTTTGCATTCATGAGTGTAATATAATAACATTATTTCACGACATCATTTTTACCGATCCAACTGTTTTCAGCGTCTTTTAATCCACATTTGACAAATAACATATTTCCTCTCTTTTTCAATACCTTTTCAATTAAATAAACACCGGGATTACGTGTTTTATTTAATTCCTGCTCGTAGAAACTACCTTTTATTAATTGATTATGCTGGTCTTTAATACGATATGTAATGGGAGTAGTTTTGTTAACTTTGCTAATGGTAAATAACTCGGTCGACCAATTGGGAGTATACCCTTTGTAAAAACACCCTTTGTACTTGCTAATACGAACGCAATCCCCTACTTTACACTTTGGTTTCACTGAGGATGACTCTGCGTGAGATACAATATTTTCTAAAACTTTGGGTTCATTGACTTTGTTTACCTCCACTGGTCGATACTTTGTTGTACGGTGTTTCGTACTATTATATGAAATCACAATATCAACTAATGGTTTTCCAATCCATTTGTAATTGCCAACTAAACTAAAATATTTATATAGCTTATTCTTCAATGTCCTTATAACTCTTTCAACAATAGATGCTTTCTTTGTAGAAAAAGTTGAATAATGGTTAATGTGGTATGATTGCATAAGCCTTTGAAAAGATTTGTTATAAAATTCTGTTCCTAAATCGGTCTGTACGTTAGTTGGAACACGATTACTTTTTAAAATTTTTTCAAATGCATTACACACTTCATTCATTGATTTAGTTTTTAATGGAACAGTCCAAACATATTTTGAAAAACAATCTATAATGACTAAAATAAAATTAAATCCTCTATTGTGTTTTCGAATATGTTGGATATCAATTAAATCCGCTTGCCATAAATCATCGATTCCTTTAAGAATAACTTGCCGTCGATTAAAATTTCTTCTAGCAGCTCTATGAATCTCGTTCACCACTTTTTCTTTACTCATAATTTCTACTGGCAATGTCTCTGATTGCTACCAACTGATCTTTGATAATAGAACTAACTTCTACCCTTGTACACTTTTCATCTAACTGTTTCTGAATCAGTTGTATCTGACTCTTTATACTTTTTAGCTCGACAAGAATATCATGCTCTTTGCAAAATAACTTTAAGTTTTGATCAACATACTCTTTGTTGACAGCCTCATCTGGTAGTACAGGAAGTCTCAATCCTACCAGTTTTTTTGATTTCAAGTCATATTCTCCGTTAAGGTTTTGAGTAAGATTTTTATTATTGGTGCTATAAAATATTTCTGATGGACGAAGTCTTTTATGCACATGGTGGCCAAATTTATCAATATTCATCATTTTTTTAAGAAGGTTGAACAAGAACTGATGGAAAATACATTTGAGTTTGTAATTATATTACTTTATTAGACCACATTCACGCAGTTCTTCAATGATAGAAATAATTTCGTTATTAAGCCCTGTATTACCAGCTTCGCGAGACGCAATAAGTAATTTTAAACGTTCCACCAATTCATTTGGATCATCCCAGTACACATAATCCACATTTTTATTCATTTTTTTCAAGACTGGTAACCCTTCTCCTTGCGGCAGACTTTCAATACTGCTAGAAGTATTTTTGGTTAGTTTAAAGAGAGGTTTTATTATTTGCAAATACTTCATACCTCTATTACTTTTTATTGGCTGTTTAGGACTGAAATCACGACGGTGAGCATTTGTTTCTAACAGTAATTGTTTATAGTTTTTTAAATCATCAGGCTTAACTAAACTTAAATTTGGTTTTGGTTTCAACAATAATTCAGCTAATCCAGGTGTATTTAAATAACTTTTCCCGCCAACTGAAATCTTATTTTCTGTAACTGACACTCGCAGTGATCCCAACATAGTTTTTCCTCGCTCCAGCCTTACTCCATAAGGTACATTACTAAATATTTCCGATGACAATGACCAAGAAGAAGAATCTTGGCGAGGACTCTGAACAGATTCAAGAGTTTTAAACGATGTGTCACTTGAATCACCCATGTTTAAATCGCCTTCATCAGTTTCACTAAATGCTTTCTGTTCAGGTTTTTGGGAGTCACGATCACTATTTTGCATAAAGTTGTAGCTGGTAGATGCACCATCATCGATTTCATTAAGGTCTTTGTTAGTATCAATGTTTGTTTTAGTGTCCCAGTGTCTATCATCCCAATACTCTTTATTAATCTTTTCATTTTTTGCGGCGATGCTTTTTAGTGGACCTGTTAATGGTTTGAAAACCTTTTCCAATACTAGATCATTATCGTGGTCAATATCTTTCAATTGTTTAAACTTTCTTTTTACAGCTTCAGCAGATTCTACAATCTGTGTTTTTAGTATCTTTTCCATAGCGAGATAAAATATGTACTTTCTCTCGCAACGCAAACCGATTAGTAACGACACTTCGATCCGTAACTCATTATAAATAGCACAAATATGCTTAGTCAAAGACAACGAATTTGTCAAAGTTCATTCTGTAACATCCTTTACCTTTTTCACAATCTTTATTAATTACCAAATAATTATAAGGCACACTCCATATTTTTTTGCACATCTCTCGAAACTGTGTCCAGCTCATATCTGCGTTAACATGTTCGTTATAAATATGTCGTAGATTGATGTCATCCTGTTTAAAAATTATAATCAAATTAGCATTATCCCTGATCAATTGCTTTGGTATCTTACTGTATGTTTGATTCAAATAGAAAGAATCAATCTTTTTATGTCTACCCATCGCAAAATAATCACGTATGTTATTTTGTTTTTCACAAGCAACGTCATCAAATATCATTACGGAGTAAGGTTTGGCATTTTGATGACTTATCACTTCTTCGTTGTCACGAAATTTACTGAAATTTATCTCAGGAACCATGCTTAACACTTTATCTAAAAAAACGTATTTTGGCTGGAAGAGCGTTTTAGAATAAAGGTAAACGTTTCGGTAGCGCAATCCATTTTTGTGCAATAGAAGACCTATCATTACGTTTGTTTTACCGCAGTTCGAAGGACCACAAATTATGCATCGAATTGTATTTGGTAAAAGATTTCCATGTAGTTTTATTTTGTTGTTAGATTCGCTACAAATGTTTTCCAAACGTAATGTTTGCGCTTGTTGTATAAATTTCATTCTTGAGTAAATAAAATAAAAACGATACTAACACCTAGAACTGCAGGCGTGCAATGAAGTGATTGTTGTATTTGACGCTTATATAAATAATTCCTATGAATGAACTGAAGTAAAAAAGAGTTTCCGTTTTAGTAAGTTAATCAAGTAATGAAATGTCTAGATTGCATATTTCCCACAATAGTATTGGGAACTCTAGGACACTTTGAAGGAGTGACGGCGAACGCAGTGAGCCTCTCACGACGGAAAAGTGTCCTAGAGTTCCCAATACTATACTACTTATCTACGACATCGTCAATCAAGCGATCGAATTTCATCATTTTATCTTCAACTTTTTTCGTGTGCTCTATACAGTCCGCCCAGCGTTGAGGTGTCACCAAATTTAAGCCATCTTCAAATAGTTTTATGACTTCATTAATTTTATAGCTTTTATTGTTTCTTGCGACATGACCCTTGACTTGTGCCCAAACCAATTCTATTGGGTTCAATTCGCAATGGTAGGGAGGTAGTAGCAGAATGGTGACACCATACTGAGCAGCAAATTCTTCCACCGCATAGAGGCGTCTGCCTGCCATGCAAGAGGTCCCGGTTTCGAATCCCGGCTGGAAACAAAAAAAAAAGGTCTTGGATGTTTACATGTTTGTGAATTCGTTGTTTCGGGTTTCCACGACACAGGGTATCCTAGTGTGGGGCCGGAAGCAATGTATGTGCCAGTATGTAAAATGTTATGTTTTGTTATATTTTTCATAACCAGTTTTATTTTAATTATATTCTTTTTAATGCATTAACCCGTGCTAAGGACAACCTAAAATACCTATTTATAGGCTAAAAAATCCACCCATGCCGGGACTCGAATCCGCGACCTCTGGCCAAACGTAGCCAGAGGTCGCGGGTTCGAATCCCGGCATGGGTGGATTTTTTAGCCTCTAAATAGGTTTTTAATATCTTGGCAAATGTTATGTTTTATGTTGTTTGTTTTTATGTTGTGTTTTTAGTATTGTGTCGTTAAATAAATGTTTTTATCTATCTATGTATCTATCTAAATTCTTTAGAAGAGACTGCGATTCTGAGACTCCACCATCACGAGAACATAGAAGACCTGTAGCTGGACTATGATGTATTGCTCCAGTGAATCATGCTGACGTCCCAGCATGCAATGCAATACAATGCAAATGCATTGCATACAATACAATACAAATGATCTTTTTTTTACCCACAAATTATTAACAATAGCAGTTAGTAATCTTTACCACGTAGAGCGTACTCCCTTCTCCTAAAATAGATCTTAGTGTTTATTAATCGTTTAAAAATAACCTTAACGTATTTAAACGTAACTATGATGGCTGGTAGATATGTCATGGAAAACAAGCCAATTCAGTATGATGCCCGGGAGAAGTGGTTTGGCCCTAAATACAAACGGGAAGGTACCTACGTATTGAATCACACAAAAATCAGATTTAATCAGATCTAAGCCTAAGCGTTTCTTGTACACTAACAACCTAGACTGACGATGACATCAACGCGAGATGAAAAAACGTCTACGTAATGAGATGATTTATACAGTGTCCAGTTGTATCGGTGCAAACCCTCTTTACACCATTTTTATTTCTTTGTCTATCATTTTCAAATATTTAAATTTTGTCACTCATTCTTCAATTTCCCTCATTTTTCATTACGACTACTACTTTACCCTTTGACCAGATCTGACTATTTTACCTGTTTCTCCATTTTTTTATCCAGTTTTCTGTTTTAAAGTTACTATAAATGTACAAATAAAACGACACCTGAAGTCGTTCCAGAGTATATTTATTATTATAAAAGTTATACAACGTTCCACTGGCGCCCAACGATAATAACGAAACCCAACGTCACCCCACGGCTTGATACGCCGAGACGACAAAGCCCACCCACCGCGACTACGCTGCGAGTGCGAAGGCGAATACGAGTACGATTACCACGATTATACGTGTGCACAATCGTTGAACTGCTGCTGCTGCTTCATACCCACGACCCCATTCATTGCTTAAGGATTCTGTTGGAGTTCTTCCGATTCTGAAGACCTGCAAGTTTTTTTTAATTAAGTGTTTTATAAATATTAAATTAATTTTAAAGTGCGACTGTACTTCTGGACCACATGGTAATTCATTCTAACTACTCATTGACCATTTTTCACTAAGTAGATTCACCCATAGTAGCAAATTTTTCGGCCCTAATAAAAGTCCTATTCTATCTATCTGCACCCCACCTAACCGAAACATACCACAGTTAGTATACACTAACAGTATACAATCAATAACTTCTACACACATTATCAGACAGTTACACACCCACAGGCTGCTCACTAGCAGTTCCATAGACCTCGGTAACCTGGAATTTATAATTCCAGGTGGGACTGGTTAGTAACTTACGTTGCCTCAGGAGAGTATCCTGGGTAATTACACGTAGACAGCCGAGCTTTACCCTCTAGGTCTTCGAGGCCGACTCGAAGGTAAGGCGAAGCTGCACTCATACAGTCTATTGATAACAATATTATATTCATAAAATTTAAATTATAATTATGTACAAAATCTTTGTAAACCAAATTTCTAGACGTCAGACGTAATTCTGACACCATTCATTGTCATACAATTTTCAAAATTCAAAACAAAACCTCCACAGGTTAACCCTACAAGGAACTCTTTGGCAATAAAATAAAAAACTCACCCTCACTCCATCGTTACCTCATTACTAAAATAATTTCTTAACCTCTTTTTTTTATAGTATCCGTACTCTTTTTAAATATTTTAACTGTCAACTTGTACAAAACCTACCAACGCCACCTTTTTATTGTTTTAATTTTCTGTATACATAATCACCACATTACCTTTTCGGGCACATTTGCGTCATGCTATTTGTCTATTTATTTATTAACTATACACTTACACCACTATCCTCCAGGACATTTGCTAACCAATTTTTTTTATAACATCCAAACATTCAATCAGGTGCGGCGACAACACGTTAAATAAGCCTAAGTCAATTAATTTACTTATCAATCGCGTTACTTACCTAACGCATTACGGTGTTTACCCCACCATAGCTCTGAGAGCAAAACTACGACGGAATCTAGACAAGTTATGACAACAAATGGTTTAGAGCTTTCAGTTAACAAAAGCACTATTGTTCTGTTCTCTAGAATGAGAAAGCCTCCAGACATCCTTGTTCACGATGATCAATCGCCTATTCCGGTTAAAAAAGAAGTAAAGTTTTTAGGGGTTATTTTAGATTCTCACCTTACAGGACTTCCACATTGCGAGTATATCTCAGCCAAGTGTAAACGTCTTTTAAATATAATCAGATGTCTTGCTGGCGTATGATGGGGTGCCCATCCATTCTCTTTGAGGTTGCTCTGCAACGCTCTAATACGAAGTGTTCTGGATTATGGAACATTTCTGTTGGAGCCTGGTAGTAGAGCCGGTTTTAAGAGATTGGATGGAATCCAGTCAAAAGCGCTTAGAATTGTCTCAGGTGCAATGAAGTCTAGTCCAATTAATTGTTTACAGGCTGAGTGTGGTGAGCCTCCTCTTTGCTTAAGACGTCAATGTTTGTCTGATAGGTTCATATGCCGGTGTCTGCAGTTCTCTAACCATCCCTTGCATGACAAGCTAAGTCGCCTCTCAGATCTTGTTTCAATATCCAAATATTGGACTCACAAAAGTACTCCGTGTCTTGTTAAAAGTTTTTTGAAGTTTAAGTCCATAGAGGCTCCGTGTCAGCAGTTTAAATTGCTTCCTATCTTCCAATGCCCGTATGATTCTATTGTCTTATCTCCTAGGGTCCACTTGTCCATCGGAATTTCCAAAACGACAGCATCAGCATCAGCAATGAGCAGCACATGTCAAAACACTGAATTTGAATTTAACAGCATCATAGACAATGACTTTCAGGGTTACCACACTATTTTTACTGACGCCTCTAAACACCCTAATAGTTGCGTAGGGGTGGGCGTTGTCCATACACAATACGATGTAGTCGAGAAAATTAAGCTTCCACCCGAGTCATCGGTTTATACTGGGGAGTGCTACGGACTCTTAAAAGCTGTAGAATACGTATTGATAATGAGTCTCCGGAAGGTGTTGGTACTATCGGATTCGTTGTGCTCTCTTCAGGCCCTGGCTAAATTCCCTTTTTATTCATAACCAGTCAATAATATTTGACATACGTAAATTGCTACTGAAATGCGCGGTGAGAGGGTTTTCTGTGTCTTTTGCGTGGATTCCTTCTCACTGCGGCATAACCGGTAATAAAAGGGCTGACCATCTCGCCAACGAAGCTGTGGAGTGTGGAGATTTGTTCCCTGGAGTGAATCTCTGGAATGACCTTAGCACCCTGCCTAAGGCTTATTTACGGCAATCCTGGAGTACGGTTTTTTCAGAGGATTCGTCAAAAGGCGCTTTCTATCGAAGGCTGAATCCTCTTATTTCGACGAAACCGTGGTTCAGTTCTGTCAAGCTTAGCAAGAAGATCACTACCATCTTGATCCGCATGCGCTTGGGCCACACATGTACTCCTGCCCATCTTGCTAGGCTTGGCATCGTGTCGGACCCTGGCTGTACCTGTGGCGCTGAACTGGGAGACTTAAATCATTACCTTTTCTCATGTCCGCGGTATGATCATTCCTCATTTTTTACCTCACTGATTGCCCTCGGAGTCCCTTTTCCGTCCTCTGTTTCCTGCCTGTTATATAATTTTAATGTAAATATTTATAAATGCATTGCAGATTTTTTATGTAAATATGATGTAAAAATTTAATATTATTGTGGTGTGTAAACTATCTTTTAATTATTTATTTAAAATATGTACGTAATATAAGTATATATTTCATTTGTAAAATTATTTTATAAGCAACTGATTTTATTGCTTTTTCAAAAATTCCGTCCTTCATAAAATAACCGTTTCCCTACCTTAACTGGACACTGGCAAAAGCACAAACCGTGCAGTGCCATAACCATATAAAAAAAAAATTACCTAGTAATTATTTTAATATTAATATTTCCTCGCATTGTTTGAGAAAAGCATTATACAATCCTCGGCCGGAACAGGGATTGCAGGACTCGTTCTAGACGGCCTCGTCTACGACTCGGCCGTCTATCCCAAACTCATCTAACAATCCCTTACTTCTCGGCCTCTGCAGTAATGTACTATTAAATAAATATATTTCAATAAAATATTTTTTTTACCGTTTGTCCCCGGGTACCAGTGTAACGGTGCAAACCTCTTCACACCATTTCTATTTCTTTTTCTATCTATCATTTTCAAATATTTACATTACGACACACTTTCTTCGATATCCCTCATTTTTCATCATTACTAGTTTACCCTTTGACCAGATCTGACTTTTTTACCTGCTTCTCCGTTTATCCGTTTTTAACCAGTTTTCTGTTTTATTAAAATATTATACTACTAATCTACAAATAAAACCACACCTGAAGTCGTTCCAGAGTTTATTATTATTTGTAAAGATATCCAACGTTCCAAGTATATAGATTAGCCTCTGTTGGCGAACTAGGCATGAAGCCTGTATTACGGCATCCAGCGCCAAATCCCCGCCAAAAAAGGCAAGTTAAAATATTTAAATGAATACAATATTAAACTGAGAAATAATTTAGCAGAGATTTAACAAAATGTAGCAAAGTTACAATAAACTTAAAATAATAGGAGTGTTATTGATGAGTTATTGGTGAGTTCTCTCTGTGTATGAGTGTGTGTGTGTGTTTGTAAGTGGGTGTGTGTGAGAGGGTGTGTGAATCTATTTCGTACCTACAGCCTGAGGTAAAAGTTCCGAAATGGATTATAGTAAAATTAAAATAAAATTATAGTAACAGTTTCAAAATTTTAAATGTTTTCATAGAGAGGGGGTTATTATGACACCCACATCTAATATTAACGAACAGTTAATATTAGATGTGGGTGTACAATTGTGAGCTTTTATTTACAATTTTTTATTTATTTTTTGTTCACGAATTGAGAAGGTGATATATTTTGATTTGTCAATACCTATTAAGTGTCAACAAGTTGCAATTTAACCATTTGTGGATAGCGTTAAAACCCAATTGTGCCTTGCTAACGACCTTTTCCCACGAGCTATCAGAAAAAGTGAACGCTGTGTCATCAGCGTAAGACACGATTTTACCATTGAATGGCTTCATTTAAAGCAGATTATTCAAATACACCAGGAAGAGCGTGTAACCCAGAATACACCCAGGCACACCCTCAGATCATATGATCTGAGGGCACACCGTATGAATTAGGTAGTTCGTCACTGGTCATTGATCCGGTTTTTACACTTTGTTGCCTTTCATGGAGATAGTTGACGAAGATACGAAGTTCGTTCCCTCTGATACCGATATTTTTCAGCTCATCAATGAGTAGGACAGGGACCGTGTCAAAAGCTTTCGCTAGATCAAGAAAAATTGTTAATGATATTTTGCCTTTATCTAAGTTAGAAATAATATCATCAGTAAGTGTGAGAATAGCATCATTAGTGCTTTTTCCACTACGAAATCCAAATTGATTAGCAGATAATATATTATTATGCTCCAAATAATATATTATGTAGTTTTGACAAGGTGGGTAAGATTAAAATAGGTCTATAGTTGATGACACGATCCCTGTCTCCACTTTTGTACTGGCGTTACAACAGATTTCTTAAGAACTGAAGGAAATATGCCTGAATTAATACAGTGATTAAGTATGTGTGTTAGTGCCGGTATTTGTTTACTTTAATGTTTTTTTATTAAATTGGCTGAAATTTTATCGTGACTCGTGGATTCTGTGTTCTTAAGACCTTTTATCAGAGAAACAATTTCATCTTCGTCCGTTCCGAGTCATATGAAGGAATTGATTTGTGATGTTCTGTTCATTTGGTGCTATGTACCGGAGTAGTCTTTTTAACAGTTAATATTAGATGTGGGTGTACAATTGTGAGCTTTTATTTACAATTTTTTATTTATTTTTTGTTCACGAATTGAGAAGGTGATATATTTTGATTTGTCAATACCTATTAAGTGTCAACAAGTTGCAATTTAACCATTTGTGGATAGCGTTAAAACCCAATTGTGCCTTGCTAACGACCTTTTCCTACGAGCTATCAGAAAAAGTGAGCGCTGTGTCATCAGCGTAAGACACGATTTTACCATTGAATGGTTTCATTTAAAGCAGATTATTCAAATACACCAGGAAGAGCGTGTAAACCAGAATACACCCAGGCACACCCTCAGATCATATGATCTGAGGGCACACCGTATGAATTAGGTAGTTCGTCACTGGTCATTGATTTATCCGTACTCTTTTTAAATATTTTAACTGTCAACTTGAACAAGACCTACCAACGCCACCTTTTTATAGTTTTAATTTTCTGTATACATAACCACCACATTACCTTTTCGGACACATTTGCGTCATACTATTTGTCTATTTATTTATTAACTATACACTTACACCACTATCCTCCAGGACATTTGCTAACCAATTTTTTTTATAACATCCAAATATTCAATCAGGTGCGGCGACAACACGTTAACTAAGCCTAGGTCAATTAATTTACTTATCAATCGCGTTACTTACCTAACGCATTACGGTGTTTTCCCCACCATAGCTCTGAGAGCAAAACTACGACGGACTCTAGACAAGTTATGACAACAAATGGTTTAGAGCTTTCAGTTAACAAAAGCACTATTGTTCTGTTCTCTAGAATGCATCATTACTCATTAGTGCTTTTTCCACTACGAAATCCAAATTGATTGGCAGATAATATATTATTATGCTCCAAATAATATATTATGTAGTTTTGACAAGGTGGGTAAGATTAAAATAGGTCTATAGTTGATGATGACACGATCCCTGTCTCCACTTTTGTACTGGCGTTACAACAGATTTCTTAAGAACTGAAGGAAATATGCCTGAATTAATACAGTGATTAAATATGTGTGTTAGTGCCGGTATTTGTTTACTTTTATGTTTTTTTATTAAATTGGCTGAAATTTTATCGTGACTGGTGGATTCTGTGTTCTTAAGACCTTTTATCAGAGAAACAATTTCATCTTCGTCCGTTTCGAGTCATATGAAGGAATTTATTTGTGATGTTCTGTTCATTTGGTGCTATGTACCGGAGTAGCAATATTATTTTTTAGTGCAATTTGATCTGCGAGTGTCCTACCCACGTTTATAAAATGGTTATTTATCATATTTAAGGAATCGCCTGGCTTTGAATTTAGACCAAGTAACTCTTTTGCAACTATATTTCCTTTAGCCGTACATGTGATATCTTTGATGCCTTTCCACAACCGTTTTTGATCGTTCCCTACTTTAAATATTACATTTCTTTCATAAGCACTTTTTAATTTTCTTAAAATTTCATTACAATGATTCCTGTATCTAGTATATTATGTAATTTTTAAAATATTGTTACTAGGGTTATGTTTTACTTTATTATGAAGTCTGTCTTTGTTTTTGATACATCTTAAAAAATCCAGGAGTGACCCAAGGCTTGATCAGACGTTTTCTCTTTCATATTGTAATAATTTTGGTGTTTTTCTCTATTGCACTGTGGTTGGAATTACTGCAGTTGTATACTGACTCTAGGTCAGTGTCATGGAAATCTTGGTCCAAGGGTTCGGAGTTAATTACACTCTGTGAGATACCATATGTTATAACCTGTTGTTTCCCAAGATTTAAGCTAACAATTACAGATTTATGGTTGATTGTGCTACTATTGTAAGTGAAGATGTAGATTTAATTTTAAGCATAGTATGGTCCAAACATGTACCACTAAGATCTCTTATGACAAATGTGTGCCCAGGTAAGATTCCACGAAACGCGCATCGCGTTAAGTAACGCTCGCCACATTGATCTATTTTATCTCGGTTTATAAGTATATTGACATCACCTATTAAAATAATGTTTTTAAATTTGTTAAGCGACTCGAGCAGTCGGTTCAACGAATTTATAAATGGAGATCCCGGGTTCGATCCCCGGCTGAGACCAAAAAAACCCAGGTCTTGGATGTTTACATGTTTGTGATGTCGTTGTTTCTGGTTCCCACGACATAGGGTATCCTAGTGTGGGCCCAGAAGCAATGTATGTGCCTGTATGTAAATGTTATGTTATCAATGTTTTTATGGGATGGCGAGCGATAAATACTTATGATTGCTAGATTTTCAGCCAGCGTACTTAAAGTGCAATTAGAATCATCCAGTATTAGTTCAACGGTGTTAATCCTCAAGCTATCCCTTATAAATACCACAACACCATAATTTTGTTTTTTTCTTTCTGTAACACAGAAGTGAATTCCACGATAATTGGGTTAGAAGAGCCATTTGAGTTGTTTGAGAGAGATATATATATATATATACAAAAAAGAAGAATTCTTGTTTTGTCTTTCTTCAAGAAGGCCCTCTCTAACAATGTTGATGATGAAGTGGTGGATACGAAGAGATATCCAAAGCCTTACATTACACCACAAATGCTCACTGCAAGAACCCAGAGTGGCAACGAGTCCCGAATAGGTACGCATGGTTATGGAGTCAGGAATCACAGGGGGCAAATACTTGTCAAGTTCCTTAAGAAAGAGGAACTATTCTTGGTGAAGTCTTTCTTCAAGAAACAACCTCAAAGGGAGTGGACATGGCGAAGCCCCGACACTGTGACTAAAAATGAGAGCAACTTCATCATGACGGATAGCAAGGATATATTCTGAGATGTCTCAGTGATCAACAGGTTCAATACGGCATCCGGTCACCGACTTCGAGGCTTTCTAAATATCAACTTGAAGCTTGAGAGAAGCCGTCTGATGATTTCTACGCTCCGACCTAACCCAATCTAAATCATGGCGGGCACCGAGAAGCTCCACCAGCTTTTCGGGGATAGATTTGTTGCCTTAGAGCCCACCGATGACGCTGACGAGACCTTACACAATCTGGTCGAAACTTTGAGGGACGAGGGCATCAGGTTCTGCAAAACGCAGCGGACTGACAGGAAATCCAAACTTTGGCGGAGACTCTCGAGTTGCTGACAAAAAGACGGGAAACCACCCAAGCAACTTCGTCTGAGAGGTCAGACCTGAACAAGAAAATTGCGAAGATGGTACGACGCGACCTTTGGAGCTTCAAGACACGTCTCATTAAAGAGGCGATATAGCAAAACCGAGGGTCCAAAGTAGTTACTCAGCAGCTTGGCAGGAGCCACCTGACGAAGCTTAAAACGCACGACGGGTGGACCGTATTGTCGAAGCCGGAGATCTCCGTCGAGATAGAGGATTTCTATGGCCAATCATACGCTGCACAAGCTCCTCATTCTCACGAGACAGCTTAAAATGGAACAGTTTCTATTTTATCAACAGAGCGCTTGAAAGCTCAAATAAATTTTAATACAGAAACCTAACAATAGGTCGTTTTGGTCACTTTCCACAATGTTTTGCTACGAATCAAAGATCGTAAGAAAATCCTTAATTTCTTCTTTAAAGTCAACGTTTGCAGCGTCAATTTTACTCCAGTAAGTGGACATGATGGTCTAAATTTTTATATGACACACATGACTCCGACAAAAATTTCATTTCTCTACAGAAAACATTTTACATCGCGCGCCTCTTCAAAGCAAGACAAATTACTCGTTGATCCAAAACAAACGTATTTCATAGTAAACCTGCGCTACACTCTCCGGAGGCAAAAGACATCATTAACACTACTGCCTCGTGTCCAGAGAGTGTGGACGCAGAGTAAACCATAAAGAATCACCGCTATAAGGTCTTCATAAAAACAAAACACTATATGAGGGTAATTAAAACAATGCTGTTATATAGTTTAATTTCCGGACAAAAGATAGCGTTTACTCTGTTTGAGGATCCCTGCCCTAGCAGGACACATTTAACAATGCGTCAGCTCGTGCTTGGGCAACTTCATGACGGGCAGGTGTTTCTTGAACTCCGCAATATCGGTGATGAACTCCGAGGCGTTCACTCCGCCCTCGCCGACAACGTCGCTCACATTCGCGTAAAAGTAGCCAGGCACCTGGGTTGACCCCGGCTCCGCAGCCGGAACATCCCGGTTATCCTTGTAGCCCATCACCTGGAAGTTAAAATGATGGGAATGAGACTGAGGTAGCCTACGAGAGAACAGTTCTGTTCCGAACGAATCCACTACAGCTACTAAGTGTTCTCTATCTATCTCTATCTACAGCGAGGTCCTAACGAACTTTCAGAAAAGAGAAAACAACCAAACAAACAAACGAACGAACGAACGAACGAACGAACGAACGAACGAACGAACGAACGAACGTACGAACGAACGACCGAACGGAGCGAAGGAAAACAAATGTCTTGCTTTTTTTTCTAAGTCAAATACTTTTATTTCTTAATAGATATCTTATTTACTTTCACTTGCATACACATTGCTAAGCTAACGAACAAAAATGATCATTTTGACTTACCTGCACGGAGAGTTTTCTAAACTTCGACACGTTGCCCGGGTCGAGGTAATTATCCACCCAGTTCCTGATGTCGGACAGTGTGACGGTGCCGATAATATCCACCTGAACAAAACTCAAATTAAATAGTTGGTTCTTCTCGTGCTATAAGGCCCCAACATTCCTACATCGCGCATGCAAAGTGTTTCCCGTGATCATCATCATCATAATCAGCCGGTGTTAGTCCACTGCTGGATATAGGTCTGCCACTGAGCCCGATCTTCGGCTCTTCTCTTCCAGTCCCACCGCTTTGCGAATGCTCCACGTAGTTGCAGGGTGTCCTACGCTATGTTTTCCGATACGAGGTCTTCACTCTAGAACCAGTATTCAATGGCTTTCTGCAACCGATATGACCCGCCCCGTGCCACTTCAGTTTACTAATCCGTTGAACTATGTCGATACTCCGTATCGGGTTCGACCTCGTTTCCCGTGACATGTGTACCGTCCGACGAATAACAGTTGGATCGGGCGTACCTAGGCTAACGATCTGCTTGGCGGGAAATTCCCATTCATAGTGGAAGAGCACGATCACCTGTTCTTCTCTATAAGTTTTACTTGGGTAGACAGTACGACGAGTGACGCGTTTTGTGGCGCTAAAACGTCAGAATTTGACAATCAATGTTCTAGAATGTTGCGGCTTGACATTCAAAACAGGCCACTAGCGTCGTCGCTAGTTGCCTGTCGATATCAACCCTTGAACGTCCCCACTGCTGGGGCACGGGTCTCTTCCTGCATCGCAGAAAGGTTAGGCCATACTCCACCACGGGGGCGAAGTCCGGGTTGGTGGAGGATTGTAAGACAGTGGCGAGCCTTACTGTCAGAAGTTATCAAGCCGCCCATAAGGCCTCCGACATGGTTTAACGACTGCCATTACATGACAGCCGGCACCAACGGTTTGACGAGCCTTGCAAAGCACGGAAGCGCTCAGAAAAAATGCCACTAGCGGTAGTCACGGGACGGTCACCCATCCTGCACCTGACCGCGCCTGTTGTTGCTTAACTCAAGTGATTGATTCCAATCACTCGGTTCGGCTTGGCCACTAGCGCTTCCAGTTGCCTGTATTGACTGCTAATTGCCTGTTTTACTACTCTTGCTCGGTGGGCAGTATGACGGCTGGAGTCACGCGTTTTATGGCGCTAAAATAAAATGTCAGAATTGGACAATCCATGTACTGGGAAGTCATTTCAAACGCGCAACTTACATTTATCAGCCTAATACAGACAGCGACTTTAACAATAAACGTGATCGCTTCCAGGAAACCGTTGTAATGGGCCATTTTCACTAAGCAATCTCAGTGGCATCCAGTCCAGTGGGAATCGCACCCACGACTTTTGTTTGCGTCAAGCGCGTAAATAAACAAAAATAATAAAATTAAGATTATATTAACTCTTTGTATGTCCCCACTGCTGGGGCACGGTCTCTTCTACCACGGGGGCCAAGGGTTGGTGGAATACGATACGGTAAGAAAATTAAGATAAGGATAAAATATTATCTACTTACAAAAGAAAAGGCACAATTGACAGCCTCATTCCTAATATAGAATAAAGAATGAATAGAATAGAGAATGTGTAATTTTAGATTTATTTTATTGTTGTTGTAATTTTTATTTAAATATTAAGTTAATTTAAAACATACTATGTACATTGTTGCCGAAAATAAGATTTAATGCTGAATAGATTTAAGAATCATGGTTGTAATATTTTTCTGGTAGTGCAATAAAGTGTTCTCTATCTCTATCTATCTAAATCAATAAATAAGTAAATAAATAAAGGATTCATCATCGCTCGTTAATGTTTCTCAATGAGATTGATATGTTACATAATTTTGCCATTATCAATGATGCTCGTGATCTCACTTAGGGTCTAGCGGAAGAGCAGCGTTACGGGTCTTAGCCGTAACACATGCTGAGTCCAGACTCCTTTTTTAAAGCCATGACACACATCGTCATACCCACTATAAACTAAACTTCGTTTCATTTATCCATTTTTCTATTAAGAATGTTTTTAACCTTGTTAAAAACATTTTTGTTAATTTTTTATTTCAATATGCAAACAAATGAAACTGTTTTGATTTGGTCTAAACTTTTTTGTAGCTAGTTCTAGGTATCTGGGGGCGCTGTTTGCTGAAGTACAGGTTCACGGCTATGCTGTTTTTTGAAAGATGTACCTAGCATAATTCTAATTTAAGAAACAACTTCAATAGTTTTTCTGGAACAAATAAATTCTATTCTAATTCATCCTGCTGTAACCCCAACAAAAAAGGGTGCTACGCCAGATAACCTTCACGTGTACCCCTCCGCTTCCGTTCCCTCTGATTCAATATGAACCAGATGGAAGGGCAAGTGGTGGGGTCGGTGCACCCTGAGAGTTAGCCAGTAACGTCTCCTTGTGGGATCTTGCTGGCTAACGGTGAATAATTTGGCAGGAGAGGTCGCGTGGGCCCTGTGTCCCTCTGTGGAGCGGAACCCAGGCGACCAACCAACAGAATTTAAGGACCGACTTGGGTCGCATACTCGTCGGACCTTGTACCAGTCGGACCAGAGTGGCCGTGGGTGCAGGGTCGGGGGACCCACCGCCTCCATCACGGCGAGCTGGAAGGCGCCCTTGCGTGTTCCGAGGGCGCCTTCTATGGGACGACGATGGGACGGGGGAGGGCGGCGCCTTGGAGCGTATGGCTCCCCCACCAGTCGAGTCCCAGTGGAGGGGCGACCTCGTGCTGGGTCGCGGTGAATTAGCCTCTGGACTATCCCGTAACCCGGTAGAGGAGAGGAGGGACACCGCGGGGTTTAGTGGGTAGTCCAGCCCGGAGTCCAGAGCTCCGTGTGGCTGGGAGTCCCACACGAAGCCGTTATGTTGTCCCCCGACAGCAGAGCCGTAAAGTGCGTAAATGCATTGCCCCGCGTTAACAATAAAAAACCCCAACAAATAAAATTAAAACAAACCCTCTAAACGACTGACTTGAATTTTTAATATGTTTTTTACGATACCCAACAAACTTATTACACACGTAATTACCTGCATAACATACCCACTGCAGGACGCACACCAAGCGTGCCCCAGGACATTTGGTGATTTCATAGTTATATATTCATCATCATCATCATCAACCCATTATGTCCCCACCGAGGGGCACGGGTCTCTTCCCTGAGGAAGGTATTGGTCATACTCCACCACGGGGGCCAAGTGCGGGTTGGTGGAGGCTTGCAAGACTAGTGGCTGCTGTTACTGTCAGAAATTTTCAACCCGCCCTAAGGCCTCTGACTTGGCTTAACGACGGCAGCCGGCAGCAACTGCTTAACGTGCCTTGCGAAGCATCACTCGGAAAAATGCCCTTAACGTTAGTCCTAGACGGCTTACCCATCCATGCACTGAACGCGCCCTGTGTTGCTTAACCTTCGTGATCGTTTAAGATCACTCAGGCAGTAGGGGCTACGAGCGATTCAGTTAGTATATTAAAGTTAGTTATACAGGGTGTCTCATTCAAATCGGTCAGTATGGGAAAGTCTTAAACTATAAGACATACGAATATCTGTTTTGAGGAACCATGTCACCGATTTTAATAACAAGAAAAACTGCATTCATACATTTTAAAAAACATCTGTACTCCGTTCGGGTATCGAGCCCGGTTTTTTTGAAAAAAAAAAACCTACACTATTTCTATTTAGGTTTTATCACGTCTCTGTATCTACATACTTATTTTAAGTGGGCTTTTCAATTGATTGTTAGTGTTTGATTAATTGAAGTTTTTTTTTTCAAAACAACCGGGTTCGATTCCCAAACGGAGTACAGATGTTTTTTAAAAAGTATCAATGCAGTTTTTCTTGTTATTAAAATCGATGACATGGTTCCTCAGAACAGATCTTCGTATGTCTTACAGTTTCAGACTTTCCCATACTGACCGATTTGAATGAGACACCCTGTATATTAAACGGGTCTAATTGCGATTATTTATTTATTAGGTAAAACATACATACATGCATACATACATACATACACCCTTACATACATACATACATACATACATACATACATACATACATACATACATACATACATACATACATACATACATACATACATACATACATACATACATACATACATACATACATACATACATACATACATACATACATACATACATACATACATACATACATACATACATACATACATACATACATACATACATACATACATACATACATACATACATAACTCACGCCTGTGTCCCAGAGGCAGAGACCAGGGACTGCCACTTGCCATGATCCTGACAGATCACCTTCGCTTCATCCACGTTCATAAGTCGTTGCATGCATGTACGCTGGTTCCGGGTACTTTTTATATTTCCCCTATTTGGTTGATGTATGTCCGCCTAGGACGTCTCTCACCAGCCCTTCCACACACATTCGCAATATATATTTGTTAAGTCCTTCATCTCTTCAATCTTTCTTCCTTCATCCTCTCCACATGTCCAAACCAACACAACATTCCTTTCTCAATTCTAGTCACTACATCCTCTTTCAGTCCACAATGTTCTCTAATCAGACTATTGCGTATCCTATCATTCATTCATTCATTAGGTAAAACGTTATAAATAATCACGATTTGACCCGTTTAATATATAGCCAATGTACCTATGACCATCGCGGCTCATTAAGGAAAAACTATTATTGAATTCAGGCGCTGAGGCCAACACCTCAGACAGTTTCCATAAGATGGTTTCTGTCAGTATCTTCTATTTCGACAAATTAATTGATCACTAGGTTCTTCTACTACTTACTTCTGTATATTCTTGGTCGAAGCAGAACTCCTTGCTCGAAATTGCCGCCCAGTTTCTTTGCACCTGAAAATAATCAGAGATAATTAATCGATTTAGGGCTGATTTTTCAATAGTCAGATAACTTTTATCTGAGGAATAAAAATGGCGGATTGACAGCTTATGTATGAAAATTATGTCAAACCGCCATTTTTATTCCTCAGATAAAAGTTATCTGACTATTGAAAAATCAGCCCTTAACCGGTTAACTCGAGTTAAATCAACTAACCTGGGTTGACGCAAGGCCTAACTTACGCACTTTGAAATCAACCTACGAGGGTATCACCATTCCCGTCAATAAAAACATGTTAATTTAACAATTTTCAAGAAGAAACTTGATAAAGAAATGTTATTACACTGTAACCGATTTTTTATCTAACAAAAACAATAATAAAAAAGGGTTTTTCTTAACCAGTTAAGAAAACTTAGTTATGAAAGTGCACTAAAGAAACTGTCTTATTGTATAATCTCTATTACTCGACATAATATTAATTATTGACATTATTGATTCACATGACATTGTCTTAAAGTGTTGAAGGCATCAAGCGGCGCAAATACGGGACTCTGGCGCAGAGTCACTTATTTGTGCCGTTTGGTGTCGAGACAATCGGACCGTGGGGGCCTGAGGCGCGACTGTTCTTTAAGGCTCTTAAGGGCCCTAAGGGGCCATCCATAAATTAAGGGCCCTAAGGGGCCATCCATAAATTACGTGACACGAATTTCGTGATTTTCCCTCCCCCGTCCTTGTCACAGCTGGTCACATTTGTGAGACTCCCCTCCCTAGTGTTACGTCATATATTTTGCAATTTTACAAATATGAAAAGATTGCGGAAAAACTGCAGAGAAATGCTGGATGCGGCAAGCTGAAGACAGGGCACTATGGCGTTCATTAGGGGAGGGCTATGTCCAGCAGTGGAATAGCCTGACGACGAATTCAAACAGCAGCTCCAAAATTAGATTTATGTCACAAGTTGCAAATGTTTTGAGTATTACGGTAGATTGTGACGTCACGAAATTTAGAACCCCTCCAACCTGTCACACAATGTCAAACTTTGTCCCAACCTGTACACTTTGTCGACCCCCTCCCTCCCCCTTAGCGTGTGACGTCATTTGTGGATGGTCCCTAACTAGCGCCACCAATGGAATAAAAATCATAACTTGTTTTATAATTATAGGTTTATTACAAAAATTAACTTGAAAAATCTTAATATAGGTAACTATTTTTAGAACATACAGACTAGAATGTAGTTTGAATATCCTAGGACTTTAATTAAAATCGATTAAAGTCCTAGATTGTTGATCCCAGGTTCTAGACTGTACGTCCTTAAAATAGTTATCACAGTTGTTAAATTTATCGTGTTCACTTTTAGATCCTTTAGACACTTTTAGTTAAAACGTTACAAGATTATAAAACAAGTTAGCGCCCCTAAGCGCCTTAAAGAACTTGCGTCGCGCCTCATCGACACGACCAGAGACTCAAGGGCTGGCTCTTACCTCGGGCAGAGGATTAGTCTGGCCATCCAACGAGGTAATGTAGCCAGCATACTGACCCTTCTCAGAGGCGGCGATGATCTGGGCGCAGTAATTGACTTTTATGTAGTGTTTTAAATAAATAAATTTATAAATATATCAAGGTTTGTTTTGTAAAACAAACCTAGATATATTTATATATATTTTTTTTAAAACACTTTAGTAATGCATAATTATCTAGAGTTTAAAAACCTATTTAGAGGCTAAAAATAGTAATTGATGCAATTTGCTTAAGCCAGATGTCGCTGCCTGTACGTAATACAGAGAATAGTGTAAAGAGGTTCAAAATTTCACTGATGCCGGTGAGTCGCCCATTGGCTCAATTGGAAGAGCGCTGGTACGGATAGCCAGAGGTTGCGGGTTCAAATCCCGGCATGGGTGAAATTTTTAGTCTCTAAATAGGTTATTAAATTTGTCGCTCTAAATGCACTAAATTTGTTAGTGCATTAAAAATAAAAATAGTATATCTAGAGTTATTAAAAGTAAACCAATACCTATACTCAGTAGTTGTTTGTCAAGTGTACCTTGATACTCGTATTATACCTACTATTAGACATTATTATTTTTGACACTACAGAAATTATGGACTAGCATAAATTTTGGCATTTTGATGTTCAGAATGTGATCATAAAATTAAATTTTTATGTTACGAAAAAAAAAATGACCTTTCAGTTTTAGTAATAAACTAATCTTAAATTTGTATACCGAAATGACAAAACACGAAAGAACTCGTTATGGTGTAACATCTGCATGTAACAAATAACTTAATTTGAGTTTGAGTTTTATTTATCGCTTTTCATCGAAACCCTCTAGCTGCGGATCTCGACACGACTGACCCCAATAACCGACACCTAAACAGAACGTAACGATTTCACCTAAAATAATTCAAACTTGACTGGACGGTTGCGCCGGCTAGCTATTATAAAGGTCTGCGCAGACGAGGGACTTTATCGGGTTCGGGAAGGGTTCTAAGATTAAAAAAAAGAAAATCGAAACATCGCGACACGTCGTGACGTTAGCAGTGTCATAAGCAGCGTGAATTATATAATGCCTATTTTGAATTCCTTAAATGTTACGTAACTGATTTTAATATAGCTATAAGCTTTGATATGTTTTAATTTTATGATTATAATAGTAATTGTTGCGAGCAGCTATTAAATGTGCACCCCTTTAATAGCTGCCAACTGAATATAAGACCCATAATAAATGTACTGCAAAATCTGTATACGAATTCTGTTGGTGCTCCTTAAATACATAAGGTAAAATAAAAATATCGATGTGTTATAAATAAATTGACGGTCAAAATTAGAACGCACCTCGTCTATAAATAAAATTACGGTCAGGATTAGAACTCACCTCATCCATAAACAAAATTACGGTCAGGGTTAGAACTCACCTCATCCGCGAGGCTAGTATCGGACGGGACTATATAATTTAAGAGGGACTTCTTTGCGGCTTGCAGCTGGCTTTCGCTGAGCCCATGTATGTTCAGTTTGAAGTTTCTCAGGTAGTTCTCCACTCGACTGTCCACGTATTCGATGCTAGAAAGGGGAAAGACTTAGTTCTCCAAGTGCTTTTATAACGGCAAACATCGTGAGGAAACCTGAGCGACTGGGATGTTCAGATACCTCAGCGCTTATTGCCAATCCGCGGTGTGTTTAAGCCAAACTCTCTCTCTTGAAGGAAGGCCTTCCCTTTAGACGTCCCACTGTGGTGTACAGACCCTACAGTGTGACGTATATACGCTGTATTATCAGGTTGCCTGGATGAAATTTCTATTAGGAATAAGGCCGCCAATTGTGCATTTTATTTTGTAACTGCTGTTTCTGTAACTATTTTGCCGTATACACTAAATAATCTCGCGCTGTTTCTGTAACTATTTTACCGTAAACACTAAATAATCGAAACGCTCGTGGCCTAGGCGAACCGAGTGATTGGAATCAATCACTTGAGTTAAGCAACAACAGGCGTGTTCAGGTACAGGATTGGTGACTGTCCCCTGACTATACCGCTAGTGGCATTTTTCAGAGCGCTTCCTAGCTTCGCAAGGCACGTTAAGCCGTTGGTGCCGGCTGTCATGTAATGGCAGTCGTTAAGCCATGTCAGAGGCCTTATGGGCGGCTTGATAATTCTGGCAGTAAGGCCCGCCACTGTCTTACAATCCTCCACCGACCTGGACTTGGCCCCCGTGGTGGAGTATGGCCTAACCTTCCTGCGATGCAGGAAGAGACCCGTGCCCCAGCAGTGGGGACATACAAGGATTGATAACGATAACGAAGTAAATAATGTACATTATCTTAATTTTGGTTTACAGTAGAATCCGTTTATTATGACATTGAAAAGAATTGATAAACACGTCATAATAAATTAACGAACATGGCCGAAGGCGTAATAGTATATTTCATTACAAGTGCGGAAAGGCTGTCATTGCAAAGAGTTCCGGCAAGTTCCGGTCTACCCGAGCCGAGGCGCAGCCGAAGGCGAGGGTTGACAGTCGGAACAAGTTGCAATGACGGTTCCACACGTGTACTGTAGTATTGTGTCGGTCATGTACGAAGTACGATTAAGATACGTTACCATGCAATGACCGAAAGGAAACGTTTCCCAGTAATAATCGGACATTCGGTCTATTCGTTCATTGCTCTCGCGATCACGGATTGGCTGAATGAATAAATGAACCGGACCGGGTGACGAATATAGCCGAGAGCGAACGAACGCTGCATGAGAGAGAGTGTGGTGATTGAACTGAACGGAGCGAAATTGTTTCGATCGGTCTCCCTTCAGCCGGTTGGTCTTTTCCGAACTTTAGAAGTAGGTCGTATGTCGTAGCAATAAAGATTGTTTTTACTTGTTTTGTTTTTTGTTTCATTCATTGTGTCAATTCTGCGCTGCTGGTTCGCGCGCTAATCCAAGTAGGTACTTTTGTAAAAGTAATACCGTGTTGTTTTCTTGATGTTAGTTTCTCTAACGAATTTCACATAATATTTTCACTGTTTATTACAGTGAATTATTGGTGAAGGAATTTTTTCTGTTACGTGCGCTTTGGGACGCTTATTTCTGTGGTAGTAATCTTGTTCTACGAGCTACTTTTGTTCTTTGCAAATAACAAAAGTAGCTTACGATAATCTAGATGGTAATAATTATTTCATTGTACGTAGGAAAAAAAACTACTCGAACTAAAAACATTTTTTGATTGATTTTTATCATAGTACTTCTAATTTAATGGTGGCACGGCAACATTAAAAATATTAATCATAAATTAATGGTCCTGTAAAAATACAGATATTAAAAAAAAAGCATATTTTATGGCTGAAAGGCCAAAACGTGAACGTTGAGATGGTTCTACTATGAGGTCCTAATAGTACTAATATACAGTACTAGTACATTGTCTCAAATGTAACAGTACGGAGCGATCTTTATGATGTCCGAGCAGGCCCAATAATAATGTACTGAACGACTATTTTTAATACAGTTGCGAAAAAAATAAGCAATTTAATAAAGAAAAAATATTTGGAAAATGGCGCCAACCGTAAAAAAATATAAGCAGTTTTTTTTTTCTTCACCTATTCTAGTAGGCAACGGGAACTATGCCCATACAGCCAAGTCTTCAGTAGATTTATTTTTATTGATATGAAATGAAATTTAATGAGATGAAATGAAATGAAACCTTACTTAACTCATTCAATCTAATTATTAAATCTGATATTGAAACAAATTAGTAGCTCATAAAAACTTCTATGAATTTTTTTAGTAAATAATTCATAGTTGGTTTTTCTTTTTAATAGACATTATTTTGACAGTTGGGAAAGAAAACGCACGAGTGCGGTTAAGGTAAAAGAAAAGCACGAGTGTGTAATAGCCCACAAATCGCAAGCTATACGTCCCTGTAATACGCCACATTTTGAGCAACTGCATTAAAAAGAATCATCTCGGTCAATAAAAATAGACATAGGTACCTAACATTTATTAAAAATGGGTCATAATAAGCGACTTGTCAATGTAAGCGAAGTCATAATGTCAGACTTTTTTAAAACGATTTTTATATGAAACCAAACTTCGTTGTGAAATTACGTCATAATAGGCGGTCGGTCAATATGCGCGGTGTCATGATAAAAAGATTGTATACTGTATTTGTTTAGTTGCACGCTTGACCACCAAAAAAAAAAGGTTTCGGTATCGACGTTCTTGTCTCGCCCGTCCAACACTAGGCAGGACTTTAGATTCAGATGTTCCATGTAATTTATTATGTAACTGTGTCGAGCGGTGGAACACCGGCTTCTCAATCCGGAGGTCGTGGGTTCAAATCCATGCATGTTCAATGACATTCTTTGCTAAGTTATGCACATTTGTGAAGTTCACGTAGCAGTACCAATCGCTAACCGTGAAGGAAAACATCGTGAGGAAACCTAAGTGGCTGGGGTGTACAACTACCTCAGCGCTTTAAATTGCCAAACTGCAGTGGGCACGCGGTGGGGTGGATGATGCGGCAAGCTGAAGACAGGGCGCTATGACGCTCAATAGGGGAGGGCTATTTTCAGCAGTGGACTACATAATATTGCCTGAAGAAGAAGAAAAACACACACGCGCACGCGCGGTAATTAAGAACACACATCTTGCTTTCTGAGACAAGCCGTGTGCCCTGCAGTAGAACTTATACAGGCTACATCAAAAATTAAAACCAAATGCCGGCTCCTAATTAAATAACGGGACGATTATTAATACGTTTATTGCACTTATAATAAAAACCATGGCAATGTGGCGGACTTAATGCATTTTCACATGGATTTTCTTAAATTGAAATTGATTTATTTCAGAGAAGCATAAAAAAATACTTATCCTATTTTAGCATTGTTGATGAAAATGTAATTATATTTAACTGATGATAAAAGAAGTGGAAGACCAGCTAAGGAGAAGATCAGGTCATACAATAAATCACCACCCACCTGTACTTGTCAACCTCCGTGACAACATTGATACTGAAGCCGAGTATTCCATAATCATTAAACATGTCGTGATACACGCTATAACCCAGCTGCTCCTGCGTCTGGAGCTTGTCGGTTAATGTCTCGTGCATCAGCATCTGAGGGAATGGAGCATATTATGCTAAATAATTCTGGATATCGAATGTTAACCACATTAACGTTCAAAATCCAGAATAGCATATTATGCTTAATAATTGTAGGCGTTGAATGTTAACCACATTAACATTCAAAATCCAGAATAGCTTATTATGCTAAATAATTCCGGGTACTAAATGTTAACCACATTAAGAATCAAAATCCAGGATAGCATATAATGCTTAATAATTGTAGGCGTTGAATGTTAACCACATTAACATTCAAAATCCAGAATAGCTTATTATGCTAAATAATTCCGGGTACTAAATGTTAACCACATTAAGAATCAAAATCCAGGATAGCATATAATGCTTAATAATTGTAGGCGTTGAATGTTAACCACATTAACATTCAAAATCCAGAATAGCTTATTATGCTAAATAATTCCGGGTACTAAATGTTAACCACATTAAGAATCAAAATCCAGGACAGCATATTATGCTAAAGAATTCTAGGTATTTAATGTTAAGTACATTAATATTCAAAACCCAGAATAGCATATTATGCTAAATAATTCTGAGTATTGAATGTTTACTACATTAATATTCAAAACACAGAATAGCATATTATGCTAAATAATTCTGGGTATTGAATGTTTACTACATTAATATTCAAAACCCAGAATAGCATATTATGGTAAATAATTCTGGATATGGAATATTAAACATGTTAACATTCAAAACCCGGAATAAAATTTGCTTAATTTAGATAGACATTTTTATGTACCTACATTAAAGTTTAGGTACATACACATGGAAATTACACAGATATTACTTAACCTAAGAGCACCCACCGAGTGGGTGTCACACGACGGATATAGAAATTGAAGCCGGCCTAGAAGACGGTGGAGAGATGATCTCGGCAACCGGCCCAAGACAGAAAACTCTGGACTGAATCCGCTACTTGACTCGTATCAAATTTGACGCGATAAATGAATATTTTCTGTAGTATTTAACTTAAGAAACTGAAATATTTTGACTTTGCTAAGTAAGTATGTAGGATGGCTGCAAAATTTAATTTTATGATTTTATAATTTTAGTTAAAAAAAATTACCGCTTTTAATTCGTAACGGTGAAAACGCCATCCGCCATGTTGAAATCATCTTTCGGTTGTAAACAAACATCTGTCAGCCAGAACCAGTGGACATTGGCTGCTACTTATGTATGTGGAATCTGGGATTCCAATAATTTTAAATGCAATATGTGACCTCCATGGTCAAATTCGTTCTTTTTTTAAATACTGGCCGCTAATAATTTTCTCTTATATACGTCAGTGTTTTGTTTTTGTTAGGTTTAAAATGTCATATCGCTGAAAAAATGGAACTCACTCGTGAAAATATTCGTGCTATGATTTATTACGATTTTTGACGTGGTTTAACGCAACAACAGTGCGTAGATGAATTAACTTCGACGTTTGGTGGTGAAGCTCCATCAAAAACGACTGTGTATCACTGGTTTAGTCAGTTTAATCGCGGGCGCAGTAAGCTCACGGACGAAGTTAAAGAAGGTCGCCCGAAATCGGTGGTTGTGCCACAAAATATTGAAGCTGTGCGAAAACTAATAATGCAAGACCGCCATGTTATGTATCGCGAGATAGTAGCTATTCTGGGCATATGTATGACGAGCATTCATAGGATATTACATGAACATTGGTCTGTTAAAAAAAATTTGTTCGCGTTGGATCCCGCACAACTTAACTCAGGATCAAAAAGATGCTCGCGTCGAATGGTGCAAGAAAACCTTAAAAAAATTCAACGGAGGCGACTCAAAATTTATTTATAATATCTACACAGGTGACGAATCCTGGATCTACTCGTACGAACCCGAAACTTAACAACAATCAACAGTTTGGGTGTTTCAAAATGATCCGAACCCTACGAAAGTGGCTCGTGCAAAAAGCACTGTAAAGCAAATGGTGGCCTACTTTTTTGGTATTACTGGCCATGTGCCTACAATACCACTGGAGAATCGCAGAACGGTTAATTCGGAGTGGTATACGACCATTAGTCAGCTGTCATACATCTCAGGAAACAACTACATTTTTGGATGGTCGTTATCGTTATCAACCCTTGTATGTCCCCACTGCTGGGGCACGGGTCTCTTCCTGCATCGCAGGAAGGTTAGGCCATACTCCACCACGGGGACCAAGTCCGGGTTGGTGGAGGGTTGTAAGACAGTGGCGGGCCTTACTGTCAGAATTTGTCAAGCCGCCCATAAGGCCTCTGACATGGCTTAACGACTGCCATTATATGACAGCCGGCACCAACGGCTTAACGTGCCTTGCGAAGCACGGAAGCGCTCGGAAAAATGCCACTAGCGGTAGTAACGGGACGCTCACCCATCCCGTACCTGACCGCGCCTGTTGTTGCTTAACCAAGTGATTGTTTCCAATCACTCGGTTCGCCTAGGCCACGAGCGCTTCTTTTGGATGGTCAAAAAATAGAATTGATGGGTCATCCACCGTACAGCCCTGATTTGGCTCCCAATGATTTCTATTTATTCCCAAATGTAAAGAATAAATTACGTGGTGAACGATTTTTGACCCGTGAAGATGCCGTAGATGCGTTCAAACAGCACGTTTTGGAGATACCTCAATCAGAGTGGAAAATGTGTTTTACAAGTTGGTTTCATCGAATGCAAAAGTGCATCGATCATAGTGGAGAATACTTTGAAAAACAATAAAAACATATTTAGCCATATAGGTACATTTGTTTATTTTTTCTTTTCCGCATACATAAGTAGCAGCCCTCTTATAGGACTTACATCAATTCGATCTTCACGTACATGAATACACCCGAATTTTAGTCGATAAAGTATCGGGGTTTCTTTTGGCAATTTGAGCCAAATTTTCGTGTGTATATTTCACTGGGTGAAATAAACACACGAATCCTCAACTTCCCGGGGTTCTTCATTGACATGTTTTTGCATTCTCGAACAATTCAATAATGATAATTGCTATATTTTGCATGTAAACTCGATGAAATCGTGGTGTCGTCGTTGCTATTTCACTATGCTCACAAATCACTCACAGTTGTTGAATGTCAAACTTTGTTTACAAGACTTCAGGTCTTCAAACCATAATCAAAAATGGCTGACCGCGTTTTTGGCTATTTAGCAAAGCAAAGTTTTAAAATATATTTTTTGGTTGCTACTAGGTCCTCAAAAAATATACTAAAATATTTTTTGGTCTAATGGAAAAGATATTTACCATTTAAGACTTACTTGCAAAGAGAGTCAAATAGCGGATTGGGGGAGGCCTTTGCCCAGCAGTGGCACACAAACATAGAGGCTACGTAAAAAAAAGATAACAGACGGCGATATTATCATTAAAAGTGATCTCTTCGAGTCAACCTTTGGATGGACTGGACTAATATGTTGGAGAAGGTAGCGTACGCTTCACCCAATTTCCGGGGAACAAAATGACCGCACACCGTAGGCGTCAAGTCCGCGACAAGTGCTCGGAGGACATTTTTTACGATTCAGGGACTTTTGTCGCTTGGGGACAATAGTCTTGTCTGCGCAGGCCTATAATGTGTGTCGCGTTAGTGCACTCAATGATTCCCAATTGTATACCACTTACCATGATCACATTGAGCGTCGCATAGCTCTTATCAGTGTTAACGTCTTTCTGAAAGTAGTGATTAGCCACGATGTTGGTAGTGGAGAACTTGGGTGACATCAGACGCACGCGCCGCTCGCCCAAAGGTAGCTCCAGGACTTTCACCTGCGAATTCATAGTTACATATATTACACTGGCTGCGTGTTGTATTATTATGTTGACATTACACGAGATCGATAAAATATGACTTCTATTCGATTTGATTTTATTTATTAATTGAGTACAACTAATTGATTGACATATCGATCGACTGCTTTGTTGGTCTAGCGGTAACACGTTTGACTACCAATAAATATTGTGTGGGTTTGATTACCACCGGGGGCTGCCGTTCTTTGATTTGTGAAATGGTAACAGTCTGGGTGCTTTTCCATGTTTATGATGTCTTTGTCTGATTACCAAATTACAGTGTATTGATTGACTTGACGCCTAATTATGCGCTCCAAGTCCTCTCGGAATCCTGATGTATGCGATAGTAATTAATATGAGATTTGATAGTTAGACGATTTTAATCGAACAATATTTGCAAATAGGAGCAGAGAGAACTACAGTCTATTAATTAATTCGATGCTAAAACTACTATATACATAAAGATAGATTTTAAGTGCCCATGTTCAAGAATAAATGTAACTTTATTAAAAAAAATACCGTCACTCTGACGTGGGCCGGGGTCGTAAACCATCACAAGACCCATTTATCATAGAACAAGAAACAACCTTTAAAAAATAAACTTTTATTCATATCTATACGACGACAAATGCAATGCGTCAAGTCAATCAATACAAGTGTGGACGTATGGACATCAATAAAAGTTAATTTTTTAAAGGTTGTTTCTTGTTCTATACTTAATCAAAAAGCAGTTGGATTGCATATTGTATGGAAAATAGAACGTAATTTTTGAACTAAGTAACGTATTGACTATATTCACATTAATATAACCGCAAAGTAGGCACTCGGGGCTGCAAGTAATGCAAATTACTTCAGCCAGATGTCGCTGCCTGTACGTAATACAGAGAATATTGTAAAGAGGTTCGAAATTTCGCTGATGCCGGTACTTGCCCATTAGCTCAGTTGGGAGAGCGCTGGCACGGTTAGCCAGAGGTCGCGGGCTCGAGTCCCAGCATGGGTGGAATTATTAGACTAAATAGGTTTTCAATAAATATATGTTTGTTTGCGACCCAAACAAAGCCCTAAATATAGGTAAATAAATTTTGTTACTTACGTCAGGGACTTCCACATCAGAAAGAGGTTCCCAATTGAGATTACGTTGCAATCTCTCGGTAAGATTGACCGCCTCATACCACGGTATGTTGCCTTCTATCAGCACCTGAGGGTACAAACAAGAAATAATAGAGAACTGGCACGGTTAGCCAGAGGTCGCTCGTTCGAGTCCCGGGATGTTGGAATTTTTGCCTCTAAAAATAGGTTTTTAAAATAGAGAACTTGCATGTTTGTTTGTTACACTTTATTGGACAATATAACCACAGCGACCTAAATAACATACAATTTGTCAAAAATTACGTGCGAAGGCAGATTTCTATTTGAACAGAAATTTCTTCCACCTAACCTAAAAAATATGGAATGAAAAAAAAGAGATGCATGTAATTCTTGTCGGGCTCAAACTATGACGTGACATCGTGCTCTTAACGCCTTAACTGGCTTATTATTTTCGAGATAATTTAAAGAATTTTATCATGAAAATACTGATTTTATGTTTCTACGTCCTTTTTAGAAAACGTAAAGAATAAATAAAGGCTAAACTGAATCTAGTAGTACATTTATATATTTAATAGCTAAGCCAACGTCGCAAATATATTTTTTTTTACGTAGTTTCTATGTTTGTGTCCCACTGCTGGGCAAAGGCACCCCCAATTCAGTCCAGAGTTTTCTGTCCTCGGCCACCTCAGACCACTCCGGCAGATTGTTGTCGAGATTATCTCTCCACCGTCTTCTAGGCCGGCCTCGATTTCGAGGTCCATCGTGTGGCACCCACTCGGTGGCGTGTTTCGCCCACCTATCCGGCAATAAAATTCAATAAAATACTTTTATTTAATTTTAATTTTACAGTTTCAGCGCTTTAAGGTAATAAGTGCAATATCCCTAGATATTTGGCGAAAATTCATATAATTAAATTAACCTAAGACATACCTCTACAGTAATGCCACGGCCGTCTTCTCAAGTCATTCACTATCGATTTACTATTACAGAACATAACCTCATGCCTGTATTCAGTCATTTGATTCATTAAAACAATACTTTTTTAACACCATAATATAGTGCGTATATATTTTACAACTGAAGCGCTCGTGGCCTAGTGGAACCGAGTGATTGGAATCAACCACTCGGGTTAAGAAACAACAAGCGTGGTCAGGTACTGGATTGGTGACCATCTCGTGACTACCGCTAGTGGCATTTTTCCGAGCGCTTCCGTGCTTCGCAAGGCACGTTAAGCCGTTGGTGCCGGCTCTCATGTAATGGCAGTCGTTAAGCCATGTCTGAGGCCTTATGGGCTTAATAACTTCTGACAGTAAGGCCCGCCACTGTCTTCCTTCAATCCTCCACCAACCCGGACTCGGCCCCCGTGGTGGAATATGACCTAACCTTTCTACAATTCAAGAAGAGACCCGTTCCCCAACAGTGAGGACTTATAAAGGGTCGATATCGATACTTTACAACAACGTCAGAGACAGGTAAACACTGTATTTCAGATGTCAACACCAACTACCGCTCGATTTCAAATATACACTATATAGGGTGGATCCTTGAGGTGATTCGGGGTGCTAACTACGGTCACTAATATAAAAAATGTAACTTGTTTTATACAAAGTTTTTATCTAAAAGTGAACATGAGAAATATTTAACAACTGTGACAACTATTTTTAGTAGAACCTAGAATCAACAACCAAGAACTTTAATCAGTTTCCGCCAAAAACGGTCGTTTTAGCGGAAATCGATTAAAGTTCTAATCTATTGATCCTAAGTTCTAAACTGTAGGTTCTGAAAATAGCTGTCACAGTTGTTAAGATTTCTCATGTTCACTTTTAGATACAAACGTATTATAAAACAGATTATGATTTTTTTTGCCATCGGTAGCGCTAGTGAAGAACCCGAAGCGCTTTAAGACGGGCAAATAAGTGAAGGCATCTCAACCGTTACAGCTGGAAACGCCATCAGGAGACCGGGATAACAAATTCCTAAGACACTCGACGGTGGATTACAGGCAATACATTATTTTAAAATTATTCAAATCATGTTAAGGGTGGACCACGGGAAAAGTAGCCCCGTGGTCCACCCGGGTGGAATACGCAGGTGTACCACAGTAAAGGAGGGCTATTTGTAATATTTATTATACACACCAGCAAGTACATCTTCTTGAGCAATCTTTGGCTGAATTGCTGGACCTCTTCGAGCGTGATATTGTGCACCCAGGCCGCCTTTTCGCGCGCCGAGATGTACGGCTCCAGTAAAAGGTTCATGCGCACGTCCCTGGGGGTAGATAGGCGAATGTTAGCACATAATAACACATAACAACCTCTGTGGCGTAGCGGTAGCGCATCTGCCTACCATGCAAGAGGTCCCGGGTGCGAATCCCGGCTGGAAAAAAACCCCAGTTCTTGGATGTTGACATGTCTGTGATGTCGTTGTTTCTGGTTGCAACGACACAGGGTATCCTAGTGTGGGGCCAGAAGCAATGTATGTGCCTGTATGTAAATGTTGTGTCATGTTACATTTGACGGCTTCGGCCACGTGGTCCGACCGGCTTGTTCGATCGGTTGGAGGATCAATATTTTTTTTTACAGATGGTTCGATTATAAGTTGTTGTAGTCCGAGTGTCGAACTACTAACATAACATAACATTTACATACAAGCACATACATTGCTTCTGGCCCCACACTAGGATACCCTGTGTCGTGGGAACCAGAAACAACGACAACACAAACATGTAAACATCCAAGACCTGGGCTTTTTTTGTTGTTCCCAGCCGGGATTCGAACCCGGGACCTCTTGCATGGTAGGAAGACGCGCTACCGCTATGCCACAGAGGCCGTCAATGTACTAGGACATTTACAATTCCTTGTTATTCGATCGATCGGGCCACGAGGTGCGCTTGCAAATACCAATCCACGGTGGGCACGCGTGGTTTTTAAGCCTATACTCTTTGAGAGAAGAGTATAGGCCTGTGCCCTGCAGTGGAACGTTTATAGGCAAATTAAATAAAAAAATAATAAAATATATACTTTTTTTGAACTAAAACTTTCGTAAGCACAACACATTGTAGACTTTTAGTCCGGATCTACTTACGGGTGTTGTTATATCGAAAAAGTCCGAACAGGTTTCGCTCCGATTCGCAGAGCTTAATCATATAACAACACCCGTAAATAGATCCGGACTAAAAGTCTACAATATATACTTTGATAAATCACTCACCTGGGCAGATAGGCTGGCTGCAGTAGTGAACCGCGGTAGTCCCGTAGGCGAGCCTGGCGCACTGCTTCAAATGACTCCGGTGTTACGTGGTCCAAGGAAACATTTTTCATGTAGTTAGTTAAAGATTCAGCGAGCAGCTGGGAAGAAGAAAAAAATTATGTGATGACGTCAAGCCAATTCGATGACCTTTTGGCCATAATGCCGTGATGCTTTTGCAAATTGAATAGTAAGGGAGGATGAAAAGAGCCTCCCGAATGACGTACAGAGAACCAGCGAGTCCTTAACGCTGATTGCCAAATCCTTTCACCATAATGGCTCGTTATCAACGCCCTAAGAAGAATGGAAGAGTGCGGCTATTCGCCAAAAACTTGGTCAAAACTATGTGGGACCAACTCGGAGCTAACCTGTTTAAAAAAATGAAATCGGACAGCGTGATAAAAAATTATCGCAGAACATACATAAACTACATAAGTAAATGATAAAGGAAATAAAAATATGACCCCAGACCTCTAACCTTCTCGAGTGAATTTCCCGGAACTAAAAATTGCGTGGCACCAATGAAATTGGAATAAAAAAGAAAGTGTTAATGTTCTAACATTTTTTTACGGTTAGATGATATGATAATCTATTTGTAGCACTAAACATTTTGTTAATAAGAATAATGGATATTCCAAAAAAAAAAATTCAATCCCGATATCTTTCATTGCCATGTTTGTCCGCACGTCACCTTGTTGTGTATTATTCTTCATTGATAAACATCTATTGGTTCTTTGTACTAAAAACTATTTTTATTTGATACATTAATAGTCAAAGTATTGTTACGAAATACATTTATTGAAATATTTACACAGTACAACGAATGGTTAATAAAAATGTATCTGTCCCAGAACTACCGTTAATCGCCGTGTCCTAATCATGTTCAAGTATATTGTTTTACCTAACGACTTGTTTCCCATCCCCGGTGCGCGAAACGTTTGTGTTTAATGCCGCCTAAGTGCTCGTCGCAGAAGGACGTACGCAGGTGCCTGCGTTTTCGCGATATTCGTTAAGTCAATATTTTTTTTTGTTGCTGGACATTTTTTCTTTCATTGCCGTGGATAGGTATAACTTCTATTTAAATTAAGATTGTCATCTTAAGTAAACATTCGATAGAACGCTATTTCTCTTATGATTATTTGTCAAGTGTTTATTTTGTCGAATGGTTAATAGATTTTTTGTTATTTCTATTTATGGCCTCGATTTTCATCACCGTGTTTTCATTGCTGTGGTTTCCGTGGGCGAAATTTGCTATGGTAATGAAAAAAAAGACACATCAATGAAAGAAAATTAATTGCCATGCTTTATAAAACAAATTATTTTCATTGCCGTGGCCAAGTATTTCATTTCCGTGACTTTTGTTTTCATCGCCATGTTATGATTAGGTAAAGAAAATGTATTTTATCATCTTTTAGTAACATTTAGTACTTTATCAATCATATAATACACCCTCAAAAACGAACGCACCAGCACATACTGCAGTCTGATTTTAATTATGGATTGTTTATGTTTAGGATGCCAAGATGCCCAAACCAAAATTATCTGAGGAGGAGAGAAAGGAGAGAAAAAGATTGGCTGAAAAAAAAGACGTCAAAAATTAAGAAACGACCCATATCTGGGTTTGCATTTCCCTCTCGGAGAAATAAAATATATTTTCATTTCCGTGGGTTGATTCTTTCATTCCTATGGCACAGTTATTTCATTGCCGTGGACGCTTGTTTCATTGCCGTGCACTCATGTTTCATCGCCGTGGCACGAAATTTTTAGACCAGTTTATCTTGCTAGTTTTTTAAGTTATCAGATAGATATTAAGCAAGAGTACATACATTATCAAAAACAACAATAAAACAGTTTTGTTTTGTAAAAAAACCTTAAGATAAAAAAGTACATGGAAATGAAGATTTTATAAGACCTGTTGAAATTCACTCTCTCACATACTCCATAATACCTACCTTAACCATTCCCTTTGAAACTGAGTGTCTGAAGTGTTTAAATATCAAATGTAATTAAGCTCATACTCTCCCTCTGAGACAAAGGTCTGTGCCCAGCAGTCGGAAATTTATAGGTTACATAAAAAATCACTATGGCATTAAAAATAAAACACTAATTTCATGAAGCGCTCGTGGCCTAGGCGAACCGAGTGCTTGGAATTAACATGAATTAATCACTTGAGTTAGAAACAACAGGCGCGGTCAAGCGCAGTCGGCTAGTGGCATTTTTCCGGGCGCTTCCGTGCTTCGCAAGGCACGTTAAGCCAGTGCCGGCTGACATGTAATGACAGTCGTTAAGCCATGTCAGAGGCCTTATGGGCGACTTGATAACTTCTGACAGTAAGACCCGCCACTGCCTTGCAATCCTCCACCAACCCGGACTTGGCCCCCGTGGTGGAGTTTGGCCTAACCTTCCTGCGATGAAGGAAGAGACCCGTGCCCCAGCAGTGGGGACATACAAGGGTTGATAACGAAATCCAACATCCCATACCTTGAAACTCTGGGAGAAATTTGTTTCATCACTTATAACTGTGCCAACTTGCACACTTAGAACACAACAAAAAATCTATTCGAACTTGCACCGGTTCTACAGTTCTACAATTGGCGCTATTTAGGTATACCATCAGAATAGTAATGGGAAAACACCGCTTGCATAAAGAATACTTATGCCTACTTTTCATTCACCTGGAGAAAGCATTTGCCTGAGTACTTAACGTACCCGAAAAACTGGGCAGGTCATGAAAACGAAAATTATTCCCGAGTGCTACGTAGGCATAGTACCTACACAATAAGTGTCGGAGAATGTCTATGTACGGGCTTCCCTACTTTGACTAGATACATGAGTCTCATCAACATTGAGTCTCACTCAAAGAGTATATAACCACTACGTTTGTCTCACTCAGCTAAATGAATGTCTGTCAGCGAATGATGAATCCATAATGTCTATGGCCTAACCTTCCTGCATCGCAGAAAGGTTAGGCCATACTTCACAGGGGCCAAGTCCCTCTTGGTGGAGGATTGTAAGACAGTGGCGGGCCTTAATGTCAGAAGTTATCAGGTCCATAAGACCTCTGACATAATTAACGACTGCCATTACATGACAGCCGGCACCACCGGCTTAGCGACCTTACGAAGCACGGAAGCGCTCGAAAAATGCCAAAAGCGGTACCTAGTCACGGGATGGTCAACCATACAGCACTCAGGTGATTGATTCAAGTCACTCGGTTTCACTAGGCGACGACCGCTTCACCATTTGACTGAGTACTCAGAATGTCCTAAATACTTATACCAAATCGGCCCAGAGGAATAGGTACACCACTTACCACTTGGTTGAAGAAAGTGCAAATAAATTAAACAAGACAACTTAACAACACATAAATACAAAACAGAGAGCTCAGGCGCAGATGTACTCTGATGTAACCCGACCCCAACTGAATTGTGAAAAGACTTGGACAAAGAAGAAGAGGGTGGCCTCTTCTTCTTCGTCCTTGCCTTTGCCTGTGCCTCAAGTCATAATTTTATAGTAGAAACATATTATATATTTTAATCTTTTTTCTCCGAAACGCAGAGAATGCCCAATTAATTACCCATCGCAAAATTCCATTTTATGAGATCCAACACCTATAGGTTTTGCCTATAAGCATGGTTTTATTTAATCCATAAACAACTTACATTAGGTGGTGTTAAAAGAACTAGCTTACGGGTGTTTTCTCGTTGTATCCCCTTATTTTCAGCGTCAGTCCATAGTTGCCGACGGACACCGCAGCAGCGAGATGGGCTATTCGTGCTGGATACACTTCGTGCTATAACATTTACAAAATATATAAGTACTGGCTTCGACTCGCGGCTTCGCTAGCGTATATCAAATATACTATGTCTCAAATCAGATCTACGTATATCTTTACGCAAAGTTTCATGTAAGTCCGTTGACTCGTTATTGCGTGACTGAGTAACAAACATCCAAACAACTGCAAAAACTTTCGCAATTGTAATATCAGTAAGGTACGTTACTTATTTAGAGCGATTTGTTCCATCTTTAAAAAGCTATTTACAGGCTAAAAATTCCACCCATGCCGGGATTCGAACCCGCGGCTATCCGTGCCAGCGCTCTTCCAACTGAGCTCGTGGGCGACTCAGCGGCATCAGTGAAATTTCGAACCTCTTTACAATATTCTCTGTATTACGTACAGGCAGCGACATCTGGCTGAAGTAATTTGCATCACTTGCAGCCCCGAGTATCTACTTGCTCATTTGGGAGAGCGCTGGCATGGTTAGCCAGAGGTCGCAGTGTCGAGTCCCGGTATGGGTGGAATTTTTAGTCCCTAATTATAGGTTTTTAAAATTGTCCTTAGCACGGCTTAGTGCATTAAAAAGAATATAATAACAATCTTAATTGTAGTATATACCATTACACTATTTTTATTTTTAATGCACTAACCCGTGCTAAGGAACAAATTTAAAAAACCTATTTAGAGGCTAATAATTTCACCCATGCCGGGATTCGAACCCGCAACCTCTGGCTATCCGTACCAGCGCTCTACCAATTGAGCCAATGAGCGACTCACGGCATCAGTGAAATTTCGAACCTCTTTACAATATTCTCTGTATTACGTACAGGCAGCGACATCTGACTTAAGCAAATTGCATTACTTACAACCCGACTACCTACTTTGCAGTTAGGTTTAACATCGGAACGATTTTTAGCCTCTAAATAGGTTTTTAAAAATGTAGTACCTATATACCAGTTTTAAGCTAGATTAAGTTTGCATTGCAATGCAAAAGACAAACTAAATAAGGTAATACTCATATATTTATTTGAGGTCCCCATATTTAAATAGTAACCTCGTACCTAAGCTCTTGAAAATGCCAATCCGCGATGGGCACGCGTGGTAATTAAGCCCGTACTCTCTGTCTCTTAGAGAAGACCTGTGCCTTGCTCTAAGGCGCAAGCAGGCTATATAAAACATAAAATCTAGTCTAAGTTTTACCAAGGACTTAAACCTAATCTCAGTAATAGGTACCTCGTAGTCGACTCACTCACAAAATGAAAAGTTTGTACAATTTCATTGAAAATGACTTGATGTAGTAGTTGGGTTTGTAGGACCGGCACTTGGGACTGTTTTTCGATTTGTTTCCTGACAATTATATAAAACTTACTTGTACCAGGGACTGAGCCTAAGCAGGCAGTGAAAATTGCAAAAACTTGCATTAATTGATGATGGTTTACCTTGAATCCTTGCTGAAAGACATCGTTCCATAAGTCGAGAAGGCACATACTGGAAGAAACGTATTGCAACGGTTTTAATATTGAATAAGTTAATCCATTAATACGCGAGTTGCGTTAAAACATTAAATTCTTCTATGGTGGCAAAACATACACAACCTCACGCCTGTATCCCAGAGGGGTAGGCAGAGACCAGGAACTGCCACTTGCCACGATCCTGTCAGATCACCTTCGCTTTATCAACGTTCATAAGTCGTTGCATGCACGCACGCCGGTTCCGGGTACTTTTTATCTTCCCCTTTAATAATACATTCCCTATTTAAGTCCGCCTGGGACGTCCGCTTACCAGCCCTTCCACTCACATTCACAATATATATTTGTTTCGTCGATCTTTCTTCCTTCATCCTCTCCACATGTCCCAACCCACGCAATATTCCTTTCTCAATTCTTGTCACTACATCTTCTTTCAGTCCACAACGCTCTCTAATAAGACTATTACGTATCCTGTCATTCAAAGTAACACTACACATACTTCTCAAGGACCTCATCTACTACATTAATTCTACTTTCTTGCTTCTTTTGCCACACCCAAGTCTCGGTACCATACATAGGTGTTGGGGCCAGCACACCATAGAATAGAAAATCTAGCTCTTTTGGAGATGTTTCGGCTGCACACAAAGGAGTGCAAGGCACCGTTTATACAGTATTCCGCTTTTACTCTTCTTTCTATGTCACCTTCACACTTTCCACGCCTCGTAAACAGGCTCCCCAAATAGACAAATTCTTTTACTTGTTCCACTCTTTTGCCTCTAATCGTTATCTTCCACTCAGTCATGTCATCATCTTTTTCAAAGACCAGTTCTTTCGTCATACTTACATTAATTCTTTCGTTTTAAATGCCTCATCCATTACTGTGACATGGTCTGCAAAGACTGGTGGTAAAAACAGTGCTCGTCAGAGAATTTGTTCCATTTTTAACAAAACGCAAACGCTGCAAAACGCGGTTGCTAAACCGGCCGGAGGGGTATTACAGGCCAACTATATAGGTACGCTGGGCTGGCCACAGGGCTAGTTAGTTTGCCAACTAGTCAACAGCAAATTAAATACCTTTTTGCTTTTCTTCTTTCTTTCTTTCTTTCTTTCTTT